>OY728161.1:106933006-108154256 GCA_963277665.1 Viscum album
TACTCTCGAAGATCTCTATACATCTTATTACTGCCTGGATGAACCTTCTGAACCAGCTCTACCACTTTCTGCAACTCACTGTCTTGCTTCTCTGCTTGCTTAATTCGGTCCGATAGAGAAGATTTCACTGATACCTGAAACAAAACAGAAGGAAATCCCGCACCAACAACTTCTGTGCCAAGGTTCATCAAATCCTTAACCAAAGGATCACATTCCAAATGCAACATTGTTAATGAAGCATTAATTTTTTTGACTCAAAGAATCAGCCACTTTATTTTCTTTTCCCGTATGGTAATGAATTTTAAAATCATAATCCTTGATTAATTCTAGCCATCTCCTCTGTCTCATGTTAAATTATTTCTGAGTGAATATATACTTTAAACTTTTGTGATCGGTATATATTTCACACTTTACACCATACAAATGATGCCTCCAAATTTTTAATGCAAAAACAACAACAGCTAATTCCAAATCATGTGTAGGGTAATTTACCTCATGAGTTTTCAACTGACGTGAAGCATAAGCAATTACCTGATCATTCTTCATTAGGACGCAACCAATTCCTTTCAATGAAGCATCACTATATATAACAAACTCATCAATCCTGGAAGGTAGTGCCAAAACAGGAGCATTAACCAATCTTTTTTTAGTTCCTAAAAACAATCATCACATTCTTTTGTCCAGATAAACATAACACCCTTCCGAGTTATCTTAGTCATTGGATTAGATAACCGGGAGAAATTTCTAACAAACCTTCAGTAATAGACTGCCAAACCAAGGAATCTACGAATCTCAGTTACATTTGTGGGTCTTGGCCATTCTTCAACAACCTTTGTTTTTGCAGGATCAACAGTTATTCCATCTTTATAAACAATATGACAAAGGAATGAATTTTTTTGCAACCAAAACTCACACTTGATGAATTTACCATACAATTTCTTTTCTTTTAAGGTTTGAAAAATAACCCTTAAATGTCTTTCATGACCCTCTTTACTTTTAGAAAACACCAAAATATTATCAATCTCATCACTATCCCTGAAATTTTTCACCATAGACCACCACTGATCAGCTTCACCTTTCAAACGGTAAACAGCAAGACTAACCTTTTGATATTCTGAACACCCCAGGACATCAAAAATCTTCTCCAGTGCTTTAATCCACCCTTCAGCTAGCATAGTGTCAGATGATCCTATGAATGGTGGGGGATGTTGCCTCATGAAATGTTCCACCACTAACATGTTCCTATGTGGTTGATATGGCTGATCTCATGCATGGATACCACCACCATTTATAGCCTGAGTCAACTGTTCCATCACTGCAACAAACTGTTCAGTTCCAATTCTGACCATCTCAAGTTGCTGATTTGGATGGTTGTCTTCCTCCTGATGTCGTCCCAACATAGCTGCCTTGTTTCCTCTGAGGAAAACCATTCTAAACACAGAAATATCTTAGGCGAAGCAACATGGTAATCTTTAAATGCTATATCATTTCAATCATTCCATAAATTAATTTATAATTTAACAATTTTCTAACTCCTAAAGTTGTCTAAACCTACCTCTGATACCAACTATAAGGCCCCAGCTTTAAACATTACTTAATCTTGAGTTACTTCAAGAATACACGTTGAGGATATTTTCAGGTTTAGAGTTTTAGATAATTAGATCATAAAACTTGAATTACATTACACATTTAAACAAAGTGGTTACATAAAATATAGTATTCATTTTTACCATCAACGGAAACATATTTAAAATAAAACATGGATTATTTATTGACACTTTCTTGACAACATCATCATATCACGTACCCTTCCCTTGACCTGTGAAAAACATTTCAAAAACATTGGATGAGCATAAAAAGCTCAGTAAGGGATTTGAAAATATGGAATGGAAACATGAGTACATGTATACATAAGAATCAATGAAATCATACTTTACTCATAAAACATATGCACTTTAACATAACTCATCAAATCATGAATAAATCATAGAAATCATAATACATAAAGGTAACTTGAGGCATTCATAACATTCTTATGTAGGGATTAACCCTCTTGGTTACGTTTGGAATACCCATCAAAGTATATTCCCAAAATCTATTCGGATAAACCTTAATATTTAACTCCGTAGCATTACCTAATGCATTGGAGAGCTATATCGGGCTCACCCGCCCTTAGTTTATCATGGAACCACCCGTCTTCATAACAATGCCCAAGAACCATAACATAATCGTATCACATAATACATGCATAAAGGAAACATTACATTTCCACATTTCAATCACAAGATATCAACACAACACATTGATATAATAAAAAAATTATGAAAACTATTTTCAATACCAAAAGAAAAGAAAAGTAAAACATGGTATTTATTTTTCATTTTAAAAAAATGTATGTCTTGTAGAGGAAGTCGAAACTCAAATAATGGTCACGGCGGCAGAGAAGTCGTTGTCGCCGCATACGTACGAAAAAAAACAAAAAACATTCCTTTTGTCGTTTAGTAAAATGCTTCATATAAAAAAATATTACTTTGGAATAATCATAAAAGTCAAAGGGTTTTATACACCATATAAAATAAAGTTGTGTATAAAACAAAATATTCCTCAATGAATGGAGATTGAGACGAAGTCCCTTACCTCGTATCCGACTTGACTTGATCGTTCTTTAATCTCCTGAATAATAAACGTGAGTTAATTTCTACTTACTTGAGAACCTTTTTCAAGTTCATTATTCCCTTTATATCATTTATTACCATGTCATGAACAGTATGTTATTATTTATGTTTATAACGGTTGTTTTAACTATCATTGGTACTTGGGACAAAAATGAACTTCTTATATTTACAAGTTGCTCACATAGTAAAATATCCTTTATATCACGAATGATATTCATGATGTAGATGCCATAAATATCATATATATCCATTATATACATTCATTTATAATATTACATAATCATTTAGAGTTAATAAATGAAATGCACCGTTCATGGAGACGGTAAGCCGTACGTACGCATGAACACTACTTTCATTTCTATGTCATATTAATGGAATTAAAACTAAATGAGACAAAAGTAATTTTAATTACAGAATTATATTCATCATTTAGATGTAAAATAAATCATATATATCCATTTTAATATATGTACTTATAATAGTACATTACATTTGGGGATAAGAAATGAAATGCACCGTTCATGGAGACGGTAAGCCGTACGTACGCATGAACGCTACTTTCATTTCTATCTCATACTTTAATGGAATTAAAACATAATGATACATAACAGTATTATAATTCCAGTATGGTATCATATATAATATCATTAAATCTATCCTTTATATGTACCACATATGGTATTAACGAATCAAATCACTTTGAGGGGGCGGCAGTCCGCACTTCCTAAAATGAAGATATCGCGTTTACCCATAATGGAAACCATAAAGGTATGACATAAATGAAAAATACAGAATATTAAGTAAAACATAAAAATATTATATGTCATATATAAATATAGTGTCATCTTAATGGCCACCTTTGAAGGTGTTAAAAGAATATTGAACAATCATCGTTTCATGAGGCAGAAATTCACCATCCACGGAAACAGTATGTTCTTTAACCATTAAGTGTAGGTGTGTGTCAGTGTAGATCTAATACTTCTTATAACAACATCCAAGTATATCGAAGATATTTTTGTTGTTACAAAATAAAGGAATAAAAAGATTTTAGAGGGTTAGAGAAGCAAAATAAAACATAAGAACACAAGAGAAAACACTACCTTTAAAACGGGTAACTCCTTTTGATTTGAGCTCAAAAGCTTCCTTGGGAAGACTTCTGCCCAAAGTGAGGATTAAAATAGTAAGATAGGGATGTGGAGAGACAAAATGGGCAGGGGTTGGATGAGAAAAATGCTTTAGAGGTGTGGGTAAGGTGGTAGAGGAGGGGGGCTTTTATAAGAGGAGAGGAGGGGCACTCTTGGAAAGTTAAGAAAAGATACTTTGTTATAAAATGATTTTCAGATAAAAAGGTCCCACAATTATAAATTTAGAAGATAAGGCGATAAGGGTTTGAAATCCATAATCCAATAGGTTTTTGAAAAGTTTAGGTCTTATATTTTACATTATATTTTCATTTTATTTAAATCGTTAAATAATGAGGTAATCGCTGCATCATCATGGTGTCATAAATAATTTAATTTATTTAGTGTCTAAAAATTTAAAAAAAATCATGATGTAGGAAATATTTTTATCTTTCCAATGACTATTTATAGTCGAAAATATGAATTGTGTAAACCCATGTAAAAAATGTTTTAATAAAACAATACATGTTTGTGTCATTTTTACTTTTACTTTAAATAAAAGGCATTAATGTCATTATCTTACCCAAGTGGCTCCATGGGGTCCCAAAAATCGACCCATGGGTTTTCATGGTCGGCCATGACACATTAAATAAGGGTAGGACATGTTTCAAGTTCATTTCATATTATTAAAACATTATTCTTACCTTAAATTACACTAATTACCTCTAATCGCGATAAAAAACATAAAAGGTACTATTCACCGAAAAATTACTTTAATCTCATTGAACCAAATTTTAATTATTAATGACAACCATGTATGTCGGATTTTTGAAATTCAAAACACAGAGGTGGTAAAATTTCATTTAAATGAAAAATCAGTTTTTTAAGTACCACTTTGTGGTTTCACTATTCATCAAAAATTGAAGTTTTTCAGAAAAATACCAAAACTTCACCCTAAGATATATTTGATATTCCGAATTCAAAAATGATTTCTATTTTAAAAAATTCAAAACATATAAGTTACATTAATTAATTTAATAATTAATCTCTGCTGTCAGAGCAAATAGCGTGTTTTTATGAAACAATAAGTATCAAAATATTTACACTAGTTTAAGTCCAATTTCAAAGTGAAATTCATTCCAATGACTACCATTGGATTATATGGTAAAAACATATTATAATTTCACTTTAAAAACAACTAAAAAGATAATATAATCATATAAAAAAATTAGATTAAAAAGAGGTTTTGAATTAAAATACAAAATTTTTCACTATTCATTAAAAAAAAGAACATTATCAGAAAAATACCAGAAATTTATCCAAAGTAAATTTCAATGTCCCAATAATAAAGATTAAGTTTATTTTGACAAATATAGCTTATAAAATTGTCATAATATATATTTAAAAATGGTTTTCCATCAAAAGGCAGTAAAACAATCTTTTAAAAATATTAGTGTATTCCATGCTTAAGATTGGATTTATTCTCATTTTAAGCCTCTAAAACACTATCTAAATCATTAATAGACATAGATAAAAATATCTATTATTCATTACTTACTTTGGATGTTAAATTATGGGTTTCAACTGTCCATATTTGGATATATAATGAAAATTCATCTAAAATGATATAATAATTATGTTATTGATTCTTGGAATTCCAATTTTTACCTCAAAATGAGTAATATATAATGTATTTTGAGAAAATGGAAAACTAACCAGGATGTGATAAAAAACAACTTAAGGTTCCATCTTTTTATGATTACAATTTTTCTTTATATGGTTCAATGTTCATAGATATGATATAGTTAAACATCACAAGGAATATTTTCATCAAAAGATACAGCTATTGATCCAAAGTATTAATTTGACAAAAAATAACTAAATGATAAATAGATGATAAGATAAATTTGAGTATTTCTTGGATTGAAATATGTGAATAAAGATATTTTGAATAATAATTTCAAAATATATATTTTAATGATTTTGAGAATATATTCCCCAGGTATTTAATCATCATAATCATTTATGAGTATCATGATCCAGAAAATGTTGATGAGAATTTTTCAAAACCATAAAGTGAAATATACATGAAAATGAGGTAAGATACCATGTATATGAGTATAAAATTAAAATTTAATATATATTATAAATATTTGATATTAAATTAACAGATAAAAATACCTCAATTATTATGGAATAATTAAACTTAAATACTTGTCTACTGTTTAGTGGGATTTATGCATGGATTCTAAAATTGAAAATATCATTCATTTATTATTGATAAAATCACAATTTAATGTTATTAAAGAATTTTTATTATATCTATGATGGAAATAATATTCAAAATAATGTGAATATGAGGATCAAAGATTAGAATAATGATAATTAAGTGATATATAATTCAATTCATTTTTGTTTCAAAAAAACCTCGAGACAATCAAAGAGAAAATACACGAAGTCAATAGAGGACTATATCCATGATCAATAAAAGGATCCTAATGTTATGAGTTTTTAAAGAGGGAAAAAAATCCACAATGTGCTTGAGAATTCAATGCATAGAGGATATATCCAACATTACTATTGGTATATTGATTCTCTTTAAGATGGTTAGACAAAATAGAAGTAAAAAATTATAAGATATTTATACCAAATCACTATGCATCCTTATATGATTTTTTATAAGATAAATTTGGAGGTTATTATAAAATATCATATTCAGTGTTTATTGGCCTTCCAAATGTGTATAAAAATAATCAATCCCCAATTTTTTTTGGAAATTTCAAATATATTATATGTTATTTTTGAAGGATATTAAAAATTCAAGAAATAGAAATAATAGAATTAAATAAGAATATATTCATATATAAAGATGGATAATGAAGAAAATATTAATTAATAAATAAATATAATAAATGAAAATTTATAAAATATCATAGGATTTCGAGGTAAATTCAATTTTTCATCAATTTTTAAAAATTTGATAATAAAATTCATTACAGTTTTGATCCGAATATTGTATCTTTTGAAGACATGGAGGATCATTATACTAGTTAACGTCATAATAGTCATATTTCAGGTGAAATTTGATTTATTCACATTTTCAAAAAGGATAGAAAAATGATGTTTCATTCATGGCCATGTGAAAAATTATAAATACTATTATAAAATTTCAGAATAAATGGAATATGACTATGAGTAATATGATATAGATTTCAATAGATTTATGTTCCTTTTAACAATGATGTTGATGCTGGGAAATTGGAAGACATAAAAAATCCCCCTAGACATTCTACATGTAATATAGATGCATATTATTAAATAAAATTATGACGAAATAAATAAATAATGTTTGATTTAGGTGAATATTTTTTTAAACATTAAATTAATAATTAGAGAGATAGAATAAAAGTATAAAATAATTATGATAGATGTTATAGGAGGTTCTCCATTATAAAAATAATAATTTTTATGATAAATGAATAAAATCCAAATCAGCATCAAGATGTTTATCAAATGTTGAAGATAATTTTATGCCTCATGTTAAAAAAAGAGTTTGATATTTTAGGATGTGATAATGATTCAAGTTATTGAATTGAGATATAGTACATGATATAAATATTATTTGATACTTGTCTTGAAAATAATAAAAAGATTATAAATGAGAATTTCATTATGATAAATTAAATGTATATGATGGATGAAGGAAATACGTATTTTAGCAACCAAATATTTAAAAAACCTTTTTGTAATGAATAAATTATTTACTAAGAAATGAAGTTATAGAAAACAAAATAACTTCATTGGTTATTTCTGACCACTATATGTTTTATCCTATAATATTTTAATGCCCTTTAATGCATCATAATCATTAATAATGTAGTTTTGGAGTAGTAATCATATGATTAGAACATATAAAGTGTAATTAGAAATTCCAATTAGGAAAAAATGAATAGTGATGGCCTCAACTTATAGGATCTTGATATCTGGAGCCCATTTATAAGATCATCCAATGAGGATATCATCATTGGGATTTTACATTGAACAAACCCAAGTTAAGATTCAATAACTAATGAATGAGAAAAAATGTTAATGGCATAAGTTCAAACACATTGAGATCAAGACCCACACTATATTCTCCATACAACCACAATAAAATTTCACTAAGAGACACTATTCACATAGGGAATACATTGGTAGAATAATGATTTATATACCAAGACTATAAAAGTAAATTATTTTATATTTCTATTTTTTTAAAAATAAATATCAATTTTATCCTTTTAAATATTTTCTTAAAATTGATTAGAAAATATTTTTGATAAAATTCACATTTTTTGATAATGTGGAATATAAATATTATTTATAGGAAATATATTATTTCAATGAACACTTTATTATTGGTTAATTCCATAATATTTTAGAATAAATGATGTTTTAATAAAATATTATTATTAAATAATATTTATTAATCATACATAATAATATAATTTAATAAAGTGATTTATATTTTTATACTATATAAGAAACATTTATTGTTAAAAAATTTATATTTCAATAAATGTGAGTTTCATGTTTAAATGAATATATTTTTAGATTTTTATATTTTGTTAGATAAAATAAATTTAATTTTTGAAATAAACATGTTTAAATGATCCAATTAAAATTTTTCTATAATTTTTTATAATTATAAAATAATTAGGTAAAAATAATATAAAACGCAAATATATAGTTTGTATTATGTATTTATAAAATCTGAAAAGTAAAGTTGTAAATTTTATAAATTGTATCCATGATCAATATTATGTTATAAATTTAAAATATTTTTTTCTTCTTATTTGATTAAATTTATAGAATCTTAATGAATCTCCCATAACTATAATATATATTAAGGATTTAAAATAAACTTATTATAAACATGAATCAATTCATTATCAAATAGGTAATTATTTTATTGGTTTTTGTTATGAGATATGAAAAAAAGCTAAAACCATCCATTTTTGGAAGAAATTATAGGAAAAAACTCTTTAAATGTTTCCTCTTATGATTATAATATCATATTGTTTTGAAATCCTATGTTTGAAAATAAATAATTAAATATTATCCCTTTTTCTATATAACTACACTAAACCACCAATTCCTCTCAACTAAAAAGACATGGAGTAAGATGTTACTATACCCTCCCCTCTCAATATCCCTAAAAGGTCACCAAATTGTCTTATGAAGATCCTCCCATTATTTTAGAAGTTCCCCGAAAGTTAAGAGATCCTCCCGTTATTCTCTTCGGTAAATTACCATATTTATATTATTTAAATGTATTTCCAATTGTTAAATTTAAAATACATGTGTATATGTTCTTATTAAACCAAAGTAATGATATAATAATTTCCCTATCAATCAACTGTAAAATAATTATTTATGAAGTCCCATTATGAATCCAAAATAATCATTTCTGCAATGAATTCGCATATTCATTTTTAGTTGATGGAATTAACATATCTGTATCTATCCATAATTTATTAGTAATTTACATGTACTTACCCCACTCTCCATAATCATGGGGTCAAAATTCATGACATAAATTCTTTTTTTTATGATCTGTTTTGTATACTTATGCATGTACATGATATGAATGTGACATGTGATCCTAGAATTATATATCTCTCTGATGAATTATTTAATTTTTTTATCTGATGATATTAAATTAAATGTGAACATAAGGACATCCTAAATACATTATGTTATGATTTCTTACTGATTATCCTTTGATTAAATTTTTGATGTCATGTACTATCTTGATTTTACATTCCAAAACATAAATTATGTTGTCAAGTGGTATAATTCACCATAATTAAAATTTATGATTATCTCCCTTTTTTTGTTACCATGTTATAACACTTAGATCCCATATACTGATTTATATTTGGGAATGGTTTATTTACACCATTACTCTGATTTATAACTCACACTATGTTATTCATGACCCATGTTATCCTATATAATTTTTGATGATCCATGCAATATATGCTCATTTTATTGTTTTATTAAATAATGATATTATATTTTTTAATTTTTTTTTATTTTTAACTACACCCACAGTGAAACTAGTTCTCTTAATATTTTGGGTTTATATAAAAATTATCTTTAATAAATAATCCTGAATTAAGGTGTACTAAAATATGGGTTGTGTATTTGTTATCAGAAAAAAGATTTTTATTTTTGGCATCTAGGATTAGAAATCTCAACTAAAATCCATAAGGATAATAATACACATAGGACTACATCCCAATTTGTTTTAAAATTATAAATTATGTGGTTTTTATGAAAATTCAACCCTATATGTATAATATAATTTTATATGTCTCAGTAGATATTTTTTTTGGGGTGACCCTAAAAAGGGAGCGATGAACTAGAATCAATCTCCACCTAGTGGATGAAAATGATGCTTTATGCATTTCTGGTTTGACACTATTAGTGGATTTGCATTGGTAAATTAAATATATCTTTATGAAATATTATGATGGTAATGTTAATGCTCATAAAATAATTTGTTGGGAAATATAAAAATGATGACATATTTCAATACAAAAATTTTTATAGGTAAATAGATATATGTCAATTTATGAGTAATCTCATAAATATGCATAAGATATCATTTTATTTGTTTCATAGTTTGAAATTTTTTATTCATATGTACATTTTGGATGATGTATGTGAATAGAACCGTAATTAAATAGTGAAATATTGGATTATCATCTATTCATGAACATAAAATTTCAATTCAAAATATGATTTTAATAATTCTTTCTTATAATTGACGTTTATTCAAACCATTTAAACACCACTACAAATCATGGAAGTTGAGTTATCAGTGATAATGAAATATGGTTCAATATTTGAATCCCAATAATATAACTCATCCCCTTTTCACCCTTTTGTGCTAGATTTTTTTATAAAACATGGAATAATCCCTTTAGAGGAAAGAAGTGTTATTTGAATCAGGGATTTTAATTCCTTGAATAGAGACAAAAATAGTTATTAAGTGTAGGAAATCACATTCCATTTCATGAACAAACCTATAATTATTTACTTGTTCATGGTGGAGGATGAATTTCCATTGGTGTCATATTCTCAAGAAAATATCCTATTTCATTATGGGAAGGAATATATTTCAGAAATGATTGAGACTACCTGAAAAGATTGTGCCTAAAGAAATTCCCATTATTAAGTAATCTAATGAGGTGTTTCCTAAAGAATATTATTTCCATACTCTTAGCCAAAATTATGAATTTAAAGTGAAGATTATTTCTGGATCATTATAAATATCAATGGTTCCATATAGAATGGACACTATTAAACATGAGTAGCAAAAGAAGAAACTAAATAATAATCATGATAATGGGTTTATGTTCCTATGTGCTTCACTTGGGGTGAATTGGTCCTACTCATCATGAACTGGGATTAGTTATTGAACCTCTTCATTGACTATGATGAGATCAAAAATACCATGATGAAGAAAAATTATTAAATTAAATGGATTCATGTCTTATTGAATAATACATATATATATATATATATAGAAAAAATTATTCCCAATCGAGGATCTACATTTTAGGTATTAGAATGTATGTTGAATATGAATAAAACTAGAAATACTACTTCTTGTATATGTTATAGATTCTATAAGTTCATAACGATTCCATTTAGACTCACTAATTCTCCATGAATCATTATGAAATTAATTAATACAGTCTTTATGGATTATCTTGAAAAAAATTGGTATCCTTTATAGGTGATATTCATATATACTTCAAATTTAAGGAGGTACATGATGATCATTTGAATTCTATACTAATAAATTTCTGATTGAATGACTTATTTGGTATTTAAAGCAAGTGTGAGTTTTATATAGAGACAGAAATAATCCATGGGACTATTCTGAATATAAAAATGATATATATGGATCCTTAAAAAATTATGTAAATTGAAAGATTAAAAATAACATCATATATAAAAAAACTAATGTTTCCATTGATTATATGGTCACTATCTCTAATTTTTAATGAAAATATCAAAATTTTAAATCCAAATAACTAAGATAACCAAAAATGGAGTGATTTTTTACACTAATTAATAAAAATAAATATTTAAAGATAATAATAATAGAATAATCCTTAAAACAATTCTCACATTATCCATCAGTGTGGAAGGATTTAAGATATATAGTGTCTTATGTAATATTTCATGGGTTGTGTACTCATAGAAAATAACCATGTTATAGATTGTGCCTCATTCCATGTAATGATTCATGAATAAGAACTACCCAACAAATGATTTTGAATTGGTAGTATTGATCTTCAGGTTAATGATTGGGTGGCATTATATATACTTAGAAACAGTTTACATACATAAGGGTTATAAATGCTTCATGTATATTTTCAATTAGATGGAGGCCGATATGAAACAATGAATGTTGTTAAAACTGATCAAGTATTACAATTCATCAATCAAATACCATTCATGGAATGAAAAATATGTGTTAGATGATATTAGTATAATGGATCTTGTGTCCCAATCCATGATGAGGATTTATATGGATTCAATCATCATACAAATGAAATGGATAAGAATGTGAACAATAAAAGGGTATTTAGCATAAAATTTCCAAAAAAACAATGAACCATGTATTTTTTCTAGATTAAGGAGGCACAAAAAAGATAATGATGTTATAACATAAAATATAGAATATATTAGGTAGTGAAAAACACACATATATTGTGTTATAAGGTTTTGAACCTACATATATGTCCCATAGAAACCGGAACTGATGTGAGAACTTTCCGATGATGTGAATATATCATTATTTAATATGGGTCCATGAATCCCTAAAATGAGTAGATATTTTAATAAATAATTCAAAGAAAATATAATGTAGACTGATATCGGAGAATATGTATTGTGGAGGTTGGTATGGAAACAATTAAGGGAGGAATGAAATAAATCCATGGTTTTGATGCGACCATTTCCCATAAAATTAATTAAAGGGAAAACATGACCATAAATTTAGCCATAGAACTCCCCAAGTCCTCCAAAGGTTGTTTTCATGACCCCCTCCCACCAAAGATGCCCCTCCTGAGCTGGTAATGGTGAAAGGGAGATAATGACCCCCGAGTCCCGCCTCCAGTAGGCCCCGGGGTGGCGACTAGCACCAAGGGTATGATTTTTCACAAATATGGGAGGCATTACCCTTTTCATTATTTAGGATCGGGAAATAGGAAATGTCAACCACCAAAAGGAAAAAGAACAAGTGTATAGAAATAAACCCAAACCAAGCCCACGTGCATGTTTAAACAAATTTATAACAAGGTACAAGTAGAAGAAATCTCAAAGTACAATACCAAAAGAAAACAAAGGTACAGAAATAGCAACAACTCCAACTGCCCAACTAGTAGGGTCCCACACAACCCTGGTAGTCCTCTTGGAAACCTGAAAGTAAACGTAGGGTGAGCATACAAGTATAATCAGTAGGGAAACCTAAATCTCTCGTGCACAAGTGGGGATACATCCTAATGTCCCATGAGAACAACAGAAGAAACCTAGCAAGGAATTCTATCCACCCAACATCATGAGCCACACTCACCAAAACACAATCACAACAGGTAGTACTAGTATAAGAACAAGAGTATTGGGTACCCCGCACCATTTCCCTTTAGTTAGCTGCTCTTCCTAATGACGAACGTCCTGACGCTGCCACACTCTCCCCGCCCGCACACACCTGGGCCTCACAACCACATATCCCGCCCGCACACACCTGGGCCTCACAACCACGTATCCTTCCCACACACACCTGGGCCTCACAACCACGTATCCTTCCCACACACACCTGGGCCTCATCCCTAATATTATTGGGAAACAGTAAAACCTTTCCGAAGAGTCTTGGGCTAGAACCACCCCAATCGAAACCTACCCGAAGAGTCTTAAGTGTAAGGTCGCCTCAAGCCATCCCAGCCTAGGGGAGAAGGAGCAGGAAGGAGCTAGTAACTAAGGGAAAAACACCCTCTCTCATGAAATGGGAGTGTTTGGCACTAAGTGATCAACATGGGTGGGGTGCGATAAAACACAAAAGATATAGATATGTATATATATACGAACCACACAGCCCAACCTATGGCTTCTAAAAAGAGAAACTGATCACGTACCTCAGCACTGCTACTACGAAGCATGCATACAACAAACAACCCAACCCCATTTAGGTTTTCACATTTCAGTATAAATAGTTATTTAGTTCCTTAACTACTGGGCAACTATCCACAACTAACCACACAAAACGTTCTTAAAACATATCCCTGTCATCCAGAAAACAAGTTAGGAAAAGCACAACAAAGTCCCTCTTATCAACCAACCAACCCCATTGATTATTATTTCTGTTTCATTACCATGACCCACCATCCATTAATTCTTCCACTTTTATTTATTAATCACAACCCATAACCAGTTCACATTAAAACCCAACCCTGCATCCCCACTACCAACCGCCATAACCACAACTGCACCGAAACCACACATCATCATCCCTTTAATACCATTTATCGTAGCCCCGCTGCCCATCACCATCACAACATTCACACCAACCCACAACCAAGTCAATTGCAGCCCTGCTTCTCACCCAATCCACTACAACCCACAAAACACCCCCATCACATGCCACGTAACCAAGCCAACACCCACATGTTCATTATTCCATTTTTGTTTAACAGGGGTGATCACACAAGGGTTCTAGATTTTATCAGCCAACTTTACGTGATTATCCAATTTCCACATTCCAAACGCTTCCATCCATAATAAAAAACAGAAGGAGAGGGAAAAATTTAATTACGTAAGAAAAGGCCCCCAACGACCGTGATTTTCAATAGGTAGAAGCTCATTCAATTCACAACATAATATCATAGGATATAAAGTAACAGCAATCACAACTTCCCATCCCCGTTATATAAGCCAGTTATTATATTTATTAAAAACAGATTCAAAAGTGTTTCATGTAAACAATAGAACACCTACCCCGCATGATGCATAAATTAAAGAGATGAAGGTAAGATCCCTACCTCAACAGGTTATTGATCGCAACGCTCCCCCGGATCAACCTTAGAAGACGTCCGTCGGCGTTCGTCACTTCTGTCGGGTCCCAGAAAAACCTTATCAGGTGGAATTCGGAAAGTAAAGGCCGAAGGAAAGATAAAGGATCCAATCTTGGAAGTTCCGCCTCGTCGTTGCAATCTTGTGGCCGTTGACGGATCGCAAATCGGAGCTCAGACGAAGAAGTTATGGAAGGAAGGGCATTCGAGTCTCTTGAGAGAGCTCTGCTCAGAGGAGAGGAGAGGAGAGGAGAGGAGAGGAGAGAAGAGGAGAGGAGTGGAGAGGAGAGGAGTGGGGTGAGTTTAAAGGAGGAGGGTACCCCTCCTTTTATAGGCGTGAAAAGTAAAAGTACACGATGTGTAATTTATGGTACACGGCGTGTACTCGGTTCTTTCACACAGTCTCCACACGGCTCTGCGGCCGTTGACTGGTCAACACATGGTTTGAGGGTAACACATACGTGGGGAAGGACTACACAGAGTGTAGTTTAGACACACGACGTGTACTCATTTATTACACATGGCAAGGACACGGCTCCAACACGGTACACGGCCGTTGACTAGTAACGCGTACGCGGGGAAGGACTACACGACGTATAGAACTGGACACACGGCGTGCACCCATTACTCCACACAGCAAGGACACGACTTGCAACACGGGGTGTACCCGGAAAGGGAGTACACGGTGTGTTCCCAAACTACACAACGTGTAGTTTCAAAATTCTGGAAAGTGTGGAAAAGTCCATTTTACCCTCCATAACAATTCTTGACATTCTTTTTGACAAAGGAATGGGCCGGAGAGGTCTGGGACATTACATCAGATACCTCTTAAAACATTCTCATCCCCAAGAATTAAAAAACCAACCTAGAGGAACCCAACAAGATACCTATTAGGGTTCTCGTTATAATAGGAACCCAACCAACAACCCTAATCATATGTGTTAGGAATTCCTTATCCTATGTCGAGATATTATCCGCTTTAGGCGACACTGACTCGCCTACACCGATTTAATCGCATCCTCATTAATGCGTCTCGATTAAGAATTGGGTCTTACCACTTTCATACATTAGGATTTTTCCACTCGCACTAACCTTAACACCACACAACCAACACACTGCACGAACACGTGGGTTTGTAAAATTCCTTCACCTATGTCGAGATATTATCCGCTTTAGGCGGAACTGACTTGCCCGCATGGGTTCAATCGCATCCACATTAATGCGTCTTGATTAAGGGTCATTTTTTTCCCTTTCCCACACATCCGGACATGTTACACAATACCAGGGAACAAGGAAACAAAAGGTCTCACAACTGACAAGACAAGCATTCCATATAATAAGGGTACAGAGTACAATATCAACACAAAGATCAGAAGGACAAGGGAAAAACACAAGTCAAAACAACTTAGGGTACTGAGCGTGCATCTAGTTCTCCCATTCCCAAGTGATCTCCTCGAGGCCGCCATGCATCCACAACACACGAACCAAGGGAATGGTTCGTCCACGAAGCACCTTCTCTTTACAATCTTAGATTTTGACTGGTCGTTCCTCGAAGGTCACGTCGTCTCCCATATCTATCTCTCCCAGTCGATAACATGGGAGTTGTCAAGTAAGTACCGATGAAGCTAGCAGACGTGGAAGACATCATGAACCTTCTCCAATTGAGGTGGAAGGGCCAGCTAATATGCCACCTCGCCAACTCGCCTCAACACCACAAAAGGTCCGATGAACCTAGGTGAGAGATTGATCCCGTTCCCAAACCTCTGCTACCCCCGTCGATGGGAAACCTTAAAGAACACATGATCCCCCACCTCGAAATCCAAGGGCCTCCTCTGACGATCAACATAAGACTTCTGTTGGTCCTGAGCCACTTTCATTCTCTCACGTACAAGCTGGACTTTATCTGTGGTCCTCTGCACTACCTATGGCCCAAGAGATCCTGTCTAACCGTTCTCTACCAAGAAAATGGGTGAATGACATGGCCTTCCATACAAAGCCTCAAACGGTGCCATGCCAATAGTATAGTGGAAGCTGTTGTTGTAGGAAAACTCTACTAAAGGAAAGTTTCATACCCATGATCCTCCTAAATCCAGAATGCATGCTCGCAGCATGTCCTCCAATGTCTGGATAGTCTGCTCCGTCTGCCCATCGGTCTGGGGGTGGAAAGCAGTGCTAAGGCGTAGCTGGGTTCCAAAAGCATGTTGTTGCCCCATCTATACTCGTGAGGTAAACCGAGTATCCCAGTCTGAGACTATAGTCCTCAGAACTCCATGAAAGTGAACCACCTCGTCTACGTACCTCTATGCTAACATACTCACCGGGCCTGACTCCTTGATTGCTAAGAAGTGAGCTTATTTCGTCAGACGATCCATGACTACCCAGATAGCATCATAACCTCCCTGAGATCTGGGTAGTCCTATGACGAATTCCATCAAGATTTCATCCCACTTCCTCTCGGGGACATCTAAAGGATGAAACAAACCACTGGGAACACGGTGTTCAGCCTTCACTTTCTGACACACTTGGCATTTAGCGACAAACTCCGCCACTGCCCGTTTCAACCCGGGCCACCAAAACTGATCCCTCAGGCCTCGGTACATTTTTGAAACTCATGGATGTACCACTATGGATGAGCTATGGAACTCACGGATAACTCCTTCACGCATTGCCTCTGGAGCAAACAACATTCCATGGAAAAGCATCTGATGTCGGCTGTCCTCTAACCATCCTTCTGGAGCATTCCCCTGATCGACTCGATCTCGCATCACTTTCGCCTCGGAGTCCCCCCACTGAGACTCTTCCACCTGCTGCAACAAGGATGACTACATCATCATCTGAAACAAACAGCCTCTAACACCTTCTACCCTTGCATCCAAGTGCAAGGTAGCCAACTCTCCCATTTCCTTCCAAGAATCAGCAGATTCCAGAACCACTTCCTGATGCGACTTTCTGATCAGGGCATCAGCCACAACGTTTCCCTTACCATCATTGTAAGAGATCTCAAATTCATTGTCTTGGAGAAACTCGAGCGATCTCCATGGCTGTAAGTTCAGGTCACGCTGGGAGAAGACATAATGTAGGCTCTAGTGATCTGAGAAGACCACAAAGCGCTCCCCAAAGAGGTAATGTCGCCACAACTTCAGTGCGAACACTACTACTGCAATCTCCAGGTCATGGGTGGCATAGTTACACTCATGAGGGTGCAACTTCCTATACCCATAAAAAATCACACCCTTCTTCTGCATCAGCACACACCCAATACCAAGGTCAGAAGCATCACAAAACACCTCGTACAACAACCCTTCCTCTGGAAACCTGAGTACGGGAGCACTGACCAACTTCTCCTTCAGGTAGTCAAAAGATTTCTGGCACTGCTCGCTCCACAGGAAGACCTGGTTCTTCCTCGTCAAAGCTGTCAAAGGATCAGCAACTCGAGAGAAGTCTGAAACGAACCTCCGATAGTAACCTGCTAACCCCAAGAAACTATGAACTTCTGCCACACTCTTGGGCGCTGCCCAAGAAACAACTTCCTCCACCTTCGACGGGTCCACTGACACTCCATGCTGAGAGACCACGTGCCCAAGGAAGTGTACTTCTTGTGTCAAGAACATACACTTCGACAATTTCCCATAAAGCTGGTGGTGTATAAGGACTTCCAAGACTTCCCTGGGATGCTCAACATGCTCCTACTCTGACCTTGAGTAGAGCAGGATGTCATCGATAAACACAACGACGAACAGGTCCAGAAACTCCCGGAAGACAAAGTTCATAAGTCCCATTAACACAGTTGGTGCATCCGTAACTCCAAACGGCATCACTACAAACTTGAAGTTCCCATACCTGCACCTGAAAGTCGTCTTCGAGATGTCACTGTCCTTCACCCTCAGCTTATGATATCACAATCATAGATCGATCTTGGAAAACAAACCTGCTCCCCTCAGTTGGTTGAAGAGATCATCTATCCTTGGAAGGGGGTAGCAGTTCTTGACCGTTACCAAGTTCAACCTTCGGTAGTATATGCATAGCCTGAAACCACCATCTGCCTTCTTCACGAACAAAACTGGAGCACCCCATGGTGACACGCTGGGTCGAACAAAACCCTTCTCCATCAGATCGTCAATCTGAATCCGCAACTCCCAAAACTCTGAAGGTGCCATCCGATAAGGGGCCATCGAAATCGGACGGGCACCAGGCTGTAAGTCTATCCCAAACTCAACGTCACGTCGGGGGGGGGGGGGGTAGAGTTATAACCTCCTCATGAAAAACATCTAGGAACTCCCCAACAACCTCTGGGACATCCATCGTCTCTGTATCAGCTGGAACCACTGATAACCCGCCTAACAAGAAAAGAAGAGGCTCCACACGCTGGCTTCCCGCCTGATAGCTCCTCTCGCTAAAAGAAGATACGCGCTGCCCATCTACGTCGGAGAACACGACTCTTCTCCGGAAGCAGTTGATAACGGAACTAATAGAAAACGTCCAGTCGATGCCTAGGATGACATCGTATGGCTGTATCTATAACAGAAGAAGGTCTCCACTAGATCGATGTGGTCCCAACGTCATCCAACATCCCCGGCAAACACAAGATACGCTAGTCTGGCCCCCAACTGGTGTACTCAATACTAGTGGTATGGAAAGTCTCTCTACATCTAGTCCCAAAGCATGGGATAGACTAGGTGCAACCAAAAGTGCGAGTCTCCCGAATCGAATAAAGCATAAACAAGAGTGCTGAACAAACAAATCGTACCTCGTACCACCTCTGGTTCCGCTGGAGCTTCCAACTCTACGACATGCAATTGTCCACGCCCAGCTCCTCTGCCTCTCTGATGTCGTCCACCTCCCCTACCACGCCCTAGTCGAGGTCCCTGAGGAGCACCCTGAGGTCGGCTTCCTCCCGCAAAGTATACTCTCAGAGGAGCATGGTCCTGATGCTGCTGGAAGGGCCTCGCCGGCAACTGGTGCTACTGATGTGGGCACTGAACCTGCCCACCTCCACCGTACTGAGATTGGGTCGGGCACCAACTCTGAACATGCCCGAAACCACCACAAGAAAAATACCTCAGTCCTGGGCTCGTGAAAAAGGTACTAGGACCCGAAGATCTGAACTGGAACTGCTGGGGCCTGCTCCCCACTGGCCTGAACTAGAAAGGTCCCGTCGCAGGAGCCCTGCTACTGACTGCCTTCCCCTTCGACGAGCCTGAATGGATCCCCTCTTGGGGTGCACCTCCCAGTGAGTACATCCTCTCTACAGCCTCTTCCTTCTTCTGTACTACCAAGTACGTCGGAAGGGTGAAGGGGGTGACAACATACTGGAGCGAAGGACGAAGTGCCTCCTCCAAACGTCTCGCCCGAGACTCCTCATCCGGAAAGAGATCCTGAGCAAAGTGCAGGAGATCCTTGAACTTGATCCCAAGCTCTCGTACTGACATACTCCCCTACTGAAGGGAGAGTAACTACTACCACCTCTCCGCCTTGATCATTGAAGAAAGGAATTCCTCTCAGAATTCCTTTTCAAAGTCAGCCCATGGAACCTCTGCCTATATCCTCTTTCCGAGGTAGAGCGTCCACCACTGTCGCGCCGCACCTCCCAGCTGACTGACTGCTAGGGGAACCCAGTACTCCCTTGGAGCATGGATCAAGGTAAAAGCGATCCCTAGCTCCTCAAGCCACCCCTCCGTCTCCGTATCCGAAGTACTACCCTCGTACTTCTTGAGGGTCTGCCACTGGAAAGAACGGAGAGTCTTCTGACACTGGCTATCTTCCTCCTCTCGGTCAATCCTCAACTAATCGACTGCCTGAATCTACTGGGCCTCGCCCGTCTGAGCCACCCGAGGATGACGTCCAGGTTCCATAGCTGTACGGTAAACAAGGATCGCCTAATCCCAAGTAGTATGGAAACTCAAGGTTTTTTTTTATCATTTTATTTCAATTTCTTTCCCAGAACACCGAAATCAAGTAAAAAACAATCATGATGATGCATGTACCTTCCCTAGGATCTCTACCCTACAATCAAAGTAGTCTCAATTGGTCATTCAGTAGGCTTAGAGTCCTTGCATCGGATCAAGGGGGGCCCTAAAATCCTGTGTCCTAGCCGGTCTTCCCTGATCTATGTCACACACCTAGATTGACTAACACTGTTGCCCTACCTTCCCATGCAATCCCCACTATGCCTAACTCTAGACTCCATCCTATCTCTCAAACTGCCTCAGATACCATTCTGTCACGACCCCTGCCACCAAAGATTCCCCTCCTGAGCTGTAAATGGTGAAAGAGAGATAATGACTCTCGAGTCCCGCCTCTAGTAGGCCCCAGGGTGGCGACTAGCACCAAGGGTATGAGTTTTCACAAATATGGGAGGTATTACCCTTTTTATTATTTAGGATCGGGAAATAGGACAAGTCAACCACCAAAAGGAAAAATAACAAGTGTATAGAAATAAACCCAAACCAAGACCACATGCATGTTTAAACAAATTTATAACAAGGTACAAGTACAAGAAAGCTCAAAGTAAAATTCCAAAAGAAAACAAAGGTAAAAAAACAACAACTCCAACTGTCCAACTAGTAGGGTCCCGCACGACCCTGGTAGTCCTCCTGGAAACTTGAATGTAAATGTAGGGTGAGAATACAAGTATACTCAGTAGGGAAGTCTAAAGCTCTCGTGCACAAGTGGGGAGACATCCTAATGTCCTGTGAGAACAAAATAAGAAACCTAAAAAGGAATTCTATCCACCCAACCTCACCATCCACACTCACCAAAACACAATCACAACAGGTAGTAGTAGTATAAGAACAAGAGTATTGGGTACCCCACACCATTTCCCTTTAGTTAGCTGCTCTTCCTAATGACGAACGTCCTGACGCTGCCACACTCTCCCTGTCCACCCACACCTGGGCCTCACAACCATGTATCCCGCCCACACACACCTGGGCCTCACAACCACGTATCCCGCCCGCACACACCTGGGCCTTATCCCAAAGATTCTTGGGAAACAGTAAAACCTTCCCGAAGAGTCTTGGGCTAGAACCACCCTAATCGAAACCTACCCGAAGAGTCTTAGGTGTAAGGTCGCCTTAAGCCATCACAGCCTAGGGGAGAAGGAGCAGGAAGGAGCTAGTAACTAAGGAAAAAACACCCTCTCTCATGAAATGGGAGTGTTCGGCACTAAGTGCTCAAAATGGGTGGGTTGCGATAAAACACAAAAGATAAAGATATGTATATATATACCAACCACACAGCCCAACCTATGGATTCTAAAAAGAGAAACTTAGCACGTGCCTCGGAACTGCTACTACGAAGCATGCATACAACAAACAACCCAACCCCCTTTAGGTTTTCACATTTCAGTAGAAATAGTTATTTAGTTCCTTAACTACTGGGAAACTATCAACAACTAAGCACACCAAACGTTCGTAAAACATATCCCTGTGATCCACAAAACAAGTTAGGAAAAGAACAACAAAGTCCCTCTCATCAACCAACCAACCCCATTGATTATTATTTCTGTTTCATTACCACGCCCCACCATCCTTTAATTCTTCCAATTTTATTTATTAATCAAAACCCATAACTCGTTCACATTAAAACCCAACCCTGCAGCCCCGCTTCCGACCGCCATAACCACAACCACACTGAAACCACACATCATCATCCCTTTAATACCATTTATCGTAGCCCCACTTCCCTTCACCATCACAACATTCACACCAACCCACAACCAAGTCAACCACAGCCCCGCTGCTCACCCAATTCACAACAACCCACAAAACACCCCCATCACATGCCACGTAACCAAGCCAACACCCACATGTTCATTATTCCATTTTTGTTTAACCGGGGTGATCACACAAGGGTTCCAGATTTTATCAGCCAACTTTACGTGATTATCCAATTTCCACATTCCACAAGCTTCCATCCATAAGAAAAAACAGAAGGATAGGGCAACATTTAATTGCATAAGAAAAGGCCCCCAACGGCCATGATTTTCAGTACGTAGAAGCTCATTAAATTCACAACATAATATCACAAGATATAAAGTAACAGCAATCACAGCTTCCCATCCCCATTATATAAGCTAGTTATTATCTTTATTAAAAACAGATTCAAATGTTTTTACAATAGAACACCCACCCCACATGATGCACAAATTAAAGATACGAAGGTAAGATCTCTAACTCAATAGGTTTTTGATCGCAACGCTCCCCCGGATCAACCTTAGAAGATGTCTGTCGGCGTCCATCACTTCTGTCAGGTCCCGGAAAAACCTCCTCGGGTGGAATTCGGAAAGTAAAGGCCGAAGGAAAGACAACGGATCCAAGTTCGGAAGTTCCGCCTCGTCGTTACGATCTCGTGGCCGCTGACGGATCGTAAATCGGAGCTCGGACGAAGATGTTATGGAAGGAAGAGCCTTCGAGTCTCTTGAGAGAGCACTTATCAGAGGAGAGGAGAGGAGAGGAGAGGAGAGGAGATGGGTGAGTTGAAAGGAGGGGACCCCTCCTTTTATAGGTGTGAAAAGAAAAAGTACACGGCGTGTACTTTATGGTACACGGCGTGTACTCGGTTCTTTCACACGGTCTCCACGCGACTTCCAACACGGCTCCGCGACTGTTGACTGGTCAACACACGGTTTGAGGGTAACACATACGCAGGGAAGGACTACACGGCGTGTAGTTTATACACACGGCGTGTACTCATTTATTTCACACGGCAAGGACACAACTCCAACATGGTACACGACCATTGACTGGTTACGCGTACACGGGGAAGGACTACACGGCGTGTAGAACTGGACACATGGTGTGCACCCATTACTCCACACAGCAAGGACACGACTTGCAACATGGGGTGTACCCAGAAAGGGAGTACACGGTGTGTACCCAAACTACACGGCGTGTAGTTTCAAAATTCTGGAAAGTGTGGAAAAGTCCATTTTACCCTCCAGAACACTTCTTGACCTTCTTTTTGACAAAGGAATGGGCCAGAGAGGTCCGGGCCATTACAGTTGTAATGGATTGGGTCAGGATGATATAGTGGTAGTAGATCACTTTAACTATTAGTGCATTTTATTGATATCATGGAATATTATTCTCTTCAAAAACCAACCACTGTACCCCAAAATGATGTTGAAATACTATATCAAGTTCCACTATCTAATGTATCTACTCAACATAAAATATTTATCCTATGGTGATAGTGAAATTTTCAATATGACTGGGATATAGAAAAATGCTTCAACACTACAAATCACCCTCAAATGAATGGCATTTATCAAATGAAAATTAATATTCTAGATTATATTTTAATACTATATTGAATTGTTTTTTAATGATTTGGGGAATGCATCTCTTATTGTATTTATCATATTAAAAATATTCTATTCTAGTATTCAAATATCACAATCTGATGCTCCAAAGGGATTATTTTTTTACTACATCATATAGGGATGATGATTGAGAGTTTATGTTGATGGGATGAGATATTAACCTAGAAAATAATGAGAAGGTTTAATCCAATTAGCATCACACACTACAAAACAAATGGTTACATCAGAGGGGGTTATTTTTGACAATATAAGGGGTCATAAACCCTTCTAATGACATTAGCGGCGGTTGTGAAGAATTGTCGCCAATGTGGCCGCCTACTTCCTATTGGGGCGGTTTTGAGAAATCGCTGCTAAAGTCATGGTGACTATAGGAGTGGTTACATTTGAAGGGGTTTAAACCCCCTATAATGTTAGCATAAGTTCAATGATTCTATAACCACCACTTATATGGGTGGTTTGAACCACCACTAATAAGGGTTTACTTTAGGGGGTGGTTGTAGAGAACCTCCCCTAAAGCTTTTTCAGATATTTTTTTGAGAAGCCCGTGGCTCCCTGTTCCCTCCCCCATCTGTCCTGGTCCAGGCCTACACTTCCTCGGTTCCCAATTCCTTCAGTTCCCATGTTTGGGCCTGCACGCTTCCCTCCCCACCGCCCAGCGCTTCCCCCATGGTTCTGCTCCTAAGAACCCTCTGGTTCCCGCCTCTCCTTCCCCGCCGCTGAGCAACTTCCCCCGGTTCTGCTCCAAGTACCCTCTATTTCCCCGCCAGCATACTCCGGGACCCCCTGCATGCATCCAATTAATTCCCCATCCATTCCCACAGCTCTTGCACCAATTTTATTCCCTACTTCCTGCACCCCAATTAATTCCCCACTTCCCGTGACTCCCGCCCTAATTAATTCCCCACTTCCCATGCCCCAATTTAATTCCCCACTTCCCACAGATCCCACCCCATTTAATTCTCGTGGATCCCACCTCCCTGCCTAGCTACAATTAACTCCCCACCCATAGTAAAATGGAATGCCTGAGAATTGAACATACACCCCTACCAAACACTAACAACGCCGTAACACTCTAGGAACCACCAAGACAAACTGATTTACTTATATTTAATATAAATTATTGTATATATATATATTTACCTATTTATTATAATAAATATTATTTGCATATATATATATATTTATGTACATTTAAATAATAATATTTATTATTTACTATATTTATAAGTATATGCAATTATATATATATATATATATATTATATTTATATATCACCTAAATATATTACACAAGTATATATATATATTTTACTTTTGTGTGTGTGTGATAAGAATAATAATATTAATTATTTTTATTCTTATTACATCTATTTTTTAATCTATAAAAATTATATGTTTGTTTTATAAATACTATAATTTTATTTTATGGTTTATATCAAATATATATTATATTAAATACATTTGTATTATATATTTATGTAAATTGTTTATATAAATATATACATATTTATAATATATGTATGTAATTATTTACCTAATATATTTATATAAGGTCTTTAAAAATATATTTATATAATTCCCTCCAATACATATATTTATTATTATTTATATTAATAAATATATTTATTTGTATAAACTATATAATATTATATAAAATTACTTTTATTATTATTATTATTATATGAAATAAAATTTATACAAATATTAATATTATATGTAATTAATATTATATTATAGATAATTAATATTATATTATATATAATTAATATTATATTATATATAATTAATATTATATTATATATACTTAATATGTATATTATATATAATCAATATTATATGAAATGAAATTTTATATTATATATTGTTAATATGTATATTATATATAATCAATATTATAAGAAATGCTATTTACAGAAAAATGTACTAAATATTATATGAAATATAATTTTATATTATATACAATTAATATTATATGAAATACAATTTATAAAAATATTTATATAATGTATTAAAATGCATATATTTATTATTATGTACATTAATATATATTACTATTTCAATAAATATACATTAATATAAATTTGTTTATATAAATTCTATTTCATATAATATAAAGGCATAAACCTATTATATAAAAATATATTTATTATTAGTATAATAAAATTTATAAAAACTATAAGCTTGGGTTTTTATATGATATATTTTTTAGATAAATTATATTTATTTATATATTTATATAATATTTTTATGATTTTATGTTATAAATAATTAATATTATATAAAATAAATTTTTTAAAAATTAATATATATTAATTTACATAATATTATAATATTATATTTATGTATACATATAAATACAATTAATTACAATCATATAAATATTTATATAAAATGTTCATATAATGTATTCTAATACATTTATATAGTGTGTTTTAATTATATATATATATATTATGGATGTTTCTTCTTTTAAGTAGTGGGGGTTCACAACCCCTTTATTATCTAAAATTATAGGGGGTTTTTAACCCCCTCTAAATCAAAGACATTCGAGGGGGGTTTCTAACCCCTTATAAATTAATGACATTATAGGGGGTTTTGAACCCCCTCTAATTTGAAGACATTTGAGGGAGTTTTCACCCTCCTTAATTTAGAGACCTTAAAGGGGTTTTAAACACACTATAATTTAAGAAATTAGTGGGGGGGGGGTTCAACCCCCTCTAATTTAAGATATTAGTGGGGGTATTGAACCCCCTCAAAAATCCAACTAGATATAAAAAAATGTTAAAAAATTAATTGGGGTTCAAAACCACCTCTAATTTAAGAAATTAATGGGATCCATATGTAACCCCCTCTAAATTTCGATGATTATAAAGGGTTTTCCATAATCCCTCTCTAATTGTTATAGAAAATTAATTTAGAGGGGGTATGAACCCCCTCTCAATTCGATGATTATAGGGGGTTGTGGGGAACCCCTTCTAATGTAACAGAAAATGAATTTAGAGGGGGTTGTGTATAGCCCCCTCTAAATAACCCCCTCTAATGTACTATTTTTTTGTAGTGAAATTAAATATGTACCTATTTTATATAAAATCTATTCCGACATTGGTCAATGATACCTATTATTTTAGGTTAGATACAATGTCTCCCATTATATATCATTATGGAGTAAAGATTTGTGGTTTTGGATGAAGTGAATGATTAACCTAAGATACATCATCCCTATCACAATCATTGATCACATAGATCAGTGGAATATAAACAACCACTTCATCCTGACCTGTATAAAATACATTATGTCTTCCACGTACTCTTCCTTTGGAAGTAGAAACTATACCCATCACAAGTACTAAATTCATAACGGGTATTTTTGGATAATTATTTTTCATATGAGAAGTATATTTTTAAAATCATATATTTTAGCTTTGAAAAAAGGATACTAACATTGTAAAAGTGTTTCAGAAGTGCCTCATGTTGAGGAAGAAACATGGGAGCCGAAATATTAAATGAAACAGAAGTTCACTCATCTATTTTAATGTATGAAATAAAAATTTGTTGGGTGAAATTACTAAATGGGTGAAGAACATAATTTCTCAAACATTAATAAATAGTTATACATTTTTAATGAATAAATACATTATTATTAAGTAAATTTACAAAAAAAATTCATACCCTATATTAGTTATTTCGAACTACCATATTGTTTACCCGATAAAATTTAAAATTTTAGTAAAGAATCAAAACCATTAATAAAATAGTCATTGAACATTGATATTATGAGTAATATGTATATATGTATATGATAAATAACAATATTCAATGAAGGAGAGGCTGATGGCCTTGACATATAGGATTGTACACTATGAATCTCTTTTAACTGAGCATAGAAGGGATATAGAAATAGTAGGATATCCCCATAAAAGGATACGATTAAAATCATTAACTAAATCACCATAAAAATAGTTTATGAAAGATTTATAATATAAATGATACCAAGATCCAAACCATGTTCACTAAACCATCCCATCTAAACATCCCCATCACACACCATACACATAGGGCACACACTGGTGAAATAAAGGGTTATGTATCCAGACCCTACCAGTATGAAATTGTATATTTTTAATACTTAATAGTGTAATGATTATACTGACCCAATTTATTATTAATTAATAAATTAATAAAAAACATGTTATGTAAAAATTATATTTTGATATAATTAAATAAAAACATCATTTTTAAAAATTTAAGGATTCAATCAAAACAAAGTTTTCATTAAATTTGAAAAACATTAATATAGTTGAAATTTGAATAATATAATATAAATATTTATTAATTACAATATATAAACTATATTATAATTTTATGAATTCAAATGTTATTTTTATATGGTATGTAAAACTACTTTTGTTATATAATAGTATTTAAAAAATTCAGATTTTTTATTTTAAAGTATAACCATAAATATTTAACACACATTTTTTGGGTATTTTTTTTGAAATCATATCGTTCAAATATTTGAATATTTAGTTTTTTTTTAATTTTTGAGATAGTTTAATTTTTATGTACAAAATAAATTTGTTATTAATAAACATTATGTATTATTAAATCGTAAATGGACAAATGAGAATAATTAAATACATTAATGACTATTTGCATCGAATATTTATTTGTTCCTTTTAAAATTATTTTTTAATGTTATTTTTCTAATTTGGTAAACCATAATGTATCATCCATTATCCAATAATATATATAATGGTATTAAAATAAATTATTTACAATTTTTTCTCACTTCCACATCACCATGGTAATTACATTAATGAATAAGGTCATTAGACTTATAAAATATTAAAAACCATTCCAATTTCAATGTAACCATTGGATATATCATGGGATAGTATGTTGGTCTGGTTTATTTATCTTATACATTCCAAAATACATAAAAATGTATTCCACTATTTTTTTCTATATAATCCAACACAAACTTCCATTCCTCGTTAACCACCTTTTTAACATTATTTCCCACATATATCCAATTTTTATTGCTGGAATAAGTTTTTAAATATCCCTATAACTATCCTTATTATTCATTAGAAATAATTATGACCTCCAGTGGTACACCACAATGGAGGTGACCAAGATGACCACCAATGGTACTCCGCCTTGATGACCTCTAGTGGTACGTCGAGATGGAGGCAAGGCCCATACTTATGAAATGGTTGGCCAGGGGATATCGCTTCACCCTCCTATTTTTTCACTTATGGCTCCTGAGGCTAATCCTGACACATGTGTTGAGGCACTATTCTGTGAGGGTTTCTTTCGCCATATGATAACTTTCTAGGGAACACCGCATCCTTCCTTGACTATGGTTGAGCTGACATTGGTGTTCCATCAGTAACATCCTACTAAATTATTAGGGTATGGAGGAAAACATGCTATTGAGCTATGCATAGAGACCATGTTAGAAATTTTTGAGCATCTGAAGATGCATTTGGAAAAAATGGTCAAGCTCGTGACTTACATGCTATGTGGAGTAGAAAATAGCTGGTGCAACATTTTAAACCAGGATGACGGGCTACAGAATATAGGTTTGTATGACTTCCATTCCTGCTTCAATGACTAGCTTTAACATGATACAATGTGATCATAGTGGGATAGTAAGTTCAAGCATCTAGAGTAGGTCACTATTACATTTATGGAATACTCAACATGCTTTATAGAGTTGCATCATTTTTCACCGATGTATCTTACTAATGACGTTTTTAGGGCTTGGCCCTTTGAGGAAGGTCTCAGACATGCTTTCATTTCTCATGTCAATGTGTTATGGTTACCTTTTATCACTAAGATTTTGAAATAGGCACCGATTACAAAGTGGAACCTTGGATATGATGGGGGTGCCATACATGGGAGTGTTGTTTCATGCCCTAATGTATCTACATCTTTTTGAATGATACACCATTTTGTGGCTTCCTTTAATGTGAGTGGTAGATCGGATGTGGGTTCAAGTAGCTTGGTGTATTTACACCATTGTTTAGTTAAGGACATGTGAAAAATTAGTGTGAAAGAGACCAAGTTAAGTGTTAAGCTTGTAGAAGGCTGGGACACATTGTTCTCAGAGGTAGCAAGGCAAATCAACTAAGGGTAGCTAGGTAGGATCATAGGGTTGTGATAAAGGCTATACATATTCAATGAAATAGACCTAGCATGACTAAGATCCCGAACTGTCTACACTGAGAGGTATGATATTAGAAGCTTCTAATATGACAACCTATCATTTTGATATAGGTTCCCTTCACGACTTTATCTTTTCATGAGTTGTAGAAAGCCTTCATCTTTTTTATTTATTTTGGATGGTGTATTGACTCTAGAAACTCTGATGGGAGTTAGAACAGGTGATTTAAGATTGTGTATGGTGTGCCGCCTTGAGGTTGGTGGGTGTCACTTCATCTCGACTCTTTATGTCTTTGAGGTGATAGGGTTTCATGTCATTTATGGAATGGACTGGCTCGTAGCTTATCAAGCATACATTTTTTTCCCTCATCGGAGGGTGAAATTCACATCACCAGATGGTGTAGTGTTTATTAAAAATGGTGAAAGGGATTTCCTAGAGAGCAGATCTATACAGGAGCATCATGGGACAAGTGGGATGAAAACCCATATTGCTAGTTAGTTTATAGAAGATTAGGGAATGAATGAGGCAGACATTCATCATGTAGTTTAGCGATTCACGTAAATATTTCCCAATGAATTTTATGGTATACCTCCTGAGATATAGGTGAAGATCTCCATGGAGATAGTTCTATGATCTACTCTGATATCCTTTCCGACTAACATGATAGCTATGATGGAGTTAAAGGAGTTCAATAGTCAGGTACTGGACGTGTATGTGAAGTGTATTTTCAATAGAAGTACTTGTTTATGGGGTTACTAGTTTTTTTGTGAAAAGGTATACAAAAATATTTGGCTATGAATGGATTATCCAAAAATGAACCAGCTGACTGTTAGAAACTGATATCCTTTTCCATGGATAGATGATCTGTTCGGTCGAATTTGATGAGCTTGAGTTCTATCAATGATCGACATGAGGTCAGGATATCACCATGTGCGTGTTCGACCTACAGACATACCTCACACATCCTTTCGTAGTATGTGTGGGTTATACAAGAATCTAGTTATTCCGTTTAGTCTCACGAATGTGCTGGTGGTTTTCATGGCACCGAGGAACCACATGTTCCATCCATAATTGGATTCATTTTTTGTTGTTTTCATGGATGATGTCTTGGTGTATTCTCACAATCTGCATGACCATGACAACAATCTTGAGATAATTTTGAATACAAAGCAAGATAATCTATTATATGTTAAGCTCACAAAGTTCCACTTTTTGATGGACCAATTTCAACTCTTGGGTCACATTATCCTAGAGACGTGATTATAAATAGACCTAGATAAAGTGGGATTGGTAGTTTCCTGAAAACAACCCAATAACATTTTTCATATACAGAGTTTATTAGGACTATCTAGCTATTATAAGTGTTTTATACAAGGAATATCATGCTTAGTATCACCGTTGGTGTGATGGACTAAGAAGGGCGTGAAATTTTTGTTGTCACAATCATGTGAGAAATCCTTCCCGGAGCTGACAGGGAGGTTGACATCAGCACCTATCCTGATAGTGAAAGAGCAGGTAAATCACTAGCGGATGTACTATGATGCTTAAGGTATTTGGATGGGTTTGTGATGATGCAGGGAGATTGAGTCGTGGAATATGAGACTTTGTACTCGAGGAATCACAATAAGAACTACCCAATGCTTGATATCAAATTAACTATAGTAGTTCATGCATTTCTCTATTGGAGGAATTATTTGCATAGAGAGCATTTTGTGGTGTTCATTGACCACAAAATCCTCAATTATATCTCTAGGAAGTGTTACATAAATTTGAGGCAGCGAAGGTGGTTGGAGTGCATACAAACCATTGACTTCAAGCTTTCCTACCCACCAAGAATGGGAATTGAGATAGCTGATGCACTAAGCAAGAGGACCCAGATATAGGCAGTGCAGTAGGCCAATATTGAGTGGAAACTTATGACATCATTTTCTGAGATGCATATGGGGGTGCACAATAGATAGGATAAGAATTTTATTTCACCCTTAGTAGTTACCTCTTCTCTACCTAAAATAGTTAGGATGAGCCAACTACCATATTTAAAAGGCCTAGTACTATGAGAAGGTGTGAAAGGTGATGATCCTTCTCATGGTTGGATGGGAGGATATGATGAGATCTTGTGTATCCATAGGCATTTATGGGATCCAATGGATATACACAAGTATTTGATGTGGGAGTTTCATGATTTGGACTGGGAAGTGCATCTTAGAGATGTACCATGACTTGATATATCAGTACTGGTGGTAGGGAATAAATAGAGAGGTAGTTGGTATTGTTACTATTTTTCCACTTGTTAACAGATGACTGTAGAACATCAGCAGCCAACTTGGATTTTATAGCAGTTACCAATCCGGAATTAGAAATGGGAAGAGGTTGCGATGGAATTCATGGTGGGTTTGTCAAGGACTTCTCATGGTAATCATGCTGTGTGGGATTTGGTTGATAGGATTATGAAGGTTTCATATATCATTCCAATCAAGGGGACCATAAGTGTTGATGATATTAAAAAGTTTTACATCTTAGAGGTGGTACGAAATCCTAGGGTCCCACACACTATCCTTTTTGAAATGGATTCCTAATTTACCTCTCATTTCTAGTAGAGTTTTTAGAGGGCTCTAGGTAAACAAGTGATTCTGAGCACAACATACCACCCTCAGACTGATGGACAGTCGGAGCATACGATATGGGTTCTAGAGGGCATGTTGTGAGTATGTGTCCAAGATTTTAGGTGCTCTTGGGAGAGGCAGATTCCCATAGTTTAATTTTCATATTATAATAATAATTTTCCGGAGACGATATAGATAGTACCTTATGAGGATTTATATGGTAGTCCATGCCATTCCACCCTATGATGTCTAGATGTAGGAAAGGTAGCTTTAATAAGATCGTGTCTCATGCTGGAGACATATGAGCATGTCTCTTGGGAGAGGCACATTCCCATAGTTGAATTTTCATATTATAATAATAATTTTCAGGTGACGATACAGATGGTACCTTATGAGGATTTATATGGAATTCCATGCCATTCTCCCCTATGATGGCTAGATGTAGGAGATGTAGCTTTACTGGGATCGTGTCTCATGCTGGATACATATGAGAATGTCCAATTGATTTAGAAGTGGATGGTTACTTAATATTCTTATCAAAAATCAAATTTCAATCTCTTCATATGACCTATACAGTTCAAGGTATGGGTCCATGTTTTCTTATCTGATTCGTTAAGGATGGAACCCATGAAGATCAAGATACATGGTAAACATTCATCAAGATATTTCAGTTAATTCGAGATTCTGGAGAGAGTCAGGTTAGTTATCTATTATTTGGAGTTACCTCAAAGGTAACAATCCATACACGATGTATTCCCTGTATCTCAGCTACTCCATTGTCATTCAAACACATCTCACATTTTTTAGCCCGTGGAGGATGTGTTTCAGGTAGATACATCCTTTTAGGTGAATCTGATTCGTATCGTTGATAAGAGAAAGAAGGTTATTTTAGTTTGGTCAGTTCCTCTAGTATAATAGATATGGAAGAAAAGTCATTTAGAGGAGAATACATGGGAGACGTATGTCGACATACGTTTTAGAGGCCATGGTTGATCTGAGACGAATCATGACAACCATTCTGGGAGCAATTCCGGGTGAAATTGATATAAGAGGGGACGACTGTTAGATCCCGAGATTTTTTATGAGGTAAGAATCCATTTAATTTTGGTTTATATGCCATGTTATGGACTTCTTGGAATTCTTATCTGGATCACGGGTGTTTTGGAGGTGTTCAGGGCTTGGTCGGAGGCTGGACCTTTGTTTTGGGCTAAAAATGACCCGGTGCATGGTTTGCGAATGACCTACGTATGATTGGTCTAAACCATGCGAGAGGTCTCAAAGATGTAGGTTTTTGGACAGAGTGGTTCCCCATTGTTACCACATAGTTATTCAAAATATTTAGGGTAACCATGTGAAGTGGCCCTCCTAGGTAGAGAGGTACCCACAGTTTGTGAATGGTTTGGGAAACCATGCAGGGAAACCGTGCAGGTAAACCGGGAGACCCTGCTGTGTATTTTTAAAAATATTTTAAGTAAAAATAAATTTTATTATTTAATCCCAAATGGGTTTTCTTCATCCATGCAATGAAGCCTCTAGTAGCTCTACATTGAGGTTCCTATCATATACTTTGAGCCTGTTTCTCCTTCTGATCTCCATTTTGATAGTCGATCATCTGATTAGATCCGTAATGTAATGTACTCAATTACTATTAAGTAATTATTAATTTTGAGGAACAATGGATGAACTATTTGTAACACCCCAATCTTCCATGGTACGTTTCCCTTTGAATAATGCAATGACGTGCATTGTACGCAACTTAGAGATTCTAACACACCACAACCAATCAAACTAGCCGTTATGAATAGTAATACCTACTTGTTAAAATTTTAGAAATTTTCTCTCTCAAAATGGACTTCATTTTTGTATTTGGAGTATCAAATTTAGCCTAAGGTGAAATTTTGGTACTTTTCAGATAACTTTAATATTTTGATGAATAGTGAAAATTACTAAATTTTAATTAAAAATTTTTTTTTAATCAAAATAATTAATAGTGATAAATTATGAATTTGAGTGGTTTTAAATTATAATTAGAATATATTTTTACCTTTTTATCCAATGGTGTTCATTATAATTAATTTCACTTTGAAATTGGACATAAACAATTGTCAATCTTTTGATATATATTGTTTCTTAAAAACACGCTATTTGTTGTGACAGTGGGAATTAATTATAAAATTAATTAATGCAACTTATATGTTTGGAATTTTGTAAAATAGGCATCATTTTTGAATTCAGAATATTAATTATAGCTTAGGGTGAAATTTTGGCATTGTTCTGAAAAACTTCAATTTTTGATGAATAGTGAAACCACTAAGTGGTAGTTAAAAAAACTAAATTTTTCATAAAACTTAATTTTACCGCTTCTGTGAGTGGAATTTCAAAAATATGAGAGACACGCTTAATATCAAGGAGTAAAACGTGGTTCAATGAGATGAAAATAATTTTTGGTGAATAGTAATTTTTTACTTTTATTTACCACGGTTAAAAGTAAATAGGGTAATTAAGGGTCAAAATGATATTAATATTACCCTAACACATGTCTTAATTCTATTGGACAAATGTAACTCGACCAAAAACAACCTTAGTAATAAAATATTATCATTTAGGTCCACTTGGATTTGATTAGGACATTTATTATTATTTAATTCAAAGAAGAGTTAAAAGAGTTAAAAGCAATGTTTATTTACTAAAAAAAATTTAATATAGGGTTACACATACGATAAATTAGATTATAAATATTAATTAGAAAGATAAAATGATATCCTACATAATGATATTTTATTTATAATTTTTAGACATTAAATAATGTAATTTATTTATGACACAATGATGATGCAGTAATTACCATAATAGTGAAAAATTAAAATAATTGATATTATAAATACCCAAATAAATATAATTTGATACTTTTATTGAATTACACTAATTTTATAGGTTAATATGACATATTAGGATTTATTTAATTGAATTTGTTCAAAGTAATTATTCTGTTATGAGTTTCATAAAAATCAATTATTGAATAGTGTAAATATTGACATAAATGAGTTTTTTAAAACATATATTATATTATTAATTGATCTTAAATTCCTAAAAATCTACGGTTTTCCAAAGAGACTTATATCAAGATATTTGTATCATTCATGGACCACTTGGGGATCTCTTGTATGTATATATTATGTTTATTAACCATATAATATAAAAATACAAAGAGACATTGTAAAAGTGAAACTAATTAACTAAGAGTTAATACTTAAAGATAAGGTTAATATAATGACCCAAACCTGTCTAAATTCTATTGGTTGAGTGGTTTTCGACCTATACCCACCTTAACCTTTAAATAATCCACTTTGAAGCCATTATAAACAGAATATGAATTTATTATAAAATATCATTTCTAGCTTTTCCAAAGGTGCCCCTCACACCTCTTATAAAAGGGCACTCCACCTTATCATTACTTTACACCTTCAAAGCCTTTTGGTTCGGCCAAACCCTGCCCAAATAATCTCTCAACTTCCCTCACTACAATATAGAGTCATTATTTTTATCATAAAGCCCACCTATGGATCCCTTTTGATCAAATTAAAAGGAAGAACCCGAAGAAGAGGTAATGTTTTTACCACCCTTTTTCAAATTATTTTCTTCTTCAACTTCTTCTTTATTTGTTATTACCATTCTAAAATAATGAATCAAGTATTCCCTATATACTATAATATTATTATAAATATGGTACAACCATATTAAGTATTCTAATCATACTTTGAATGACATGTCACCATACGTGCGTACGTACGGCTTACCGTCTCCACGTCGTGGTGTAATTGTCATTCAATAAATTATTATTCGGATGGGTATAATAATGATGTGTAAATCATGTAAATAATAAATATAAAATTATAATTATTCTTTATATATAATATAACATCCAATTATATATTATTTTAACATCAAAAGAATGATATTGTCGCTCGTGCATACGTACAGACTACCGTCTCCACGAACGTGATGAGATTCATTCCCCATCGTATCCATTCAAGTCTAATTCTCATTTTATGATTAATAATAGTATCTAAGGACATGATATCATTATGTATATGAATAAGAGTTAACCTATCCATGACAAACATGGATTACGTAACAAAACATATAAAAGAAAATGAGTAAGTTGACAACCGAAACGACGATAATTCTAAAATATTATTAAAAAAGAAATGTTAAAAGATCATATATGATATCATACTAATATATATGATTCTTGTAAAATTAAATAACAATTATTTCACCATTATACAGGAGGTTAACCTACCTTCGACCAAGGAAAAATTACAAGGTAAGGGGTTTCTTATATCACTTTTAATTCTGTGAGAATTCCATTGTTCACCACTTATTTATTACATGTGGTGTGTGTACTGCCCATGTTTGTATTCATTGTGTAATATAATTTAATTAATGTATATTTAAATCATCATTGTATGATCCTTATTTCATGGGTGTATGTTTTTTATGTTACAAATCAATAAGGGAATTTGAAATTTCAATTTCCACTCATTCGACTTTATGCATACTTCATTGATTATTTTACTCCAAGATTATCTGTAGAATCAATATTCATTTGATTATGTCATAATTTCCACTCCCATTTCTGTGGATATAATTTTTATACACATAATCACTCTATTGATAAATTCTCAAGTCATCGGTATGAACTTTATTAGAGTAATTTTAACTCAATCTCCATTTGTTGAGTTAAATATCCAATTCATTGGTGTTGTTTTTTACAAGAATATGTGTGAATGTCCTTTGATTGTTTTACACTAAGTATCCAATCATATTTAGTGTATTTATATTTGCCACACATAACTATGTTGTTTATTTATCCTTAACCTAAGGATACAACCTTTATGAGAGATTTCATCTCAAATTTACATTCCATTGAGACTTCTTTGTTGTTATACACCAAATCACTTTTATGTGGTGTATATAATGTACTTTGAAATAGTATATCATGAATTCCATTATTCTGATGATATTAAAATGTTTTTATTACCAAAATTATTTGTATTCATGTGTCTCTCTTTTGGTTATAAACTCTAAGAAAAATACCATTTTTAAATGTTTTAAAGACTTATTCTTCTAAATCTTGCTCATTAATGTCCATGTTTTAAAAATTGTTTTAAGGATTTATTTATATGGACATTAAAGTTTTAAAATTAAAACTCCTTTTAAAAGTTTCAAAGTGTAATGGGGAACTTTGATTCAAAAATCAATTTTTAAATGGATTCTTGACAAATAGTGTTACTTTTAAATGATTTCCAGAAAAGGGGGATATTGCTATCAAATAGTTTTGATGATTATTTTCATCTATTTCAATATCATTTATTATTCTCGATTGAGGTTAATATGATACAATACAATCTTCCATATTGTATCGAATGAGTTATGTTTGAATGTGGATGTGCTATTTTTATACCATTCATGGTTTGTGGATAAAGTATTGATATTTCGTATGTTATTTTTAATACGAATGTTTATGTTATGTTTAAAACTTTTCATATGAGGAATGAATTGGACATAGTAAGTGACGGGTGGAGCCCGCTATAACTCCTCGATCCATCGGTAGGTCTCATGAGACAAACTAGTGTCTTGGCACAAGGCCTTGGAAAAATCTTACTTGTTGTCTTGGTACGAGGCCTTGGCTATGTGGTTATGATAGTCTGGAATTATGCATTCCATCATTATGAAAGTGGTTATTGATATTGCATGTGATTATTCGACTAGTAGAATATCCATGTGAGTGAGTAAATGGAATTATTTCATTTTGTCATTGCCATATTATTCTGAATTTCATGTTTAAAAGGCTTTTGTTTTAGTCATACATTGCCTTAAGTGTTTATGCTTATCTATGAAAGATTCTTCTATATTGTTATCCTTACTGAGAATCTGAGCTCACCCCTGTCAATGTTTTATTTTTCCCAGGATGTGAAGATATAATTTATGAATGACCTGTAGGGATAGTATGAGGGGATATGAATACAATATGTTGTTGTAGTTTTTTTTTACCTTATGATTTAATGTACGACTTATGAATATATCTAGTGTTTCCAAGGCTACTAAACCCATTAGCCTTTCAAGATTTGATCTTTCTTGTGATCATGCCAATGTTATGTAATGATGCACCGACTCTGGGTAATGGGGGTCAGGGCATTACAATTGGTATCAGAGGGAGTTTAGTACAAACCTTGGAAGCTAGATTTAGATAAACATTGATTAGAGCATGTAGACCTAAGATGAACTTTGGGGATTAGTATAGAAGAACTTACTAGAATTTTGGTACAGTAGAGATTATGTGAGTTTTATGAGCAATACAACCCTGTCTGGATACGAGAAGGTAGAGGCGGCTTTGGCACAAATGTACCTAGGGGTAAAACCCGAAAACACTGCTTTGAGCTTGACTCGAACGGGAACTGGTGCACGACAACGGGCCTTGCTGCACTCTTGGTTACGACACTCCCGGGGGATATGCATAGGATAATTTACATTTTCTTTACTAACCAATTTGAAGTATTAAATATATAATATGAGAGTAAATGAACTTGGTTAATCCTAATGTGTTTCAAATTGAGAATATGGTGACATGTTAATCTGTAAATAATTTTATGACTACTGTTACTCACACAATGCTTTCTGGTTTTAGTCAATGGCTAGATTCCAAGGAAGTCATAGTGACTTTCAGAATGATGTACAAGGTGGGAACTGTGGAGGAAATGAGCCAAAAAATGGAATGTTGATAGGCATAAAAGATATCATCTTTATGTCAAATCAATTTTCCAAAAATATGATCAACAATATATATATTAACCAATTCCCGAATTCAAAAAAGAAGAGAAAGGTGACGAATGATAAGAGCTCCAGCAGTGGAGACTATGGAGAAAGGAATCCTCAATTTTCATCATGCAGGAAATGTGGAAGGAGACACCCAGGAAAGTGTCTCAATGCGACAAGGAAATGCTTTACGTGCGGTATGGAAGGACATAAAGTGAAGAATTGCCGAAGAAAAATGAAGAGTACTATGGAAGAAGACAAAAATGGTCCCAAGAGTCCATTTATAGTCATTTGCCGTAAATGAAGGGGACCTGGCCATTACCTGAGTGAATGCCCTATTCTATAGGATATTTTTCGTGGTCAAAGAATAAGCTATGTGGAAATAAATGGTTGGAGAAATGTTTAAAAAGTGTTAGTGCTCCTTGTTGATGGGTTTACTTTGGAATAATTTTCTCTTGTATTTGTAACCCTGCAGTTTTCCATGTGATAATGATATTTGAGGAATAATTATCTTTTCTCTTGTGGATATAGTTATGAATAACCATTTGGTTTTATATGATCATCGGGTTTGAGGAAATTATAAGTTTTTATAATTTGGGATGAAAATGCATGGTATGGCATAAAATTTGGGGTCAAATTATGTTATGGTTATTTTGAGGAATTTATCTCATTTTTATAATGTTATAAAATATAGTTTTTGAAAAGGGACAACACGCAGACCGTGTGACAAACCGTCGCGTTGGACAAAGCTGTGGGAATCGAACCCACAACCAAAGTGCGATTGGGATTTATCGCTTACCATTGGACTATGTGAAGTCCCTGGTTAGTGTGACTATAATTTTTAGTTAAATGATTTTATTGATCATTAATAATATTATTTGGGATATTATGTCTTATCAAATGAATACCCTTAGTATAGGAAAATGATTTGGAAATTAAGTGATAAATGTTATTTTGGAAGTTGTCCACTTTGTTTTATGGAAAATAGAATAGTATGGGATTTCATTTGAGGAGTAATGGTGGATTTTTATCTAAGTTTTTATTGTGGATTTTTAGTGATTTGGGTTGTTTATGAAAATGATTAGGTTAATTACTTTTAATTATGTGACTTTAAGAGTAATTAATGTCATTTGGAGATACAATTTAACGTGGAAGACTACATTATTATAAGTTTTGGGTTTCAATATTAGTTTGGAATATATTGAAGGATTTTAAGGACAATTGATTATTGAATGGTATTTATTTAACTTTGGGGTATTGATGGTTTAATTTTAGAAATTAAGATCACTTTTTTTTCTCTCTAATGGAATATCCATTTGGGGGGTCATCAGATATTATACTAACCATTTTTGTTTTGATTTATCTTTAAAGACAAGGTAAATATATATTTTATCCTACATGGATCATGTATTTCTATAGAAGTTTATTCTAGCTCTTCCATTGTGACCAAGTCTTCTTGATTACGCATTGTTCAAAAAAGATGAGTTAGTGGTAAAAAGATATTAAATAATGAAACTCTACTTAAAAAGTAAGTATATCTCTTTATGTTCTTAGTCAATATCATAAATGAATTCCTCGTCCTTATGTAATGTAACTTAAAACAAAATAATGTTGTCTGTTTACTTTTCTTACTAAGAGACTAAGGACCGTTTGTCCCAACACAAGTTTTGGATTTTATTATTTTTAACTTTCTCCTGATCATGTTTTCTATCCCTCTCCATCAAAACTGGACACTTAGTTTATCATCCATATCCATGTTTTTCTACATGGAATCCTAGTATGGGTTATCTTGGGTGACCTTTATACCTATCTTCCTTTCTTTTGAAGTGATAGTTTTATTGACTCTTTTTTCGATGTGGGACATTCCATTATATTCTCAAGCCCAATTATAAAAAACTTGCGAGGACTCAATTTATTGAAGGAGGGGATAATCTAACACCCCAAGCTTCCACGGTGCGTTTCCCTTTGAATAATGCAATGATGTGCATTGTACGCAACTTTGAGATTCTAACACACCACAACCAATCAAACTAGCCGTTATGAATAGTAATACCTACTTGTTAAAATTTTAGAAATTTTCTCTCTCAAAATGGACTTAATTTTTCGATTTGGAGTATCGAATTTATCCTAAGGTAAAATTTTGATACTTTTCGGATAACATTAATATTTTGATGAATAGTGAAGATTACTAAATTTTAATTAAAAACAAATTTTTAATCAAAATAATTAATAGTGATAAATTATGAATTTGAGTGGTTTTAAAGTATAATTAGAATATATTTTTACCTTTTTATCCAATGTTGTTCATTATAATTAATTTCACTTTTAAATTGGACATAAACAATTGTCAATCATTTGATATATATTGTTTCTTAAAAACATGCTATTTGTTGTGACATCAGGAATTAATTATAAAATTAATTAATGCAACTTATATGTTTGGAATTTTTTAAAATAGACATAATTTTTGAATTCGGAATATCAATTATAGCTTAGGGTGAAATTTTGGCATTGTTCTGAAAAAATTCAATTTTTGATGAATAGTGAAACCACTAAGTGGTAGTTAAAAAACTAAAATTTTCATAAAACTTAATTTTACCGCTTCTGTGAGTGGAATTTCGAAAATATGAGAGACACAGTTAATATCAAGGAGTAAAATGTGGTTCAATGAGATGAAAATAATTTTTGGTGAATAGTAACATTTTACTTTTATTTACCACAGTTAAAAGTAAATAGGGTAACTAAGGGTAAAAATGATATTAATATTACCCTAACACATGTCCTAATTCTATTTGTCAAGTGTATCTCGACCAAAAACAACCTCAGGAATAAAATATTATCATTTAGGTCCACTTGGATTAGATTAGGAAATTTATTATTATTTAATTCAAAGAAGAGTTAAAAGAGTTAAAATCAATATTTATTTACTAAAACATTTTTAATATAGGGATTCACATAAGATAAATTCAATTATAAATATTCATTAGAAATATCAAACAATTTCATACATAATTATATTTTATTTATAATTTTTAGACATTATATAATTTAATTTAATTATGACACAATGATGATGCATTAATTACCATAATAGTGAAAAATTAAAATAATTGATATTATAAATACCCACATAAATATAATTTTAGACTTTTATTGAATTACACTAATTTTCTAGGTTAATATGACATATTAGGATTGATTTAATGGACTTTTTTCGAAGTAATCATTCTTTTATGAGTTTCATAAAAATCAATTATTGAATAGTATCAAAATTGAAATAAATGAGTTTTTAAAACAAATATTATATTATTAATTGATATTAAATTTCTAAAAATCTATGGTTAGGCCAATAGACTTATATCATGATAGGGGTTTCATTCATGGACCACTTTGGGGTTTCTTGGATGTATATAGTATGTTTATTAACCATATAATATAAAAATACAAAGAGACATTGTAAAAGTGAAACTAATTAACTAAGAGTTAATACTTAAAGATAAGGTTAATATAATGACCCAAACCTATCAAAATTATATTGGTTGAGTGGTTTTCGACCTATCACCACCTTAACCTTTAAATAATCCACTTTTTAGCCGTTAGAAACCGAATATGAATTTATTATAAAATAATATTTCTAGCTTTTCCAAAGGTGCCCCTCACCACTCTTATAAAAGGGCACTCCCCCTCCTCATTACTTCACACCTTAAAAGCCTTTTGGTTCGGCCAAAACCTAACCAAATAATCTCTCAAATTCCCTCACTACAACCTATAGGCCTTAGTTTTATCAGAAAGCAAACCTATGGATCCCTTTTGATCAAATCAAAAGGAAGAACCCGAAGAAGAGGTAATGTTTTTACCACCCTTTTTCAAATTCCATTCTTTTTAAACTTCTTATTTATTTGTTATTCCCATTATAAAATAATTAATCCAGTATCCCCTATATACTATAATATTATTATAAATATTGTACAACCATATTAAGTATTCTATCCATCCTTTGAATGACATGTCACCATACGTGTGTACGTACGGCTTACCGTCTCCACGTCGTGGTGTAATTGTCATTCAATAAATTATTATTTTGATGGGTATAATAATGATGTGTAATTCATGTAAATAATAAATATAACATGATAATTATTCTATCTATATGATATACCATCCAATTATATATTATTTTAACATCAAAATAATGATATTGTTTCTCGTGCGTACGTACAGACTACCGTCTCCACGAACGCGATGAGATTCATTCTCCATCGTATCCATTCAAGTCTAATTCTCATTTGATGATTAATAATACTATCTAAGGACTTGATATCATTCTGGATATGAATAAGAGACAACCTATCCATTAAAAACACGGCTTACGTAACAAAACATATAAAATAAAACGAGTAAGTTGACAAACGAAACCACAATAATTCTAAAATATTATTAACAATGCAATGTTAAAACATCATATATGATATCATATTAATATATAATATTCTTGTAAAATTAAATAACAATTATTTCACCATTATACAAGAGGTTAACCTACCGTAGACCACGGAAAAATTACATGGTAAGGGGTTTCTTATCTCACTTTTAATTCCGTGAGAATTCCATTATTCACCACTTATTTATTACATGTGGTGTGTGTATTGCCCATGTTTGTATTCATTGTGTAATATACTTTAATTCATGTATATTTACATCATCATTTTATGATCCTTATTTAATGGGTGTATGTTTTGTATGTTACCAAATCCATAAGGGAATTTGAAATTTCAATTTCCACTCATTCGGCTTTACACAAACTTCATTGATTATTTTACTCCAAGATTATCTGTAGAATCACTATTCATTTGATTATGTCATAATTTCTACTGCCCTTTCTGTGGATATAATTTTTATACACATAATCTTTCCATTGATAAATTCTCAAGTCATCGGTATGAACTTGATAAGAGTAATTTTAACTCAATCTCCATTTGTTGAGTTAAATATCCAATTCATTGGTGTTGTTTTTTTACTAGAATATGTGTGAATGTCCTTTGATTGTTTTATACTAAGTATCCAATAATATTTAGTGTATTTATATTAGTCACACATAACTATGTCGTTTATTTTTCCTTAACCTAAGGATACGACCTTTATGAGAGATTTCATCTCAAATTTACATTCCATTGAGACTTATTTGTTGTTATACACCAAATCACTTTTATGTGGTGTATATAATTTACTTTGACATAGTATATCATGAATTACTTTATTCTAATGATATTAAAATGTTTTTATTACCTCAATATTTTGTATTCAAGTGTATCTCTTTTGGTTAGAAAGTCTAACAAAAATACCATTTTTAAATGTTTTAAAGACTTATTCTTCTAAATCTTGCTCATTAATGTCCATGTTTTAAAAATGGTTTTAAGGATTTATTTATATGGAAAATAATGTTTTAAAATTAAAACTCCTTTTAAAAGTTTCAAAGTGGTATGGGGCACTTTGATTCATAAATCTATTTTTAAATGGATTCTTGACAAATAGTGTGACTTTTAAACGATTTCAAGAAAAAGGGGGATATTGCTCTCAAATAATTTTGATGATTATTTTCATCTATGTTAATATCTTTTATTATTATCGATTGAGGTTAATATGATACAATACAATATTCCATATTGTATCGAATGAGTTATGTTTGACTTTGGAAGTGCTATTTTTATACCATTCTTGGTTTGTGGATAAAGTATTGATATTTCGTATGCTAGTTTTAATACGAATGTTTATGTTATGTTTAAAACTTTTCATATGAGGAATGAATTGGACTTAGTAAGTGACGGGTGGAGCCCACTATAGCTCCTCGATGCATCGGTAGGTCTCATGAGACAAACTAGTGTCTTGGCACAAGGCCTTGGAAAAATCTTATTTTTATTCTTTGCACGAGGCCTTGGCTATGTGGTTATGATAGTCTGGCATTATGAATTCCATCATTTTGAAAGTGATTATTGATATTGCATGTGATTATTCGACTAGTAGAATATCCATGTGAGTGAGTAAATGGAATTATTTCATTTTTTCATTTCCATATTATTCTTAATTTCAAGTTTAAAAGGCTTTTGTTTTAGTCATTCATTGCCTTAAGTGTTTATACTTATCTATGAAGGATTCAGATATATTTTTATCCTTACTGAGAATCTGAGCTCACCCCTTTCAATGTTTTATTTTTCCTAGGATGTGAAGAAGTAATTTATGAATGACCTGCAGGGATAGTATGATGGGATACGAATAGAAGATGTTGTTGTAGTTTTTTCACCTTATGATTTAATGTAAGACTTATGAATATATATAGTGTTTCCAAGGCTACTAAACCCATCGGTCTTTTCAGATTTGATCTTTCTTGTGATCATGAAAATGTTATGTAATAATGCACCGACTCTGGGTAACTGGGGTCGGGGAATTACACTATTTGTATTTAGAATCATATTCCCTATTATTCCATTCTTCATCTGTTCTTAAGATTTCTTCTAAACTAGAAAGAATTAGGAATTGATACTGGACAATCTGTTGACTACCATTGTGAGGCCGATGGCCTATAGCTTCATTCAATATTTATTTGTGTTTTTTCAGGTTTTCATCCAATACTCCCTTCATCATACTTTCAGGAGAGGTCTTGTTTTTGAGCATGTAGCTTTTAATAGCTTTAGTTGGACCTAGTAATGTTGAATGTAGGTTTTTTTGGAGTTTTTCCACTCTTTTCTCATTTCAATGTCACCCGTGGGGTGTGCTTTTTGGGATTAAACTATTTATTTCCTTTTAAACCACCCAAGGTGTGGGTTATTGTGCTTTCCTAGTTAGAGAATGTACATAGGTTTCTCAATAGGATGAATAGAATGCTTAAGAGATGTGCTTCATCCTCATACATTGATATCTTGTGACACCATACCTATTTTGATTGCTTGGATGAAATTAAATGTGTTTATATAGGTGGGTATACCTATATGTAAATGTCTAACGGAATGTCAGATTGATTATATGAGAGGGTAGGCCCATATGGTTGTTTTCATAAATGGTTTGTGTTAGTGGGTATACTCTTAGATTGGGCTTGTTTATGTGAGTGGGTATACTCACATGATTATTAATGATTGAATGATTTATTTAGTGCTTTGATAAATGCCTTGGACTTCTCTCCATGGATCTGGAACGTAGTAGTGGATTCCTTTGGATAACTCTGCCCATTGGGTCTTGATTCCATGGGATTCCTTGGGTCTTTCTACCCCTTGGATCTAGATTTATTGGGCTCGTATAAGACATGCTATTACCATACTCCTAGGACCCCAACAAGTGCCTAACTGAGATTCCACCAGGGATGCCCATGGGACTTGATGGGATGTCGTGGGCATGCTCCCTGGATCCGTCCCTTCATATTCTTGAATTATTACATGGATGTTTTGGTCTGTTAACACCGTGGATATGACCCTTGGGGTCTACACTTCTCTCTATGTAGAGGTTGTAGGATATTTGACTTCACTATACAATGTGGTCATGGAATACTTGATTTATTTATATAGTATTGTTTTGGGTTACAGGATACAGATGGATGTTCTGCATGGAAGTTTGACATACTTATTCACTTGGTTATAACTACCCTGTTAGGAGCTGACTCTCTATTATAGGCAGCCTTGATGGATTTTTTATGTATTATAGCAGAGGTATGAAATGGGCATACACAAATTACATTACTAGTTGTTTACACTTGCTAGAAATTTTTTTGAATTACTGTTAGAAATGTATAGACAAGGTTAGTTTCGTACTGGGATGTTTATCTCACACCCTATTTGGGCCTCTTTGGGAAACCAACCAAATTATATGGTTTTAGGTTTTGATAGGGGAATTATCCCTAGTATAGGTTGTTGAATATGACTTTATTACATGGGAACATAGGACCCGACTAAGGCCTACGATGTTTGGATACCTTTCTTGTCTTTTGTTTCATTTTTGGGATACCTATATTGGATTCCCTTGTAATGTTCTGGATTCTTTTTATATAAATTTACCATCTGCATCATTTTGGTATATGAGACACTTCTGGTTATTGATATATATTCAAGTCTGGTCTTACTTTCAGTTTTCTGTTGTATATTTTCCTTCCACTATTGTATATATAGTTGAATTCTACTTTAATACTCTGGTAATGATGGCATATTCTTCCAACTGACTCACCTAGGACCTCACTGATAGTCGAAAGCCTTTTAGATTTGGGGAGATGTGCTTGAGGCCATGTTCCCAACTGGGGTTGGGGAACTATTATGTGTGGAATATAGGTCTAGGATGTTACAATTTACCTATACATAATTTATTCAAGATTTATAATTTTGAAATAGGAAATACATAATCAGGGGGATATAACGGATAAAATACAGCATACTATTGTACTATATATGTTGATTTCTTCTGCATGAACATGATATGAAAGCGATTGGTGAGAATAGAATTATAAATACCTTCATTACATTAGGTAATAATATTATCTTTTTATATTCAATATATGGTTCATGGGAGATTATCCTATTAGAAATATTTTATGTTGTCTCATCGGTTAGCCTTGAATTATGTTTATGATGTGAAGATATAATTTGCTTCCATATTTCAATTATTCCAGTATTTCATCAGGTTATATAATGTCTCTATTTTCATGATAACAATTCTCATTCCACTTCTATATCATTGACATGCCTCTTATCTCACATATATATCCTTACATTATTCTATTATATATTTACTCCATTATCATGCATTATAGATGACCCATTTATTATGTATTCCCCAATGATATTAGGTGTAGTTTAAGATGATACGTTGAAGTGATGTGCATGTTATAGAATTTTTTAATAATGGTGTTCTATTTTTTTTTTAAATTATTCGGATATGTACCTAAAATCAAAATAACACCAGGCCTTCAGATTTTCAAGGGTTGTATTAGGTGTTTATTTAGTTAATAATTCACTAATGAATGTGTAATAAGTGTGGGTTTTCCTAATTATGTTTTCAAAAAATAAGAATCATTCATTAATTGGAAGATGACATATAAAGTAATACCACATTAATAATATATAATGGTAAGAGATCATGAATATAATATAGTAGTAAAATCAAAATAGGTGACTTATATGAAATAAATGTGTCAAGAAAAAACAAAATTAATTTAATAATGTCAATGAATATTTCAAAGACTCTATTGAGGTCAAATTAAGGTCCTATAAAGTGAGTGAGAACTAGAATCCCAATAGAAATGTTATAAAAGTATCCATTTTTTATAAAGAAAAAATAATATCACAAGGTGTCATGGCATGGAAAATTTACCTAATATAGTTTTTACTAAAAGGATAAGTTTGATACACCCATCCATATAAAATGGATATAGGAATATTTCATGAAAACAATATACTCATGGGATGTCATAATGCAACAATTTATGGAAAAAATTGGTTTTGGGAATATAATTACCATGAATATGGAGGGAAAATGTTTTAAGGGGTTTTCATGGCTATGGTGTTATAGAAATGGATCCTACTGATAATCACTAGATACTTATTTCTTTGGAATAGCCATCACCAAAGGGGTGTAATATATATCAAATGAGAGAAATATAAAATTTAATGATATATATAAAATAGAGGACATGTAATATAGGAACCCAAAATATATTTAGATAGAATTACAACATTTTCTATACTTATTGAAAACATGGATATAGATCTAAATATTTCATAACAAGCTAACATAGTGGGATTCTGAATGCATTAAAGTGGATAGAATTTGGGAAGTTATGAGAAGAAAATTTTTGTATTTCTATGATTGTTATTAAATCTTGTTGATGTCCTGAGGAAAGAGATAATCCCAAGTAATATTGATTAATGAAATTTCCATCCTAATTATAGACTACTACATAATTTGGTGAAATCACTCTTAAGTGATGTTTCTCTATGGAATAAAATTATTTCACCGGATGAAAAAATGATATTCTTAAATGTTTGTTCAAAAGTTCTGAAATAATTATTCATTGAAATAAGATTTAATGATGAATATAGGGTGAAAAATATATTACTTTTTTTCAGTAATATACCATCAAAAATATAATTAATTAAAAAATGATACAATAACTAACTAAAAAAATTTCACTGATTACTAATTTCAATTGGAAAACTCCATATAAGAATATTATTGACTGTATTTGAATTTCCATGAAATATATAAATACTCATAACAAGATTTAAAACCTGAGGAATACTTCTCATTATGTTATTAGATGAAATGAAGGATCATTATTGATAAAAAACTATTATTATTTATAATTATAATATGAAACTAAGAGAGATATCCTTTTTCCCATATCTAGTGATTTATTATACTAAAATTTATGGAAATGAAGGAGATGTCCTAATGGTATACAAAACGGGGAATCAATCACGAAATAATAATGGAATATATAGATAATTAAGTGTTATAACTACCATAATGATAAAAAATTAGAGCATATATTGAGGAAGAACATACATGAAGAAAGTATATTAAAAATATCAACAATTTTGGAAATATATAATCAATATATCATAGAAAAATATTTTAATAATGTTTGTAAATTTCAATTTTAACTGGTGTATTGTTCCTCTTGTAGTTTTACATTAGTTTATAGTGATGGATGATGCATAACACATGTTAATGGGGGATTAAAATGATCTTTTAAAATAATTAATTTTACATTTATAATTATATATAGTTTGACAATAAAATTTTATTTTTTTGAGCTATTTAATGGATAAAATTTATGAGAAATAAAATGATATACTCTTTAATAAAATACTTTGTTTTATAGGTTTATATACTATTTTTTTTATTCAATGGGTTATCCTAAGAATACATATAGTCAAATATATATGGTATTATTTTCATAATATAATCATTTTTATAGATGTATCAGTTTTTTGAATTCTCCTGTTGTGGTGATTTGTATTCTAGTTTGTGGTTTTTCTGTTAGGTTATCGGTTTCCCACAAACCAGCTTTTTAAAAAATGAAAAAAATAGATTGAAGACCAGGGGTCTTGATTATAAGACCCAAAATTATAATTTAACATCAATTATTTTTATTATGTGTGATATGAAAATAATTAATTTACATATACATAATAATCTACAGGATTAATTATTTTGATAAAAAACTAAAAGGGGGGGGGGGGTTAATGATGTTTACTTGAGGGGATTAATTTAAATGTTTATAATGTAGAATCATCAAATATGATCCAGTATATAATTAAGTATATACATTAATAAATAGGAAATGAAATGAATTTTTTATACATTTTGGATTTTGAGTAAAAAATAAATTTAGAATCTATATATGTAATTATTTTTGATTATTTATACTAGAAAACTAAAACTAATGATATCAAAAAAACAATATAAAATAGTTTCAAATGAGTATAAGATTTTTTAGTAGAGAGGTTTGAAAAATAATTTCAATATAAAATCATCTCTGAGTGGTTTCAAGCAATTATGAACAATACATCCAAAAAGATAATTGATGTCAAGGATAGATGTAATTAGTGAAGAAAATATTTAAATTATTTTTTTCATTTGTTGGAAATTTATCTTAATTGATCAAGAAGGACCTATGTTATTAAGGATATATTTAATCAATTTTCATATTTTAGAGATGAGTTTAATATAATTGGATTTTTATTTATCCTTAAGATGGTGTTTATATGGTTTTAACTTCATTTTATATGGAATGTGGTTTTATATATTAATATGATACATTGTACTAACAATCCCAAATAATAATGATAATATTACTATTTAGTAGAGTTTATTCTGCATCATTATTTTTTTGATAAACAATTCATTGTTGTAGATTGAAAACCTAAATATTCATATGGATGTTTTAACCATTCGAGGATTTCCAATATCATGATTTTTACTAAAAGGAAACGTCATAAGGCTAATATATTGATCCTAATAAGGTTCTAATATCTTATTATTATATTATCTTCATAATGATCATTGTTAATAATGATGATTTATAAAAACATAATAAGGTTCCAAATAATAACTAGATATATTCCGACATCATTAGGTTCAATTAACCATAAGAATAATTTAATAGTTCAGTTTGTAAAAATAGAACTAGAATATCACACCCCCTTCGATGGGAGGGTTTAATTATGGTTTGAAATAAATTTTCCCTTCATAGATTATTCTCCCATGTGAATAATCTTAGTATGAAAATATTATCATTTCACTCACACATATAGTAGTGGCTTATTGGAATGTACAATGTGGATTTGATGATTTTTCTAATTTCACATTGAATGGATTGTTTAAGGATAAAAAATAAATTCATTTTTGGTTGTGATTGGGTTACAACACATTATACTAGTGTTTTTATACTACCTCATGAATTGATCACTACCAACCTATATAAAAATGATTATTCTTGAGCTATGAAACACTTTTCAATCAAATGACAAAAAATTATTACACTTCTCAATTGTAACATAAAGAACATTCCTAAATAAAAACCAATAGTTATTGGTTTTTGATGTTATTGTTCTTCTCCTTCATGTTTATAAAAGAATATCAAAGTTATTTTAACACTTGGATCATAACATTCATTAAATACCTCATGACTCATTTATACATGAATAAAAAAATTATGATCATCTATTAGTGGTGAGAACTACACCATAGATTTCCAAAATCTATAATCATTCCACATCTTAATGAAATGGGTAAATTTTCAAATAAATAATCTATAAATAGATCCACTAATGTTTTTCTTCATTTTATTAAAAAAAAAATTTCACCGATACAAAAAATTATTTTTATGAATTCTTAATTATTTCCCCCAAAATCTCACCTGTAGATCCAAATTATTTCAATGCTTTGATAGATTTCTTGATCATAAATTTTTACAACACAGAATAAATCTTGTTTTAATGGCCTAAAAAATCAATCACAACACTGATGATTCCAATATTGGCTATAACCATATGGATACTCTATGGAAACAACACCAACATCGATGGACATTTGACATTTCTACGGTTGTTTCTTAAATTATGAAAGAATACATAATAAAGTGTTCCACTTTATCATCACAAAAGACATCCATAATAGTCAACACACACATAGAGGGATTTTTTGTTTTATATAGGTAGTCCAAAAATTGATATTCTTAGCCATGTTGTGTGGAATCCATTTACAATGCATTTTAATTATCAGTAAACTCCATTAATGCTTACCCTTATAAGAGATAAAACTACTCTTATGTGAAATAAACCATCTAACTTTATAAGATTACTAAGTGACCCTTACCTAAAATCGAGTCCCTACATGAATCATATGTGACATCATGATTTTACTACTCATACACCCATACTCACCATTATAAATCATTCAAATTTGGTAATTACCTTCAATTAATGTAACAATCACCTTTATGAATATCACCCCACCTCTTACATCTATATAGTTTTCTATAAAAACATTTCATCATTTCTATAATCTTAAATTATTTTTAGAATGGTTATAATATCATTATATCTATTATATATGAATAAAAATATCAAAAACCCCAATATATAGCTAATATTTTGCCTATAAATAGATAATAAAATTTTCTCAATTTAGTTTCATCTTTTTATAACAATTACAAACATTACCACTTCCAATGACTAAATATGGAGATGCATATATGAAAAAAAATCTAACATTATAAAATTACTTATTCAAATATTATCTCTATTTATAATATTTTCACTCATTTTATACTCAATACCTTCCCCCAGAATATGAAATTAGTACAATCATCTTAATTATCCACCTTTCACAATAAAATTTATTTATTGGTATATCAATATTTTATTATTTACAAAATCTATGTAAAATATCATAAACGAATAACATGTAGTGATTAATATACCATATATTTGTATAAGATACTATACTATTTGAATGAAACAGGAGAATACATCAATTAATACAAATATATCTAGAAGGTTTAGATAAAATATTTTTTTGATATGAAATTCTCATCCTATTAGTCATCTCCCCTGTCAACATATCTCTTTTTATCCTGCTCACATATAATACCATTCTATGAATAAATTTTATGAAATTATTATAGATGTGTAAAATATTACCCACTAATGATAAATATGTGGTTGGGAAATATGATTCAATGTATGTTTGTAAAATTCAATGAAAACCATATGATTTGTTAAAATGGTATAGAGTTATTGGTTAGTACCAAGTAATTCTATTGGAATAACTCCAAACTCCATATTTTCACTGATAAAGATAGTTTGAATTGCTAAGAGCATATTCAGTTATTGTAAAACCAGATTCCTAATATGGATAAAGAGAATACATTTATTTCATTAGATAAAAATGGTATATCATTATTTATATCCATGGTCTTTTAATTGTCTTATAATTCATTAATATTGAGTACATACTATTGTCACTACTATATATTCCACTATATCATTTATAAATATTTACACCCCTCTAGTTTTCTTAACCATCCTACACACATTTTTCTAATAAAAATAGATCCCACAATACTAGATTTTATATCTAAAAAAATCACTATAAAATTAGAATCTATCAATGTTGAATTCATCCTTTTCATTCTCATCATCGAATTATTGATTTTTATTCTTAATCATAGATCAATTGCACGATTATTTTTATTAGAAACTGATATTTTTTTGGTTTTATTTGAAACTATGATAGCATGTTAGTAGGGAACTATATATATACAATAGTTGTGGTATGGTAAGACCATAATTTAATAATTTTTATATAATGAGTGGGGTCTACTGTATTTCAAACTTCACATTTTAAAAACCTGTTTGAAGATACTATTCGGGATGAGAATGGAGTGGAATCAAGCCATCCTATTTTATTAGGATGATCCTTTTTTTGGGTTGTGAAATAAATTTACATGTTTTACTTTAGAATACCCTATAATATAAGATCACTGGTGAGTTTTACTATCATATATATTTTAAATACATCATCCAATAAAAAAGTATATACCTGCATAGATTTTTATATTATCCCACAGAAAATTTTATATTCTATATTTTCTAAAAAGATGAACTCATAATAATGGGAATCATAATATATAAATTGGGGGAAACTCCTAATATTTTAATCTTTAAATTTATCAAATAATAATAATTTATAAAATATCAAGAATATGTTGTTTATTTCACCCTAGAAAATTAATTTTTTAATCATCACACCTTTGTTTGATCATCCCAAATTGAGAAATGTAGGGTTTGTTCAATATACTCATTCTATAAATTAAATATACTCTAGATATACAATTTCACATATTTTTAAAATTATTTATAACCCATTTGAATATAAAATTTTAATATAATTTTGATATATTAAAATTTTGAAAGTATGGAAAATGAAGCCTTATTATCAAATCTATCAACATGAGAATATTATTTACATATATAAATTTCATTCATCCTGAAAAATATTCCCTTATGAATAGGATTATTTCATATGATACATTTTTTCCTACTGAGATTATGTTGTTCAGTTTTATATATTGTTTCCTACGTTTATTTGTTATTAATATACTTGAAATATTCATTCATTTTTGCCACAAATTAATTCACCATAAAAATATATTCAATCATTTATATCTCTACCCGGGATAACAATGATTCATGATCCACAGATTGTATCGTATGTGTTTGCATATGTGAATTTTTTACTCAACACTATTTGATGAAAATATTTCTATTCTCTTTTATCTTTTTTATGATTTAGGTTTAGGATATTTATCTAAATGTTATTTTATATTTTTTTAATTCTAAACCATCAAATATTAGAAAATATTTAAAATAATATATATTGAAATCATTTTCATATTCTTCTTTATATTTCACATTTAGAAACAATTATCAAATATTTTTAATATCCTTCTCCATTTTAATCTTAACATCATTATTATAAACTAGTTTTTCAGCCATTTTTTGAAACACATATAAGCTTTTATATTTATTGATATCAAAGGAGGAATAATTCATCATTAGTATTCCCATAGTTCACATGAATTATGTTTTTTCATGATGTCTCAGCTATTATCAAGAACATGATAATGCCTCAAAAATGGATTTCACCCATGAAACATATCAAATTTAGTGCTATTTCCCTAAGGTATGTGTAGATAAAAATTTATAGTTTAAACTGAAGAATTTAGTTCTTTTATCGCAGAGTGATGTAGAATATGAAATTAAATAAAAATACATTTTTCTATATTATTTAACATCATATATATGGATTTAATGACCGTATTTTTATTGAGTTCTTACTTATTGTACCACTATATTTATTCCATGTTTTTTTAATATAATTTTCAAACATTATGCAGGAATAATTTTCCTTATTATCATATCAAAAAGATTAAATATTTCAACATGTTTCATTTTATACTTTCAATCTATAAAAAATTATATAATATATTAACTCATATTTTTTCATCATAAACAAATTACAGTCAATATGACTTAATCTATAAATAATTCATATGATATCAATTTCCTCATATGGCCCTAATGTTTTCATGGGACAAAAAATATCTATGTTCACTATATAAAGGTGTTTAAATTCATTTCTATTTTTTCTTTTTAGGGATCACATATTAATTTTTTAATCTAATTCATGTAAAAAATGTATATTCTAAGTAACAATATATGTTTGGAATATCTGTTTATTCCTCTAGATTAGACTTATTCACCCTAATTTTTTGAGGCATTACCTATGGTTTAAAGGAATTTTTTTCATCTATGGTGGAAAAAAATAATTTATCTACTATCAAAATTATATATATATATATATTTTATGGTCCTGAGGACCATCATTAATAAGCTGCAATATATGTTTCTTACAAATATTCCATTATGATCGAACACATCACCTAATATTTGGTCAAACAACTATCTTATTCTCAGAATATTATACTTTAACCCATACCTCAAAAGTTATTTCTAACATTTAATTTATTATATTAAATTCTACTTATACTTTTACATTTTATTATAAATTCTACATCATTACTATATATTACAATTAGATCAAATATTTATTTTATACCCTTAATCATAACTGTGTTCCTAGTCATGTGGGATGAATATCCTCTATATGAAAAATATAATTTATCAATTTCAGAGTCCTTATGATGAACCTATGCATGATTATCCAACTATTCTATATTCTTCTCTCGCTATGAAAAAATCAATTGAGTTCGGGTGCTAGAATTCACAATCTATCTACTTATCAAATTGAAAACAAATCGCATTCATATTCTTCCTCCAATATAGAGTACATATTTTTTATGGGATAGAGTGTGGACATTGAATGTCTATTTTACTTTCTATTTTATATTACACATTTCATCATATTTTTTTTATTAAACACAATAGTATTTCCAAAATTAATGATTTCATTTCTATAAACATAAAAACCATAATCTCTTTGAGATGAGGAATATAGTAAAATTATATATAGATCGATCTACCTAATTTACCCTTTCATATATTTTATGTATTCTAAGTTATAGAAAATTTATTGACCATGAATTCCACCAAATTTGTACTTAATTAAGGGAGATAATTTCACACTTACATAACATCCCATAATAACTCCCTATTATTTTTTTCATAACATAGAACATTTTAGAATATAAATATTATCATAATTTTCTTTTTTCCTAGATTGAAAGAGTTATATATTTAGTTTATAATGAATTTTCCTCCCCAAAACTACAATTTCTTCCCTTATTTCTTACTCAGTATCCTTAGGAATGTTTGGCAATGATAGTAGATATTTTCATACTATTTTTTAATATTTTTACATCAATGAATATCTAAAAATCAAACGAATTCATTGGAACTACTATATTGATTTCTCTCTCACTCTTCCTTTTTAAAGTAACCACATATTCCCCTAATTCAATAATTCCATATCTTTAATTACCTCATAGATATATGTTTATCATTATATTTTTTTTCTCTCTCTTTAACCATTAGCTTTTTTATCAATTACATCTTAAAAAATTCTCATAATTTATTTGATAATCCAATAATTCCCAAAGTTAGTTTATTTTAGCCTCAAGTGGAACAATGTTATATTAATATTCATCCAATAAAACTACCATTATTAAATTTATATTTTTTTCAATGTTAATTTAAAAAAGAGGTATTTTTATCCCAATCATTATGTGAATGACTCCCTCGATCTCAAAAAAATTACATTTTTCATATTCCTCAGTGTAAAATAATTTCAGATGATTAACTTATTTGTGTACCATTTTTCAAACTTGAAAAATTAATATGTAGTTTAACATAAAATTACTCTTCTCTTAATTTAATGTTATAGAAACCATATGAAGGAAATCAACATCAAAATCCGTCTCAATTTCGACATCATTTTTGAGGATCATATTTTCAATAATTTTAAATTTTATTTCATTGTTTACTAATATGTAGGATCCCATGGGCCTGAACCTCATTACATTATCAACAATATTACCAATTTACTAATCAATATATGGTTTGAAAATAAATTTATCTTTTAAATAATTGACCCATATATTAATGTGATATTTATGTCTTCTAAATGACATATTTATTATTGTTATATATTTTATAACATCCCTATGTCCCCTGATGGATAAAAAACTATAGTGATTCATTTTATTAGCCTATATTATCTCTCTTGTAGATACATTTTCACTTCAAAAAACTAATGAATAAAAACTTATAGTTACTCTTCCATCAATTTTATCTATTTTAGACAAATACATATAAATTTATTACAAATAGATTTTATAATGATACAACCCATCCCCTTGAAATAAATATAATTAGAAAAATAAATATCTAAAGAATTATTATCCATTACATCAATGTCAAGATGCATTTTTTATCCTTTAGTTAGTGATAATATAGAAGTATCCAGAATAATAACTATACAAATTATAAAAATTAAGACATAAAAAAGGAGAACTATGATGAGATACTATATCGTTACTAAATATTTCATAACCTCCATCATTAAATAATGTGATTCCTATATTATTAGTAGAATTATTCCTAATGAATAGTTATTTTGTAACTGTTCATATTCATAACATGCTGTTTTGATATAACTTCTTTAGTGACATATTGATAAACCATAATATGGTATGGGTGAATTAAGGTGCGATACTATTATTCTATTGTGAGATCATACAGTTGTGAGAACATGATAAAATGAAAATATAATTATTTTAAGAACTTATATACTAGTATAATAATGTATGGTAAATACACAGTAGATATATTTTACTTGGTTCATTTGGAAGGGACAATCCAAGGAGTCTTATTCAATTTTCTATCATGTTGTGGCAGCTATATGTAATATAGTTATTACATGAATTCAGAATGGTTTATAATCAATATAATGTGAAATTAATTTTATTATTATCACACTCATAGATAATGTCATGGAAGTAAAAATGATATGCCACATGTAGGTTTGGTTTATGAATTATAACAAAAACAATTATACATATTGTGTTTCGACTTCTACTTCTTCTCATTCTTTAGAAAACAATAGTTTAATTTCTTGTTTTCTAGTCCATTCACATTCCAATAAATATATCATGTAACATTTCTAGATGATTGAATCCATTTATGTATATACATCAAATGTGTGAAATGCATCATATTTCTCTATGTTATATGATCAAGGAAGATGCCTTCAAAATGAACATAGTTTTCATAAATAAATCTCCTGATAATTTCTCCATGGTCCGATTCATAATATTCATTATAAAATTAATTCCTTTATCCCATTAACATTAATGTTCATAAAGATTCAATATAATTTAAATATATTTCCCATAATAAGCAATGAATGATTTTAATTTTTTGAATATGGACCAAAAAATCCTTTCCCATGTCATGAAATAAATTCTATTAAAACATCTTAAATCACATCATCCAAAATATAAACATTTCATATATTTCTTATAGTCTTATGAAAATACATTGAATTCCATGTTCTCACCCAAGGAAAAGGGATATTATTCTTCCTTTTATTTCATCTGTGTAACATTACGTGATGGAATGATATTTATTAAATCCACATGGGTATATAAAATCTCTAGACACACCCATTGGGGGATTCCATGTTTTATAATACTAACCAACTTATAAAAACATTTATACCTATGGTATCAACACCATTATGTATATTTTTTCATCATCAATGTACCAATTTTAATTATTCCCTTATGAGATACTAGAGTACAATTATTAGATCATTAAGTAAACCATATTGGAATACTAGCTATAGTGTGACCCATACACGAATTCATGAGTTTACTTTACATACATCCATAATTTACTTTTCATATCTTTTAAATCGTATTTTTTTATTTAGAAAATATATCTATATGAATTACATAGTTCAGTATACCTCAAACATTATGAATTTTATTATATAGTAGTATGTATCTTTCTATATGATTTCCATACCATTATATACCTCAAAAACTTGTCTCAATATTATAAAGGTATTGATGATCTCAAATATCCCATGCATAGTTGTAATTTTAAATTTACATATCATAAAAAATAATCTCAATTCAGATTTAACCCCATACACCATTCACCAATATTCCCATTATAAAATAAAATATATAAATACATTTATAGCAATCTTATATAACCATAAAAATGTAATTTTTCCATGAAGAATAAAAAAATCATAAAATATATTTATTTTTTGACATTTGAGAAAAACAAAATTTCAATAGTAATATATGAAACCCATGATTTGGATGATGATTATAAAACAATATTCATGGATATAAGAATCATGATCATTAATGTGAATAGTGATCTAGGGTTTTGGGATAATAATAGATCCATAGAATAAATAATGGATACACCTATAATTTTTTTCTTTATTCACTACCAACATAAATAAAAATAATTTTAAATTTATAACATGTAAATTTATAGGTAATTTAAATGATTAAATGGTCCCGAGTCCTATGGATGATTAAAGTGAAATTATTTTATCATGATTTTTTATATATAACTGACTATTCAAAATTTGTAAATATCCTCCAGTTTTAAAAAATATTATCTTATATGACTGCTATTCAAATTGTTTCCATGTTACAACTATGGAAATAATTTTAATAATTATACAAATACATGGAGATGGGAGTGGAATATTATTAATATAAGAAGACATCCTTCTAATTACTTATAAATTTAATGACACATTAGAATTAATAAGAGGAATTATATAATTCTAGTACTCATCTATATCATATATAGGTTGAAGGATATTGAATATGGATGATATATGATAGGAATTAGAAGGAATGATGTGAAAACGAATTTAATTAACTGATAAGAAATACAAAACCACTATTTCTATGTAAAATATATTGATTATGTTGTTAATCATGGGTATTTCCATACTCCATGATATTATCATAATATTTAATAATATATATAAAGTATATTTAGTGTAATGTTATGGTTGATACACATCCAAATAATGAATAATAATTAGTATAAAACTGATTATGTTATTAAATGAAGAAACATTAATTATATAAGGAGTGGTAAACAATGTAGTGATATGTAGTAATTTACAGTGACAATCTATTAGGAGAGTAGTGAGACTCTATGTTAATGGTATTAGAAATACTCATTATGTGATGACATTTAATTATAGTGTAGAAATTATGATTATGGGGTACAATGAATTAAAAATTTTAATATACTCTCATATAATGTTTGAACATTATAGTAATTATTATTTCTTATACATTTTTTCTTTTCTAAAAATGAGGGTGTTGTTGGGAGAAATAAATAGATAATATTGTGACCTTAACTGGTCACAAAGGTTGAATTAAATGGAATGATTCATTAATTACAAGAGAAAATTTATTCAAATGCATAAAATCCAAGAAACAAAACATAGGAATAATAATTTTTCCCTATAATTAGTGTTTTGAAAAAAATAATTATAAAATATCCTATGGGGTGGAAGCATTTAAAATGGGTCATTACATAACAGATTATATGAAGTATTCATTTAAAATTATCAAATAATCTCTTTCAAAATATTAATTTTAAACCCAATAGTCATATCCTTAACATGATTATGAAATATATAATCTTATGAAAAAATAATATCATGAATGATATTTAATTAATTTACCACTAAAAGCATTATATATATGTGATTCTTATTTACAATGAATAATGAATATTGATAAATTCTTCGTAATAGGTTATCAAGTTTTAGAGAATATTCAAATAGTCTATGCTGATGTGTGTGGAACATATATAGTTGAATCCAGTGTCACATAACAATAAATCATAAAATATAGTAATGAATTAATTATATATGGATATCTTTATATAAGGGGGATTACATCTAATTTTTATGAGATATTATGGAATATTATAATGGTTTTTATAATTAGAATGAAATTAATATAAAGAAACTCTTAGATTTACCATGAAATGGTATCATTATAAAATTATTAATCTACAATGTTAAAGAGTTTAAAAAATTATCTTAAGACACCCATTGTAATAAACAATTATGTACTGGTGTCATTCTAGACTCATTGTCATCAAAGGTTAGTTAGGAATCTATTTCATTATTTATGGGGGATAAATATTCCAAAGAACAATATATATATTCTATCATCTTATAAATAGTGTTTCATGTGGAATACATTATGGGTTTTTTCCTTGATATATGTTGTAATACCCGAATATTTATAGAATATTTCTTTAATATCTATTAGAATTTTTAATTTAATTTGTAATTCTTAAAACAAATAATTTATTAAATGAATATTTATATTCATACATTAATTTTTCAAATATAAAATTTTATTTCCATAAAACTATATTAATTTTTGAATTTACAATGGTGAAATTATCTTAGTTTTCTTTTTTTTTCTAATTTTTTGGAAAATGATTAATTTTTAATGAATAGTGAAAAACAATACGTGTTATTCTAAAACTATACTTTCATCTATATTATTTATATTGATATATTATAAATTTGATTTCATTTATGTTAGGATTAAATAATTTTCTATAAGTAAATCAAATTTAGGTCCTTAGAATCAATTTCACAATGAAATTGGGTATAAAAACATTAAGAACTTTTGAGAGTTTTCACATTTAAAAATGATTTCTTGATCTTTAAACAATATAAATATTAAATAAAATTTAAATAATTATGTAAATTTAATTTTGAAACATATAAATAGAAGATTTTAATTCATTTGATTTTTTTTTGGCTAATATGAAGAACATAATTTTTTTGTGAATAGTCTAATCATTTTTTTACTACAGGTAATGGTAAATCAGGGTAATTCAAAGTAAAAATAATATTATAAGTATTATAAAATTAACCTAATACATATTCAAATTTAATTGGAAGAGTATTATTCAAAAAAAGACATTCATGGGTTCATTTTAGGTCCAATTTGAGAAAAATTGATGATTGTAATTCATTTATAGTATTTTATTCAATGAAAATCTAGTTTAAAAAATTAAAAAAGTTTCATTATCATGGATATATGTAAATATACATTATGAACAAATATAAATGATTATATTAAACTAGATTAATTTATTTAAATTAAGGTAATTTATTTTCTATTTTTATATATTATATAATTAACATAAATGTATGTTTAACAATGATGCAGTGCTTGTGAAAGCATAAGAAAAATAAATAAAATGATATTATTAAAATTATAAGAATTAAAAAATTAATTTTTTTTGATAAAACATTTTATATAGAAAAATATAAAACATTTTCATGATTTTATTCTAATTTTAGAAATTTTGGACCTACATATTGCACATTAGTCCCTTTATATTATTTTATTAAAATGAATAAAAACTTGTTCACATTATAGTTTTTAATTTTTATAATATTTTTATTTCAGGTTTTCCAGAACTTTTTTCTAGAAAATATAGTATTTGGAATATAAATAAAATTATATTTTCTTAGTAATTTTATTTTTATATTAAACCAAATAAATAATTACCTTATTTTATTGAATAATTATGATGCAACAACTATCTTATTAATGAATAAATCATTTTAAAGATATTAAAAACAATAAAATAAAAATAATTTGATAATTTTAAGGTAAATAAAGTATTACATAGATTAATATGTTATGTATAATATATAATAAACATTATTCTAATTTTAAACACTATTTTGATGTTTTTAGTGTCAATGGTTATGAATAGTGTTTAATTTGACAAAATCATTTATCATGAATATATTATTTATATAAAATATTTAAAAATAAAAAAATATTTAAACACTTAAAATGAGAATATTTTGTCGAAGGTCTGATATAATGTTCTTTTTATCCCTTTTTGAAGTATTAACCCCAATAATAATTTTTTTTATATTTTAATAATTTGAGTAATTCTTTAGTTACCCCATAACTCAATTATAAAAGGAGGCTCCATCCATCACAAATTTTCATCACCTCATGACATAGTTTTTAGCTATCCTCTACCAAAATCCTTCTCATATTCCATTTCCATGTTTGTGTTCTTATTATTATACAAAAATAACACTTACTAGAACATTTTAGGGGTTTTCAAGGGTTAATTTTTCAAGATGTAAGTTTCTATTTTCTTCAATTTTAAATTCATTTTTAATTATACCATATCCCCACCTCTTATCTAATGTTTCATGATAACATAAGTATCACATATATACATGAGTTTTTTTTTGTGTTTATGGTTTATGAATTATAAATTTTTTTATATTCTCATTTTATTCATAAATAATGAAATCGTCATCCATGGTGTGTTATTTCACCACCTTGATGGATGATAATTTTTTGTTTCCATTTTATCGAAATTATCAATGGTTTAATATAACATGTAGTGTTTAAAAATGATCTATGTGAATATCATTTATCACATATTGATTATTGTTTCATTTTGACAAGGAATAACATAAAAAAAACTTCCATGTAAACCAAGAAATGAACGCACCCAAAACAACAAAAATAACCAAATATTATTAATGAATGGGTGGAAATTATTATAATAAGATCATATCAGGTATTATAAACATGATTTTTGGTTTTTAAAATTTAAATAACACAATTAAAGCAATCATACACGAGTTTTTAAATCATTTTATTATAGTTGAACCTAAGGTAAGAGAATTTCTTTTTAAAGTCATTATAAATGTCTCTTTTAAAATTTTTAAACAGATAGATCATTTTTATATGAATGATCAGTTTACCCTATTTCTATATTAGTATTATTTTTTCATTATATTATTTCATATTTATTTTTATGAATATAATTTGATTATTATATGTACAATTTTTATATTTTAAAAGAGATATTTTTTTGTAAAAAAATTATATTTTGAAATTTGAATGAGTTTTGATGAAGGGTTGAAATGAGTTATCAAGTGTTTTATTCCTAATACATTCAGTAGACATAGTTTATTTTGGGTTTTTTCCGTTATATCTCAATATATGTTGGTTTAACCCCATTATTTCTCGACATATATTGTGTTATGGCCATTGTAGTTCAATATATAACTTCTGATCCCCATTATAGATCTCATATTCCTTGGGTACTTCAGAGATGGAATTTGAAAAAAAAGGATATTCCATGTTTAAGGGTGAATTTAAGAGTGATATGGTAAATATTTCCAAAGGAAACTACTAGATGTTTCTATTCATGCATATGAGTTTTCCTAAAAAGTCATTATAATGGGGTTCCATATTTTCAATGGAATAATGGTATTTACTTTATTATGTCCTTTAATATGTGTTCTGTTCTCGTACAATTTTTTAAATGTTTCTCATATGTTATAATGATGTTTATGAGGAAGGATAAATTCATGTAAAGTTTTACTTTTTCGTCAAGGAAATTATGTTTTTTAAATGTTCTATATTATGAAAAAATGAATTGTGTTTTTGTAGTATACTATTTATTTGAATTTTGTTCATTATGCATGTATTATGTACTAATATTCTAAAAATGTGAAACAAAAAATATCCTCAATGTGAATGAAATTATGTTATTTACTAAAAGTCAATATTTTGTAATGCTTATGGAAGGGCCTATATATTTTTATTATCAATGATACATGTTTGTGTATATGAGATGATTGATAATTCTACTAATTCAAAAAAAACTGCATTGAATGGAACCAAAAATATCATTATAATAAATCTTATAGAAATATTGTTATATATCTATAGATCCCCACAAACAATTAATTTAGTGATAAAGGAAATTATATGATAATTGAGTGAGATAAGTCAAATAATAGTGACATTGGAAGAATTATAATCATTTATGATTCCAATTTTTATGGTATAAAACTATTGATATATAAATAATTTCCATAGGTCCTATTAGAAGATGTTATTATAGAGACACATGCATTAAATAAGAGGACTATATTTATTTTTTAACCACAGTGATATGGTTTTCAGTAACTGGGGATGGTAGAAAATATTAGTGGAATATATATAACTATTCATATAAAATGAAATAATATATGAAATTTTGATATTTAAAATTTAACAGTTTCCATGAATTTTGAAGTGGACTTAATATACCAAAACTATGTATCAGTTTTGGTGGATCCTATAATGTATGTGATTCATATTAGTGTAAAATGTATATTCATGTTGAAACCAAACATTGATGTTAAAATCGATACCAGTATTTCAGGAGTACTAAATTAAGGGTTTATTAAATGTAATATACTACACTATAATGAAACACATTCACCAATAACCCTATTAATTTCCATCAAAAATATATTCTTAACCACTTACCATAATTTTAATATTTTAAAATTTTATATTAGGACTACCTTCCTTAATACGATCATTGTTGGTGATTTTTCAATGAAAAATCATGAATTTTTTGTAACCACAAAGGATTTTAATGAGGTAGGAAAGTTATGAAGGCCAATTTTATGGTATTAATTAGAATTTAGAGCCCATAAAATTCGTTTTTATGAAGCTGTAATAAAAATTTGTTTTATAATGAATAAATGTAAGCCCAATATCGATAATAGTATTAGGGGTTGTAAAGACCTGGGAATTTTGTGGAAATTTTTTTCTTAAATGCATGGGAATTGTACGAGTCCGCGAAAAATTGAAGGCCTATGATTCCGAGGCCCGGTGTGCCCGAAATCAATTTATGAAATTTTGTTCGGGTACGTTCATTAAACATATGAGCGGGTTTTTATAAATTTTGAAACGGTGCTAGGAATTGAAATCTGAAGACATCATTTAACTCGCAACGCCGGTATTCTCTTAAGAAGACTATCACCTCGACGACAGTTGGTCGAGGTTCAAATATAATTTTTGGTTTTTTAGAATATTTATTTAAATAAAAATAAATGTGTGGATTAATTTTTATTTGTTGGTTAAAACCTTCTCATGGTAGTTGGAGGTGGGACCACCACACCTTAACCTCCCATGAGAGGGTATGGTGGTGGGTCCCACCCGAACCTAACCTCTCGTGAGAGGTTACGACGTGGGGATCACATGGGACTAAACCCCCTATCAATGGTGGGAGAGGAAAACCTCTCAACTCCCCTCATTAATGAGAGAGAGTATCTCCACACCCCCTCCTTTATTGGTTCCAACACCCCTAATATAATGGTGCCAAATCCTCCACATTAATTAAGGGGGAGACAAGTTAATTCCATCATCATTTTGAATTTTTTACAACAAATTAAATAATATATTAAAATAACATTTTATTACTTTTTTGGGAATTGTTCATTTTGGTGGCATCTTTGATAGGAGGGTTATTGGGAGAAAGCTCCCAACGAAGAACGCCTTCGACTACGAAGAATGCTGACCTTCATCAACTTCTTCCTCAGAGATTCTACCGATGTGGGACATCTTCAACCGACCGTCCCTCCACATCGTCATCAATGAGCTGAAACACGAGCTCGAGATTTGAAGTGTGCGGCGAACGACGATCAACTTCATCTTCTTCCCGTGACTTCATCGGAAATCAATGAACAATGGTAGGGGTTGTTTTCTTTTATGTTCCATGTTCTTCTTTTCATTCAAAACCAAGAATGAGTATAAGTCTCCTTTGACAGGTAAGATTTTTTCATCGTTCTCCTACTCTGATGAACCGATTGTTATCACCCTAATCACGAAGGGTGTGGGCTAAACTAGCATGGACCGAATCCCTCTATCGATCACTTTTGTGATATTTTTCGGCATGGCGATGAATCAACAAGGAGAAGAAGGCAGAAAAGACAAAGGTCGCGCAACCTGTGACCTCCGTGATCCGCACCGCCCTGACGATAACCTGCACAGCCACCGGCTGAACCGGCCCTGGACGAGCCCCACCGGCGGCGCCGCTCACAGAACCGAGCCACTTCCCTGAGCCAGCCCGCACCATGTCGGCCTGCCCGGACACCTCCCGATAGCCTTCTAGACTTCTCGGCTTCTCATCGGCCCGCTTGGTGCCCTTCCCGGACACCTGTCAGCCTGGTCGCCTGCCGGCCCGCTTGTTGGCCTGTCCGGCCGCCTACCGGCCTGGACACACCCTTCCCTACCTCCTTCTGTGTGCCCGGAGAAACCATGTCGGCCTGTGTACCCCATTTCGCCTGAGCCGTTCCCCCTCACAGTGCCCTGGCTGAACCGGCTTGGTCGCGCCCTCCGGGCCGAGCCGCGCCGGGCCGCACCCTCGCGGCACTCCGGGCCGAACCACCCACGTGGCCCGCTGGGCTGGGCCGAGTGGGCCGGGATGAACCTAACCGGTTGTCCCACCCAATGGGCCAGGCCAGACCCAATAGGTCCGACTAGGTCAACCTAGACCTAGTCGTATCGGGTCGGTTAGACAGGGTCAGACTGGACCCGGGCCTATAATCAACCCTTTACTTTCATTTGGCCATATCTTTGGCACCAGACGTCTGTTTGACGAACCTTCAGGGACACTAGAAATCTTGGAGCATGACGGTCCATTTGATTATTCCCCTCTCGAATTCGGGGTAATTTTGAGAAATTTCCAGATTAGATCGTGCACGAATCCCACAGGCCCCCAGACACTAAAAGGCTAATAACTCAAAGACTTGGAATCTGATTGATGCACCATTTATTTCGTTGAGACACCTATAAAGTGGAGGAACTTTGAGATACATCTGAATGGGACTAAGTAATAGTTGGAGTATCTTCCTATAGCTCGTGGAGAGGATCCTCCCTGGGAAGAGCGAGTAGAGTGTGGGGACCTAGTAGCTGGATAAGACGCGACATATGCTGACGGATTCGACTCGGAGTGAATCAACTATCCAAGTGGGGAGAACCTTGCGGCCGTAGTAGACCCACAGTGGGTAGTTCCTTGGTGTCACGGCAGACCCATGATACTCGACAGGAGGAGTACCTCAGCAGGATATGAGGGGGAGCACCTTGGTGATGTGACAGACCCATGGTGGGGAGCGCCTTGGTGACGCAGTAACTATTTAGATGGCACCTTATGAGTCTTTGTACGGTAGGCCATGATTATCAACCTTATGTTGGATGGAGGTAGAAGATGTAGCTTTTCTAGGACCTCATCTTGTTCAAGAGACCTCAGAGCAGATAGAGTTGATTCGGAAGAGGATGGCTACGACACAGTCTCAGCAGAAATCTTATTCTAATCAGTGGAGACGACCTCTGGAGTTTGAGGTCGGGGATCAAGTTTTCCTACGTGTCGCACCGAGGTTGGGACACAAGAGCATTTAGATATAGGGTAAGCTTTCAACGTGGTACTTCGAGCCATTTTATGTGTGGGAGAGAGTTGGACTGGTTGCCTATCGGTTGTAGTTACCTCAGAGGTACTGGTCTATGCACGGCGTCTTCCACATTTCTCAGCTCCGATGTTACTTTTCATACCCGTCTCATGTCTTTCATCCTGAGGAGGTTGAGCTCAAAGCGGATTCATCATTTGAGGAGAATCTTATCCAGATTGTCATTCGTAGTACAAAGGTTCTCTGTAGCAAGTCTGTTCTTCTTGTACGGGTGCTATGGCATCACGGGCGAGTACAAGACGAGACATGGGAAAGGGAGGCCGATGTACGATCACAGTGGCCGGAGCTGTTCGGGTTTTTTTCTTCTACATCTCTCTAGGGAAATTCGGGGATTAATTTATTTAAGGGGGGGGGGAAGTTTGTAAGAACCCAGAACTTATTTTCATGTATGTTTTTCCTTTTTCTGGAGTTTTTGAGAAAAGTGGTGTTTCTGGAAATTTATGAATTACACACCGTGCACTTTATGAGTACACACCATGTACTCCATTGTCACACTAGGCCATGTGCTGGCCATGTCCAGGCCACACACATGGCCATGTAGGGGTGATGTGGAGCCCACTTAAATAAGAGTATAGAAAAGCCTATTACATGTTGTGTTCACCAAAAGTACATGCCATGTACTTTTTTTTTCATTAAACGGACCAGGGTTTCGTCTTAACCCCAAAACGGTATTCTTCTCTAGCTTCTTCGACCGAGAACATCTCGTATGGCCGAGAACCTCCACCTATCCCCAAGCCTCCATCCGTTCTCCGAATCGACCACTGTCAATTGCGTTGGAACCACAACGGTAAGCACTTCCTTCTCCTAGAGCTTTATTTTCCAATTCCTTCCCTTTATCAAGTTATCATGGGTTGAGTGTTTTGGAGATTTACTTAGATCTATGACGTTCCAAGGAGAATCAAGCTTTGAGTTTCAAGTATATCAATCTTATAACGTCGAGGTATGGGGTTTGTGACTGTCTGTAGAAATTCTTGGAGTATTTGTGCAAATTAGACCAATACCTTTTGACAGGGTATTGTGTTTTTCCTATTATTCCCTTGTTGTTTTCCCACATTGCTTATATTCTTGAGTAGAGGTTACTGGCTGGGAATAGGGTAATTTTACTATGCTTTGGATGTTTTTCCCATGCCTTGTTCTGCTTATTTTTGACCGTTTGGACTAGTTTTTTATGTTAGTCTATTGCCAGTTCCATGCCTAGTTTGTAGGATGGTTTGACTGTTTCTCTGTTATTATATTATGCTATAGACGTCTAGCCAAGTAGTTCTTGAGGATTCTATGGCCATCACACGATACGATACTTGTTGTTTTGTTTTTACACAGGGATGTGAGAACCTAGTGTTGTAGACCATAGGAAGAATGGATGTAAGGGCTTCTCCAGAGTGTTTTTAATTTTACGATGCTAGACCAAAGGGGGAATTGACGTTGAGTTCTTCCTCAGAGTTTCTATAGTTCCTTGACGTGGGACACAGGGGGAATGAGACGATGAGTGCTTCCCCAGATCACCTTTAGTACAATACGAGACTATAGGGGGAATTGACTGTGAGTGCTTCCCCATAGAGTCTATATTCTATAGCTGAACCAGAGGGGTGAGACTGTGTGTTCCTCCAGGAGGGTTGCTAGTACTTGTAGGTTAAACCATAGGGGTTAGGCTGTGAGAACTACCCATCAGTTACCTATTTGTTCTACTTTCTTGAGTGGCTGCTTTCTTGTTTGTACATTATATACTAGAGACTATGGATTTTTTGCTACTGACTACTTTCTTGTCTACTGTTTATAGTACTTTTACCTACCATATATTCACTGAATGTTAGGCACAGATCTTCGGGTGGTTTCCTACTTGGATTTTTATCTCACACCCTGTTTGGGTCATGATTTTGGGCCTAAACAGATTATATTACTTTAGGTATAGAAAAGGGAGAGCACCCTTCTACTTTAGGTACTTGACTTACTGTGGAGCTAGAGAGCTTGAGACCAAGCTATGGCTTGCGATACTGAGGAGATATCTATTTACATTTCTTTTGTTATTTGGTTTAGTACTGTGATCAGCATTGTGACTTGTTTGGATGCTTTCCTAGACATACGTGTATCATACATCATTTACATATATTTCTTCCCTAGTTTTTTATTTATCAGTCTTTTGTTGTCCTTGTTGTTGGAGATTTACTGCTTCCACTATTGTATGTGTTGTTAATTCCGCTGTGTACTCTGCCATTGATGGTATAGTTTCCCTACAATCACACCCAAGGCCATCACTTCTAGTCAGCAGCCTCTGATGTTTGGGGAAATGCTCTTGAGGCCACGTGACCAACTGGGTACATAGAACCTCTGGGTGGCTTCCAGAACCTGTAAGTTACATCTACGCCTTTGGTTCTAGTCGCCAGCCCCTGGACTATGGAAGGCGGGCTTGGGGTAGTCACATCACGGGCCTCAGGGGACGGGTCGTTACAATGGTCATTTATTTATTTTTCCTAAAGAAAAAATATTTGATATATTACTAATTTGAAATAAGATACCAGTTTTATAGTTTTTTAATTTTAGTAAAATATGTTCTTCTTTATGAAACATTTAGTTATGTGTATAAATATTCATGGGATCTGGTTCTATCGAGATATATCTATGGGGATTCTAATAATAAGTAAAATTAAGTTAATTGATTTTTTTTAATCATATTTTATATGAGAAAATATTAGAAAATATTATATATTAAAACACATAATATATATTAATCAATTAAAATATATCCTCAATCCGAATAGAATATTAGAAATTTGGAGAATACATTATACTTACATAATATATTTGATCTTGTTTGACATTTCATATACTTGGAATCAAGTTTTCTATGACATCTTCATGGGTGGATGATTTTAGAATGATATACTTTAGACACATTGGGATTCTATAAAGATAATAAAAAATACTTTATATTTAAAAATGGATTATACTTGATTACTTGTTTAGTGTCCATGTCATTTAGGTTATACTAGGGGTAATCAATGGTACAATTTTTTTGAAATAATATATTATTTAATTATACCATAAAGACTAATTAAGGTATTTATCATAAGATATCTATGTCAAGTATTATAAAAAATATTATAATATAAATAAATTCATAACAGTAGAAAAATTTAAATATATTTCTTTAAAATAACACTCAATTTTTTGATCGGTTTCCCCTAAAAATGAATTCTTCCATAGTAACATTTATTGTAACATGTAACTATCTCCCAAAACTATTACAAAATTTCTCATCATGTGATCCAACATCTTGTTAGAGGATTTTTATACAATATCACACATTTCATGGTTTCCTGATTCTTCTCATTTATATCTTAAATAGCTCATCCATCCCAATTGGTAAAAACTTCCATACAAAATCATCAATAATGATCCTAGAATGCACATGAATAGTTATTTGACTCCCACTTTATCAATGTGAAGTGGTTTTTCAACCATGTTATCATAGTATTTTCTGTTTCAGATCTTATTTAGAATATGATCTCTATACTTTGTGATAGTAGGATGAAATATTTCCTCCTAAATTTTCATTAATTCATTGGATCTCTGATAAGAAGTCATATTCTTCATTGTTATTCAATAAACTATTGCTCGAAAATGAGTCAAATTCACTCTATGATAAATTTAATATATCATATGGAATTTTATATTAGTAACTCTAATAGAACAAATACTTCACATTATTGTTCCTTTTACCTTCAATGGATAATGAAGGAATATTATATTAATAAATAAATATTAAATTTCTTTTATTCTAATTAATTGAAATAATTAAATTCTAGATTTTGTAAATTTGATTCAATGACTTCATTAAAAATCATTATAACTCAACTTTTTTCCATCCTAATGTGATATATTAATATAACTATATAATTCCATGAAATAATAAAAAAATTATCACATCAAACATGCCACACACATGTTTAAAAACACATAAATTGTGACATATAAATGTATATCATGGAATAGAATACATTTTTTCATCTATACATAGCTTTGTGAATTCATATAGAGTGTTAATGTCCCATCATAACATCCCATTATGAGTAAAATTTCATTTTAATTTATCATCATGTTTATAAAATAATTAAAAATACATGTTCATCACCTAAATAAAATTACACTTTTATTTAGAATAAATATTTTGGAAATATTATCATAACATGATGTCAAAGTTAGATATCTTTTTTGGTGATACATCAATAATGATGACCCCAAATTAATGACTCTAACATTGATCTTATTACATTGTACTCTTAGGTCATGATACATATTTACATCATCCATCCTGACATAGAGCTGTATTCTTTTGTGGATGTGTTTGACATGGACCCCCTTACATTGAGTTATGTCATTTTATAGATCCTTATATATTATCCAAGACTATTATATGGAAATCCTCACCCATATCTATAAATTTTCATTTTCTTCGTCAATGTTCATATTTTAATTTTTTTATATCTCTTCTAAATCCTTCCCATGGATAACTCAATAAAAATAAATCAACAAGAAAATCGTCAAAAATATTTTTTCACCAATTTTTAGATGTATTGATTTATAACATATTTTCAATGGTTACTCTATATAATCATGATATATTTTATCTCCATAATTATAATATTAAATATCCCTAGAAACTAGCTACATATCAAGTTATCTAAATTACTATGATAGTGATAATAACTTTCATTAAATATATTTCATATATTAGTATTATGGTTTTTTGTATAATAACCATGTATAAAAATTTATAATTATTAAATAAATAAATAAATAATATATATATATATATATATGTTTTTAATGATTCAATATGAACCACATTTTCTGTTTAAGGAGGCAACAAAATTATCATCTCGACATAACCTATTTAAAATTACTCACAACTTCTCAACACTATGGTATGATGCACATATTAAAAAAACAAAATCCATTGATTAGAAACATTGATATCCCCCTTTGATATATTTTTACTTATACCACACCCATCTCACATAAATACACATCAAACATATTAATATTCTTGTTTTAATTTCTCCCTCTTAATGTCACTAAATATAATGATATAAATAGTTGTTGTATCCACCCATATCTGGACATTATACATTATTTTCAATAATAATATTCTTCTTCATACAATATTGAAAAAAAATGTATATCCAGTTATTCAGTTACGGATGTAGATAAATATTTATAAGAGATTGAAATTCATTTACTCATCTTGGTGTTTATGTTTTAAAATCTTGTTTACCAAAAAAATAAATGAGATGATAAAATAATCCTCTACTAAAAGTCCATTAATTTCTCTTACACATTAAAAATTCATATATAATAAACATGGATTTATTATAAACCAATTCCAGAAATACAAAAATACATAATATAATATATATTATTAAAGTTTAATTTATAATTACCATTTTTTGGATAATTTATTAAACTAAAAATGCATCCATTAACTATTAAATATCGAATGAGTTTATTATTTAAATTATGCCAGAACATTCACCTTGGTGTAAGATTAATAATATTCAAAATTATAATAATATTATACATTGTATACATATTTATATAAAAAATATAATGTGGTGACTTGAGATGAACAATATTATATCATGTAGATGGCAGTCCATATATACAGAGAGGTAATTTTTCAAATTTTTGGAGGGTAGAAAAAAATTGTAAAAAATAATGATCAAAATTTCTAAAATATTATTTATTTCATAATTACTATATAAAATCATTAAATAAATAGATAATAACTTCTATGTAATGAATAAATTAAAAATGAATCTCATAACTTCTTGCAGGTGGTAGTGCACATGTACATTCGACTGACATTATCATTTTTCAATGGATGTAAATTTAATATGGTATATATTTTATGATATTTATATCATCATTATTATGTTATAAAAATACAATATTTTATGGAAATTCATCTATAATACCATTCATTAGATGTGTTCATGAAAAAATAAAATTCATTTCTCTTTAGATATGATAATTCATATATATGCATAAGAGATGTTTTCATTATACATTTGAGGAAAAGATGATTTAAAATTGTCTTAAATGTAAGATAAATAATTTCATTTCTATATTTATATTTATTATTTCATGTTATGATTTTTATAAAATATTTTAATTATTTTTATTGATAATGAAATAAATTTAATGGAATATATACTTATTCTCCCAGTAATGAAAATTAAAAAGAAACTTAAGCAATATTTAATGTGCCATTTTTTAAGAAAATAAATTATTTTTAATGATTTGAATTATGGGTCAATATTTTATTACTACTTGGTTGATTTAAATGGGTAAATTATTTTTCATAAAATAGATGAGAAGGTTTCCATATATAATTTAGGTGGGTGAAAAACTCACAAATTCTTGAAAACATATTATAATAAATATTTTTACCAAGAATAAAGCATTCTCCAAAATGAAAAATATGTTATGATGAGAAGTTTTAGGTCTGAATTATATCAACTAATTAAATTTAAAATTTTTTCAGTTATAATTTAAATCTTATCTTTTATATCAACCAACTCATTAACAAATTGTAACCATTACTATTGTGGCAAATTTTTCCCTATAATTACTATTCAAAATGTACATTTGTCGAATGAAAAATATAATATAATTTTAAATACTAAATTATAATTTGAAAATGATTATTAATTATTTAATTCTAAAAAATTTATTACATTAATTTAATATAGACAAACTAAACAATTTAATTTTTTGAAAAAATTATTTTTCAATAATAAGGTGAATTTCCATTCATTAAATACCTAGTAGCCAATAGTAGATTAATTTTAATTTATTTTAGTAGATTAATTATATAAAAATAACTATGTCATAATTATATTATGATTATTAATTTAATTTAATAAATAATTTGTTTTAGACCACATAAAAATGTTTTTAGGGAAAATAAAACGTTTATACATTTAATTTTATTATCTTAATTTTAAAAAAAATAATAAACTATGAATGCATGATTATTCAATTTATTAAATTAAAAAAATATATATTTAATTCAAATATTACTCTATTAGTGATCATCATAAATAATATAAATAAAATAAATTAGTTATAAAAATTTATATTTTAATATAGAATGATTTTATTCATAACATTTCCATTTGATTGCTTATTTCAAATAAATGAATTCATTAATTATAAAAAAAATTAAATCAAATTATTCATTAATTTTTATTTATAATCTTACCTTAAAATTCAAAGCCTATGTGATAACATTCACAATAAATAATAATATTTATATAAGATATGATATTTATATTAATCTATACAATGTTTTAATTTCCATTAAATTCATGAAATTTATGTACATGAAATGAATAATGATTTCATGAAGGACTATTTAGTTTTTATTCTTGGATTATGGGCCTATATTTTATGTTCCTATATAAATAGTGTGAGGCATGTGATTGACATATGATTATTAGTAACTTTTAGGATCAACCATCAATCCAAAAAATAATTATGTATAATTACATTAACTTTGATAGGGATTTTAAACAACCATGAAAATAATATAAAAAATTAGAGTTGTAAGTCATATAGTGTGTGATCAATTTTCCTATCAATGTTCCAAAAATCTAAGGGGTTTGGTGCTTGAGAAATTATTGAGTGCACGATGTGGGAATAGATTATCAAACTTCATGTATTTAAAATTTGAGGGAAATGTCTCTATGATATGTCCAATGTTCTTCTGGTCCATTGTTTGAAAATTTATTTGGTAAAAAATTGTGCAAAATTAAAACGGGTGAAATTACCCTTATACATTACATATTTCTAACACTCACCCATATTTATTCTTCCATCTCCCCTTCAATAGATCTCCCATGGGTATGCCCCCTCCAATAAACCATTATATTGATGAATCTACTCCATATTATTCCCAATTCAACTATCATTAATTACATTTTACCCCACCCCTTCTAGGATGTAATATTCCTTTTCATTCATTAATTATATTCTCTAAAAATACACTAAATTTTTTGTTCAAGATATTGTAAAATATTTCAAGGTGTTTTTCTTGACTCTTCAATTTCTATCCTTCCAAACAAAATATGAAATTAATATCAGATTAAGAGTTATATAATAGTAAATGGTGGGTGTTCAAGTTAATTTCCACACCCATCTTGAAGTCTAAATAATTCATCATTGTGCAGCATGCTTGAAATTCCATTAATGACCACTATAATATTAAATTAATTAAATAACATACTACTACCTTTAGTTAATTCATCCATGACCACTAGATTTCATTTTTTTATGTTTTCTAAAACTATCCTATCTATTCATTTTGTATGTATCTAACCTATATTTAATTCCATCCCTTGTTATAATGATCCATCATTCAATTGGTGGGTTTATTAAATGACTTGGTGATTTTTCCGTATTCATCATACCATTCCACTTGAATGGAGTTTTCCATATATCTTATAATGAATAGTTAATTAAAATAAATTAATTTAGGAATTTCAAGGACACTAAAATAAAAATTTATAAACATTTATTATATCATTGGAAATAATTATGTTTCAATTCAGAATCCCTTTGATAAGAGCTTCATTCTTATTTAATTGAATGAATTATAACTAAGAATATGATAATCCATGGGTGATATATGGATAACATATATATAATATCATGGAATGGATCATAGGTAATATGTGATAATGACATCATATGATTGATACATAGAATCCATTCATAAAGCACTATTGACAGGCTCAAAAAGAAAATTTTGGTTTCCAATATAGAATGCCTTGGATTCACTCATAGGGAAAATTGAAAATATAATTATGTGATAAATAAATATATTCCATAAATTTAATTTAATTTATTATATCATGAAAACGAAAATTCAATTATATCTCATCCATTTCAATTTATAAACCATTATTTAGTTATTATCTCTCTTATATAAATATCATTTTATACTCCCATATTTTATATCATAAATATCATGGGACATGATGATCACTTATATAAATATCATAATATTAGAAAATATTCTTAGTTTTCCTTAATAATTTATCTTCTTCAATAATAATAATTTTTTATAAGCTAAATTTAACCTTAGGCTAATGATGGTATAATCAAAACGGTATCTCATGAGGAACCTTCTCAACCATAAGTAATTATTTTTTATTCTCTTCTTAATGAATTTTTCATTATTACTTGCACTCTAAATCATAATATATTAACATAATTGATATTAATAGTCACCATTGGTAATGGATTACTATTTTTAGTCATAACCTATTTGTCCCACTGATTTGTTTCAACATAGATGTCATGGATGGATATATGGACAAAAGGGTAGAGTATAGATATGGATTCTTGAAACTAGATTCTAGAACGGAGTACAATATCAGAGGATATAACATGTTTCCATGATTATAATAGATTTATAATTTAATATTATTTTTAAAAACATGTATAACTTGTATGGTTTATTCCTTCTCTATTTCCATTATTCCCCAATTTTTTGGTATATCATTCAGAATTTATCATTTTTTAATGACAATGAATATTTTTATATTAGTAATACAATTGAATTATTTAAATATTATTTTTTTATATATTTCAGTACTACGTTTATTTACATTTTATAAACCACTTTTTTCCACACTGATAAAAAGAGAATATTATCCCCACCATATAATTGTAGTCCTTTACAAATAGTCATCTACCTCTGGTATATGAGGATGTGGGCATGAGGCCATGCAGTAAATTGCGTTCTACTACTTGTGAGTGAACTGGTCTTGTGACCTTACAATGAGGAATAATGAGATTTAATTTAATTTGATTATGATTTTTGGTTAGTATTAAAGATATTATGACATGTTAAAATTTTATAATGATCCTTTTTTAGACCTTTCTATCCAACGTATAGGGAAAATTCTATGTTACTAACAATGTTACATGTGTTTCTGTATTTCTCTTGTTATAGTGTGATTATATTACACTAATCTATTACACATTATATTAAATTTTTTTTAATTATTTTTCCCCTTCACCTAGTTTGGTAGAAGAGAAGTGATTATGATTCATTGTGGGAACTTGAGATTCCATGTTTATTTAATAGAGTGTTTATTATGAAAATTGTTGTTTATGTAGGTATTTCCATAGGTAGATCCAACAATGTGATAGTTGACTTGGTATTTTTAGTAGTATCATCAAACTACTTTCACAGGGGATGGTGTCCCCCAAACTATTGATTCATGAATAGTATAAATATTTTACATCTTTCAGAACATGGATAAGGAAAAATAATTTACGGTCTATATCATGGATTATATGATTTTTGGAGACACCCAACATTGGTTGGATGTTTAAAACTTTTTTGATCAATGTTGGGTAAGTTATGGAGGAAAATGAACAATAGTATCTATGCTTAATTATTTCATGATGAAATATAATTTGAGTGAGGTATATAATATATAAATACGAAACATGTTAAAAAGAAATTAATATACCATTTAACATGTTTTACATAGCTCAATCATATCATTGCAACTTTTTACAGAGATAAATTGACCAGAGTGAGTCGATTTGATGACTTAATTTGGTAGGAAATATGAGATTAAGTGAGTGTTTTTTATTTTAGTATTATTTATAAAATATTGAACAATTCCCCAATTTGTGAGTGGTATCCGAGGGATGATAATAATGTATGGAATGGTGGTTCAATGTTATTATAGGTAATAATTTATTCCAATATTATAATGTATCACTTTAAGCTTTATCATGGGGGTAAAATTAGTTAGATTATGATCTAAGGTGCACATTTTTCAGGCCATCAATACAGATGGAAAGGAAAAACAACACCCTATTGGTTAGGGTTTTGGAAGGCCTAATTCCAATTTTAGATTCTAGTAGAGAAAACCCACCAAAGGATGTTATATTATAGCTTAGTGCCTCAGATCAGAATTGTTTTATGATGTATATCTTGTACCTACGTAGTAGTCCATAAAAATGCCTGACTTTAATACATGGATATTACATCTTTTTAAATGAATATTCCTAAAATTAATTAAGTACATTTATGAGGAAAATAATAGTCTTGTGCCTTTTTAAACAGAGAAATAAATATTATATCAAGATAGAAATATATTCAATATCTTAAATGAAGATCTTCTCTTTTAGTACTCTTTACGAAAAAACCATACTAATAACCAATCTTCATAATGTGTGGAGAGGAAATAAAGAAAGGATGATCTCTAATTCTCAATATGTGTAAACAATGAAGATAAATTAGAATAACGAGAACATATGTTTAAGGAAACATTAATAAAACATTTATCAACATTACTGTGCCTATCTAATATCATATTCATGAGTCATGGAATAATTATTTTTTGATTGTAGGAGACAAAAAATAAGATAATCAATGATCATGATCCATGATAGAATAAAATTTGCACAATACATGGGTTTATGAAATAAACATAAGCATAGAAAATAATTTTTAAATTAGTCAATCATAATTTTTGTGGCTATTATATTGTATTCTATACAGTCTTAAAACCATCATAGTAGTCAAGGTTCACTCCCATGAACATCATAGTAGTCAAGGTTTACTCCCAATATCATCATAGTAGAATATGATGCTCATTGAACCAATTTAACTCCTAGTTCCATTCATGTATATCTCAAGAGATAAAAATATTTTTCAATGTAATTCTAGGGAGATACATTTCCCACACATCATATAATAAAAAACATATTTATGTATGTAAAAATACCGTAAAAATTCATCATATCATAGTTATATAAAAGATTTTGAAATCATAATAATTTAACAACATCATAACCTATAGAAAAGGGATAGGATTATTATCAATTTTCTCATATAATAGACCCTAAATATAAGTGGGTTTAATAATAATTATTTCATCGAACAAATCCTGTAATGGAAATGGGTTTTATAATCATCTTGTCATCAAAAAAATATACCTCAAGAGATAGAATTTTAATGCAATTTTTAGATCTTATCAACTATAAATAATATACAACATCAAATAATGTTATCGTATATGATATATAATTTTGAAATAAATCTTTTGAAATTTATTAGAATAAAATCTCTTTTCATTGAAAATAAGTTTTCTAAAAACATTAAATATTATGAAAAATATTTTTCTTTGAAACTAACCATAAAAATTGTAATATATGATTTCAAATATTATTTATAATAGTGGATGCTTAAAATATCCTTTTAATCTTTTAAAGAAACATGTTTGAAAACATAATACATTTTTGAATATGTTTTCATTGAAAAAACCTTAATAAAATATAAATTAATCAATGAAAAAAATTCAACACTGTTTTAAAATTCATTTTTAAAAATACTTTTATTTTAAAGTTATTCTAAAATATCATTTAAATAAATTTTTTTAAAAAAATTATTATATAATTTTTAGAAAATATTATATGGGACAAAATATGATTCCCAACCGAAGAAATGAATTGTATATTATATTCCTAAAAATGTTTTCATAATTACATTAAGTGAAAAATAATTTAACAATGGTTCCATAAAATTAATATAAAATTATAAAACATAGGATTAGAAAAATTATTATTATTATAGATAGAATTATCATAATATTTCATCATTGGAATCATAATCACAATCAATCCAGATAAAAGATGAGATTGTAGAATTAAACTCTAGCACCCATAGTAACATCAAATTATAATCCACGTTAATGAATAATGTTACATGAAACATAAAGTATGATAAAAATAATTATATTCATTTTATAACTATCATATATTAATTATATATATTTATATAAGAATATAAATTCATAAGATAACTTGTGTCTCAAGGAAGGAAAATGAAGACAAATTTCGCTTACCGATTTGGTAAACAAGAAAATATAAACCCCATGATGGTTATAACCTAAAATGGATATGTAAATACTAATAATTTTATATGTAAGAATCATAAAATGCATTCATGAGTAGTATATAGACCATATAAAATAAATAAGTGTTAAATATGGCACTTGACTCACAAAAAGTAAAAGTGAGACTGAAATCCACTTCCATATGTCTTGAAATATTTGATACACATTCTAACCTCTGATATAATAAAAAAATTCTATTATATAAATATAATCATACATATCTTATAATATATTATTTTATTATTCCATTTTATTATGTTTTAATTTACACCTCTATGTTAACATTACATTTCATGTAGAAACACCATTTTTTCCTATATGTTTTTGACTTATTATTATTTTTCAAATACATAGATTTTGGTTTTATAATATCAATGATGTAAAACAATATTCAAATATCATATATATTTATAATATAAATATTTAGAGTAAAAAATATATATTTAGTGTTAGAAAATGATATTCCAAATTCATGGATATGGTTGGTCGTATGTTTTCATGGATGTTGTTTCCATTTTTTGTCATATTAAACAAGAGAATAAAAAATGATATATATATATATATATATATATATATTATTACCGAAGAATTTTAATGTCATATATATAAAATATTTTTATTTAAAACATCCCTAATACATTCAATATAAACCATGAATGAATCACATCACTTCATGAGGCTGTAGTTTTTTGTACACAAGAATATTGTCATCATATTCCCAAAAATGGAAAAAAATAATTCATGTTTGGTATTAAAAAATTATTAAAGAATAATAATAATATAATTAATATAATTTAGTTTATATATTAAAAATATTACCATCATTATTACCAATCATGATAGGTGGTAATGGAAAACATAAGATCATCAGCTCGTGAGGCTCTAGTCCTCTGTTCAGACAAATGGTTATTTATTATAAAATTTTATAGAATTGTGTCTTTTTTTAGTCAGAAACTTATAAAAACAACTTATAATCATATATAAGGAAAAGAGGTTTTTATATAATCACTATATAAAAAAATTTATGTGGGATGAGAAAAATATAAAATACACATTGATGAACGCTTTCTGTTCATCGAGAATCCACCATATGTTTTCCCTAATTTCAATCGTATGAGGGATTTTTTACCAAAATATGACTTTTTGAATGAGGATATAGAATTTGGTATGTTTTTTAGGATGATATTGTTTGAATCTAATTCATTGAGATGTGTGAATAATGGATGAGAGTGGGTTCCCTTTCACAGTCTATGAGGAGTGGCATTAACATATATACTAAAATGGATGTACTAGTGGGAGGTCAAACATATAACATGTTTCTCAAAAATTTAATAATAATTAATGGTAGGGTATATATCATCATAAAACATATCCACAACACTAAAATAAATTCTATTTAATAGTGTTAATCCATTATATCTATGATTCTCTTTTTACAATTCAGGGGTTTTATTTTGGTAATTATTTTTAAATGTTGGTAATTTATCTATTATATCCAAAATAAACTTATATTAATTAGAAAATTTATAAAAAATAATTATAAATAATATATGAAATTAATAATATATATATTCCATATGTGTTGGAAATTAATTTTAATATAAGTGCGCATATTGAGAAAAATATTGCATTAATCATAGTAGTGCTAATGGTGTTTTGACATTTAGGGTCAATATTTTAATTATAATCGATCAATTGGTCAATAAATGAAAATTATATTATATTTATTATCACTTATAAATAAATTTTTAGATTATTGGATATTTATTAATTTTAAATCATTTAGTATAATATCATTTATTATATAATAACAATAACTCCTCTTTAAAATTTATTTATTGGATTTGATTTTGAAATTTTAACTATAATAATCAATTTTTCATATATTAATTTAATTTACATGTAAAATGAAATATTCATCTAGGAAAATAATTGAATACAAATACTGATTCATTTTTTTTCACAATTATTATTTTTTATATTATTTAGTTTACTTACTTATTTACCAAATAATTATGTCTGTGATCATAATAATTTAAAATAAATATTTAAACTGAATAATAATAAAAAAATATAGAACTAAACTTTTAAAATTTAAAAATTATACTATATAACTGAACATATTATTCTTTCTTTATCACTATTAATTATAAATAATATAGTCATGGAAGGTTCTTTTGTGGAATTTTTCAGTACTTAACTAATTTTATAGATAAAATTCATGTAATAATATACCAATAACTCATTCAAATTTATAATAAGCTATAAATGGTCTAAATATTTCCATAAAATTTGTGGGGGGAAATTTTTTATGTCCTTTCACATTGTAAATTTTATGCTTTACCATAATGTAATCTTTTTTTAACTTAACCACTATAATTAATTCTAACAATTTTTAGTAATCACATTATTAAAGAATTACATAGTAATAATTACACATTATAAGTTATTCAAATTCCAAACATGGTTTCCATTTTCATAATTCAATTATTAAAATTTTCAGAGCTTTATTTAAAATTAATCTAGTGGTCATGATAAGAAATTGAGGTTTTAAAGTGAAAATGTTCAAATGTTTACAATGTTTTGATATCAAAAATAAACATTCAAATTGGTCCTATGACCTATATTACTTTAATATTTGTATCATTTAACTATTTTACTATGTATCCCATTAAAAATATAACTTATCATTATAAATATTTTAAATTAACATGACATTTTAAATTAAACTATAATATTTTCCAGTATTCATCAAAATGTTAAAAATCTTAGAGAAATTTCAAAAATTCAACTTAATAAAATTTTAATATTATACATTAAAAAATTAGGTTTCATTTATAAAATATATTTTCACAAATAAGTAACTTAATTTCATATTATGTTCAACAACCATGATTAAAGCATATTTCAGAAAATAAACGAATTTTTAGAAAACATTTATTTTTAATTCTAATGAATCTTTTCTGATCTAAAAAAAAAGATAAGTAATCAACAATTGAAAATTATATATTTGAATTATTTAGTAAATACAATTTATTCCTCCAATTATAATGGCTAGGTTATAACTATGATATTAAATTATAATATTAATAATGTCTTATAATTTTGTAAAACTTGTTCTTTTGTGTTACATAAACTATCAAATGAACTCGGTAATATGTATCAATCAAGAAAATCATATTTTTTCATGATCTGAAATATAATTATAGTGATCTATATATCACATTATTAAATTTTTGTTTTATATAAATCATTCTTGTCATTATTTATCATGTAACACAATCCATCAAGTAATTTTTATTTCTTTGAAAAGAAATAAATTTATAAAAATTTAGGGTACGACATTATGCCACCCATAAAATAAATTTCAACTTTAAAATTTATTTAGTTAATTAATGGTTTAATACATTAATATTCATTTTATATAGAACCATAATAATTATTAATTACAAATAATTAGTCAAAAATTAAATGTTGGAAACACAATGGATGTTTAATGTAACTCAAAACTAAGATTCCAAATATGATTACATTGGTGGGATGTGAAAATTTTGACATGGAAGAGAAAACTAAGACAAAAGTTCACATAAAGACTGATGGATAACATGGTAAGTAGTGATTTAACAGTTAAAATAAATAATCCAATGATTCGTGAAAAAATTCAATGATATAAAAAAATGATGATAACACTAAATCATTTTAGTTCAAGACCAATTTACAAATGTTGAATTATTTTTACAGTAATATATACATAATTAATACATATAAATTTCATAATAATAATCGATCCATTTGTTTTATACTTGATCAATTTTCATGCCATCTCTTATAGAGAGAAATTAACGTGGATTTGTAATGCTTAGAGAAAAACATATCATAACATCCATAAATATAATGATAAATCATTATGTCTTTCTTTAGTTATAATAAAAATAGAACTGGTAGAAAAAATTATTCAATATTCTTAAAACATCATATGAAGAACTAATAATCTCTAAACCATCATTCAATTTACAACTTCAATCACATCATAAATGGTTATTGTCACAACCCACCATCATCAACATAAGGGAAGGGATTGCATGATGTTGAGACCTCCATTCCTCAAGATGGTGGGGAGATAATGACATATTTATATAATGAAAAAAAAATCCATTCCACATGTATGTTTATTGTAAAAATGCTAAAAATACAAGTAATCTATAAAGGAAGTAGGAAAATAAAACAAAGATGTGACACCAAAACTATCCCCAACATCCGAGATAGTAATTTCAAACATGGTTCGTGTAATCTCCCAGAAAACCTAAAATCAATTTTTCATTTTAAGGGTGACCATACAAGTATAGTCAATAGGGAAAGACCAAATCAATAATGAAAAAGTGGGAGAAGCATACTAATGACCCTGTGAGAAAACATTAGATACTCAAAAGAACCTAACAAGGTATATTATCCACCCCGACATCACCAAGTAATGCACACAAAATAACATAATTCTATTAATGTAAATTAGTAAGTACACCTATATTTTTGTACCCTATACCACTTAACACTAGTTAACCGCTCATACATAATAGTGAAAGTCTTGAAGATTCCATGTTCCTCTACAATCCCCACTATCACAAACTTCTCACACACACCGGGGCCAGAAACCACACACATCCTATCAGTAAACTTCTAGTCTACAACGACCACACATATTGTCCAAAAACCCCTAGGCCCCATCCTAAAGACACTTGGGAAACAAACCACCTCTCGTACAACCATTACCATTAATCTGGTATTAATCATCAATAAATTATAGCCAACTTGAATAATTTTTGGGAGATAAATACCTAGAAGTGGGAGCATGTTAATTTCAATAGCCATCCATCTAACTTACCACCATGATGTAGGGAAAGACTCATTCCCCCATAACAATTGGGTTGTTCAGCACATTGTTCTCAACAATGGTGGGGTGAATATAAAAGAAATGAACTACATGTTTATATATGTAGTTAAAAACACCAAACCCATACAATGGTATAACAAACAGAAAAAAATCCCACTCAAAACCACCTTTGATGCTATCCCTTTGTGCTTGAACAACCATGAACGAAAATCACTTGAACACCACTTCACTACACACCTTGAAATGAAACATACCCTCATCCAATGCAGTTAACCAATCATCATTATAAATTATGAAAACATTCATTTATTTATTTCCATACCGACGTGGGAAACTACTTAATAATACATACATTATTAGGTGAAACAACCACACCAACCCCTTCCATGTCAAACAAGAATGAAAATGAAAACAACCTTTTTCAAAGGGATACCACCCAGTTAATCCTCTCAGAACAAAACCCTATTGCCAAATAGCACTCAACAATGCCATAACCCACACACCCATATGATGAAATCATGACACATTATTATCATATATACCCACTACCCAACCACCACCCAGATGTTTTCCCACTACCAGACAATTCCAACTATTCCACAATCAATAAATATCTCAAAATGAGATACCATTACACCCCCAGTACCTCCCCTTACGCACAATCACACCACTAACTATATCACCACACTACCAACATAGATTCAAGTCCTAACATATCTACACACAATAGAAAAATACATCAACAAGGAAATTTTTATTCAAATTTGTCATCACTTTTTATTTAATTTCTATTGATAAAACAAGGGTGATCACAAACCAAATTCCATCATGGGGAATCCATTTATGAAATCGTGTATACACAAATAATCAGATTTGATGTATACAGTCAGTTCAAGTAATAATGAATACAAGAATGAAGAATCATGGTGCACAAGAAAACCCACAAACTTCCACGATTTATTGAGGGATACAACCCAAATAGTCCACAATACAGATCAATGATAACAGGAAAAAGAAAGTGATCACCAATATTTTATATATCCCCATTTATTGTTTTCTATTTTTTATTTAAATTTCATTTCTGACATTCTCACAATGAGTAATCATTATACCCACCCCATATGATACAAAATTTATAGGTTTCTAAAGGAAATCCCTACCTGGAACAAAAGGTGATCATAACTCCATCTTGTGCCGATATAGGGTGTGCGTGAGTAGTTGGAAAACTCCCTGGAAAACTACATTTATGGATACTAAAAAAGAGATGACTCCACAAAAAATTAAGAATAAAGATGTACCAGGAGAGAATTGAAGCACGCTAGGATGAAAAGGTTTCATCTCGAGAAAAGCACTAACAAATATCAACAGAACTGGAACAGTTTCCAAAGTCATTAGTGTTGGATTGTGGTCATTAAATCACAGTTAAAATATTATAAAGTCCCTCGATCATTTAGATATTAATTATATAATTAATATACTTGTAAACTACTTTATAAATTCTCAAACAACACTTTACACTTGATTTACATCAAATAATAAATAACAGGGATGAAACTTGAAAAATTGGGAAAATTAGAAATTGAGTTACCGATGGGGGAGAAACTGAAGGAAAGCTATCGACAGTGTCCCATCGTTAGCGATTCGCCGATGCTATGTCCCAAACACTGAGATACTAACATGTCCTACCAACACCTAACTCACTGACTCTCTAACTCACTAATGCCCTGACTCACCAACGCATTGACTAACTGATATCCTGACTCACCGAAACCCTGACTCCCTAACACCGACACCCTAGCACACCAACACCGAATCCATGAGTCACCTATAATGATTCCCTAACTAACCAAAACTGATTCCCTGACTCAATTACACTAACACCCTAACTTAGAAACACCAATCCCTTGAGTCACCAACACTGATGCCCATAATCACCTACTACCTCCACGACTCAATGATAGAGAAATTGGAAAATTTGGAGAACTCTTTAAATGAGACACCATTTCCACCCAAAACATCCCCAAAATTGGATTTTGACAATATATTAGACTATAGTGGACTGAGATGTTATATATATACCTCTTAAACTATTCTCTCCGTCATGAAATTCAAAATCATCCTAGAAGAATGAGTGGTATGAACACCCACCCCATAAGATAACTCGAAATGATAAACCACCTTATTGGACTGAAACCTCAACATTCAAGAAAATATCCTCCGATATTTTCAAACCCAAAAACAAAAATAAATACCATACAAGCAAAAAAATTCCACACTACCTGAACATATGAATCATGGAGTTCCTTCCCCCATGTCAAGGTACTATTCACTTGGGGTGACACTAACTCACCCGTGTGGTTTTAATGGAATATTCATTAAGGATTCTTGATTAGGGATTTTGTCCTCCCCTTAACATATATATGGTTATTATAATACTTCATGTTCTAGGGAAACAACACATCTCATAGAAAACAATGTTCAATAAATATATCACAAAGAAAAAAAATTATAAAAACTCAAAACAACTCAGGGTATGTGCATGCATATGCATCTCTCACTCACATGTGATCTAGTTGAGGCCACCATACCTCCACAACATGAAATCCAAGGCAATTTTACATCCAGAAAGAACCTTCTCGAAATGATCATGGATCTCCACTGCTCACTCCATGAATGTTACATCATCATAAATATCCAACACTCCCCAATCGAAGATATGGGAGTAAACATGAAGATACCAAAAAATATGTGAGACATGAAATATGTGTTGGATCCTCCCAAACTATAGTTGAAATGAAAGATATTATGCTACCTGACCAATGTTACCCCACACATTAAATGCTCTGATGAACATGGGAGAAACTTACTCTCACTATTGAACCTTTGCTGCGCATGTCCAGGGGAAACCTACAAGAAAATGGGGTCCCCAACCTCCAAATCAAAATCCCATCTTATAAGAATGGCATAAGACTTATTTTGGTCCTATGCTGAATTCATCATCTCATGAACAAGCTACACCTTTTCTTTCCTATTGTGCACCACATATAGACCATGGATTGTTTCCACCGCAACATTCCTCCAATACAAGGGTGAATGACATGACCTACTTATAGTGATTCGAACGAAGCCATATCAAGGGATGATTGATAGCTATCATTATAATAAAAATGTAGCATGGAAAAATTTCACACCCAAAACCCACTAAGGTCCATAACACATGCCTATGACATGTTCTACAATGTATGGATAATCCCCTCTTTTTTCCTATCTGTATGAGTGTGTAAAGTACTACTGAGGCATAACATAGTGATAAAGAAATAATGAAATCCCCTACAAAATTGAAATGTTAAATGTGTATCCCAATCCAAGAAAATGGATTTTGGAACACCATTAGCTTCCCCACATCATCCACAAACCTATGTAAGAATACATCCACGATGCTCAACTCCTTGATCCATAAGAAGTTAGCCGATTACGTCAACTGTTCTACTACTAACGAAATTGAATCACATCATCCCTTAGCATTGGGTAATCCAGTTACCTAATTCATCAAGATGTCATCTGAATTCCACTTGGGGAAAACTAGGGGCTACAACAAATGACTGGTAAAACAGGTCTTAGCCTTCACTTGCTAGCACACTCTTCACCATTCCACAAACTTTGCCACTGCCCGATTCACCCCGGGCCACCATAATTGTTCCCTCAATCCTTGGTACATCATGTAAACTCATGGTTATACTACTATGGGTGAGCTATGAAACTCATGGAGAACTTCTTTGTTCATTTCTATTGTATCAAAGAGCCTTTAATATAACAACAACCTATTTTATCCGACCTATGACCATCCCTCTAGAGCATCACCTTGGTCAATGTGATCATACATCACTTACACCTCTAAGTCTCCCCACTAAGACTCTTCCACCTTTTACTGTAGATAATATTGTACTTTGATCTAAAATAGTAATCATATGACTCTTTCAATACCCATGTCTTAATGCAACCCATTCATCTCCTCCATTACTCTCCAAGCATCCAAATATTCTTGAACTACATCTTTCTGTGTATTCTTTCTTAAAGAATCATCCAAAATATCCTCCTTTATATTGGTTTAGGATATCTAAAAATCATAATAATTGAGAAAATCCATCCTCTAACACTATCGCAAGTTTAGTTATCAATGGGAATATATATTCCTTATGTTCCTATGATCCATGAAGACCACAATGCACACCCCAATGATGTAATTTCATCACAGTTTTAGTGTGAAAAATGATCAATTCTAGTTCCAGATCATTTGTGCGATAGTTAAATTCAATGGGACATAACTTCCAGGACCCATAGTTGATCACTCACTAATTCTACATCTTCACACTCACCAAGAATTGATGGGAAGCATGACAAAACAATTTGATCATCACCTATTATTCTAATAGTTTGAGATATAGAGAAGTAACTAACTTTCCCTTCAATTGGCCAAATGCATCCTCCCACTGCTCTCCCAACAAAAAAATCATATACTTTTCTATTCAAAGTCATCAACTGATCTTCTACTCAGTAGAAATCTGGTATGAGTCATAGGGAGTATCCTACTAGAAAGAGAAAACAATGAACCTCTACCACATTCTTGGGTTCCATCTAATAAACTACTACATTGACCTTCTACATGACCACCTCTACACCCGAATGGGAGATCACGTGCCCAAATAAGTGATTCTCCTATTTAAAAAATGAGCAATTGGATATATTTCTATATAGATTGTGTTGCCAAATGACCTCTAGTAGAGTCATGAGTTTCTTAGTATGATCATCCTCCAAATTTGAGTATATTTGGATATCATAGATGAATACGATGATGAAATCGTCCAGAAACTCATGAAAGTAGAGTTTATAATCCCCATGAACATGGTGGAGGCATTCATAACATTGAACGACATGAAAAAATACATGAAGTGCCCATACCTGCACCATTGAGTTTTCATTGGGATGTCAACCTATTTTACACATAACCATTAATACCCCAAATAATGATCGATATTAGGGAACCAACCTTCTCCCCTTAGTTGGTTGAAATGACCTTCTATTATCTCGAGAGAGTAACAGTTCTTGACCGTTACCTGATTCAGTCTCCAGTATTCTATGAATATCCATTGACCACCATCTGGCTTCTTCGGAAACAAGACCATAGAACCCCATGATGACACATTGGGTTATATTAAACCTTTCTTTATTAGATCATCAATATTAATATGAAACTCATGTAACTCAGAATGTTCCAATTGATATGGATCCATTGAAATTAGACCATCACCAAGTTGTATGTCTATCCTAAACTCAATTTAATGTTGAGGGGGTAGAGTCACAACTTCCTCAGGGATGAAATCTTGAAACTCTCAGAAAAATCTAGGAACCTCTATCATATTATCATCGATAAATCCCACTGACAACTCAGCTAACATGGAAATCAGTGGCTCCACACACCAGCTGCCCTCCTGACTTCTCCTACCACTAATGAAAGCTACATGTTGTCCTTTCACGTTTTAAAACATGACTCTTATATAAATTTAGTTGATAATAGTATGCACCAAAAACAACCTGTTAATGATAATGATGACATTATATGGCTGCATCCATAGAATAAAGAGGTCCTCGCAGGACTGATGTGGCCCCAACACTAGTCTATATCCCTAAAAATCATCAAACAGGTTGGTCTACCTTCGAATGGTGTACACAAAAATAGAAGAATGGAAGGTATCTATATATCTATTCTTAAGGGATGATCCAGTGAGGTTTCAATGAAGTAGTTTGAAGCACTGGAATCAAAAAATGTAAATGCAAGTATACTAAACAAATTGATCATACCTCGAATGATCTCTGGTTCCACTGAAATTGTTTCATATATGGAATGTAATTACCCATACATGGATTATTTGTCCCTCGAAAATTGGACACCAACCATAAAATACACTAATTGAGGTACCCAAGGAGAACCCTAAGGTTGGACTCCTCCTACACCATCTTCCCACGGTGGAGCAGGGGCCTGCTATCCCTGCTTCTAGAAAGGACTGGTTGTAAACTATTACTAAGGTGGGCACTAAGCCTTCCCTACTCCAACATACTGATATTGATAAAATAACAATACATGGTCGTTCCCAAAGCCTCTAAAATAAAAATATCATGTTCACATGCCTGTGGAAAAAAGATCACGGGACAAAGGGTCAGAACTTCAACTACTGAGGTCCTCTCTCTGTTAGCCAAAATGTAGAAAGACCTGATGCCAGAGACTTGTTGCTGACAGCCTTCCCATTTTAAGTGCTTAGGTGAATCCACCCAAAGGATTATCTATTTTTGATTTCATGATTTTGATTTATTTGACCATTTCTTAATCCTCTATTTTTTTAGTAGGGTGAAGGGAGTAACCACATACTGAAGATAAGGGAGGATAAACTTCTCTATGCACCTCGCTCAAGGGTCCTCATCCGGAAATATATTTGGAGAAAAAAAGGATTTCCATGAAATTGATTCCCAATTCCCTCGCCACCATAATCCCATTCTCGAAGGATATTAGCTTTTGCATCTTCTTGGATTTCATCATGTAAGAAATAAATTCCGCCCTGAAATCCTTCTCAATATCAGCTCATCAAATATCAGTTTCTTTCCTCTTGTAGAGGTAAAGTGTCCACCATTGATCAGTTGATCCCATATTTTGTATCACTTCAATGGGAACCCATTATTCTATTAGAGCCTAGATCAGGATGAAAGTGATCACCAACTCATTGAGCCAACTCTCTACCTCCATGTCTAAGACTATACCCTCATACATTTCCAAAGTCTACCACTGGAATGTATAAAGAGTCTTCTACCACTGATCATCCTTCTCCACTAGGTTGACCCTCCAATAGTAAATTAGGCTAGTCTTCTAACCCTAAACTTCTATTACTATACACAAGCATATTTCTGGAGCCATAGATGAAATGATAAAAAATATGGAAATCTTAAGGCCATGTAGTGTTGAAATTTTCTCTTAAGATTCATTTTAACTGTTTATTTATTTTAATTTATAATAAAAAAAAGAAAAACATGAACTCAATTCATCATGTTTCATGTACCTTTATTAGGGTTTCTAACTCACAATCTATGTAGCCTCACTTTATAGTTGGGTAATCATAGAGTCCTTGCTTTAGATAAAGTGGGGCCCTCAATTCCCATGTCCTAACTGGTCCTACCAAGCCTATGTTATTCACCATGATCGCATAAAATTGTTTCCCTACTAACCCATGAAATCCTTATTGTGTATAATTCCAAACAGCATCCTATCTCCAACCATCACCTTTGATACCATTCTGTCATGAACTGCCTTCTTCAAGATAGGGGATGGGATAAAAAGATGTTGAGACCTCTATTTTGTCAAGATGAAAAAGAGATATTGATAAATCTATATAAAGATACCAAAAATCATCCCACATTCATGCTTAATGTAAAAATACTAGAAATAAAAGGAAACACCCAATAAAGTACCAAATTAAATCTATGAAGTGAAACAACAACCGTCCCCAGCATCTGATCTTGTAAATTACAACGCATTCCATGTAATCTTCAGAGAAAACTAAAAAATGTTTTACATTATTAAGGTGAGAATATAAGTATACTAAATAGGTTAAAACCAAATTCACCTATTCATAAGTTGGATAAGAACACTACTGTCCCTTTTATAAAAAAATTTAACTTCAAATGAACCTATCCAGGTATACTATCAACCCAATCCTCATCAAGGAACACTCACCAAATAATGCAAATATTGTAATGTAGTAATCACATTGATATTCGGGTACCCCACAACACTTCCTATAGGTTAACTTATCATCCCTAATGGATAAAGTCCTGACACTACCACACACTTCCACAAGCCTCACTATCATAACCCATCCATACACACCAATTCCAATGACAACAGACATCCTTACCGTAGGAACCTAGGAAACAACCACCAAATGTCTCTCCTGAAAATACATGATCCTCATCCTAGAGACACCTGGGATACAAACCACCTCTCGCACATATAATACCATAAATATGGTATTAAACCTCAAGACATTATAGATTTTCGGATTAATCTTGGGTGATAAATGCCTGGAATATGAATCATGGTAATGTCAGTAACCATCCATCCATCCTCCCACTTGGAAGTTGGGAAAGACACCATCACCCATAATAATGGTTGCATTCATCATATAGTGCTCAACATGTGTGGGGTTCATATAGAAAACACAAGGAACAATAAGTTTATATATGTAGGTTACAAACACAATGCCCATTCTATGGAATTAAAAGCATTCAAACAGATCACATGAAACCACATTTACTGTTATCCCTCCAAAGAAGAGCACTAGGTACGACAGTTAGTTGGAAACTTCTTCTTTAGAATCCCCAAATCGAAACATACCCTTAGCTAATTATTTTAACCAATCATAATTATTCATTATTAGAAAATTAATTAATTAATTTCCATCCCAACCTAGTGAACTACCAAACACTGTAAACATTATTAGGTGAAACAACTATAACAACCACTTCAATGTCAAATAGGGAAGAAACTTCTAACAACCTCCTCCAATGTGACCTCACATTTTCTTCCTCTCACAACCAATCCCTAAATCCCCACTACACATAACAATGCTACGCCCATCATACATATATCATGAAATCATGATACATTCCATTCCTACAACACTACTTAACAACCACCACCTAGATCCAGGAACATTTCATGACAAGTCCATCTATTCCATAATCAATCAATCTCTCAAATTGAGATACCATCACACAGCTAGTACATCCTCTTAAACATAATAAAACACAAAACTATAGTACCAAACTAAGAACAAAGACGCAAGACAGAATATAAATACACAAAAGACACCTCAACACTAATAATGAAAAGTTTATTATGATTTTGTAACACTCATTCATTAATTCCTATTGATAAAATAAGGGTTATCACAAAAAATATTCAATCATGGGGAATCCATTTATTTAACTATGTATACATAATTTATCATATTTCATGTTTATATTATTTTCAATGGAGAATAAAAAATAATCATGAAGCATCACAACGTTCATTAAAAGACCACAAACAACCATGATTTTCATAGGGATACAACCTATACAGGCCACATTAAAGATCAAATATAACATTTAAAAGAAAGAGATGATCAATATTTTCCCCATCCACATTTATTCCTTCCTATTATCTTCTTAAAATTTGGATTATTCCATTCTCCAATAGAGGCATCATTATAACCAGATTTCATGATACATAATTAAAATGGAGACAAAGTAAATCCCAACATGGAACAACAGGTAACCAAAAATCCTCCTAGTGTAAAAACAAGGGGTGCATTTGTAGTAGGAAAACACAAATTAAACGTGGACCAATGCCTATTTCACAACACATGACTCCACAGGAAGGTAAGGATATTGAAGCACCAAAAGTGATTTGAAGAACATTAGGTAGATAAGGTCTCATATTTATAAATGAAAGATCCTATATCAACGAAATGAGAATGGTTTAAAAATTCATTAACGTGGGATCATGGTCAAGAACACACCGTTTGAATATTAAAAAGCCCCTGAGAATTACAATATTTATGATATATTTAATATACCAAGAAAATTATTTATATATTCTCAAAGAAGGCTTTAAAATCTATTTACATAAAAAAATTACGTGGGACAAAACTGAAAAAACATGGAAAACTAGAAAATAAGTCACTCATAGAAATCCACAAACAGCGAGCCACTGATAGTGAGTCACTGATGTTGAGTCACCGATGCTAAGATACTGACATGACCTACTGATTCCTGACACACTGATGCCTAGGCTCACTGACTCCTTAAATCACTAATTCCCTAACTCGTCGATTTCCAAACTCACCAGCACCATTAGTCACCAACACTGCCACCCTGTGTCACCAACACCAACACCCTGAGTCACAGACACTAACCCCATGACTTACCAACACTAATACCCTAACTCAACGGAACCGACTACCGGACTCACCGACACCAATTCCATTATTCACTAACACATATTACCTGACTCACTGATATTGATGCCCATACTAATTGACACTAACACCTAGATACATCGAAATAAAAACAAAATAATTTGGAAAACTCTTGAAATGAGCCATTGTTGCCTCCAAAAACACCCCAAACACTGGATTTTGACAATGTAACAGACCATGGTTGTTTGAACCATTAAATTTATCCTTTTTATCAATATAAAATATGATGTCCCATAAAATTACAAATAAGGTGACCAAATTTCCATCAATCATCCTAACATTGAGCCCCCATATATCAAAATTTATCCCTTGATTTTCAAATACCAAATATGTGAGTAACATCATAATGAATTCTATTGAAACATTATAATATCCTAAATTACCATAATAACATTTAAAACATAAATTCACCATTATTATATAAATAGAATTTTTAATATTGGATTTTCTCCTTAATTCCACAAATGTTGTAAACTTCATAAATGATAATATAAACCAATTTTTCAAGAAAGAAATACTTTTTTAGTTATGAATTCTTTATTACTATAAAATTATCATTATCCATATCAATTATCTCATCATCAATATGAATCAAAATTTTTTCATCCATGGGAAAATGTTATCTGTTATCTAGCCTTAATCATATAATATAACAATCCATTAAAAAATATTTCTCATCCATCAGTACTATTCAAAAAATTCACTCAAGTAATCAATTAAGAACATGTAATGAATAATCCTTATATATTACAGAATTAAGATAATAAAATTTCTAGATTCCAATATATAAATACTTAATCCATTACACTTCATTCCCACATCATTATCTAGGATGTTTCATCTTATTCTTAAATACCTATTTCCTTACACTTGGAATATGTTGTGTCTTCATCAAAAGTTATATAACTATTATGTATACATCCTTTATGATTATGTTCACAATATTTACCTATACGAAATGTATTTTCATAATTTCAAATATTTACTTATTTTAATCATGTATCTATTTATTATTCATTACTGAGAACAATATTCACATCCATTTCATAATATAACCTCTTTACTGATTCCTTTGTAATTACATTCTTTGTGACCTTCGTTTAAAAAGTCAAATCTTCTACTCTTTACTCGTAGACATTTACCTATTTTTTTATTTCAAAATTATTGAAATTTAGTAAATTGGATCTACTTTTTACTTTTGTTTCTATCAACAAATCGCTCATTGAACTTTTTCGTTCTCTTCATTATTGTGTATGTGAGTTTGTTAATGTAATAATTTTTAATTGTGTCCTGTAAAAACTAATTATGTCTCATCACATAATCTTTTACACTAGTCAAAGTCAATTTTGGTTTCTAATTATCACAGAACATTCCTTCATATTAATTTTTAACATAATTCCTTCGATTTTAAGCCATGAATAAAACAGAGAAGCATAAATTGAGAAATGTTAATCATAATGGGAATCTATATTACCAATAAAATCAAATATATTATGTATGAATCATGAACCATTTTTAATTAATCCAAGATACCATCGTTTAATATAATTTCTTTCATAACCACCACTCCCATAGATCCTTCATGATGGTTTATAGTGAGTTTCTCAATTTCAATGGAATATACCCTAGGAGTGAAAAAAAATGTGATGTATACACTGTTATCGTACACCAGTTTCTGAATGAGTTTAGATCAATAAGACGTTTCAAGGTTGTTACCCCTTAGTACATGATTTCTCGAGATACACCCACATGTATATTTTAGAATATGATATAGTTTCATGCAAAACACTGATTATTTTCTTTACCAAAATCCATGAAATTTTTCAATAGTTGAAGTAATCATTATATATTTCCATAGAAACATCCCTAGAAATATCTTTAGGAATAAACAGATGGATCTCCTTAAATATTTATTATCCTAGTTTTCAAAGGATGACTAAATATTTCATTTGATAATAACTATAGTGACTCAAGATTCTTTTACATGGATATAACATATTTATTTATGACAATTCACAAAATTATAGAAATTAAATCCTTAAGGACTGTAATAGTATAGTGACTTTGGAATCATTTAACAAAATATTGTTACATAGAAAAATAACTTAAACATCTCCCATAAATATATTAAACTTTATTACTATTCAAAATAATACCCTTATTAAAACCTTTCATCATATCCTGGGGGAATGGTAACAAACGAAAAGGTGGGCTCATATGCTCATTAATGGAAAAATGGATTCAAATAAGAATAAAATTAACATAAGTGTATTGAAACATGGTGAAACGATTATAAGACCATACCATGCATGTCAATGATAATATACATGACTCATGGAATAAAAATCGGAATATCATAATTCTTGAATCATAGGACAATTAATGATCATGACCCATCACAACATAACATTCTAATAAGAGAGGGATATTTTTATGAAATATAATCATTGAAAGTCATTTTCATATTCATAAAGGCTCATTTACAACTCTACAATATTTTAATGTGATTAATCCACAAACTATCAATTTAGTCCAGATTCACTCAAAAAACCATTTTAGTAATCATAGTTCACTCTCAAGATCGTTATATTGGACAAAATACATTCAAAAACTTTGTTCACCCATTGTTCGTATCTTTTCTATAACATGAGAAATGAATCATAACAAATGAATTAGTTGTAGATATATGTCCCACTCATCAAAAAAATGGAAACCATATTTAATGAACCAAAAATATACTGTGGATAATAAAATTCATTTGAATTTTTGAGATATGGATCATAAGGTTTTGTTAATGGAAGCATAATCATGAACAAGAAAGATAAATTATTAGATTATAAAAGTAAAATATTACATGTTCAGTAACTTTAAATCGCAATCCACTCGAATAAATAAAATTAAATGAATCTCAAAATATCAATAAATGATCTGGATTTCTAACATAATATTTATAAGAAAAATAATATATGAATAGTAAATTAATATTGTGGAATTACATAATATGTGTCTCAATAAATGAAAAATTGAGACAACATTCACAGACAGAGTTGGTCAATTTTGACCCTTAAACACCTTGAAGTGGTCAAAAAAAGGATATTTATATAAAAAAAATTATTCATAACCAAAAGAAAATAAATTAATTGTAGATAAATAAACCATGTAGCAGAAACATGTAGTGGATATGGAATTTGGCTCACAATAATTAAAAGTGATCCTGAAATCCCTATCATTATGTATTGACTTCTGTTATACACATTCTAACCTCCCATATAAAAAATAAATGTTAATGATAAAACTATTAGATAACCATAATCATATATATATATTACTATGTATGATTTTATTATGACTTTTTATTTTTTGTTTATTTAAAATTCCATGTCAATGTGTTCTTTCTTGGAGTAACTGCATTGATTTTTTTGTATATGAATTGACTTTGTATATTTATTCATCATACTCCTATCATAGTTTCATCACCTCTAGAATGTAAAGAATTATTCAATATATATATATATATATATATTAAATATATATGTATTTATAGTAATTCATAATATCTGGTGATAAAAACTTATATACATTTTCATGGATATCATAGGTCGTATACATGCAAGAAAGGTGTTTCAATTTTCTAATCACATTAATATAATGAAAGTTAAATGATATATATATATATTATCATTGTTTTATAATATATATATATATATATATCACATAAGTTAATTAACCCCATCCCTAATACATTAAAGGTAATGCGTGTAGTAATCACATTGCTTCGTGAGGTGGTAATAAACCGTATAAAAGAAAAACGTTAAAGTATTCCCACAAAATATAAATAATATATGTATGTGGGATATAATCAAATTTTATAATAATAATAATATTATAAATCTCATAATAATCATATATAATTATTTTATTCCATCATTATTCCCAGTATTTACTTTTTTATTGAAATGAATAAAACCATCAATTCCCAAGGTAGTTGTCTATTGTACACATGAATCATGATTTCATAACCAATTTTATGGATGTGTGTGTAGTTTTCAGATATACACTTATAATAAAAAATCTATTTATATATATGATACTTAGTCTGTTATATGTTCTAGATATAAAAACAATTGACGAGGGTGGAGGAATATATAAATAAAAAATTCTCATTCATAAATGTTACCTCTTTTTCAGGTATCCTTCATAGGACATCAATAAAGGTCTTGCTATGGTCGATTGATACTCTAAAAAAGGAATATAGGATGATGGGAGGGATGTTGGGAAGTGATTTTAAAAGATATTGGACAATATAAATGGCTCTATAGGTGTGAATAACGGGGGAGAGTGAGTGTCAATTATAGTTTTGTAGAAGTGGAATTATTTCAAATAATAAAAAGTGTTCACTATTGGTTGGTCCCACATGACTCATCTGGCTCAAAATAATAATAATTTAGTGGATTTTATATATGGTCAATAGACACCTCCACCACAAAAAATAATGCATTTTTATAATATTATTTATTAACATCTATGTTTACTTTTTTACAATTTTTGGTTTTCATTACCGTAAAACGTTTTTTGACACAGAAAAATCATTCATTAAGAGATAATTAAAGTGAAATATTATAATATTTATAGCCAATAACATTAAATATTATATAAAATTTATAAAATAGAAACCCAATGTCTGTTGGAAATTAATTTTTACAGAAACAAATGAAATGTAAAAAAAATATACTTTAACCTAAATCAAGATAACAATGATTTTTCTATTTAGAGGTTAATATGTTCACTATAAAAGAAAAAAATTTACATGAATGGAAACATATTATTTACTAAAATTTTAAAATTAAATGGAAGAGGATATTATTTTGAGTTATTTTAAATCAATTTATAAGATATAATTTGTTATAATATAACATTAATGTTAATTACAACATTATTTATTAAATTTCAATTTACAAATATGAAAAAAATCATGAAATTTGAATATATAAATATAATACATTTTTTGAAGATATTGATCTAAAAATTAATAAATTATAATAATTCAATTATTTTAGTTCACATTAAATATTTTTATTATCATTTATTTTATATCTTTTCTAACGAAATTATTCATGGGTTAGCCTTTCTTAAGAATTTAATGTAATTGTTTAATATCCAAAAAATTTAAATTAATTATCATGATAATATAAAAATTCATTTACCATTCAATATAGAATATATAACCAAATATATGTGGTTTTCCCTTTCTGAAATAATTATAAATTTTAATGGCAACAAAGAATCCTTTATTGTATTTTTCTTTACTTTCCATATTATATTGGTCACGTTAATGGAATATAATCTTAATTACTCATAAATATATAACCTCGAGTTTTGAGGGTAGAAATGTTTCATCAAAATAAGTGTTGTCCAGGATTGTAGACCATTTTTGCACAATATAATCTATGATTAACCTCAAAGTAAACACATTTTTACCTTAATCAATATACTTGAGTTTAACTATTTTTCATAATATAATTGGGAATATTTTATGTTGGGATTATTTGAAATTATAAATTATTTTGAATCCAAATAATTAATAAAATTTTTCAATTTCATTTTAGATAATTAATGTAATATTATTTAAAATTAATCCCATATATGTGATGAGAAAGTATGTTTTTAATGTTAAAAATTTCTAAAGAGTACAATTATTTGGTATAAATATCAAATATGAAAATGAGTCTGATTACATATATTGTATAAATATACATAAATTTTAAAAAAAATTTAATTTTATACTAATTAAAAATATAGCTCACTAATATAACTTTATTATATGAAAGGGCAGTTATATATTCAAATTCTGTAAAACTCACTATTCATCAAAACAAAATCTCCTCAGAGAAATAATAAAAAGTCAACCCAATATAATATTAATATTCATGTATAAAAATTGATAATAATTTTTTAAATAAATTATCATAATATATTAATATTTATTTTTTATTACGTGTTCCATGAATTAAAAAATCATTTAGAAAAGATGGTATTTTTGGAAAATATTTCCTTCCATATTAAATGTTTCTTATTTTATTTATCATAAATAGATAACTAATAAAAATGTTAAAAATATAAATTTTCACAACTTATTTACTAGTATTCATTTCCTCTACTAAAATGGTTCGTAAATAACTATTATATTAAATAATAATAATAATAATATATTTTAGTATAATAAAACCCAGTCTTGTATGTAATGTGTACCATAAAATGATGTTTTTATAGGGTGTAACACAATAAAAACAAAGTGTTTTTCTTTCCAAAATCTAATAATAATTTTTTTTGTATTGTAATATTAAATATTTTTTTGTATAAATCAATATTAATATGGTATAGTGTAAAACATAATCCATCAAATAATATTAATCTTTTGAAATAAAATTAATTCATAATCACATGTGGTGTAACAAAGTGTGTCATACAATTTATATTTAAATTTAAAAAAATTGTAGATGTTATATTTGAATCATCTATATTTCACACAGGCACCTCAATTTCATTAATTTCAATTATTTTAGTGAGTATCCATTGGCTTTAAATATAATAAATCTGTAAAATGATGTCATCAAAGACTTTTTTGGAAATTGGACCATAAAATCAGTGATTATATATGAAATTCATTCTATATATAGGTTTCTATTTTTTCATATGGAATATTTTTCCCCATTATTATGATGGAATTTTACTTTATTATTTTAATGTATTTGTTTTTTCAAATTTTTCCATATCGATTGTAATAATTGAATGTTTTCTTTCACATCACCTAAGAGTTGTAATTATATTCAAAATGGTGAATTGGATGTCTAGGAGAGGTAACATGTTCCTGAACATCAGGTACTGTGTCATGTGTCTTAAAAAGTTCAGGTTTTTTTGAAAATTATAATAGATAAAATCAATTATATTTCCTTCTAATGGTTTATTATTTAAAGGATGTTTTCCTGGATGAATTATCTTGAATGTATCTCGAGAAATAAGAATAGATTATATTAGTATTTTTATCGAAATAGCATCAATTTATAATACTCCTTGTGGGATGGATCCTTATGATGTTTCAGAAATCATGACGTATATATGGAGTCATAAATCCAAAGGAGATATACAACATAATACTTCACCATGTTGTTCAACAATGGTCTTTAAAAGGAAGTAGTGTGGGACCCTAAGGCGCTATTATGATTATCAATGGTTTAATCAACCTATTATGAATAAAAGCTATAAAATACCATTTATAGATAAAATTTTCACCAATAATTAATAACTATGGATTTAAATGAAAGTAGATGAGTTTGGGATAGCCTCGGGTATGTATTCAGACATAAAATTTATATGTACTTATTTTTAAACTATGAATGGACATTAATATTATTTTTTACTATTGTTAAATTTAATGAAAACACCAGCTATATTTATGGTATGATAAATTTATATTTCCACTAATATATGATTTCTTATCTAGTAGCATTTATGAATGATATCATATAATATTTTCATGATCAACCCATTCATTCTAGAAGCCATGAAAATCATACATATTACACTGAGAGACTATATAATATATGATAAACTCAAAATATTCAACTTCTATGTTGAAAAAGATCTCTTCGTGAGTCTCATAAAATATGAATTAGGGTTATCTGTGGATCTAGAGAAGGATAGTTCCATAATGTCTTGGAATAATCCAAATTACATTTTGATATTCATTATTTCCTATGGAAGGCCCATTATTGTAGGTGTTTTATTCAAAATTTAACATAACATGATGAAAAACATGTGATATTTCCCTAAAATGATATTATTCTAATATGGAATCAAAAATTGAAATATACTTTCAAGAGATGAAAGACATTATTTCATAAGAGCTGATAATGAATTAAACTTTTATAGTAATAGGTAGTGAAGGTTGTTATGATTCATCTGAAATTTAGTTGGAATCCATTTCGATGCATGGTAATTGATTCAGGATGCATGAGTCTCTCTAGTTGAGGACTCTTGTGAGTAATTTCCTAATGAGTGATCTAGTGTTAGTATAATTAGTTTATGATTTTGGTTGATGGATACATTATAGCCTTAGAGTGAAATTTATTTTTTACCCAGGAAAAAAATCTAAAAACAATTTCACCCATCATAATATGAACTTCAGAAAGAAAATATATTTAAATTGACTAGAATCTTATGATTTGGAGAATTCATAAAAACAATTTATGGAAAATGCGTTGGTAAATTCTCGGAATCTAATAAATAATACATAGGTTAATTAGGATACCCGATGTGAATCAAAGATAATATATCATATTTACAGGATGTGGATAGAGTTTTAGGTTTTTCACATAGATTCTACTGATATTTATTTTCCAGTTACCGCGTCACATTTGGACATAGTTGTGACGATTTGACGTTCTGAACCCGATGATTTATTCTTAAGGGAATGTTTTTTTGTTGATAACCCACCGCATAGTAGGGACATTGAAATGGTTGAGAACAATCATATTAATGGTCATTTATGGGTTCCAAAAACATTTGATAGATTCTAAGTATATAATATCCTTCCTCAAAATGTTTAATACTTTATATAATGACAGTCATGTGGTAACACCCCAAGCTTCCACGGTACGCTTCTCTTGGAATAATACAATTGTGTGTGATGTACACAACACCGAGTTCAAGCATACCATGACCAATCAAAATATCCATTTTGAAATCATTTATTAATAGTACTAACCATGTTTTTAATTTTATATATATCCCATATAATTTTCACATTCATCTTCTATGTTTCATAGACATAATATAAGGACAAATTCAATTTTTCAGATAAAATAATTATTTTTTTAAAAAATGAAGTTTTTCATCTTTTAATAAATAACCCTTTATAAATAAAATATATTACACTTTTATATATTCAATTTTATGAAATTAAATTCTTATTTATAAGAGGGACAAAAAATTAGTTTGGATAAATTTTTGGTGTTTTTCAAATAACTTTCATATTTTGATTACTAGTTAAGGATACTAAATTTTAATTCAGAACAAATTTTTTAATCAAAATAATTTATTAGTGTTAAATTATAAATTTTAATGATTTTGAAGTATTAATTGATTATATTTTTATCATATAACACAATTTTGGTCATTGGAAGTAATTTTACATTTAAATTGAACATAAACACATATCAATCTTTTGATAGTTTTTACTTCTCAGAAACCTTCTCTCTTATTTTGACAACATAAATTAATTTTATATTAATTAATTAAAATTATATATTTTTAATTCGCTAAAATAGATATCCTTTTTTATTAGGAATATTGATATTAGCTTAGGGTGAATTTTTGGTATTTTTCTAAAAACAATCAAATCTTTATGAATAATAAAAAACACTATGTTATTGTTTAAAAACAGAACATTTATTTAAATAATTATTTATTTTATTTAAATTTATTTTAGGTCAATATAGATACATAAAACCTATATTATTTCAATTTAATTCATTGGAGTCATTTTATAATAAAATTAGATGTATAAAAGTTTATTGAATTTTTTATCATCTTTTACCCACCTCCTAGGAAAATTAACATATTTGCAAAAAATGTAATTTTACCACATTTGTGAATTGAATTTAAAAATTTTGAGAGACACGAAGGACATCAGTAAGTAAAATTTTTTTAAATAAGAAGAAAATAATTTTTGGTGAATAGTATCTTTTGACGTTTACTTACCTTGGTTTATAGTAAACCGGGTAATTAAAGGGTAAAATGTTATTATAATTACTCTAACACTTTTCATAATTCTATTGGATACATTTATTTCTACCAAAATAAACTTTAGGAATATGATGTGATCATTTTGGTGCCCTTGTTATAGAATAGGACATTTATTATTATTTTATTTAAAGAAGTGTTAAAAGTGCTAAACACAAATTTGAATATCAAAAAAATTATTTATATTGGTTTATACATAAGAAATTTAGACTATAAATATTCATTAGAAATATATAGAAATTTCCTACATCATGATATTTTATTTATTATTTTTAGACGTTAAATAATTAATTTTATTTATGACACAATGACGATGCAGTAATTACCTTATTAATGAAAGATTAAAATAATTGATATTATAAATATTTAAATAAATGTAAATTGAGTCTTTTGATGCATTAAAAATAAATTCATGGTTAATATTAAATTTTAGGGTTGATTCAATTTATTCATTTCGTTGAAACCATGAATGTAATGACTTTCAAAAAATCCAAATACTAAATAATGTAATAATTAACATAAATGAGTTTTAAAAACAAATACTATATTATTAAATGATATAATAGTCCTATAAATATAGGGTATGGCCAAAGAACTTATATAATAATATATATGTCATTAATGAATTAGTTGGGGTTATCTTGTCATTTTATAGTATGTTTATTAACCAGATAATATAAAAATACAAGGAGAGATGGTAAATGATAATCTATTTTACCAAGAGTTAAATCTAAAAGATAAGGTTAATATGGTGACCTAAACCTATCTAAAACATATTGTATTAGAGGTTTTAGACCCAGTCCCACCTTAGGTGCAAAATTAATTCTTTCAGAACCATTATAATCTGAATATGATTGCGTAATAAAATAATATTGCATGGTTTTTCTAAAGTGACCCTCACCTATCTTATAAAAAGGTACATCCCCTTCTCTCGAAATCACACCTCCAAATCCATTTGTCTCGGCCAACCCCTACTCAAATATCCTCCCAACTACACTAAATTTACCCTAGAGGACTTACTTTGATTAGAAATCTAACAAAGGAAACCATTTTGATGAAATCAAAAGAAAGCACCCGAAGAAGAGGTAATTATTTAATCACTACTTTCAATGTTATTTTCTTCATCCACTTCCTCTTTAATTGTTGTTTCCATAAAAAATAATAAATCCAGTACCTTATAAATATTTTTTTGTTATTATAAATATATTATATCCATATTCATTAATATATCCATCCTATTAATGAAAAAGTAACCATATGTGTGTACGTAAAACCTACAGTCTCCACATCGTGGTGTAGTTTGTTATTCAACACTTAATTATTTTTAAGGGTATAATAATGAGTATAATTTAGGTAATTAATTAAATATAACATGTTATTTATTATTTTTATATTATATAAAATCCAATTACATACGATTTCATTATCAGAAGAATGGTATTGTTGCATGTGTGTACGTATGGGTTACCGTCTCCACGAACACAATGAGATTCATTCCCCATCGTAACAATTCAAGAATAAATATAATTATATTATTAAAAGAAATATTTTAGAACATAATATAATTAGGTATATGAATTAAACACATCCTATCCAAAAAAACATGACTTACTTAATAAAACATATAAAGAAAAACGAATCAGTTAACACCCTAAACAATGATACTACTGAAATATTATAAAAAATGAAATAATAAAAGATCCTATATGATATAATATTTATTTATTTTGTTTTTGTATAATTTAATAACAATTATATCCCCATTATCCAAGATTTTAACATACCCTAAACAAAATAAATGTAAAAGGTAATGGGTTTCTATCTTACTTTTAATTTCGTGATATTTCCTTTGTTCACCACTTTTTTACTGCATATGGTGTATTTTGTAGTTTCATTTGATATATATTATCATGATTCTATTTATATTAATGGTATTATATGATTGATTTTTTGGTTATTAACTTTTGGTCTAATGACTCGATTTTTTACAATGTAGTAAGGGGTTTTCATCTCACTTCTTATTCTCGTGAGATTCTTGCTATATTGCCACTATTTCCATTTGTGTTGTGTATGTACTACCCATGATTTCATTCCATTTGTAAAATAAATTAATTTATGGGTATTTAAATCTTAATTTTTTTGATCCTTCATTCATGGGGTGTATTTTTATTGAGTTACAAAATTGGTAAGGGAATTTCTAATTTTGATTTCAACTCAATTAGTTTTATAGAAACTTCAATGATTATATTACTCCAAGATTAAGTGTGAAATCACTATTTATTTATTTATGTATTAATTTCCACTCCCATATATTTGGATATAATTTTCATACAAATAAGCACTACATTAATAAATTATCTAGTCATTGATATGAACATGATAAGAGTAATGTTAACTCAATTTCTATTCATTGAGTTAACCATCCATGTCTTTGGTGTTGTTGTTACAAGAATATGTGTGAATTTCCTCTAATTGATTTACCCTAAATATCCAATCATATTGAGTGAATTTATATTTTTCACACAAAATTATGTCATTGATTTATCCTTAACCAATAGATATGTCCTTTATAAGGGATTTAATCTCAATTTAAATTCTATTAAGGCTTCATTGTAGTTATTCACCAATTTACTTTTATATGTTATGTATACTATACATTGACATAAAATATCATGAATCCCTTTATTATCATGATATTAAAATGTTTTTATCACCTCAGTTATTTGTATTAAAAAGTCTCTCATTTGGTTAGGACCTCTAACTAAAATATCATTTTAAATGTTGTAAAGATTTATTCTTCTAAATAATTATCATTAATGTCCATGTTTAAAAAATGGCTTTATGAATTTATTTATATGGAAATTAATGTTTTAAAATTAAAATTCATTTTAAAAGGTTCAATGTTTTATATGACACTTGGATTCAAAAGTCAATTTTTAATAGTATCTTGATAAATAGTGAGACTTTTAAATGTTTTCAAGAAAAAGGGGGTATTTCTCCCTAAATGTTTTACTGATTATTTTCATATATGTCAATATCCTTCATTATTCTTGATTGAGGTTGATTTATTATAATAAAATCATTCATATTGTATTGAATGAGTTCTGTTTGACTATGGATGGTCTATTTTTATACCATTCATGGTTTGTGGTAAAAAGATTGACATTTCATATGCTAGTACTAATAAGATTGTTTAGATTCTCTTTCAACCTTTTCATATGAGGAATTTATTAGATATAGTAAGTGGCAGGTGAAGTCTACTATAGCTCATTGATGTATCAGTAGGTCTCATGAGACAAACTATTGTCATTCCACAAGGCCTTGAAAAAATATTATTTTTAGTCTTAGTATGAGGCCTTGACTATGTGGTTATGATATCCGGCATTATGCATTCCATCATTATGAAATTAGCTATTGATATTACATGTGATTATTTGACTAGTAGAATATCTGTGTGAATATGTAAATGGCATTATTTGATTTATCATTTCCATATTATACAGAAGTTTAATTTTAAAAGGCTTATGTTTTAGTCTTATGCATTGCTATAAATGTTTAGGTTTATTTATGAATGTTTCTGTTATATTGTTATCCTTACCGAGCATCTGATATCACTCCATTATATGTTTTATTTTCCCAGTATGTGAAGAATAATATCATGATTAACCTATAGGAATAGGCTATGGGATATGATTGTATTCAACGGGACACAATGTTTTTTTTCGTGATTTCATGTTGTAATATAAAACTTATGTATGTATCTAGTACTTCCAATACCAATAAACTAATTGGTCTTTTGGGACATGATCTCTTATGATCCTTCCAATGATATGTAATAATGCATAGACTATATGTAACTAAGGTCGAGGTATTGCAGTTGGTATCAAAGGATGTTTAGTATAAACCATGGAAACTAGATTTGGAAAAACTCTGATTAGAAAACATTACCCTAAGATAGACGTCAGGATTAGTATTAAAGAACATCCAAAATATTTCGTAATTAAAATATAATGTGGGTTTTCCAAGAAATAAATCCCTTTCTGGATACGAGCAGGTAGAGGTGGCTCTGACATAGATTTACATAGGGGTAGAACCCGAAAACACCACTTTGATCTAGACTATAATAGGAACTGGTGCACGACAACTAGCGTTGATGTACTCTTGGTTACAACACTCCTGGGGGATATGATTAGGATAATTCAAAAATTCATTACAAAATTATTTGAAGGATTTTAATATAAGATGAGAATAAATAACCTTTTTTAATACTACGGTGCTTTAGACTGAAAATACGGTGTTAGGATATTATCTAAATGATTTTATTATGATTATTACTCACATAATTCTTTCTGGTGTTAGTCTATCGTTTAATTTCATGTAATACATAGTAACATTTAACCTGATCTACATGGTGGGAATGATGGTGGAAATGAGAAACGAAATGTAATTTTGATAGGGGTAAAAGATATTATGTTCATTTCTAACAAATTTTCAAAAAATATGATCAATAACATATATATTAACCAAATCTCAGACTCAATAAAGAAGAGAGATGAGGTGAATGATACGATCTCTAGTAGTGGAGACCATGGATTAAAGAATGGTCGATTTTCATCATGCAGGAAATGTGGAAGGAGACACCTAGGAAAGTGTCTCAATGGATCAAAGAAATTCTTTATGTGTGGGAAAGAAGGACAAAAATTAATGAATTGTCGTGAAAAAATGAAGACTAATGTGGAAGAAAATAAAAATGATCCCAAGAATCCATTTACAATTTTTTTCCATAAATGCAGGAGACTTGGGAAATACCCGAGTCAATTCCCTATTCTATAGGATATCCTCTTGGTCAAGGAATAACCTATGTCGAAATAAATGGATGGGGAAATGTTTAAAAGTATTAGTGATCTTTATTTATGGGATTACTTTGGAAGACATTTCTCTTGTATGTTTAACCCTGCTGTTTGTTATGTGAAAGTGCTATTCGAGAAAGAATTATCTTTTCTTTTTTGGATATAGTTATAAATAAACATTTGGGTTTATATGAACCTTGAATTTCAAGAAAATACGAGTTATTAATTTTTGGCATGAAAATGAAAGGTATGAGATAACATTTGTGGATAAATTATGTTATGTTTATTTTGGGGAATTTATCTCATTTTGGGAATGTTAGAAAAATAGTTTTTGAAAAAGGACAACATGAAGACTGCTTGACAACCCGTCGCTTCAGACAAAGCTACAGGAATCGAACCCACGACCAAGGTGCGACTGGGATTTATCACCTACCACTGGACTATGTGAAGTCCTTGGTTAGTGTGAATAATTATTTTTAGTTAAATGATTTTATTGATCAATAATATGTTTATTTGAGATCTTATGTTTTATCAAAAGTTTATTCCTATTGTAGTAAAATGATATGGTGATTATGGGATAAATGTTATTTTGGAAGACGTTTGTCTGTTGGGAACACTATATGCCTATGGAAAATTGAATACTATGGGATTTTATATGAGGACTAATGGTGTATTTTTAATCTATGTTTTTATTTTGTATTTATAGGGATTTGGGATATTTATGGAAATTATTAACCTATCATAGAGAATATTTGATATGGTTAATTACCATTATGTATGTGACATTAATATTAGTTGATGTTATTTGGAGATACAATTTAACATGGAAGACGACATAATCAAATTCTTCTGAGTTTTGGGTTTGAATCTTAGTTTGGATTATATTAACGGATTTTAAGGACAACTGTTTATTGAATGTTCTTTAATAAACATCTAGAATTGTTATTTAATTTTAGAAATTAATATTAGTATTTCATTATCTAAAGTAATATCCTTTATGGGGGATCATATGACCTTGTACTAACCATTTTTCTTTTGGTTAATCTCTAAAGATAAGGGAAATATATTGCTCATCCTTTGTGGATTATGTGATTCTCTATATATTGATTCTAGCGCTTCAGGTGTGACAATTTCATCATGAATACTCATTGTTTGGAGTGAAAGATGAGTTTATGGTACAAATTATTTAAAGAATGGAACATTGTTTGTCAAGAATTTATTTTATTATTATATGAATAAGTTAACTCTTAAACCATTATAAAATGATCTTAAACCCAAAAATATATTATCCTTATACCTTACATTATTCATCATAGATTTATGGCTTTGAGGTCCTCAATTTTTCATTCACTTGTTTGTGATTGATGTCCCCAATCACTCCCTATAAATATTTACGTTTTTTCATCCAATTATAATTACCACCAATGTTCTCCTATTAGAAATCCTAATTCGGTGGTGACTTTATTATTTCTCTTTCCCTCTAATTATGACTAAATATTATTAACACTATTTCCGATGTAGGTATTCCAAAAACATATTTTTTATTTTTTAACATTATATTTCTGAAATAGAATTTCATATTTCCAGGACGCAATTTATTGAAGGAAGGAAGAATGTAACTCCCTAATTTCCAATTATATTCTTGTCTTTGAATTATACAATAGTGTGGAATGTACGCAACACCGAGTTCTAGCGCACCACGGCCTATCAAACTAGCCGTTTAGAAAACAGTTATGAATTATAATAACAAAATTTTGTGTTTAATATATTTCCCATTAATTTTAACATTCATATTTTATGTTTCTTAGACACAATATATTGTCAAATTCAATTTTCCAGATAAAATATGTATTTTCCAAAAAATGAAAATTTTCCACCTTTTAATTGAGAACCCTTTCTAAATCCAATATTTGACACTTTTAAATATCAAATTTGATGAAATTAAATTCTTCTTTATAAGTTGGATATAAAATTTTGTTTTTTATAAATTTTTGTTGTTTTTCTGATAACATTCATATTTTGATAAATAGTAAAGGATACTAAATTTTAATCAAAAATAAATTTTTTAATCAAAATAATTTATTGTGATAAATTATAAATTTTAATGGTTTTGAAGTATAATTAGATTATATTTTTATCATTTAATAAAATTTTGGTCATTGGAAGTAATTTTACTTTTAAATCGGACATAAACACATATCAATCTTTGGATAGTTTTTAATTCTCAAAAACCAATTTTCCAATTTTTATAATGAGAAATAATTTTAAATTAATTAATTCAACATATATGTTTTTAATTGGGTAAAAATAGACATCGTTTTTAGATTTAGAATATCAAAATTAACTTAGGGTGATTTTTTGGTATTGTTTTGAAAACATTCAATTTTTGATGAATACTAAAAAACAATACATTATTGTTTAAAACCCGAATTTTTATTTAAAAAATTATTTATATAATTAAATTTTATTTTAAATAAAAATAGATTCATAATAATTATATTATTTCAATGTAATTTATTAGTCTCATTTTATAATAAAATTATATGTATAAAAGTTTATTGAATTTTTTAATGTCTTTTACCGACCTTCTAGGAACGTTTACAAATTTGCATAAAATGTAATTTTACCACTTCATTGAATTGAATTTAAAAAATACAAGAGATATAGTTGACATCAATAAGTAAAATTTGGTTCAATAATATGAAAATAATATATGGTGAATCGCAACTTTTGATGTTCATTTACCAGAGTAAATAGTGAATATGGTAATTAAAGGTGAACAATTTATTATAATTACCATAAAACATGTCATAATTGTATTGGATAATTATATTTAGAACAAAATAAACCTTAATAATAAATTATTATCCTTTTTCTCTCATTGGTTTTGATTAAGACATTTATTATTATTTTATTTAAAGAAGAGTTAAAAGAGTTAAATTCAAATTTTAATAACTAAAAGATTTTTAATATAGGTTTATACATAAGATGATTTTGACTATAAATATTCCACGTAAATATAATAAGATATCATATATCATGGTATTTTATTTATAAATTTTAGACATTAAATTATTAAATTTATTTATGACACAATGATGATGTGGTAATTAACTTATTAATGAATGATTAAAATAATTGATATTATAAATATAAAAATAAAAATAAATTGATAATTTTGATGAATTCAAAAAAAATTATAGGTTAATATTACATGTTAAGGTTCATTTATTATATTTTGTTTTGAAAAAATAAGATTGATAAGACTTTCAAAAAACCTAAATACTAAATAATGTCAAAATTGACATAAATGAGTTTTTGAAACAAATACTATATTTTTAAATGATATAATATTCTTAAAAATATAGGGTTAGGAAAAAGAACATATATAATAATATCTATGTCATTAATTAACCACTTGGGGTTCTCAGGGAAATTTATAGTAATTTTATTAATAGTATAATATAAAAATACAAGGAGACATGGTAAATGTTAAACTATTTTATTAAGAGTTAAATCTTGAAGATAAAGTTAATATGGTGACCTAAACCTATATGAAACATATTGGTTAATATTTCTTCGACCCAACCCCACATTATCCTCAAAATAAATCCTTTTGGAGTCATTATAAACTGAATATGATTTTATAATAAAATTATATTTCCAGGTTTTCCTAAAGCAACCCTAACTTCTTTTATATAAGGGTACTTCCCCTTATCTAAACATCACACCTCCATAGCTATTTAGATAGGTCAATAACATCTCAAATAACCTCCCAACCACCCTCAATTCATTCTATAGGCCATAAATTGATCAGAAATCCAACCTATGTAGCCCTTTTGATCAATTCAACAGGTAGCACCTGAAGAAAAGGTAATTATTTCATCACCTCTTTCAATGTTCTATTCTTCTTCCACTTAATCATACTTTGTTGTTTCTAAACCAAAATAATAACTCCAGTACCTTATAAATAAAATAATTTATTATAAATATGGTACAACCATATTCATTATTCAATCTATCCTATGAATGACAAAGTCACCAAACGTGCGTATCTACGGCCTACCGTCTCCACGTCATGGTGTAATTTGTTACTCAACACTTAATTATTTGGATGGGTATAATAATGACTATAACTGATGTAATTAATACATATTACTTGTTAATGATTATATATATATTATATAACATCCAATTACTTACTATTTCACCATCAATAGAATGGTATTTCCCCTCAGGTGTACGTAAGAATTACCATCTCCACGAACGCGATGAGATTTTGTCCCCATCATAACCATTCAAGAATAAATATCATTTTATAATTAAAAAAAATGTTTAAGAATATAATACCATTGTTTATAAGAATCAAATACATCCTATCCATAAAATACATGACTTACTTAACAAAACATATAAAGAGAAATGAATCAGTTTACACATGAAACAATGATACAAATAAAATATTATTAACAAAGCAGTATTAAAAGATCATATATGATATCATATTTATATATTTGGTTTTTGTATAATTTATTAACAATTATTTCACCGTTATACATGAGGTTAATTTATCCTAAACTAAAGAAAAAGTACAAGGTAAGTGGTTTCTTACCTCACTTTTAATTTCGTGAGATTTATATTATTCACAACTTATTTATTGGATATGGTGTATTTTGTACTTCAATTTGATATATATTATCATGATTCAATTTATATTCATTCAATTTTTTTATTCATATGATGGTTATTAAATTTTGGTATTATTAATCGATTGATTACAACGTATTAAGGGGTTTTCATATCAATTCTTATTCCTATGAGATTCATCCAATATTGCCACTATTTCCTTTTGTGTGGTATATGAACTATCCATTATTGTATTCCTTGTGTAATATAATTTAATTTATGGGTATTTACATCTTCATTTTACGATCCTATTTTCAAGGGGTGTATGTTTCTTAAGTTACCAAATGGGTAAGGAAATTTCTAATTTTAATTTCCACTCATTGAGTTTTACGCAATGTTCATAGATTATTTTACTCAAAAATTATGTGTGAAATCAATCATTATTTATTTATTTAGTAATTTCCACTCCCCTTTGTGTGGATATTCTTTTTATACATAGAATCACTCCATTTATAAATTCTCATCTCATCGATATGAACATGAAAAGTGTAATCCTAACTCAATTTCCATTCATCGAGTAAAACATCCAAGCCATTGCTGTTGTTGTTAAAATAATTTGTGTGAATGTCCTCTGATTGATTTTCACTGAATCTCCAATCATATCGAGTGTATTTATATTTTTTACACATAATTATATCATCGATTTTTCTTTTACCTTAGGACACATCCTTTATAAGGTATTTCATCACAATTTACATTATATTGAGACTTATTTGTTGTCATTCACCAATTCACTTTTATATGGTGTGTATACTGTACATTGACATATTATTCAAACATATCTCATTTGATTAGGACCTCTAACTAAAATATCATTTTAAATGTTTTAATGATTTATTCTTAAAAATCATTCTCATTAATTTCCAATTTTTAAAAATGATTTTAAGGATTTATTTATATTGAAATTAAGGTCTTAAATTTAAAATTTCTTTTAAAAGATTAAATGTGGTATGAGAAACATTGATTCAATAATCTATTTTAATATCTTCTTGATAAATAGTGATACATTTAAATGTTTTTACGCAAAAGAGGATATTTCTCTCAAATAGTTTTACTGGTTATTTTCATCAATGTCAATATCCTTCATTATTCTTGATTGAGGTTGATTTATTATAATAAAATATTTTATTTTGTATTTAATGAGTTATGTTTGACTATGGGTGTGCTATTTTTATACAATTCATGGTTTTATGTTGAAATATTTACATTTCGTATGCTATTTATAATATGAATGTTTAGATTATATTTCAACCTTATCGTATGAGGAACACATAGGAGAAAGTAAGTGAGGAGTGGAGTCCGATATAGCACCTCGATGCATCGGTATGCCTCATGAGACAAACTAGTGTCTTGGCAGAAGGCCTTGATGAAATATTATTTTTATTCTTGGCGCGAGGCCTTGACTACGTGGTTATGATGTCCAGAATTATGCATTCCATCGTAATGAAATTAGGTATTGATATTACATGTGATTATTTAAATATTAGAATATCCATCTGAACAAGTTAATGGGATTATTTGACATATCTTTTCCATATTGTGCTGATGATTATTTTTAAAAGGATTTTGTTTCAGAATATATACATTTACTTAGATGATTATGCTTATTTATGAATGTTTCCACTATATTGTTATCCTTACTGAGCATCCGAGCTCACCACATTCAATGTTTTATTTTTCCCAGGATTTCAAGAATTATATCATTATTAAAATGAAAGAATAGGCTAAGGGGTATGAGTGTATTAAATGGGACACAATGTTTTTTCCTTTATTTCAAGATGTAATGTAAAACTTATGTATTTATCTAGTACTTACACGACTACTAAACTAATTGGTCTTTTGGGATATGATCTCTTGTGATCATGCCAATGATATGTAATACTACACCAACTCTAGGTAATTAGGATTGGGGTGTTACACATGTAACTTGTCTTATTCTGCTATTATTACTATCCTGGGATGACAAGAGATATCAAGGATATCATTACTTGATGTTCCAACAATCAGAAGGTTATTATGGAATACCATCGGTCTAATAAAAATATACCTGCATTACCAAATCCCTAGAGGAAATGGGATTATAATATCGTGGATGTTGTGAATGTATTACTAAAGACCCCTCAAGTCAGTGATGCAGAATGGGTCAATGTGTATTGATTGAAAGAGGTTCTCACTTAATTCCTATCAAGGAAAGGTTTTAGGTGTATGAGCCTAGATGTATATAATTTTTTTGGGATTATAATACATAATGGGTTCCCATAAATTATCATATTAAAAATATGTTCAGGGGTTTATCATTGCTCTACAAAAGGTTGCATATGTCTATGGGTTTACATTTCCATCGGAGTATGGCCTAACACCCTTAAACTGATGGTCAGTTGGAGCATACAATATAAGTATTTGAGGAAATGTTTTGATAAAATATCCTTGATATTTGTTTCTTTTAGGTTATAAATTTAACTCATCAATATTAATATCATAATTAATGTTTACATGTGACTATAATGATGTCTCCAGATGAGGTCCAATTTGGTTGGTCATGCCGATCAACATTGGTCATGATTGAGGTATGGTAGGAAGTGTTGCATGAATGATATATTTTGAGTGAATGTTATTGAAATTAATTATTTTTAGGAAGTATATATATATGTCTCACTCCATGTAAAATCCATATGCATATTTTCATCATCAACCTATGATGTTTTTGGTAGGTATATAGTTTTACTGTTTTATTATGCAAGATTTGGTCATCAGTGAATCAGGTCATCTAGATTAATCACATATTTATAAGTTTTGGAGAGGTTCATATGAGTATATTATAAATGAAAACTCTCACAAATATAGAGTAATGTTAAATAATATTCCATGTTTCCAAAGTTATTTTGTTTTCATTTTGTTCCATATGATGTTATTTAGTTAAAATATGTTCAAATTGTTATTGATTATTATTTAGAGGAGTAACCATTGTGATTAATTTATCATATAATGAAGGCTATATAAGGTTGATCGAATCTATGGATTGTGAATATGGTATCCCATCAGTGTACAATTTATCACCTAGGAGAAAGACATTTATATACATTCGTAGTGGAAGTGGTTTTTCTCAGATATAGTCCAACCTCCTTTGGATGTGAAAATTGGAGATTGGTTTTTTTAAGGATGGGAGATGAAAGGTAGAAATTTTTAATTTAGTTATATCCACGTTTTATTTTCATTTGACATATATTTTCATCTAAAATAAAATCATAATGAGGTCTTGGTGGTTTCTTGGGAATTCAATCTGAGCTTAGGGGCCAAGAGTTTCAGTTATTTTTCAAACAAATGTGTCTCTAACCATTACTTCACTAATAGTTTGTATCTTTTGAATCAACCGTGCAACCAAAAAATAAAAAATCATGGTTATACTACTGTGTACAGTTGAAAAAATGACCATAATATTAATATAATAAACTATAAAGTGGGAAAATTATTTTCCTAATAATTCACCAAGGACCAGTTGGTTGGTGGGTGAGAGAATACTTCAAGATCATGATGAGTGTATTTTTGGTCAACTGATGTAAATGATCTATGTGAGAGACTATTCCAAACTTATTGGCTCATTCATGGGTGGAATACAATTTGGAAAATAGTTCCACTAAACCATATACCACTTTAAAATGGTTAAATTTTCCCTTTTCACTTAAATCCATATATCCCTCAACCTTTACCCTTCTATCTTCTCCAATTTTGTAACCACATCATGGGATTTAACCTTCTATATGGAACAAATTCATTAAATTATATCCTCTTTCCAAAATACGATTCACGAAATTTTCATCATGTTTAATCACCCTCGGTGATTCAATCATTCTTCATCCCCCATTTTTTTATTTTCTTATACCATCATTTGTGTTATTTTCACGCAATCTATTATAAAAAAATTTCATTATGTGTATAGTTTCTTTGATTTCACTCATTACAAATCAAATATGATTCTAATATTAGAAAGACAGCCATATACTTCTACTAATTATCTGGTCTATTACTTTTCCCAAAATTCATGATTTTTATATCATGTTTTTTATGTGTCCACGGGTCCTTGTAGCCATCATATCTTAAATTTTAAATTAATAAAATAAATAAATGACCCATTTAATTAGTTTATAATATAAATTTTATCAATACTCAATGTCTACCTCTATTCTAACCACCCATTAGGTTTGTGGAATACATGCCCTGGTCATTAACCGTTATTATAATGCTCAAACTTACCTTGTGTATGTTTGTTAATACATGTGACCATATTTCCTTATTCAAATAACCAAACCATTTATGTGTGCTTGGATTTTAATATTTGAATGATATTTTAAATTTTAATTAAATTAAAAAAATGAATGGTTTTGAAACTAAAAATGAATTTTTACTACTTTCATTATGTGGTTGTTGATACATGGGTTTAGTTTTAGAATTCTATGGAAGGGATCATTGAACACACACAATATAATGATTTATAAATTACATTATGATACACCATTGGTGATACATTGATTCCACATATAGAAGAAATTAGATATTTTCAGAGGGAATATGATAATATAATATTCAACTGGTGATAACTAGAATCTATACATGCTATATCTTTGACATTCTCGTAGGGAGTAAGAGATTATATTATTCAATGGTAATTACCTGATTTCCTATATGAAGATCCTCGGAAAAGTTCATATGGAAAATATGGTTGTACAATTCCATGACCAGGACATGGATTCCATATATGAATTCCTAATATGGGATAGAGACATTAAATAAATCAATTACATGTAATCCAAGACAAATAGTAGACATGGATTCGATTAATGTTATAAATACATAAATTAATTAATTAACACCATATGTTGTGTGAAAATTCCATAGAACATAATGATCACATATAATATTATATTTAGGTAGGTAATACTTGGTTACATTCCTTGGTTCCCCATATTATTTTATCATAGTAATAAATAAATAGATACATTCTATATTAGGATGAAGTTGGTAGATTTAGATGAGTGTCCCGGGATGATCTCAAGATGACATAGATATTATTTATTTACTAAATTATGTTGTTATTATTACTTATTAACTACATCATTATATATTTTATACATTATAATAATGGTGATCATTATTGGTTCCCTATTGAGTTGTATTCACACCCTATTCTAGGTGTCAATTGGTACCTGGATGGATATCATGTTTTAGGCTGAGAAGAAGGGGAAAACTCATCAATGAAAATTTGAATATATTTTTTCATAAAGGAATACTATGGAAATATAATAGGCTATAGGTTGTAGTATTTTTATATTTCTTATTTTTCACTATTTCATTATTTTTGTACAACATACACATGGTATTAAATCTATATGTTTCCCTTACTCCTCAATTTTTATGTATTGCATCTGAACATCATCATTTTCTATATGACACTAGATATTGTATAAATTTTTTTATATTGTTGGATGATATACTTATAATATTTCAAATACTTTCATTATACATACATATTAATATATTAATTACTAATGTGTTCTTCACTAATAAAGAGGGTATATTTTCCCCATCTTATCATTATAGACCCTTAATGATAATCAGCATCCTCTAGAATATAAAGATGTACACATGAGGCCATGTGGCCATATAATATTATGTAATTATTATTTGTATTATATTAGGATTTCATAATTTCAATAGTATATTCTATTTTATAAATATTGGTGTTGTAAGTAATGAAACTTATTAAACACATCAAATTTATGTAATGAGAAATATATCATAAAATATTTAGGAGTTATAATATTCCAACTTTGAAAAAAATTCACCATAAAAATTCTTTTACATAGATTTAAATATATGATAATATATCACCCTAGTTAAATCCTCGAGTTCCCACATAACATCATAAAACATATAATTTCAATACCAAAGACTAACACGGTGAATATTCATCCTTTCAAAAACGTTATTTGTTTGATCCTAAGTATCCAATAGATTTTCTATATACAAAATTACATTCCAATATAGTAAAATCTATAAATTAAACACATATGAGATGGTAAGACTTCATTAGAAGATATATATAAAATGAATCATTAAATTGGGTGTGCATTTATGATATTTTCAAGAAAAATGAAACTATCATGATGTGATTATGAATCTCAGAGTGGTTGATATATATTAGGCTCAGAATAAACATCATGTAAAATCTCATAATCATATTCCAAGAAGGTATTAAATGGGTTATATTTTGAAAATTTTTGACCTCAAGAACTCAACAATTATTATTGTATGATATATTCCTTAATCAATGTACTATCTTGTTGTGTTCTAAAATAGATCTATCATTATGTTATATTTCTTTAGACATCATGTGTTGTTTTATATTTATTTTATTAATATCATCCCAACCCATTTTATATAATTACATTATTCCATTGAATGATTCATACGAATCCATATAAATGCTTGGGTGAAATATATTATTATAAAAAAAATCCCTAGAAAATGGTGTGGATCATAAAAAAATAAATTTCCATATATAGAGATCTTGGCATATATTCTATGTTTTAAATGGTTCTCTTATATTAAAAAATTTTATATGGATTACGTACATTGTGAATGTTGAACTCTATATTCAACATCTATTAAGGAATTCTATATAAACTCAAAGTCAAACACATAACCTAATCAGGTGAAACTGAATGATATACAACATTATAATGTAACTATTATATAAAATATATGAAGTAAATACTTGCATCCTATGAAACACCATTGGTTTAAAATAAATACCCAAACATAATATGTTGATCAATATTAAACCAAGTATAATTATGTACTTTTGATGTTTTGGGTGGTTCAGTGAGGAAATATGTCATGATATTTTTTACTTTCTGTTATAGTATGTAAAATGGTTATAAAATAAGCATATAGTACTATTTCTCATCCATAATATGATGGAACAAAAATATGTGAGACACAAACTGAATAGTATAAATATTTATGTTTTCCAACCAAAAATACTCTTTTAGATTTATATACATCTCCATACTACCTATATTGATAGGGACTTTTGAACTATACCCATTATACAATATATAAATCTTCAATTATTATATGGATGAGACATAAAATCTATTATGAAATATTATCATTCTGTGGAAATAATAATTTAATTCAGAAATATTCCTCAACATCTTTTTTATTTCTATATCCTCTTTGATCACATCATTAATCCTCACATGGATTATTAATTTAATAGAACTATATAAAAATATTATATATACATCTTCCACATTATTTTCAGATATATGTTCTGCAAATATATAAGTATTGGATATCATTCAACCATAATCGTTGACATATTGGCATGGTCTTTTCTACTGAGTGAATCATCCATGTAATTTGTATTCCATTGAGGATAATTTAATGATAAATCATTATCATTGACCAACTCTAACCATAATCCTATGAATATATTGAACTATTTCTATTTAAATGTATATATCAATAATTTAGTTTCATTATATATGTCACACATTTCATTATAAATAATGTTCCTTTATATTTTAGTGAAATAATTACCACTTCTTTCCCTAAATCATTAGGTGTAATTTTTACATGGACTATAAAATTTAATGAGGCATAAGCTATTACCATATCATTCTACATGTTTATTCATCATATCACATTATATTATGAATCAATATAGATCTAAATCACCTCTATACAATTGGGTATTGCATGTAAAATTGTAGTCAGTAACAATAATTTCATGTCCTTCGAATTTAGCTCACATTGGTTTGTCCATAATTAAATTCCTAGTTTTCTATAAAGTAGGTTATTAAAATAAATATATGTGGGAAATTTAGTAGAAATTATTTTAAAAATCCATCCTAAAATAGAAAACTATATATCACTTCCACAGTGGTAATAATTTCACATTTTATAATAAATTGAATATATGAATATTCTAATACTATAAACTCTCTAAAGAGTATATTAAATAATAATGAAACTTTATTTTGAAAATACATGAAATTTGTTTATTACATATTTTTCGTCCTTAGGGTCTTCAACATAATCCCCAAAAAAATCATCACATCCATTATTACTCATTAAATATTTAAAAATATCATTCATAATGAATACAAGAATTTAATATAGGTAATATCTAAATACTCTACTCAATAAATCCATGATAATATTATGGTATTTGGTATGTCAAAATGAAATCACAAAAAATTAACAATGTCTATAAATCATATATAAGGTTGTATTGGGTATATTTTAGTTTAGTAACCTCATATAATGATTTCCAAAACAAATGATAATGTTATAGAAGTATTTAGTTACCCATAATTTACTATACAGATCATCGAAACTAGGTAATGGATACTTGTTATTAATAATGATCTTTTAATGATAATGATAAAAAATTAAAGCCACATTGTAGTATGATTTATCATTAAAAAACGTTAAGGATCATTCCATGGTTACAAAATATTGTGTGTGATTCCCTAATGAAAAATTTAAACATTTTTCTTCATCAATTAATATAACTCAATTACAGAAATTATATATGGAGTATTTGAAATTCATGTAGAACTCGATATTATTTTTGTTGAAAAAAACATTATAGTTTAGGGACATAGAAATAAAATATTAATGAAGTACAAAAAATATTCTAAAATAAAATAAATATAATTAATTATGAGTTTCTCTCAACCAAGATTAGTTAATATTATCCATGAACTTGTAGTAATTCAGATAAAATGGATGTAATTTGCATATTATTTTCATATTCAACATTACATTTATATACAATAAATGGTTGATTCAAAAAAACAAATGTTACATTACTTACTTGATAATTTATATGCATTCTATTTATAAGGAGATAATATATTCCAAAAATAACATTAAATTTTTTTTCATGGAAACTTTCATGATTTACAGGATGTACGTTCTCACTTTCAACTATTAGAGAGGAACATTAGAATTTATATACGATCATCACATCATATTGATTTTCCAATGATAACTCATGTATCAAAATATGAAAATATTTCATATTGTAATGAGTTATTTGAAATAGAATTAAATAAGACATGTTTAGTTCATATGTGTACGATAAGTTCACCATTGAACTCTAAGTTCATCAGACCCATTGATGATGCATTATTTTTCCATTAACCCTTATATTTGTGTAACAATATTCATAATGTGTATTTCCCTTGAAGTAATATCAACACCACGTTTTTCAAATATTTGGATGATGTAACACCCCATAATTCCATGGTACACTTCTCTTTGAATAATACAATAGCTTGTATTGTACGCAACTTCGAGTTCTAACACACCACGACCAATCAAACTAGCCATTATGAATATTAATACCCACTTTTTGAAATTTTATAAATTTTATTATTTAAATTGGACTTCATTTTTTTATTCATAATATCAAAATTATCTTAGGGTAATTTTTTCCCTTTTTTGATAACATTCATATTTTGATGAATAGTGAAAAATACAAAATTTTAATAAAAAAATGTTTTTTAATAAAACTAATTTTTAGTTTAAATTATAAATTTGAGTGGTTTTAAAGAATCATTAGATTATAATTTTATCAATTAATATAATGTAGATCATTTTATGTAATTTAACATTTAAATTGTACATAAACACATGTCAATGTTTTCATAGTTTTTACTTCTTAGAAACCTGCATTTTGGACTTGACAATGAGAATAAATTTTATATTAATTTATACAGCTTATATGTTTTGAAATTGGGAAAATTTATTCCATATTTGGAATTATGAGGTCTAAATTATTTAAATATTTAAATTTTGTTTTTATACATTATGAATAATTACATGGGTAAATATTTTATTTACCATGGTTAAAGGGTAAATTCGGTAAATAATGGTAAAAAATAATATTATAATAATATTAAATTACTATAAGATGTTTCCTAACCCTATTGACTGATCATGTCCAACCATGGTCATCCTTGAGTCGATTTTGGGACTCCATGTAGCCACATTAGAGGGATAATGGCACTTTATATTAATTAATTTTGAAGTAAAGACAGAAATGACATAAATATATATCTTTTAGTTAAAAAATTTAAATGTGGTTTTATAAGTTTTATTTGACTATAAATATTAATTTAAAAGATATAAATATTTCCTAATACATATATTTTGTTTATAATTTTTAGACATCTAATAAATAAAATAATTCATGACACAATAATGATGCATTGTTTACCTCATTAAAGAATGATTTAAATAAATGAGATTATAAAAACTAAAACATTATCCAAAACCTCTCCAATTCTTATTGGATGATTTTGTAGAACATGAGTCATATTATATTATACTTTAATGAGTTCTGGACTTTTAGAAACCTGGAATAATTATATAATAAAATAATATTTTCAAACATTACTATAGGGCCCCTCCCCCCCCTATAAAAATCCCTCACCTATAACCCATTTCACACACCTCTCATGTACCTTGGATCATCCAAAATCTACCTAATTAATCTCCCTACATACCTATCCTTCACTTATAAGCCTTATATTAGGCATAAGGCACTTCAAGGAATCCTTTTGGTTCAAACCAAATGGAGTTACCCGATTTAAAGTTAACATCTCCTCTTTAAGTTATTTTCTATTATTTTACTTCTCCTACACCATAAACTCTCTTTATTCCTTTATTTTATAAAAAAAATTGTATCCTAAATATACTAGGTTTTTTTATGATATTTATTTGATGCACACTTACAAACACCTCCATCTAATGGGTATAGAACATAATGTTTCTGTGGATGGCGAACCAGTGCCACACGAAACGATGATTGTTTAATCTTTTACTACCACCTCTTATGGTGTACATTATTATGGAACTATAATTATATATGATATTTATTATATATATGTTATCAATAATATTATGTAATTTTCATTTATATCAAACCTTTATTATTTTCCTGATTTATATATATGATATTTTCATTTGAGGAAGTGCGGACTACTGCCCCCTCAATGTGATATGACTCGTTTATACCATTCATGGAACGCATAAAGGATGGTGTTAATGACAATATGTAACATATATTAAATATTATATAATATTAGAATAATATTATACCTATGTATTATTTGGTCTTTTTTCCTTTTAAAATTAAAAGGATGAAATGGATGTAGCATCTGTGCATACGTACGGATTACCATCTCCACGAACGCGATAAGATCCATTATCCATCATAACCATTCAAGAATAATTTTCATTTTATTATTAATAATAATATTTAAGAACATAATATAATTCTTTATATGAATCAAATAAATCTTATCCACAACAAACACGCTTATGTAACAAAAAATTTAATGGAAAACAAATTAGTAACACCCGAAACATTGATACTAAAAAATATTATTAAAAAATCAACATTAGAAGATCATATATGATATCATATTTATGTATGTGGTTCTTTTATTATTTAATAAAAAATGATTTAACTATTATAAAAGAGTTTAAGGTACCCTCGACCATGGAAAAGTAAAATGTAAGGGTTAATTTCACAATCTCTTTATTATCCCAGGCTGTTTTTACGTAAGTGTCTACTAGGACCTTTTTATCATCCCCATCCATGTTTCTTCAAAAGGTATTTCAAAACATAATTAATTTTTAGTAGAATATGGGTCAATTTCATTTATAACCTTGTTTTACTTTTTATATAATTGTTTGAAAAGAATCTTTCCATCGTTTTCCAAACACAGTACTTGATGACTATTTTGACAAATTAATGTAAGAATGTTTTTTATCTTACATAGTGGTTGCAGTTATTCTCTATCATTATAAAAACAATTAATATTACCTTAAAAGAATATAATAATGTTTTTATAATAAATGTTTTCTTTTATTATTACATGACTTTTTAATGATTTAAAAATAGAAATAGATATTTCTCTCAAATAGTTATGATTTCATCAACAAAATTTAATGGATTTTACACTTGTTTGAAGTTGATTTATTATAATACAAATCTTACATATTATATTGAAGGTTTTTTTATATTTTTAACAGTGGATGTGTTATTTTTATACCATTCATGGTTTATGGTTAATGTATTAACATTTTTTATGCTAGTTTTAAAACAAATGATTATGTTATGTTTCAACCTTTTCATATGAGAAATGAAATGGAATTAGTAAGTGATGGGTGGAGCCTGCTATAGCTTCTTGATGAATCTGTAGGTCTCATAAGACAAACTAGTGTCATTGCATAAGGCCTTGACAAAATCATATTTTTAGTCTTGGCATGAGGCCTTGACTATGTGGTTATGATGTCCGACATTATGCATTCCATCATTATGAAATTAGATATCTATATTATATGTGATTATTATACTAGTATAATATCCATTTGAATAAGTAAATGGAATTATTTTATTTATCTTTTCCACATTATGATGAAGTTTAATTTTAAAAGGCTTCAGTTTAAATTTGATATATTTCCTTAAATATTTGTGATTATTTATGACGTTTCCACAGTATTGTTATCCTTACTGAGCATTTGAGATCACCCCTTTATATGTTTTATTTCATCCAGGATGTGATGAAGTATTTTATGGTGGACCTGAAGGGATATGATAAGGGATATAAGTGAGTTTAATGGGGTTAAAATGTTGTTTTTTGTTTTTATCTCATGATGTAATGTAAAATTTTTGTTTGAATCTAAAACTTCCAACGCTAATAAACTAATCGGTCATTCAGGACATGATTCCTTGTATAATGACAATATTATGTAATAATGCACAGAATAGGGGTAACTAGGGTTGGGGAATTATAGTTGGTATTATAGGGAGGTTTAGTACAAACCTTGGAAGCTAGATTTTGAAAAAAAACATTGATTATAGAACATTACCCTATGATATACTTTGAGGATTAGTATATAAGAACTTATTAGAATTTTTGTAATGTAGATATTTTGTGAGTTTTCCAAGAAATACATTGCTATCTGGTTATGACCAGGTATAGGAAGCTCTAGAACAGATGTACCTAGAAGAAAAAACTATGACTAGGAGTTTCGGGCTTGACCTGGGGTATCCTGGTTCACAACAATGTGACTTGCTGCACTCTTGGTTACGACACTCCTAGGGGATATGGTTATGATAATTCACATTTTCATTACAAATCTTTATGAATTATTTATGAGTATATACATCCTCAATGAAAACATTTTTATGATTATGGATTAAATCCATAAACTGTTCAATTTATGTTAAGTGTTTTACAAGTTTGAAATTATGTTTTTTGATTCATAAACTAATGTTGTGTATGCCATTATTTAGAAACGGTGCCTAGTAGAAGGAATGAGAACTATATCAATGCACATAATCCATTTAGAGATTTCCCTCCTCAAAATTATTATAGTGGAGCTAGTAATGCAACTAGTGCTGATCATCTTATCACCATACTGGGAAAACTCACTCAGGTTATGAATAATAACCATACCATTATGGAGCACCCTGATACACAATGTGCAGGATCAATGTTAGACCACTTCATGAGGAAACAACCAACAATATTCAATGGGACTAAAATTCCATTTAGAGATGAGCAATGGATAAGTTCCATAGAGAAAATATTTCATGCTTTGTACAGCAGCGAAAGGAAAAAAATTTTCATTGCATTTTATCGCCTCACTGGAGATCTAGACCAATGGGGTTCATTGATTCAAAACACAAAGGATGATGAAGAGGTATCATGTATGTAATGTAGGGAGTTTAAATATATTTTCGTGTAAAAATACATTCCTCGTGACTATTGAGCATATATGGAAAGGAAATTTCAAAGTATAAGGCAAAAGGAGGATGAGAATGTCTCAAAGTATGAGGCTAATTTACAAGGTTAACATGGCATGTAGCAGGTTATATAAGTAACCCGTGGTGTAATATTGATCTATTCTTTGATAGGTTAAAATTATTTCTCTGTTGAGTATTAGTCTCATAATCCTTCTGATCATATGTAGATATTGTCTCATGTGATATCAAGATAGAAAAGAAATTATTTATGCCTTACGACTTTAAAGCAAAGAAAGAGAAGAAGAGATCTGCTGAACACTCTCGTAAAGGAAATAAGAAAACAATGAATAAGGAAAGAGTTGAATTTATACCCTGTGATAATTGTGGAAGGAATCAACCTAGTTCCATTGTAAAAGGAAAAGGTGTATGCTACCAATGTGGAAAGAAAAGCCATCTTAATGGTGATTTTATGGGGAAGAAAGAAGATACCAATGTTTAATGATACAAATGTAGGGATATGGGACATTAGGCACATAAATGTCCTAATCTCCCAGGAAACATACCTTGAAAAGGCCAAGGGTTCAATGATAAGCTTAAGCGATCACTACTGTTGAGGTTGATATTCCGAATGACGTGGTGGCAGGTAATTTAATGGTTTCCTCAAATTGAAAAAATGCTTTATTTGATTTTGGATCATCGAATTACTTCATATCTTCCCAGTTTTCCAACAAAATTAGATATTTTATATTTGAATTAATAGGGGAGTTTTCAGTCCAAACTTCTAAAAACATTATCAATGCACCAATGTTTTTTGAATCAATCCCTATTAGGGGATATAAATATTCTTTTTCCACTGATCTTATTGTCTTAACCATGATTTAATTTGACAGAATCCTCTAAATTTATTGGATTTTGGACCATGATGCGAAAATTTATTATAAGAAGAAGGTGGTTTCAATTTTTGATAATGATAAGGAGTACCTTATCTTTAGAGTAGAAATGTCGCCATCTGATTCTTATCTAGATCCACCCCTTGTAGCTCTAATAAATTCAATTTTTTTGGGTTGAAGAGAATGAAATAACAATGGGTGAGGAAAAGAATGTTCAAATAGAGGATGTACCTATTGTGCAAGAATATGATGATGTATTTCCAGAGGATTTACCTAGACATCCTCCTGAATGAGAAATTGAGTTTTCTATTAACATAATTCCATGTTCAAGGCCCACATTGAAGACCCCTTATAGAATTAACACTATGGAATTAGTGGAACTAAGGAAAAAATTAGAGGAATTCAGTAATAAGGGGTTTATTCTTTCAAGAGCTTCTCTATGGGGAGCCCCTATCCTTTTTGTTAAAATTAAATATGAATCTAAGAGGTTGTCTATTGGATATTGAGAGATCAATGCTATAACAATAAAGAAAAAGTATCCCCTACCTCTCATTGATGATTTATTTGATCAATTTCATAGAGCTCGATATTTTTCAATGATTGACCTTTGATCTAGATTCCATCAGTTGTGCGTGAAGAATGAATACATTATGAATATGTCATATTAAACCAGGTACATGCATTACTAGTTTACAGTAATGCATTATGGGTTGACTAATGCACCATATGTCTTAATTGATCTAAGGAATAATGTTTTCAAGAAATATCTTGATGAATTTTTAGTGGTATTTATTTATATTATCATGGTATATTCCAAAATCCACAAATATCATGAAAATAACTTGCACACTATTCTGAAAACTCTTAGAAGAAACAAATTATATGAGAAGTTTATCATGTGTGAATTTTGAATTTAGGATATTTCTTTTCTTGTCCATATTGTCTCTAAAGATGGAATGTATGTTGATCCTTCAAAGACAATAGAAATCCAAGAATGTCTAGCACCGACAAGTATAAATTAGGTACACATTTTTATTTTCTTACCAGGTTATTATCAACATTTTCTCTAAAATTTTCCCCGATTCCCTAACCCATTAACCAAGCTCACACGTAATGGGGTTAATTTTTTTTTGAAAAAAGTGTGTGAAGAATGTTTTGAATAACTAAGGATAAGATTAGTTAATTATAATATATTGACTCTACCATCGGGGATTGATGAGTTTTTTATTTATAGTGATTCTTCAAATAAAGGATATGGTTTTTTCCTTATGCAGAATGATAGAGTTATTGACTATGTCTCACGATAGATAAAAATTCATGAATAAAACAATCTTACTCATGATATTTGAGTTATCAGTTGTATTCTTTTCATTTAAGATACAGACACACTATCTCTATACTGAAATATGCGAGTTATATACCGATCATAAGAGTTTGAATTATATTTTCTCACAGAAAGAACTCAACATGGGGAAAAGGTGATTCCTTGAACTACTCAAGGATTATGATTTCACTATACACTACCACACGAGTAAGAAAAATAAGGTGGTATATGCTTTGAGTAGAAAGGATCATTCTTTTTTGAACAAAATGATAGTTGAAAGGGATCCTATGTTCATGGATCTATAAAAAATTGATATGTGAATAATCATGGAAGGATAAACATACATACTTTTTCAAATGGTTGCTAAAAAATCTTTACTAGAAAGAAAAAAACATTATGAGGCTGATGATGAGGAGTTTCAAAAGAAATGTAATGTTGTGAAAGATGAGAGATTGATAAAATTCCAATGTGAAGATGGGATTTTGAAATTTGGGCAGAGACATTGTGTTCCTGACATACCTAATCTAAAAAGAGAATTTTTGGATGATGCTCACAGCTCTAATTTTATTATACACCATGGTGGCCCTAAAATGTATAGATATTTGAAGGAACATTTTTGGTGGGAATACATGAATAGGGAGATTATTGTGTCAAGATGTATGGTTTTTCAACAAATGAAAGTAGTAAGGAAACATCATGGAGGAGTCACACAACCTCTTCACATACCTGAGTGGTAATGGGGTGATATTACAATGGGCTTTGTCATGGGGATACCAAAGACTCCTAGAAGGAATGGCTCCATATGGGTCATAGTTGATCTTCTTACCTTAGTCATCACATTTTCATACTATAAGAGTAGATTTCACACTTTAATGTTTAGATATAATAAATATTAATGATGTTTTAATACTTAATGAAATACCCCTATTGATTGATTCTAACCACGATCCCCGTTTCACATCAAGATTCTAGAAAAGTCATCAGAAGGACTTGGATAATGAACTTTTTTTGAGCACTTCCTACCACCCTCAAACTGATGGACAATCAGAACAGACTATTAAAACATTAGAATACATTTTGATATCATGCACACTTGACTTTCAATGTACGTGGGATCAATATTTACCTCTGGTTGATTTTTCCTATGACAACAGTTTCTATTCTAGTATTCAGATGGAACAAGATGAAGTGTTATATAGAATGATATGTCACACACCAACTTCTTGGGATGATGTTGGTGAAAGAAAACTCGTAGGTCCAGAACTGGTATAGGAAGAAATGGAAAAGGTGAAGGTCATCCAAACCCCCATCAAAGCAGCTAAAAGTAGGAAAAAGAGATATGCCGATAACCGAAGGAAAGATTTGGAATTTTAAGTATTAGATCATGTTTTCTTGAAGGTATCTCCATGGAATGATGTTAAGCAATTCGGTAATAAAAGAAAATTAAGTCCCGCATACATCAGACCTTTAGAAATTCTAGAACATAATTGAGTTGTAGATTATCGTTAGGCAAAGCTGCCAAGTCATTCAAAATTTCATGAAGTGTTCCATGTATCACTGTTGAGAAAATACTTTCCTAAACCAATGCATGTACTCACCTATGAATAAATAGAAATGGAACCCAATCTATCTTATTATGAATATCCTATCAAAATTCTTGATACTAGAGAATATGTGTTGAGAAACTGGATGACTCTTTGGGTGAATGTTTTATGGGGAAATCATATGATGGAAGAGGCAACAAGGGAACCCAAGGAACTAATGATGAATAAACACTTGAATATTTTTATGTAGTAGTATTCTATAAATTTCGAGGAAGAAATTATTTGAAATAGGGAATAATTTAACACCCCAATATTCCACGATATGCTTTTCTTTGAAAAATACTATAGCTTCCATTGTACGAAACTTCGAGTTCAAACACACCACGACCAATCTAACTATCCATTATGAATATAAATACCCACTTTTTAAAATTTAATAAATATTATTATACAAATTTTACTTTATTTTTGGATTCTGAATATAAAAAATATCTTAGGATAAATATTTCGTACTTTTCTGATAACTTTCATATTTTTATGAATAAAGAAAAATACTAAATTTTAACTAAATTTTTTTTAATAATAAAAATTTATAGTGTTAAATTATACATTTGATTGGATTTAAATAATCATTAGATTATATTTTTATTATTTCATATAATTTAGATCATTTTATGTTATTTCACATTTAAATTGTACAAAAAAACATGTCAATCTTTTGATAGTTTTTACTTCTTAAAAACCTGCCTTTTTCTTTTGAAAACAGTAATTAAATTTAAATTAATTTCTACTACTTATGTGTTGTGAATAATGAAAAATTTATTCCATATTTTGAATCTAGTGGTCCACATTGTGTAAATTTATATCTTTTATTTTTATACATTATGAATAATTAATTCGGTAAATATTTTATTTACCAAGGTTAATGGGTTAGTCTGGTAAATAATGGTAAAAAATAATATTATAATAATTTTAAATTAACCTAACATGTGTACTAACCCTATTTAATGATAAATTTCCATTCATTGGCATTATTTTGTAGATTTTGGGACCCAATGGAGCCACATGGGAGTGATAATGACACTTTATATTAATTAATTTAAGGTAAAAACCAAAATGGCATAAACATATATCTTTTAGTAAAACAATTTTTACATGGGGTTATATTAGTTATCTCTTAGACTATAAATATTCATAAAAAATATCAAATTATTTCATAAATCATGGTATTTTTTTTATAATTTTTATATATCATATAAATAAAATTATTTATGACACAATAATGATGTAGTGTCTATCTCATTAAAGAATGATTTAAATAAATGAGATTATAAAAATTAAAATATTGTCCCAAACCAATCCAATTATTATTGAATGATTCTATTTAGAACATGAGTCATCTTATGTTCGACTATAATGAGTATTGGACCTTTAGAAACTGATAAATATTATATAATAAAATAATATTTTCAGATATTCATAAAGAGCACCTCCTCTCCATTATAAAAATCCCTCACCTCTAACATATTTATCACACCTCTCAAGCCCCATGTAATGTCCAACCTCTTCCAAATTAAGCTCCCTACATCCCCTATTACTCTTATAATCCTTAACTTATGCATAAGTCACTTCATGGAATCCTTTTGGTTCAATCCAAAGGGAGTTACCGAATTTAAAGGTAACATCTCTTCTTAAGTTCTTTTCTTTTATTTTACTTCTCCAACCCCTTTAAACCTATTTATTTCTTTATTTTATAAAAAATATAGTATCCTAAATATACGTGATTAATTTTATGAGACTTATTTGAACTACACTCACACACACCTCCATCTAATGGTTATAGAACAAAATGTTTCCAGGAATGGTGAACTACTTCCTCATGAAACGATGATTATTCAATATTATACTTCAACGTATTATGGTGGTAATTATGATGGAACTACAATTACATATGTTATTTATGATATTTATTTTATCTATAATATTCTATAATTCTCCTTTATAGAATAAATTTATTCTTTTCATGTTGTATATAAACAACAATTTCATTTGAGGAAGTGTCAATTACCACCCCCTCAAAGTGATATGACTCGTTCATAACATACATTGAACATTTTAAGGATAGTGTTAATGAACATAAGTAACATATATAAAATATTATATTATACTTTAACAATAATATACCTATGTTTTATTTGGTCTTATATCCTTTTAAAATAAATAAATGAAATGGATGTAGCGTTCATGAGTATGTATGGTTTACCGTCTCCACGAATGTGATGCGATTCATTACCCATCATAACCATTCAAGAATAATTTTAATTTTATTGTTAAAAATAAAATTTATTAACATAATATCATTCTGGATATGAATTAAATACATCTTATCCATAACAAACATGACTTCCATAACAAAACTTATAAAGGAATAGAGATCAGTAATAGTAGAAAAAATGATACTACTAAAATATTATTAACAAAGCAATATTTGAAAATCATATATTATAACATATTTATATATGTGGTTCCTGAATAATTTAATAATAATGATTTAAAAATTATACAAGAGGTTATCATACCCTCTACCAAGGAAAGGTACAAGGTAAGGGTTAATTTTACAATCTCTTTATTATTCAAGTTTGTTTTCATAAAAGTGGCAACTTGGGACCTCTTTATCATCCACATCCGTGTTTCTGAAAAATTTATTTAATTTTTTTTTCAATTTACTAGGCTATGTTTTAATGTCATTTATACCCTTTTTCTAATTTTTATAAAATTGTTTGAAAGGAATATTTCTATCGTTTTCCAAACAAGGTACATTAATACCTTTTCGACAAATTATGGTAAGAATGTTTTTTAACATATACAGCGAGTGTGGTAATTCTACACTGTTATCAAACCTTTAAATCTTCCCTTAAAATATTATAAGAATAATTTAAAAATAAATGTTATCTTTTTTTAATTACATGACTTTTAAACTATTTTAAAATAAAAATATATATTTCTCTCAAATAGTTTGGATTTCATCTTGGTCAACATCCTTCGATGGATTTTAAATTTGTTTGAAGTTGATTTATTATGATAAAAATCTTCAATTTGGTATTGAATGTAATGTGATATGTTTGATTGTGGATGTTTTATTTTTATACCATTCATGGTTTATGGTTAATGTATTAAAATTTATAATGCTAGTTAAAATAGGAATGTTTATGATATGTTTCAACCATTTTATATGAGGAATGCATTGGACTTAGTAAGTGATGGGTGGAGCCCACTATAACTCCACGATGCATCAGTAGGTCTCATTAAGAAAACTAGTGTCTTGGAACAAGGCCTTGAAAAAATATTATTTTTCTTCTTGGCACGAGACCTTGACTATGTGGTTATGATGTCTGGCATTATGCATTCCATCGTTATGAAATTAGCTGTTGATATTATATGTGATTATTCAACTAGTATAATATCCTTCTAAATATGTAAGTGGAATTATTTGATTTACCATTTCCATATTATTCTGACTTTTTTTAAAAGGATTTTGTTTTATTTTTATACATTGCCTTAAATGATTATTCTTATTTATGAAGATTCGTTTATATTGTCATCCTTACCGAGAATCTGATATCACACCTTTATATGTTTTATTATCCCCAGGATGTGAAGAAGTATTATATAGTTAAACTGTAGGGATTGGTAAAGGGATATAAGTGTGTTCAAAGGGGAATAAATGTTTTTGTTGTTTTTATCTCATGTTGTAACATAAAACATATGTATGTATCAAGTACTACCAAGGATATAAAACAAATTTCTCCTTCGGGGCATGATTCATTGTAATGCCAATGTTATATATTAATGCACCGACTCTGGGTAATTATGGTCAAGGTGTTACAGATTATATTTCTTATCATTCCAAACAATGAATTTAATATTTACATCTATTATCCTTTCATTGTCTAGATGCGCTTTTTCCATATATATATATATATATATATCATTTTTAAGACACCTAGGGTAGTTCCCCCAATGAATTATTCTATTATCTAACATGATAAATGATAATTTTTATTTCATTCAAGTATTTTATTATTTTAATTTCTTAAAAAATAAAATATAATAATCTTTATTCCAGCACCGTGAGAATAATTACAATATCCAATCACCATTAATAGCATGGTAGAAAATAAAATATTTCTTCATAGTTATCAAATTATCATATAACAATTTACATTATGGACTTTTTCTTCATCCAATAAAGAGTAAATTATCCTTTCATTTAAATTATATTATAAAACATGAATCACATATTGAATTTTAGCTTAAATTCTCTTTCCATGTACTAGTTGAATCACCATCCATCTACATTAGTTAATTAAATATCCTCTTTGTTTTAGTGTGAAGTGTTTTTTATAAATACTTATTGAATAATAAAATATAGATAACTTCTCATGTAATAGAGTAAATTTCCTCCCCTCCAACAAATTATTTATAGTGGGTACCATCGATCTAGTTCACATCTAAAATAATAAAAAACTGAAATAAATATTTCATGATCCAACCAATTGATATTGTAGAATAAAGTTTCTCTAGAACTTAACCATTGATCAATATTATGTGAATCATAGGATGAATTTTTAGAAGTTTAAAAATTCCAAAAAAAAGCCTCAATGGTTCTTTGTTACTTCCATTAATTATTTGGATTTCTAATATTATTCATTTTATCATTCATAGACTAGAAAATTTTATGGTAATATTCATAATATTTCACATCCCATAATAAATTTAATTTCGTTTCGTAGGATGATGATCATTGTATTTGATGTTACATTCATTCTCCTTAAAATTATTTATTAAATCAAAATACATTATTGTTTGTATAAAAAATAAATAATACAATTAAGTGATAATATTATAATGAAATTTTTTTATATGATGCAATAAATTTGGAAACATCATTTAACTCATGAAACAATATTTTCATCCAATTTCACTATGTGTTATGATATAATTTCTTATAATCTATCTTCTCTTTCATCATAATGTTATATAAATATAATTTGTATTAATTAATGATTATATATAGGGATTTTCAATCCGTTTTTCTAGTTTTATTTTTTGTCGCACAGTAGGTGGAGATGTAGCTAGTACAAAACTATCATTTTAGGGTTACTACCCCACGTTGTATTTGTTTCAGATCCAATATGATCATTTTTGTATCCATAATGGGATTTTATTACTTTAACACCACCAAATATATACCTTATCGATTCTTTTTCATGTTATCCTATATTTATAAGTACACATGAAGTTTTTGAAAAAGTCTTATTATCATAATATCCAAAACAACTAAGAACTAATTTTATACCAACTATAGAAATACAATCAATACATATATAAGTATTAAATAAATTAAGATGAATATGAAAAATTAATCATAATAATAAAAACTCCCTAAATATATAGAATTATTGTATTTTTAGAATCAATACACTTTCCACATAATTAATTTAAAATAATAAACATCTCCCATAAACATATTTTGATATATTTCACTTCATAAAATTCAATACTGAATACATATCATCATAACCTAAGAAAATTGGAATAATAAAAAAGGTATTATCAGTCTCTTGGTATGGATAAGCATAAGAGGAATTAATGAATGATCACATGTGATAATAATATAAGATTAAGGGTCTGAAAAAATGATCATGACCTAAAAAATTCGTAACAAATATTTCAATTACCATTAATAACGTGTCATAGAATAATGATTTGACATGTCAAATGAAATTTTTCATGATAGTGTTGAATCATCTAATATCAGTTATAGTCTATTAGAATATTTCACAATCACAACACCTTTATTTTTGGAAGACACAAATGCATTGAAAATAAATTCAATATTAAATGATAGCTTCCAAGATTATTATGTTGGAGAGAGTCCCATAAGGGATTGTAATCACTATGTATTCCCATAATTTAAATAGATAAGGTACCATCTTGGGACTATAATGATTGGAATTTTACCTTAAAAAACATTGTTAAATCCCTATTCTAATTGATATTATATAGTGATATGTCAATAATAAACTAATTAATTTAAGGTATCTATTATTTTAGTTAAATACACAACTTGATTAAAAAATAAATAATTATTCTGAAATATCATAAAAATATTTATTATAGTATAACACATTGAATGGAAATGGATTTCATAAAGATTTCATCATCAATTAATTTTTCAAAAGGAAAGAATGGTGTTCAATAAAAAGATCTTAATAACATAATAATTATGATAAATCCTTAAAAATAATTGGAATAATATCATCAGATAATATTTACAACAATGAATTATAATAATATCAGTACTTTGACGTAGGAGGAAAATATCATTTACAACTCATTTAAAATATTCTTTGAAAATTAAGGGAAAAAGTCTCTTCTATTAGGAAAACATTAAAAACTGACAACTTACTAGTATAATGATAGTGAATATTTCATTGATAACACATGGAATATTTAAATGTAATTCTCATGTTGAATAAAATATATGAAAATGATAAAATATACACTTTTAATTTAATTTAATGGAAATAATTACTTTTAAATTTGTTAAAATTAAAAAAATTATATATTCAAAAATATTTTTAATACAATACTTTTAATAAATTATATTGAAATTAAAACTAATTAAAAACAACATTTATTAAAAATGAATTATATATATAATTTTTTATATATTAATTTTATTAATATGTACATGTTGGAGAATGATTTATGGCCCAAAATAAAAAATCATGTAGAAAATTATAGAAATCATTTTCCATAATCATTTTACGTACCAAAGAGAAGAAAATGTGAGGAAAAAAAATTATGAATCCATATAATTACAAAATTATTAAAAATAATATTTTTTTGAAAATATAATTATTATATAATTGTCCTTAATGACGTTTAGAAACAAATACTCCTGGAATAAAATGTGATTTTAACAGAAATCCTTACATCAAGACATGTCTCGCTCTATACTAACTAAATTATAATATTTAATAAATATATATTTCATTTTATATAATTAATTAACGTTTTAATGCATAAAATACGATATATGATTACCTTCTGTTTTTTAATTACGCCATCATTATAAATTTCTCATTAAAATTAACATTTGAGTGCCAATTGTTCATTCTCATACGCATGTTTAGATTCATTGAGTTCAATACATTCACCTTGGATGTGTTTTTCATATCAAGAAAATTAATCATCTAATAAATTTAATATGTATTGATTTTATACAATTTTATATCCTTCCATATTTGGTGGTGACTAATTATAATGTACATCAGATTAGGGAGACAATAGTCTATACCTATGAGTGTCATTTAAACTTATTAATTGATAGAAATATATAAAGGTAATTTTTAATTCACCATTAAGTAGTAATGTTTATCTTATAATCAGTATACATATTAATTAGATATACCCTTATTCCCATCCATGTAAATGGATAATAAAAAATAAATAACTCCTCATCATGGATGTGGTAGTCCACATATATTCATGAACAACCATATCATATTCCAATGTATGGAAGGGTAAGAAGGTAGAAAATATCATACATTTACATAATAAAACATATGTTATAATAATAATATATATGAATTTAATTGTTATATGTAACCATATGTGAGAGTTTATGGTGAAAAGTAAAATGAAATGCTTCATGTAGATGGTAGTTTGTACATACACATGATCCATGCATTCATCATTAATTAGATGAAAAATAGATTTAAATTTTATATACCATAAAAGTAAAAATACTTTTAATGTAAAAAATAAATATCATTTATTCTTAATATTTTTATACTCTGTTTGTAATTTTATTAATAATATCAAAACATGAATAATTTTAATAATATCACAAATCACTTGTTTGGATATCATCCATGAAAAATCAACAAAAGGATTATCTGATAGATAATTTTTTAATTAAAAAGAAATAATGGTTGTGGATGATTATTTATAAAGAGTATTTTTTATTATATTTTATTATATAATTGTATACAATTATGTCTGTAAGTGAAGAGATTATTTACACTTTAATATGTGAGGTGGGTGTATAACTTTTGAATAATTAGAACATTATCACATAATAAATTTCTTACAAATGTCAAGTGGATCCAAAATTAAAAATTATAGATGATATAAGGTTATGTTAGTAATATAATCTTCTGGTAAAATTTGATGTACTAGTTTTTGAATATTTAATCCTTATTGTTTTACATACATCTTCATTAAAACCATTTTATCCCATACAATATTGACAAATTTTTTCTATGGTTAGTAATTAATATTTTTAAAACTGATATTGAACATATAAAAATCATTTAAAATATGATTAAAAATATTAAAAATATTTAATTAAATAATATTCATAAAAATGGTAGAGATTAACTCAAATGTAAACACTCATAATGCAGTTAATATTTTTTGGGAAAATTGTATTTTTCAAATATAATGTGAATTTCATTTCATTTTTCTTCAAGAAAACACCCTATAAAGATTTTCCATTTTATTACTAAATATATAATCTAAAAAATACATTAAATTAATTCATAAATATTTATTATTTTAATTTTAGATTTAAAATTAATTTTTTTACAAGAAATGGTTTTATGAAAAAACCCCTTTTTCAATTTAGATGATTTTTTTTACCAATTAAAACTAATTCATAATAAATGTATGAATGACTATTTTTTATTATATTAAATTTGATAATATTTTATCAAAATAATTATTCATTAGATATAAATGAAAATGATATATCAAAATATATACTTATAAAAGTTTACCTTTTAACATAAAAAATTTTATTTTTAATATTTAAAATTTACTATATATTAAATATGAATTAATCATTGAATTATATAGAGAATTTAACAACATATCTAATATATATATTAGTCATACTATGTAATCAATTTTAATGACTATTAGATAATAGTAAAATTAAATAATAACTATAAATGATCTATGAAATTAGTCGGATATCCAAAACATTCCACTACAAAATTTATTAATGAAAATATCAGGTATAATGAATACATGATGTTTTATGATCTATACAGAACATGGACTATAAATTAATAGATAACATAATGAAAAAATAAAATTTAAATTAAATAATACAAAATAAAATTAGGATTAATCCCTTAGGAAAATATTATTGGACGACATTTTTTAGCACCCTAGATCAAATCTATCACAACAAGGTGCACTTTCCTGATTTTATAGATTCATAGTTAATAAGGGAAAAATCAATATAATTTATCTCAATGAAGAACTACACATGTAAATTTTCAATTTTGACATCATGATTGCGATATATTGGAAACTAGCGTTAACTAAATATATATAATTTAATACAAAGATCATGAGTTAGAGGACATATACATCATCAGCCTTGTTCAATTTAAACATTGGGACCTACTGAACAAATTTTTTTTCTCCAAATAGAGAATATCATAGTAGAACTATACTTGTTGAATCTAGTTAGTAGCCTACACATTTTAACACCAAGTTCCACCATCTAAAAAATAATCATTAAAATCCACAAATTTTAAACAAAAATCAATTATAGTGCATCTTTTAATCCTCAATCTTTATTTAATAGACAATATGTTCCACTATGAATCCATAATAACATTTTCCAAAAAATAATAATTTATAAAATGTATTATTTAAAAAAATATGAAGACATGTTCAATTAATAATGGATATTTTAATTAAGATAAATAGTGTGTAATATTAACAAGATTCAAAATGGAGTTTTATAATATAAACAGTCAATGAGATCCACATATTCAAATCAATGTTAATTTTCAAAAAAATAAAATAAAAAAAACTCACTTATTTTAAACCCATCAGCCAATAATTTATCCACATGAAAAACATAGATGATGATGAAGTCAAAACAAGAGGGAAATATCAGATTATTCATGTTGTATGTGATATCCATTAGAGGTGAGTAGTGTTTATTTTGATTGATTTCATGATATTAGTAGTGTAACTCTTTATCCTTATGATTGAATTGACTTATTTACATGGTATAGATCATATAATTTATGATATTAAGAGTATCATATTAAAGAAAACTTGTGATTAAAAATAGATGAAAATAACAACTAAGCATACGCAAATAGTGTTCTCTAATGATTTCACCACAACTCAAAGAACTAATATTTTATTTTAACTAAACATTCATGTTGATATTCATTTACTATAATAAATTGGGATTCCATGAAATAAAAAAAAAGAATACATTGGGGATTAAACATACAATAAACACCCTGAATCACAAATACAATGAGTTCATATAAAGGGATTTGGAATAAGTCAATTTGAATACAGATAAAAATTCTAGTAGACATAATACTTCTTAAAATATCATAATGGAAGTTGAATATTGTACAATGATATATCAACCCATTTATAACATATTAAATTGATTTAATAATATCTTTCATAGTTACAATAAAAATATTTAGCATCATTAGTGAGAGATAAGGATTGGGGGAAAATTTATGCACATAATGGATTGAGGGAGAATGGTTACATGGAATATTTAAAAAATCAAATATCTATTTATATACTTATGTATCAATTTAACAACTCAAGAAAAAATAACATCTATTATTCTTACTGTAGAGGATAGACCTTGAGAAGAACCAGATGATAGACTTTTGAAGGGATCCCTCTATTGATGTCCTCTAATGAGAAAGACTCCATATGATAGTTAGTGCCGAGGCCCTAATCAATGACTTTTTAAATTTAAGGATTCATGGAAATTACACATCATATTGAACATAAATAAAGGATTAATAAACCAAGGTATTTAGTAAACCCCTTTTGGAATACTCCAAATCCAAAATATCATCACTAGTGAAAATGTGTAATCCTATATATTACATTTAATATCTACGGTTATATGTAATTGAGTATTAAATTATTAATTAAATTATGAATTAATATTAACTGCATGATCCATATATTCAAGAGACAATAATATAGTTTTCCCAGTCTAACTATGATGCTTGGAATTGAGCGACGTATTTTCACTTGAAATCCATCTATATATTGAATGAATATTGTGAAAGGAAAATAAATTTTTAGATGTATGGAGGAGTAATGGTAAATAAGGTAATAGATTTAAATATTTATTTAAAATTTTGACTAAAGGAATCCAATATAATTATATTTTACATTGATACAAATCTAATTGATGTGTTCATGAAGTGAAGCATTTATTATCTTATGGTTGTTGAAACCCAGATTCATATTTGATACTTTTAAAAAAATTCATCTATTGAAAATTTATAATTTTTATTTCAGGGATACTATCCTTCCAGATAAATATTGTTTTCAACAAAAACTATTATTTTCATCATGATAGGAGTGCCATCAATAACCAAATAAAGAGTAGAAATACTTGGTCATACTGATATATTTTAAAAATATTATTCTATCTTCCATCAATATAGATTTCAAATTATAGCTTTCGAGTTATATAGTAACATGGAATAAAATATTATTGATGTTAAACTTTTTTGGGAATTACCCAAAATACTGGGACTCCAGGATGTACAAATTTAATAAATCATTCTATGATTCCAAATCCAATCCAAATTACCACAATTCTGGAAAAAGAAAAGTTGATCTGAAAATTGTATTTTGATTTCACCAACTAATAACATCACCCAATAAAAATGCATAAGGAATGTGTGTCTCTTTATGAAAATGGATATTATTATTGTCACACTTCATTAAAAGGAGAATGTAAATAGTATTGGGGAGATGATTGGTATGCCCAAGACCTATAGAATATTTTATTACCATCAAATGTTTTGAGAAACTAGAATAGTATGAAGACTATTGACCCAGTCATTAGTGATTGGAAATATGGATATTGAGTGGGCGACAAATTATATGAAACCCCAAAGATATTATTAGTATAGTTTAAGTTAATAATTAATAAGAACTGATATATGTTCAAAACAAAAATAATATTTAATCTAGTAGATTAAAATATCATTAAAGATAATTAATCATTAAATTTTATTATTAAAACCACACAGAAAGCGTAAAAACACCTTCCCACATTAATCAATTTCACATTGTGTCCACATATAATGGTATTCTAATGAATGATAAAATATTCAATGGGAGTATGATGATAATAGATGAGACTTTAGTAGTTATTGAATTTTTTATAATAATGAATACATAATATTGGTCATATCAATTAATATTAAATATTTATTGGGTATTGATGTGTGTTTCAACGGAGTTGAAGAATCAACATAATCTTTCATTATCAATAATCTTCAAGTGTGTCCACTAAAAAAATAAACCAAACTATACCATGTTATTCTTATAAAAATAATTTTTTAGTATTATCAAATTGAAATTAAACATTAGAAAACATGGAAACCATGATATGAAGGTACTCAACCATAGATATATATCATTTTCTATATATATATAAACATGTTCTATTCATCATTACTAGATTAAATTTATTCATTCAATCCATAACTAATTACATTATTATTATTATTATTAGGATTTATAACATCTTCCATGTGGACCTCATTAGAGGATGAGGAGGATCACTCATCATAATTGGATGATGATAGGCTCTCAACAACACATTGTGGAAAAAGATCCTTATAAAAAATAAAATATTGTCTAGTGAGAATTTTTCATTTGATATTTTTATTTTACTTATGGTATTAGTGATTCCTATGATCTAGAGTGATCAATCCATATATATTCATCATTTGTTTCATCTCTATTGTAACACCATTGAATAAGAATAGTTATTTAAATTTTGGTGGTTGTTTAACTAGATCATGATTTAACTTACAAGAATAACTATTACCCTCTTATACATCTTCCATAATAGAGTAGTATATTATAATGGAAATAGAAAAATAAAAACTTTTACTACCATTATAATATTGTGATAGGAAACATTAACAAAATTCCATAAATCATTATAGATTCCTGATCATAGGTGACATAACTAATATGAGTTTTGGTGAAATATAATGGTATGTATACACTTTTTGATTTTGAAAAAGTTTATGCGAATCCTTATCTGACCCACTAATATGAATCAAAAGTTTATTTTTTAACCTATATTTAATTATTTCTAAATGGTGGTACATTATAATGTTCTTTATATAATATCTTTACACAACATAGAGATGTGAGTCCAAAATAAAAAAAACGAACTTAAAAAATAAATATGATTTTAATAATATTTAAATCCCATATAATAGTCTATTTAAGATATTTGTTACATGTATATTATCCTATATAAAATAAATGTATTTAAATATAATTATATTATTATATCTCAAGGTTATGTATTATGAACATATATTTCATCTACATCATGATTCAGTGAATGTGTCCCAAATACAATATACTACTTTGGAATCTACTATAGGAACTATAAAAGAGAAGGCCCCACCCATATTTTTGGTAAAAAGTTTAGAACCAACACCAAAATTGGTCATGAAATCCATAATAGCACAATTTAGTGGTAGTGGAATGATCTTCTCAGCACTACCTCTCAAGGGTGAGGAATTTTTACCAGCTCCTCTAATGTCATGTTTATATTCCAAACATGAGTGTGACCCTAAGATAACATTACCCCAACATTGATGTACTTTTGTGACACAACCCATAATTTGGGGGAACTCTATTTAACAATTATTGGGAACTACAACAGGATAAATATAAATATATTACTTCCAAAATAATTCTAGCAATATAGGATCAAACCCCATAAGGGTTAAACATTATAATATCCCACTTTGAGAGATAAAGAAATAGTTTTTGTTTAATCCACTAAAATGGATAATAAGAAATTTTGATTCACCGTATCAAACATATGATACATATGTTTTTATTTATTCATCCCAATATTAATTAGGGAATATCATCATTAAAAATTTGATAGAATATGTTGACCAGGATATGGATACATGTAATCAAAATGACGAATCCTTTTTCAAAAAATTTGTTCCCATAGAAATACATGATGATACAATGTAAACCCAAAAATATTGGAAATAATTTATTATGGAACCTTCAAAGGATTTGTATCCATGCACTAGCCAAGGTACACAATGGATGGAGTATAAATGTGTTTCAATAATCCTATCCCACAAGATGTGGTCAATGTTCTCTCTATTATGGTGTTGTTGTTATAGTTTAATCATGAGACATACAAAATTAAATGACTGAATGAAAAATTAATCAAGTTAAATTTATCATTTTAATAATATATTTATCCATCTATGAATATATCTCTTTATAAGAAATCTAATCAAAATGGGGGTTTTAGTCATTCCACAAAATATTAAAATCTGATCATGATATTAGCTTTAGATATTTGAAATTAGTGTACTTCAATTTTATAGTTGAAATAATCCTAGAGATTAACACATTAAGAATAAAATTATTATTTCATGAGAGTCACCCAATTATATCATGAAGTAGGTATCAAAATCCAAGGTATTTAATTTATGCATGTGAGATCCAAATTTTTTATTTATGCTTTATTTTGAAACATAATGTGTTTGAAAAAAATACTATTTTACCCAAACAACACATAAAAAACCACATAAAAATATAAAACTGTTAAAATATAACAATTGAATTGGATGATGAAAATATACATAATAAAATTATGAAATATATTTATAATTGAAAAACTATTTATATTTCATGAAAATGAAATTTATAAAATTTAACTATTCTTGTTAAATAATGCATAAAAATAATTTATTTATTATAATGTAACCCAAAAAAATATAAAAATTTTATGTGATTATTTTGAAGAAAATAAATACCAAATCATGAAAAGATATTGTTTATATGAGCAATATATTAACCCCAATCCGGATAGTGATTGACTATAAAAAAAAGAATAGTTAATACATTAAAATGTTAATTTCCAATGAAAATTGTTTCCATTATGTTTTTATATATTATTTAAAATTTAAATGACTAAAATTCATATTTTAATATGATTTAATTTAATTGTGTATTATATTTACCATGTTAATATTTTTTTAATATGTTTTTTTTAATTCTCTTAGAAATAATTTATTTAATGGGGAATAATGAGTTATTAAATTTCTACTCAAAACATAACATTTATGAAAATATTTAGAATTATGTATAAAATAAATAATAAGAAATATTTTCATATTATTAATATGAATATGTGGGGTTATTTTATTTATTTATAAAACCAATATTTTAAATTTTTATAATTCACAATATTAATTTGAAAAAATATTTATTTATTGATTTTAACATAATTATGTTATCACTAGGTGAAATTAGGTTTCTAATTTCCATTATATTCATGTAGCTATAAATTTATTTATAAAATAAAAATTAATGATATTAAATTGAAAATAATTCAAATTTTTTTCTTACTTGTTAAATTTAGGATACAAGATACACATTTGAAAAAAACCATGTCTTTAAAAATTACATATACATATGTTAAAATAATTGTTTCTAACTTCTGGGAGATTTAATTAAAAAACTATTATTATATATATTAAAAATGTAATATTTTAATAAATATAATCCCTTAATTTTTAGGTGTTAAAGTAATATTACTAGAATTCATGTAAATTACAATCAAAATGGAAAAACAGTAATTTTAAAAAATATATATTTACATTATGTAATTCTCATTGATCAAATAATTGTATATAATCCAATAAATGAATCTAATATAATTTTTAATTTTGTATATTTGTATATTAAAACCCATATTATTGAAAGTAAATACTAAATATGATTAAGAACACATAATGGTGGAAGCTACATTTTTTCAACATTATTTTCATTATATTAAATATTTTCATTGAATAATAACTTTTATATTATTATTAAATTAAATAATAATATATGAAACTTACATTATGGTTTAGAATATAATTTTTTTATAGTAATTTTGATATATTTATAAAAAAATATAAATTACTCTGGTGAAAATGAGATACCATAGTAAAAAACAGAAAAGGGTAAAAATATACTATTAAATAAGATACAACCTATTTAAAAAAATTCAAGTGAGTATTAGAAGTATTATAGACCCTATAAGAATAAATGAATCATTATTTCAAACATTTAGAGAAATTTACTATTGATTAATTTCATTCAATCAATGTGGATGAAATCAATATTTAAAAATATGATATTTTATACACTAATAATAGGATCTTACACCCCAACCCTTTTTCACCCATTTAAAAGAAATAAATAAAAAAGTATAACTTATTATAACCTAAAATCTCTATTTATTACCAATATTTATTCCTATCCATATATCTTCTCTTACGATCCTTAATTTCCTTCTCTAATAGAGAATATCCAAATGGACAGGTAATGTACTCAATAGAGCCCTATTGTTTATGTTATTCTAATATGTAAACAAATTTATTATAAATAAAAATTATTGATATTAATATTATTACCTATATATTCAAATTTTATTTTATTAATGGAAAATCCACTTTCCTATTTTCTATAAAACCATTCAAAAAAATTAAGACATCATCTTGAATACATGTGTACTGAAACCTCAAAGAAATATGTGCTTTATATTTTATGACTTTCACACATACATGGATTTAAAGTTATATATAATGAATAATTATTATATTTATAACATTATTAATAATTTTTAATTTAATTCATTTCTTGTCTTCCACCTGATCTTTTGAAAACTAATGTGGATCCCATGCATACATGTTTCCAAATGCCACTAGAAAATTGATGTATTTTATTTTTATTCTAGTATATGGTAATTTATTCAACTCATTTCTAAAATTTTAAAACTACATAATGAAACACACACACACACACACAAATATATATATGAGTACGTAACATCATTATTCTTATTTAACAGTTACATTTTCCATAAATTTTAATATTCCTAAACACACTCACCCATATAATAATTATTATTCAATTTCGGATCATTTTAACCCCCTACTTGAAAATGGTAAAAATTTCTACCATGGAGATGTTTGGAAACATAAAAATACTATTATAAGACAAAAGTGGGAAAATTATTTTATTCTATCTTTATTAGTGGTTATTGTAAAATTAAAGTATGTTTTTCCATCCATTTGTTCATTATAAATTACTATAAAAAACTCATCACCAACATCATCATTAAAAATAATTACTAAAATTTATATTAATAGAAATTAGAATACCATAATTAATTATAATATGTATATTAATTTTTATTTTATTATTTTATAATTGTAAAATTAGAATATAAAAATATGAATCTGCTAAAAAATAATATAATTTTCAATAAACCACAAATCAAAAAATTGACATTAAATTATTGAAATAAAATATAAATGGCTATTATATATGTAAAAAATATTTATAAATGGTTTTAGAATTAATATGTTTCGAAAAAATTATAACAGTATAATAATTTTTTATATAATAATTTAGTGGACAATTATTAATGTATGAATAATTGTAATAGTGTTTGTATCTCAATTTTTCATCCTTGTGATATTATTACTAGTCAACACTTGTTTAATGTTATTCTCACATATATTTCAAATATAATTTCTTATAAATGCACTATTAATATATTCTATTTGTGGATTAAATTCATATTTTTACAGAAAAAATTTTCTCCTTCCAATTTATCCAAAACTTATAAGTATGATTTCTTATTCAAATGACCTTTATATATAAAAAATAAATTTCTTATTTCCTTGTTTAATGGGAGTCCACCGAGATTATCAAATTTTGATTTATTTGAAAGAATTATTAAACTAAAATATATCATTATTGTATCTATAATTATTTAAAAGGATTGTTACATGTAAATATTTTATTTTTAATTATAGAGGATATTCTGGAAATTTTTCTACTTTTTGTTTTAATATAGATGTCAATTGATTACATTGGAATGTAGTGTTGGTATTTTATAGTTTAAAAATTCTTTCATATGATGAATTAATTGGAAAAATTTAGTGATGTATGTATCCTATATTATCCCCCATAGTATATGTTAGCATCACAGGGAAAACTATACATGGTATTTAGTGTATTCCATTATATTAATTTATAAATAAATGTTTTGGTAATGATAGTACATAAATGTGTTGGAATGTGGCCTTGAAGTGTCTAGTATTATTCATACCACTACTGTGAAAAAAGATATTTTTTCCAAATGATTTATATATTTTTAATAATGGATTTCTCTCCTAAACAAGTGATTAATTATAATAAATTATTTCATTTTCATTTATTTGATTCCATTTTATTTAGTCATTTTTATTCAATGATTAACCTAGATATATGTCTCTCCTTAAAAAAAATATTTGAGTTTATGCTCTTTATGATTCAATTTCCCATAATTATGTTTATATTCATTACATAAGATACCTTGGAGGTATTATCATATGTGGAGAATTATAGGAATATATATAATATTATTGATTTTTATGTTTTCTATTATATAGTTTTGAAATTATAATTAGTTGATAATGAAATTTTATTTTAAGTTAATAATTTTTATTAAATTAATAATTTATAAACCAAAATTACATATTTAGTGTAATTGAATTTTTTATTAATATTATAATTGTGGATATTTAAATTTTTCGGTCACTTATATTGGGTTTAAAGAAAATATATAATTACTATGTTTAGGTGAACTAAATTTTGAGGGTATGGTTATGGGGTATCAAAAACTACATCAGAAATCACAAACTACCCATGTGTAGGGCATGAAATATATAATAATTTCTTCAGTTCACCCCAAAACCATGATCATTCTTACTAAAAGAGTGTAATATATATAAGGGCGACACAGTGTAGTGTTCATCATAAGGAAATAATATGATGAATGACTGAATTATACTCATACACCAACAATCATGAATCCATACATCCAATCATTTAAAAAAACACCTGAAATCTGGATCAACAACTAACAAATTTTATCTCTTAGATTAGCCCTATGATGGGAAGACATGATTAGAAAGAGGCAACAAATATTTAATTATTTTTGGAAACCCAATAGGTGATAGTGTTACATGTTAGGAGATCAATAATATTACTTCCCTTATTTTATGTGCTCTAAAATATTGAATTTTATGCTCCATTATATCTGAAATTTAAAAAAATAGATAATGGGAGTGCCTCATATTTCACTAAATTTATGATGTATATGACATAAATTTTCAACATGATGATCCATTATAATTATTTTTGGGTGAAATTAATATAAAATTATTTTCATGAGTTACATAAAATATTAATTCATCTATTGTATCTACAACTAATATTAGAGTTTCAAAATTATGTCGAATTAGCATAACAATTCCATTTAGGGATGAATGGTCAGAAAGTTTCCCACACTAGGTATATATAGAATGAGGTCTTCAATTGATGATATTTTTACAGTTATCCTAAAAATCATAAAATATGATAAAAAAGGAATGATCAATAACACTAAAAACCAATCATATAGTGGTGGCACTTTCAAAACAAAAATCAAATGTACGCATGGAATGTGCAAGGCCATAGACTCTATAATTACCAATGAAACAAGACATAATCATATCAAAAATAGATTGTTCCAAATTAATTAATTTTTCCAATGAAATATAATCTAATTCATGTTCCTTAGGTAAAGAAACTTGATTATTTTTTCATCATTAATCATCATTATTATTTCCATTCATATATAATATTAGGGATCAATATAATTGATTTATTTTTCTTTATAGAAATCCTCATTAAAATTTTCATATTATTATTGGTCAAACTGGGTAAAACTTTTCATGAGGTGATCTACATTACTTCTACTAAGAGAGGGGATTAATTTTGAATTAGGGTTATATTATCTAGGTTTGATCACAATTTTTATTATTATATGACATAAATGATAGTTGATCAAGCATTTGAAATCTATATTAAATAACTAAATCTACCATATTTTTCTTCAATTCCTACTTCTCCATCCATGGATATTCCATCAACTCTATCATCTAGAGAAATAACATTTTGTGGAAATAATATAGTGTGAAAGAGAGAATCATTAATGATATCATATTCCATTCCAAACCCAATAGTATTTTCCTCCACTATAATTTCTATTATTGGTAGTGGTCCAATAAAAAGAATCCTTACCGAAAGTGGAATCCAATTCCATATTTTTTAATATCATTCATTTTATTTAACCTTTCTCTAATGAATATTATATATATAAATTCTTTTATACTATATATAGATTTTTGTGGAGGATGAATAGGCCTAGAGAACTATGGGTTTCATGATCATGGTAGTCCATAATTTTTGAGGTATGTCTCTATTTAAGATATATATATATATATATATCCATTACATGAATGTGAGTGCTTTTATGGGTCCAAAAATAACATCAAGAGACCCTTGTACTATATATATTATATTTGAGTATATTATTTTTAGATTATTTTTTAGAAGATCTAAATATACTAGATTAAAACATGTGTGTGGGAAGGATATTTGGAGGAAACCCTCTAATGAATTACCTAACATTAGTTTGAATCTAGAAACTAGGTCCACCAAAATTATATTTCACAACCATAAAACCTGTGGTCTAAGAGAAATTCATCACTGCAATGCGGCAAACACTGGTGTAAAATATTTACACCATGATGATGTTGGTTAAAATTCCAATCAATTTTTGGTTTGGGATTTTATCCAACTCATGAAAGAAATCACGTAATCACATGACAAGGATGATCAATTTCATAATGTTTTTGAGACTAAATTTTTTGTAGAAAAGGTACACTATTTTAAAATATCCATATGTGGGTGTTATACTATTATATAATTCATTGATAAAGGTATGGATATCCCTATATAGGGACACATTAGACCTATGCATGATTTAGGAAAGCATAATGATGATTAAAGTTTTCATGGTTTGATAAAATTTGTCTCTAGTATCAAAATATACCTATTCAAATCCTTATGAGAATTAAGTTATACTGAAGATGAACTCTCTCTATAAAAGTTAAAAAATACAATCCAATAAAAAATGTAATGACAAAGATCTACAAAAATTAATAAAATGTCCAAACCCATCTATATGATATCTGAAAATTATTTCAATATTCATTGTTTGGGAAAATTCATTCAATATTATTTTAGGAAGCCCATGAACCTATAGTCTTTTGATATATCCATAATTATACCATCAATTTTTAAAATATAATATCAGTAAAGGGGGTGGATAAAAATGTGGTGATGGGATCCCCCTTTGGGCCCTATGTGTCATAGTATGTTGAGTTAGTAATTTATAATAAATAAGGAAAAATATATGAAATGTGTCATTATTCTAGTTTTTCCTCTTAATGTGCTTTAATACACATTATAATCTTCTAGTATCCCACTCAGTGAGATTTATTTAATTCTCATTTTTCTAATTGATACAATTAACCTATATAAAGGGACCTTATAGTTTTTAATTACTTTAACAACCTATTTTTATATTTTGTTATTCATGGTAGCGATGGACAAATTATTCGATTAAATTAGTTGTTTATAAATATAGAGTTAAACTATGAGAGAAAATATTCAGTTGAAAATCCCCACCACTATTTTCAAAACTCAATTATATCATTTAATAATCATCAGAATAGAAATGCACATCCACATCAATGGTGGATATTTTAAATGACCTTGTATAATATTCTAAATCACTTGATGTTTCCAAATATTGTACCATAGAGAACTTCAGTGAATATGAAGAGGGTTTACATGTTTTTTATAAGAGTGATTCATTAGTGTCAAAAAACATAGAACAAAATGATTGTTACTCTTCACTATTAGAAGATATTAATTCCCATTAATTTTTTTCCAGTTCAAAAAATCCCACTAGTTCATCCTATATCCAAAATATTTAGTCATTCAAACAGGTAGAGGTTGTCCTCAGATATTCACTTATATGATTTTTGAATTATGTCTTGATTAACATAAGTAATCATAATAAGGTATATCAAGGCTCAAAAGAGAATACATTACCACATTGGATAGTCTTACCATGGACCATGGGGAGTATGAGGGTTACATTTCAATTATAAAATTATATTATGGTGTGTTTACCTAAAAGTACACAAAAAATTGGGATTGAATCTCAATGAGACTAAAAATAATCATGGTTTTATTAAAGGATATTTTGGACACAAGAATTTGTTAGACTAATGAATATACATCTTAATATATATTTTGATGATGAATATAAAAACCTAATTAAGGTAAAATTAGTTTTAAAGGTTTTTTATTTTAATTTTCTCTCTAATACTATTATATTAAATATGTAGAGTTTGTAGATATGAGTCTACCTTGAATTCATGGACCTCCATAGCAATTTTACAAAATTTATCAACCCCTTATATACTAATTATCGTATAATCAATATGATTTCAATATTTTAATCCCACTATTTAATATATGGGTTCTATAGTTATATCAATATTCAATTATCCTCACATGATGTAGGAAGCCACTACTTTTAAGAAACCGCAAGGGATATATTACAACTACATAGTTCCCATAATATTTATGAATTTTGGAAATACATACCATCATGATATGAATCATATCATCTATTACTTATTATGTAGAACAATGAAATTAGTTGTGGGTGTCATGGTAATCAAATCATGGATAATATTTTATTATCCTTCGTAACCCAATGTAGTTATTCCCTTGAATAAGTAATAATTTATAAAAAGTAATCCCATGATGTGTAATTCCATGGTATCGTTATGAATAAATCATGGAATTTTGTTATTCCATTTCATGCTAAGAATTTACCATAGTAAGACTGTCGAAATAATTATTATGTCTTCTCCCTAAAATCTTAAGGAACTATAAGGCTTCAAGAGTAATAATTTAGAAATTACCAACTTAACCAAAAATCATGATAGTAAATTACATACATTTACTAGATTAATGAAAAATTTATAGTCCTAATGGTGAGAGGAGGACCATAAGAGATTAATCGATAATGAGGACCGTAAGATATCATTTGATGATATCATGTAGTAAATCCCCATCCATCAATGTCTAATGACATCCATTGAATTGATTTCACACGTCACATATGTGGAGACTATAGAATTGACATGGTTCACTCATTTCTCATATGAATGGTGTACGTAATGAAAACAACCACCAATATATTAATATTGTCATTTTAGTCTCTAAAACATGACATTTTGATATCCAGAAGAAATTTTTTTATTTTAACATTCCAGTGCATAATAGATTCTATTCTTTGTGTCATCATAATTTTAATTTGGTATTTCTTTTGGTTTATTAATTATATCCCTAGCCATAAAATGTTAAACATACTTCTGGTGTGATGGGATTCCTATTAATTAAATGAATACTTTTACAAATATTATTAGATGATCTTTATCACACACATATATATATTAAAAAAGAATAAAAAATAATAGTTTCTTTTGAGGATATGGAAAATTAAAGAATTCAAATAAAAATTAGTTATTTTTCTATATAAGGAACTGATTAATCTATTATTGATTCTAAAACTGGATTGGTTATGCAGAGTAATACATAATATAATATGGTAAGCTAAAAATACCAGTATTAGAAAAAAGGGTATGGACATACAAAATCTATGTTAAACGTATTACATGATATCAAAATAGAGAAGGCTCAAGAGTAATCACATGGGGACAAAACATAATAATAATGATATCATAAGATCATGGAATCATATTAGATGTAGTAAAACATAGTGATTATATAAACATGAGTCAAAGAAAATGATTTGAGAAATATAACATGATAGAAAATGTCCTATAATGTTTTATATTTAATCCATAATCCCTTGCATGAATACACACGAGCATAATGATTTACCCAATGATTTGGATCACTATCTATGTGCACCCATCATAACATGTTCATTACTACGTGTACCAAAAAATTTAAAACAATCATTAAGCATGAACCTCTGAATTATCCATATAAATAAAATGGATTTTTTAATCATGTATCAAGACATAATCAATGGAAATTTAAAAATCTGGACATTTGAGAGATGAATATAAGACATATATTCCCTTTATAAATCTTAAGGGATAATAATTTTGGTATATACACAAGAAAAATTTATACATAATCCAAAACTTATACAGTATATAAAATGTTTTTAGTGTTGATGAAAATTTCTTCAATAGTTTAAATGGAATATTTCATGTGAAAAATAAAATTTTCACATAAAAAAAGTTCTTCAGTTTAATATATATATATATATATATATATAAATTTTATTAAAATGAAACATGAAATATTATAATGTAAAACTGAAAGAATTTTTTATTCATGATGGTGTTAATTTTAAAAAGTACTTATAATACAAATAATTCCATTAAAATTGTTGGAAAATTTTTAAAAATTTAATGAGTTATAAAATGAAAATAATAATCCATTCAAACAATTTTCCAATAACTCCAATATGGTTTAAAAATAATTAAAAAATAATTTAGATAAATTTTAAAAAAATCAGTCAAATTATATTGAGAAAAAATAGATGTGGATTAATAAATAATCTTTAATTAAGGTGATATATATGGTTCCATCTTCTCTTAAATAAATTTCTTCAATAATTTTATGTATTAGTGATTTGAGGATGGTAAGATTTACTATTTAATTTCACAAATAAAAATTGGAAAATCAAATATATTTGGTTTATGAAATAAACATAATAAAATTACTCTAATTGTGAGTATTTAATAACTAATATCAAATGATAATGAGAAATTGAAATGTACAAATACCACATTGGTAATTTTTTAATCATTACCACGTGAATGAAAGAAGTTAAAATTAGACATTAATTTCCATGAAGTTAAATATATTCCCGATATAACATATAAATGTAAAATTATTAACACTATAAGGTTACTAACCTTTTTATAACATAAATATTTCATTTTTTTAAATAACATTTAACATTTTGGAATACCATTCTTGTTTAGTGTCATAGAAATTGGGTACATATTAAATGAATTAAATAATGATAACATAATGATTAAAAGTATTCAATTAATTTTTGAAACTCCTTCATTTTATATCTTAATTCATCTATATTCAGGTGATCTCTATGGGGAATATATCAAAATAAAGAGGTGATAATAATTCTCAACAAGGGAATAAACAAAAGAATCACTTAGAATGTGAGGAAGTCACAAATTAAGAAATAAATAAAATTAATCAAAGTAATTTCATAATATAAATAACATGAATAATAAAAATGGAATTTGGAAACAACATTGAAATAGGACATTCATAATAATATCAGTATGGCTCATCCCCAAGGTTTCAGAAGTTATAATTATCAAGCTTATTCACCTAATTATCTTAAGAATTTCATATATAGAGATTAATTATTTACCAAAAGCATTAGAGTTGTATCAAGGGAAAAAATTAATGTTACTTAATTCAAATGATCAATATTGAACATAAAATATATCATTTCATAAATTTCAAATGGAAATAAATAATGGTTTTCAAATAAAGATCACTGTGTACAAAATGCTAAAAATCATGAAAACAATTTAGCACATGAATAGTGATATGAGTTTAATATATTTAAATCCAAAAATAAATAAGATATATTTACATTTAGGTGAATAAATAATAAAATTTAAGAGGTATATGTATTCAAAATAAGACAATATTTTATGAAAATGGAGAAAAAATGATGAAATGTTTTAAGCAACATAATAGTATACAACTAGGATTGTTGATAAATTATAACATGAGATGTTGGAGGTCCTCAAATTATAAAACACCATTTTTAATATTGAGGTATGAAAAAAAATAAAAAATAAAAAATAAATTCTGGATAGATATAAGAAGAATATTAAAAATTTACTTCAATGGATCAAAGAGGTGGAGGATCCCCTTACCTTGTGAAGTTTTAACCTAAATCATGGGGGGGGATAGAACATTTGAGACACCATGAAAACAATTTAGATTATTTTTATATATGGTAAAATGTAATAAAATCATAAATTTTGAAAATTTTAACTTACAGGATTGGGGAAAGGGTGGTATTTATACCTGAGAAATGGTTAGAATTAAGTGATTATATATAGGTTAATTTACTAAATAATCCTTCTACTAACGAGATAAATCAATTAATACCATATTGATGTTCAATTTAATAGTTCAATACAGTGGATAGTAATTCAAAACCTCCAACGTATGAAAAATCCCCAATAATCCCCACAATTAATGCACATAGTTAAAAAAATTCTTACGGTTAGAATTCATTTTTTTCATAAATGAATGTTAAATATTTATAAATTAAAATTAATTTTTATTAAATAATAGTTATAATTGTTAAATTATATTTTTATTAAATAGGAATTTTCATAATCTTTTCATCAGAATGATATAAAAATGGTTTCAAAAAATTAATTTTATTTTTAAAATGTAACATTTTACTTTATTAATAAAAATTCATTTTTTCGTAAAATTCCAAAAAATCCATCCTAAGATATTTTTCATGTCATAAATAAAGAAAATAATATTATTTATTCAAAATAATATTCTATTTGTTTGAATATTATTAAAATAAATATTATTTTATCAAAAACTAAAAATTTAGTTGAAAATTCAACTGTTGTACAATTACCAAATATTCATTTTCATTCGTTAAAATATATTATATCTAAAAACTAATTTAATATGATTAATAGATTAAATAAAATATTATTTAACACTTAAAAATAATATTTTCTAAAATATGATTTAATTTATATTATTTAAAAATAACACATTTGGATTATATATTTTAATAATATTCACAATTATATAAAATTAAATTTCTTTACAAACAAAAAAATGACCCTATATTATATATAATAATGATGATAATTTCAACCAATTATTTCTTAAGGAAAAAAATGTAGTGGATCTTATCTTCTTATCAATACACTTGCATTTATACTCATTATTAGACACTTTGATGTGAAATAAGTTCCATCATCATTTATGAAATAAATTTTGTTTTACTAACTCTCTATTTAATTTTGGTATCACTATTTTCAGGTGGGAGGATTATAATTGATTGAGGGAAACTGTTTTATTAAATTTGTCATTATTTATTCTTTATTATTACCATTATTATTTTTTATTATATGAATTATTATAGACTAAAAGTAGCATTATTTAACATAGGAATATTGTGTTCTCGATGTTCTACTATGTTTTATCAATTGTTTTACTATTCTTGGTTTCTATAGTTCATCTATAACAATGATTTAAAAACATCAAATGAAATAAATAATAATTATATATTATTCTATTGTATATCATAATAAAAAAGTAATAGGTAGGAATCATATTCATTTATAAGAAGTACATTTTTCATGTCGTTACATTTATTACCACATAAAGAAATTTCATCCTTGTAATATTTCATTATTGATAAACACTATAAATACAAATGATAAGTGTATTATAGGATGACATACTTACGTATTTTGAAACTATCATTATATCATTTATAATGGTTTGTAAACACTTAGGTTTACCCAATATATATCACACCACGGTGTAGTAAGAAGCATTTTCCTAAAATAGATCTTAATCGATTCTAGATAAATGTATTGTTTTTGGGTGTTAACACTAGGTATATCCATTCCATATCCACTTCAATTGTTTTTATCCATACATGGATTTTATTTCTTGAATACCACTTACATAATATATATGAAAACTCGATGATTATTTTCTTATATTTAGACATCTCCTAGGTTTTTTAATAATAATTTATAATGTAAATTTATAAACATAAATAAATCAACTTTTATTCCAAATTTTTTCTCCCAAATTTTATATTACATAAATATTTCATTTAATGAAATGAATATTTACAATTTTGGAAGATATTTTCGACTTAGTTTCGTGGACATTATGTACATGTTATATAAATTAAATAACTATATCTCAAAAATAAAAATTACTCAATTATTGGGTGAAACTCATTGTTACTAAATACAAGGTCATAATTCTATTGGTAATCTAATTGAGACAAACTTCAATATAAATGGGAGAGGAGAATTCCATTTAAAGGGAATAAACCAAGAATACACGTAGCAAGTCTGAAAGATGAATATATAGAAGTAATGATCTAATGAATATGTGTACTATCATAACAAAAAATACAAGATTCGAAAAATATAAATTTTTATATAATATAAAAATTGTTAAATCATAATAATATCACCAAGGAGAATTCCCAAGTTCTCATAAGTTATAATTACAGAGGAATTTCTCCAAGGAATTGTATTTACGTTGTACCTGAAGATTAATTCATAGAACAATGAATTGGAGAACATTTAGGTTTAATAATTAATTTTTATAATTTCTTGTGATCCAAATTTAATATAAACAAATGGAAATAAATAAAATATTTCACTTCAAAATAATTAAATACAATGTTCTTGATGGCGTGAAAAAATATCCTTAACACATAAAAGGGGAAAATGGTTTTAATATATGTAACCCCCAGAATAATTAAGTTATTTTTAAATCTAAGGGAATTAATATGGAAATATAAGAGGTCTATGTACTCAGAATATTATAATATTTCATGATATAAAGATAAATTCCTCAAATGATTTTGGCAGCATAACATTATACAACATGGATTATGGTAATAGAATAATGAGAGATGTGGGAGGTTCACAAATGGTAAATCACCATATTAGATGTAAAGGTAAGAAAACTATTGAATAAATAAATTAAAGAGGTTGGATGCATAAATTAAACACCCAAAGAACCTACTTTAATGAGAAATTATAGGAGGGGAATTCCCTTACATTGAAAAAATACTTCCTAAATAATTGAGGAGAAAACCCTCTGACCTTGGATATTCTATGGGAATACCTTGGCGGATTATAAAAGATATTAAAAGGTTGTAACTTAATGTTTTTCCATAATAGAGTTGAATGTGGTGGGAAAAGGGTTGTATTAATACATTAGGAGGGGTATGATTTCAGGGAATAATTATTTGTTACATTACTATATAAGCCGACAACTTATGAGCTCCATCAATTATAACCATCTATCTCAGAAATTTAATATTGGGAGATGGTGGGTGTTAAAACATTCCCTATATTGATAGAATTATACTCTATAAATGACCAAACTAATTCCCCAATGTCATAAATAATTTTCATATATATAAAAAACAATGTTTTGATTCAAAAAAGAAGGGTATAATTGTTTTTGTAAATTATTAATAATTTTAAAATAATTATTATACATAATAAATTATTAATTTATTAAATACTTTTTTTGATAAAATTTTATCCATACTGAATATAAAATGATTTCTTAAATTCATATTCATTTCTATAATAAAATTTTTATCATTTTAACTAAAAAATCATTTTCCCCAGAAAATTCCCAAAAATTCATCCTAAACCAATTTTGGCGTTCTAAGTCCAAAAATGAGTTTTAATTATTAAAAACGTTATTTTATATATTCAAAAAAATTAAATTTTTGATATTTTTGATTATTAATAATAACATAAAGAACATTAAAATTTAAAAATTGGTATACAAATCATCTTTCGGACCATTAAAAAATTCAATTAGGATAAATTATTAAAATAATATAATTTGTAAATAATTTTGTAAAATTATTATAGAAAATAAATTTTTATTTAATACATACAACTAAAATAAAATTTAGTAGAATGTAATTTGTACTATCTGAAAATAATATAGTTTTATTAGTTCATCAGTTATTCAAGATGATCATTTAAAATGCTTCTACGTAACTAAAAAAATATAATGATTAAATATTTTTTTGAATAATTTGTATAATGTACACAGACCATATCATTTGATAAACATAATGATTGTTGATAAAATTTTCTAAAAAAATATATTCCCATTCATAATCATCATCATTCATGTAGATTCTTTACAAGGTTATATATCATTTATAAACAGAATTATGTATCAATACATGTCTCCTTATTTTATATAGAAATGTTTGTGGGTGAGATAATTATAGGGGAACAAGGTGACCCTTTATATTATATTTAAAATTATTTATTCTCCCTTATTTATATCATTTTAATATTGGGTTTAATAATAGATGTTTTTATGATTGAATGTGACATTCTTAAATAAATGATTAATGTGTTGTTAGTTTTCTTGAAATTATTCTCAATCATTTTACTATTCATGGTCATAGAAGATCATCTCAACCTATGATGTAAATTTTTTTAATGAAATGATGATTCATTATATCTGATTAAATTTTTTAAAAATAATATAAATGATATTGGGATATAAGGGAACCATTAAAAATTACATTTTGTTGGTCACTACACACCACAAAATAAAATAAATTGGTAATATGGAATACATATCATTAATGAAAAAGTGAGATGGAAATACCATCCATAGAGTCTATAAATTTCATTTACATACTTTTTATCAAGAATAATTATAGATTACCAATAATTTTACACATATTTTTATATGAATTTTAACATAAATATCCATTATAAATAAAAAATGATCGAATATCCTAGTGTATTTGGAATACTTCATACATAATTATACAATGTGGAATTAGAAAAAGAAAAATTTATCATATTTTCCATAATGATATCCTTACTCCAATTTTGATCCTATAATATCATAGGGTAACCTGGGGAATACATAAAAGAGTAGGTGTAAAAAAATTCTTGTAGGGGAATAAACATGTAAATGAAGCATACCACATCATTCATAATGGATAACAAGATTACATAAAAGGATTGAATTATGAGAAAAAATGTGAAGGTTTATAAAATGCAACATAGAATCATAATATCATTAAAATTTAAAAATGTTTTAGCACTATATATCATGAATTGAATAAGAGTCACGGCTAACATCCATGTTGATACCACCTGGTGAATAGAGATCCATAATGGATTAGGATTATTTGCTAACCCATAAATAATATCTCATTAGAAAAAATAACCAATGAATTGTGTTGATATCTGGGAACACCAATCATAAAATTTATATACTTATGTGTTCCACATAAAAATTTCACTCATAGTATGTAAAAATAATGGCATCCCATTGAAATAAATAGGTTTCATAATCACGACATAAAGAACAACCAAATATTGGATTATAATATTTTCAATAAAATAAACTATAAAATAATTATTTAAGATTAATAATGTAAAAAATAATATATATAATGATAAATTATGTCCATGTGAAGTCAATATGTTAAAATTAGTATAGAAATAAATTTTTAATGATAGCTCTTAATAAAATATTTTTAAAATTTTACAAGTGGTTCTTAATATTTTTGATGGAATAATATATTCAAAATAAAAAATATTGTTATGTTAAAAAAGTTTTCAATTATTAATTTAGTTATTTTGGAAAAATAATATTTTGGAAAAACATTTCAAAGTGTGTACTTTAAAAGGACAATGAAAATGAGAAGTACCATTTCATCATCTTTTCATTTTGAGAGGAATTGGAAATGGAGCTGTTTATAAAATGTATTTCACCATAAAATAAATTTTAGTTTAGAAAGAAATATATTAATGGACCTTATATACAAAATATAATAAATTTATACAATGAAACTAAATAGTTAAATTTAGGAAAATGTATAGAAATCGTATGCCATAGGAAATAACAAGGTTTAAAAGGATACCTTACCTTTTTAATAAATGTGTTCTCCACATGAACTTAATATCTAGGATAATAGATTTATATTTATTTGTAAAATGAATCAAAACATATTCCCCAAATATTTTATTTATTGTAATTTTAATATGTTAATTTGTTTTTATTATTATGAAGTTATAAATTTATGGTTTTTTATTGGATCATTTATTTAATGGATTGAAATTCAGATCACCTCTACATATATATAAAAATCATGTCAAATGGGAATGAAACTCATTAATTTAAATGAATCAATATTCATGAACGTATATAATTTTAAATGTTCCCTTATATCATTTTTTTCTTACATGTGGGTGATTCAATTAATAAAAAGATACTGATAAATGATTAGTTTATTATGATGGTTTCACTAACCATCTCTAATTAGTTTTGTTTTATTTGATATTATAGAAAATAACTCATTTGAAATTATGAAATAATACACAATACAAATAAGTAGTTCATTTTAATCAATTATATATGAATTTAACTTATAATTAATACATTAGTGGAAAATTAAAACTCATCATCCTTAAAGGTGATATACCAACAAAATATGGAGAAAAAGTTACATTATATTTGAATAATAGGAGATAAGAAAATGGTAGATAATATATGTTACATAATAAATAAAAAATTAATATATACAAGATAAATTCATTATTATTCTATTTTTGATGAAGGATTTTAGGGGAATGTAGTAAATGAAAATAAATTGAATGAGATAGTTTTAGGATCTCAACTATTTACAACCACCTCCATGAAGGACCCCTTATATAAAATGGAATTGGTATTTTAGTGAGAATATTGACACAGGTATGACTGGGGAGGATAGATCAAGGAAGTTATTTTTCAATTATCAAGTCGTTAAAGTTTTTAGGAGAAGTGGTGGTCTTGTGTTATATTTATGATTGTAGAAGAGGGGTATTTTCTAAATTTTATATTCAATAGTTTATTATTCTAGATCAGTACTATCAATAATGTTGATTCTTATTACTATATAAATTATATGTCCTTGTAATGTTGAACTAATGTGTTCTTACAGCACTAGGGGCTATATTTTCATTTATTATTTATAAAAAGTTAAATACCATAGATTTCTATATTTCAATATTTACCCAAAATTAAATTATTTTACAAAAATATTAATAACTAACCATACCAATTTTTTTTAAAAGTTAATTTATATAATTAAACATTTTTATGATATTAATTTTCTAAATATGAGAAATTTAACATTTACATAAAATTCACATTTATTAGAAAAACACTAATTTAAATATTTTAATTAATTTTATGACCATTTGGAAAAATACTTAATGGTCCCTTAAAGTTATCCACTAATTATTATAAAACATAATATTTCAATATAAATCTATCATAGTTAAATAAAATTCAATTTACTTAGTTTTATTTATTACAAATGTTTTAATAAAACAATTATATTGTTTAAAAATAAATATTCCTAATTAATAATTTTCATCCATGTATTTAATTGTTCCAAGGATTAAACATGTAAAATTTTAAATTTTTATAACACCAAAATATAATTTAACACATCCACTGGTGAGGTTACTATTCTGACTGTAATATTACTATTTGTAATTTGTCTATTACTATTCTCATGATTTTATTACTATTCTAACATCGATATTACTATTATAATAGTCATATTCCGAATGGGTATATATGTTCCCTAATTTATATGAATAACACTTATTCCATTAATTAATAACAAAAATCTATTTTATGCCAATTTTATATATTCATTAAACATAAAAATGTATATTTTATTACTATAATTATTATTTATTTTTATATCTTTGTTCATGAGAGATATCATTCTTAAATGATCCAAATTTTCATATGTTACTTATCATGTTTTCTATTTTTCATAAAATTTTAATATTTTCAATTATAAGAATTTTATCTTTTTTCTAATTCATCGTTCTTAATTTTTGATATTAATGTTTATTGGGTTTATCTAGGTGTTGTATGTGATTTATACTACATGATATAATTATAAGAAGGAATAATTTCATTAATTTGATATTATTTCATTAATATATTTTCCCCTTAATAAATTTTACCCAAGAAATATCATTATACCTAATAAAATTAAATAATTTTTTGGAACTTATATTTCATCACATCCACTAGTACCCATATCATGTCATCAGACTTATCATCATAGAACATTGATTTACTGAGTTACCTTATTGCATAGACCATTATCTATATGGTTCAAGATCTTTACCAGTTGATCCGCATAAGAGAGGTCATATTCTAGTTATACCACCACTGAGTTCTTCATATGTGAGGGATCATATATTTACTTCCTAAATTTTGATAAATGGGATAAATTAACAATATGATATTTCATTGCTAGGTATTCTAGTTGATAAGATACACTTTTTGGGATAAATATTCTAAAAAAGGGACAACGTATGTGGTACATAGCTTTACCCTCTTCCAAAAATTATTCCATATATATATATATATAACCATCAGAATATGTTATCTCGAATCAGAAAATCGACATCATATAAACAACTATCTTCCTAACAATTCTGTCCACTATAACCATCCCTGATGTTAGGCTAAATAGTCTTGACCTTATCTACAATTTCTAAGAAAATTTTTCATCCCATCAACTTGTGATAAAAAACTTCATCCCAACATATAGTTTTTATACAAATCATCCCTTAAAGATTATCAAATTGATCCATTTGGTTTCATGAGTGGAAACTATTGTTCTAAACAAACTCAACTGGAGCTAGATATTGGGAACATCCTCCATTGATTTCCATCAACCATGCTCTCAAACTGTGTTTATTTTTATACATAGTTTTCTCAAAATTTATATTAGTATTGGGGTTATAATATGAAAAAAACATCACAATAGTGTTTAAATCATTATAGATAGTCTTCTAGAATGTGGTGATTAATATCAAATCTCAATCGAATAAAATTGATTGTTATATTCCATGAATCATCATCAATTATCTAATATATATCATTGTACATTGATCAAGTGTTATGTAATTTAAAATTGAAATAAATCTATAATCCATCATGAGATGATCTCAAAAAACCCATATTGCATTATATGTTTTGGATGACATCAGAAGTCCATTGATAATTCCCCAACCACAAACAGAAGACAAACAAGAAGGAATGGTTTACCCGAATAGATGAAATGCCTTACCCTGATGATAAATCAGATGACATAGTGATTTAGATGGAAATGACTCACACAAAAACACATTTATTTAGTAATTAGGTGAAGAAGAGATTGATGAAAAAGAGGATAAATTACTAATAACTGTATGAAACCCTAAATGTTGTATGCCTGACAATTAAACAGCATTGAATCATTTAAAAAAAATGAAAAAAAGAATTATTTTATGTGTTTTTTAAAAATAACGTGGACTTTTTAATTAAAAATTGAGTTTTCACATTACATGATGTGTACCCATTACATGACATGTAAAATTATAATTTTGAGTATTCAATAAACAAGATATTTCCAAAAATAATTACACATCATATAATACAATTACATGTCATGTAATTATCTAGTGAACAATACAAACTATAGTTTTTTCTCAAAACATAAATAATACTTCCCCATTACAAGTATCCTCCTAATTCATTTTTAGAGAATAATTCTTGAAAGGAATGGATATGAAAAGTACATGTCATAAAATACTTGATATAAAGGTAATAGTTTGTTACAATATCCCCACCATAAAATATATCCATCTCAAGTAAGATCTCATAATCCTAGATCTAACACACGTATGGATTATACTACATCATTATTGAATCCAACACCCACTTCTTGTGGAGATCCAGTCCATATTTCCAATGTACTCGATCTAGGAGGATCCTTCAAAAACACTATAGTATATCTTGGATATCCATAATCTAAAATTGATGATTAACCAAATTGGTATCGAGATAAATATCAACATCCTCCAACAAAATCACATGGAAATTATTTGTTATATAACTCCCCAAATATAAAACATTAAACACACAAACTATATACATCATGATATATGGTAAAAGAAACCAAAAGGGCGCCCTTAGCAATCACTCAATGATCTCAATGGGGGCCACCGACCTCAGTGAAAACTTCCCCATTATAACCAACATCAATGTACTAATCAATGTAAAACTCTACGAAATACATGGGAAATAATGGTAAAATATATTGTTAGACGATTAGAGGCTGCATAAGATTTTTGACAACACTGTTCCATTATCAAACACTACTGGATCAACTTCCCTACCTCTATTATCTCGTAAAAAACAATCATCTAATCTATCGAATTCTCTCCCTACACATTTCATCATAAGTTATTTTCACATGGCCACCCATATAAAGCACTGAAGGGTTCTATCCTACTCTAATCCTAATTACTATTATTATTGGTAAAATCAATTAGAGGTAATGTATGTCCCATGATCTGCTGAAAATAATCACATAATCCTGTATCATATCGTTGAGAACCTATATATCCATCTCTATCTGTCCATCATTATTTTAATGATAAGTCTTCATAAATTTCATTTGGGAACACATTTCCTCTTGTAAACCATTCCAAAGTATGGAAGTGATCCTCAATTCCCTATTAAAGTAAATTTAAGTGGGAAGCCCATGAAGTCTCAAAATCAATAGGACAAATAATTCTCCATGTTGTAACACTTTCATAATTTTACTATATATATATATTACAAATATAGTTTCCATGGTTTCTACTAACAAATTTTTCTAATACTAACCGTAGTGACATGACTCTAGAAATCATGGAGTTGGTGTCGTGCTATCATTACATTGGCCTAAGATAAAACTAAGTCACATACCAAAGAACTAATCATTTTAGTTTTCCTATTAAACCGTATATATACACAAGTCTTGATTAAAAATTTGTGTAAAAATTATTATATATTTTTTTAAGGATAGGTTTATTACATCTAATATAACCTTCCTTATCCTTCATAGTACATTTCATTGAATCCTTGGAAAAGGAAACCAAATAACAGAGATGTAAAATACTTGGTAATGGTAATATTCAATGGAAGGAATAATTAATCAATAAGAATAATAAATATAGAATAGATGATAAATGAACACACAACCCATGTCATAAATAAACTAATATTGGAGTGCATAAACAATCAGTCATGTTAAATAACTGAAAACACAAAAAAAATTAAATTATTGGATAAAGAAAAATAAATATGTTAATGTAATAAACATAAAAAACATTCCATTTTATCAATTAATTTTGAATTAAATGCATCCATAGAAATTATAATATTTGTAATATAAAGGATAATATATATTGAATCAATGTGAAGGGAGTGCTTAATAATTAAAGATCACAAATGAGGAAACTAAAAACCAATACCGTAATGAACTTTAAAAATATATTTTAAAAAAACCATTATATATTTTTTTAGTTAGTGATAATAATTTGACTAATGATAACATGGAAATGCATTGAGGAGCTAAAAGATTTCATGGCCCCACTTCTAAAATCATGTATGAAGAATTCACTATATCGAGTAATCGATTTAATGTATGGATAGTTTTACTAATCAAATATATGTATTGAATTAATAATATATATTTATCAATATTTTTCTTTTAAACTATCAAATTAAATCCCATATGTATAAATGGTACATGGTTTATGCATGAAACATATAAATGGTAAATTGTATGTATATTTAGGGGAAATAATGTCTAGTGATTATAGGAAATTGATTATTCAGGGATAATAAAAGTAATCATGTGTATAGATACAAATAATATCCTTGGTAAAATAAACTATAATCCCTGTAGAGAAATAATAATAATTCCATCAATACTACATATCCCAAATGTTGTAAAAATATAGCATTGTTGTTGCTGATAAAATGAAATGCTTTAAATTGATAGTTTTAAAACATTCACGAGGAAAATATACGTTTAATTTTGTAAAATTTTTTTCAAATAATTTTCCATGAAATTTAATTTTAAACACATATTCTTAAAAAATTATTCTTTAAACACGCTACATAATCGTAAAAGAAAATATGAATCATAAATCATTTCATATCTTATAGGAAGAGAAGAACATTATTTTTACATTGAAAAAAGGGTGGAAAATATCTTTATTTAGAAATAGACAGGAGCAATACATTAAAAAAAATTTAAAATAAATAATGGGTATAAATTTATCTAATAAATCATTTTCAAAATTTTAAAAAATCATTAAAAACGTGTTTATAAAAATGGTTTTGAATGATTATAGATTTTTCACTGAAGTGATAAATGAAGTTTTGTTTTGATAAAAACACATTATAAAAAACATTTAGAACCAATGGTAGAATAAATGGTACTACAACAAGGAAATATCCTAAAATACTGTACTTGGATAAAATTATTGATTTATAATATTGATGATAAAAATTCCTTTAATGTAATTTTATGAAAAAACAATCTCCAATGGAATTAGATTGTGAAATAACCCATTAAATGATCAAAATTTGGAAATGAGAATTAATAAAATTAATGATTAGGTGTATAAATAATAAATACATATATAAGAATATGTACGTCATGACCCGTCCTGGGGCCCATGTCGTGACTACCCCAAGCCCACCTTCTATAGGCCAGGGGCTAGTGACTAGCACCAAAGGCGTAAATCACTAAGCTAGGAAGGCATTGACTTTATGAAAGTAAAAAAAAACAAAAGAGTATGCAACAGGAAGTAAACACTAAGTGAATACAATATACAGAAAGTAGTGCTGAAAGTAAAGGGGGCCAGAAATACAAGCCCAACAGTAAAGTACTAGTACAAAGGAAAGAAAGTACAAATGAAAAAGGGACAAAAGCTAAAAAAGGGAAGCTCCTGAAATATCTTCCGAGTATCCTACCTGAAGGCTATGTACAAATATCCACCTCGGTACTCCACGTCTATCGGTCCGCTCCATGTACCGTCTCTCCGTGTGGTCCACCTCCGGGTACAGTCTGGTCCTGGATCGCTTTCGGCCTTTGTCAACGTTGTCTGTTATCTGCATCCAACACAACGAAGTGTGGGAATAGCCCATGTAGGGGTGAGTATAACGATACTCCGTAGGGACCCCGAGACTCCTGATGGTCTCCCATAATCAACAAAGGATAAACCACAAAAGAAAGATAAAACCACGAAGTATCAACCATCCCTACTTAGGTATATACCCATACATATACCTATGTTATCAATCTCAGTTCGGCTCCAACTCTAGATCCCAATCACAACCCAGTCCACACAGGATGTAAAGTCATTGACATCGATGATAATGATTGAAAGTCAAGACTCAGCTCACACAGTTATACATCTTTCATATGGCGATAGAGATGATTATATGTAGTCACTGATTCATCTAAGATGTCGGACCCACACAGTATACATGAGAAGCTACTCTGTCAGACCCCCACAGGATACAAGTACAGAGGTCAAACTACCGGACCCACATAGTATACACGAATATTAGTCATTCCTGTCGAACCCACGGAGGATCCCAGTACAGTAGTCGTCGTTGTCGAACCCACAAAGGATTATAGCAATAGAGATGATCAGATGTAGTCACTAATTCATCTAAGCTATCAGACCCACATAGGATACAAGAAACGGTATGTTTTTGGACCCACATAGGATACAAGACAAGATACTCTGTCGAACCCACACAGGATACAAGTACAGAGGTCAGACTGCCGGACCCACATAGGATACAAGAACAATAGTCATCGTTGTCGCATCCAACTCTAGGGTTCCCGCACAATGCACGCTCGATTCCGGGAGGGTCATCTAATAGAGAAAAGGGGCTATTAAATCAACTATTAGGATTCCAAATTTGATGTACCCCAATGTTCTGTCTCATCAAAAGGAACCCAACGCGACAGACGACATGTCAATCAGGTGCTCGGTCTGAGAGTTATTGGCATTTCCGTTCCAAGGGCCAGGTTGGATTTCAGGTACAATCCCACATGAAAATACTCCAAACACATCCAAATCTTGTGTGGAGTAGTCTAAAAGGGACGTCTCATCAAAAGTAATCCAACGTAGTTGACGACACATCAATCGGACATCTGGTCCTTAAGTTATAAGCATTTATGCTTCGTGGGCCCAGTTTGTTTCAGGTTCGAACCAACCCAGCCATACACAAACATCGCCAAAACCTTGTCTATAATATACCAAAACGCCCGCCTCGATCCAAGGAATCCAACACAACTTACGGTGTGCTGATCGGAGGTCCCTAGCTCATGTTATGGATCAAATACCAAAATTAATCTGAAGAGGGGGGTCTAAGTCCTGTCTGACCCGACCCAACCCGCCCTGGGTCGGCCCGAAACGGGCGACCCAACCCATGTCCGAGTCTAGCCCAGCCGCTGTGGCCCGGCCTAAGAGGTAGGTGGCCCGGCCCGTGTGGCTGGAGGCTCGTCCCACGCGGAAGGTGGCCCGACCCGCGCGCAGGCGGCCCGGCTGGGTGGCCGGCCGCGGCTCGGCCGGTCAGCCGAGCGGAGTGGGGGGGGGGGGGGCAGTTTCATGAAACGGAGGCACCAACTGGTGCCACATGTCCTACACGGAACCTACTATCATGGGTTCTTCTCCACCGCCACGACGCTCTTCTGCTGGCGGTGCACGAGAGGCGCCGCCACCCCCAGACGGCCGACCGGTGCCGCGATCTTCCGCGGGCCGCCGGAGTCATTATGGTGGTCCGATTTTTATCTCGTCTACGCCTACAGAGTCCTGGGGTCCCAATCTTCACTGCGACAGCCTCAAATCAATGTTTCCCTTCTGTTCATCCGTCACCCATCAAACCGCGCATCAAGAATGATAAGGCGGAGGGTTCGGACTTGTTCATTATCCAGTGCCCTCCACGTTAGAGGCTCAAACAATTATCCAACATATATTCGCCAAAGTACGAGGTTATAAATTACATGTATAAAATTATACAAAACCCTACCTCATAATCGGCGTTGAGCACAGATGAGGAAATCAGCATCGCTGATAACCGTGTCACAAGAGGAGGACTTGAAGACAATGTTGATTCGTTGATGTCAGGGTGCATCCAAGGAGGAAGCATAGTCAACGTTCCTCACAAGCGGCTCCTTCTCTTGTGGCTTGAACAAAGATCAAGGATGGTCTCGGCATTCTTTATTAGACACAAAGAGCGTTCATTGTGTTCTCCATGGAAGAATGCTCTCTCCCTAATTCTCCAAAGGTTCCACCACAGAATATCTGCCAATCCCATATAATAAAAAGGCTTCCCCAATATAATAATAATTCCATGAAATTTAAAACAATTGAAAAGAATTTTTTAGGCCACAAATTAATTAAAGAAGACTTTAATTAATTGTGTTGTCACAATTAATGGGAGGAAGGTGGAGTGGCTCTACCATTAAGTGGATGCTCACATGTTACGAGATGGGTTTAAGGGAGTTAAAGGGGGAGTTGAGGGGTTAGGTGCATGTGTGTTCCCCACACACATTATCCTCCCATTGGAGGTTACGTGGGATGTGGGACTCACCTACAAATCCTCATTGGAGGAAATAACCACCACTTAAAAATAAAATTTTATAATACAAAAATTTTATTTAATTTATTATGAATCCCCAAAAATTAACTCCCACTCTCGGCCAAATGCAACTGCAGTATAGGACTCCTTAAGTGAATACCAGTGCTGTGAGTTCATCGGTGTCCTCAGATTTCAATTCCAAGCACTGGTTCGAAAGATAGAAAAACTTGCACGTACGTTTACTAAAGTACCAAACAAAACATCAGAATTTGATTTCGGGCACACCAGGCCTCGAAATGTGGCACTGTCAAAAACAGCTGACTTGTAAAATTCCAAATAATTTAAGAAAAAAATTTCCTTGAAGTTTTAGGGTCATTACATTATCCCCACATCAGGGATTTACGTCCCTATAAAGCTATAACACACACTAGGGAAACAAATGAGGGTATTGAGAATGAATTTGAGAATCCCGCTCCCATGTTCTCTCCTGGAGGTTCCTGTGCTGCCAGCAAACGCGCATCAGAGGAATTGACCGTCAATGGAGTACCCACTCTTATCGATCCTCAATCTCTACTAGGACCTCCGTGAAAGTTTCCCCATCACCGATGTCAAGCTCCCCATGCTCGATGATGTGGGATGGGTCATGCACGTATATCCTCAACTGAGATAAGTGGAAGACATCATGAACCCAATGCAACTGAGGTGGAAGGGCCATGCGGTAAGCCACCTCACCAACTCTGATTAGGACCTGGAACAGCCTGATAAAACATAGAGAAATTTTTCCGCCTTGGCCAAATCTTCGTAGACCTCGACGAGGTGACACCCGTAAGATGTCTTGGTCGCCATCCTCAAACTCCAGTGGTCTCCGTATCCAATAAATATAGGACTTATTTCTTCTCTGTACAGTCTCCATGAACTCCTCGATGATCTGCACCTTCTCCGTCGTAGCCTGAACCATCTCTATTCCTACAAGTGCTGACTCTCTTGGGTCTATCCAGCACCGATGTGATCTTCAAGGTCGTCCATACAGTGCCTCGTATGGTTCCATCCCGTTGTTGGAGTGGTAGAAGTTGGTTTACGCAAACTCCACCAAGGGTTAGTGATCCTCCCAGCTGTGACCAAAGTTGAGACAACATGCACAGAGCATGTCCTCGATAGTCTGAATGGTCCTCTCAGTCTGACCATCCTTCTGAGGGTGGAAGGTGGTGCTCAAGCGAAGCTACATGCCCAAAGCCTCCTGTAACCCCTTCCATAGCCGGGAAGTGAAACTAGTATATCGATCGGAGATGATAGTCGATGGCACACCATGAAGCCATACGATCTCGTGAATGTAGAGGGTTTCCAAGCTCTCTACTGAGCCCTACTGTCTGATCGGTAGGATGTGGGCAGACTTGGTGAGTCAGTTGACAATCACTGGGATAGAGTCGTGTCCTCTGGATGTACGTGGAAGTCCCATCACGAAATCTATGGATATTCCGTCCCACTTCAACTCTATAACCTCTAAGGGTTGTACCAAGACTGCTCGTACCTGATTCTCTACCTTCACTTGCTCACAAGTGAGGTATCGTGAGACAAACTCTGCTACCGCCTTCTTCATACCCGGCCACCAGTTCTATCGTCTGAGTTCCTGATACATCTTCACCACTCCTGGATGTACCTCTAGTGGGGAGGTGTGAAAATCTCTAAGCAGTTCCTCCTGTAGTGAATCTGGTAAGATGGTACGTCCCCTGAAGAGGATGGCGTGCTCCCCACCTTCAGAAAACCCTTCAAGTGCCTACCCTGAGGATATCTGAGCACGTCGCGTCTCACAATCAACGTCCCCGCGTTGTGCCTCTCTGAGTCGCTAAATGAGTGGAGGAGTGACTGTGGGAGACAGTAGAAAGGAATCTCCATCACTATCCACAAAGGATATTTGCAATGCGACCAACAGCTCTGTCACCTCTCCTAGCAGCTGAATTCCCTATCTCCTTCTAAGAGAATATGCTACAATGTTTCCCTTCCCAGGAGTATAGACTATCTCATTGTCATAGTCCTGGAGGAACTCGATCCATCATCGATGTCTCAGGTTCAGGTCCTTCTACGAGAAGATATACCTGAGACTCTGGTGGTCTGAGAATACGGTAAACCATTTTTCCATAAGATAGTGTCGTCACATATTCAAGGTGAAGACCACTGCTTCTAACTTTAGATCATGGGTAGTGTAGTTCTGCTCATGCAGTCTCAACTGCTGAGAACCATACGCGATCACTGCTCGCTCCTGCATCAGGACACACCCGAGTCTGGTCCCTGATGCGTCGTAGTAAACTATGTACCCAACGCTCTCCTCTGGTAGCCTCAAGATGGGTGCACTAGTCAACCTCTTCCTCAGCTCCTAAAAGATCTACTAGCATCTCTCTAACTATATAAAGGGTTTAACCTTTTCTTCAAAGCTGATAGTGGTGCTGCAACTATGGAGAAGTCTTGCACAAAGGTATGTCTAGATGACTCCTGAGTGATCGACTACACCGTATTATCCATGATTCCATCCTTTCCTACCTGGGTTTTCCTTTTCACTGACCAATGAAAACCTCATCCCATCCTTTTAGTTAAACCACAACCTTTTTTCCTAATACTGTCAATCTGTGTATGAAATGTGGTTGCCCAGTCCATACCCAAACTAACGTCGCAAGGCCTCGACACTGCCACCAAGAGGTTCCAATAGAAACTCATGCATAAAGGGTCAGATCACATCGTCGGTGTATGTGTGATTATCGAGTCTCCTCCCAAAGGTATTTCTAGACGTGAGAGTCAAGTAAAAGGTTTATCCAGAAACTATCGGTCTGGGACAAGATTCGTGGGAGGAAGGAATGATTGGTACCTATGTCTCTTGATACAGCAGCTAGTAGTAGACACAGACCATATCTCATATCATTCATAGAGCCCTTGGGTCACACTCTTTGACCACATGCAGCTACTCTCTTCCCTTGCCCCCATATCCAGGAGCCTAGTGGGGACTAAAAAGGCGGGTGGTTGTAACATGTCGAAATGTTCACCACCTCATGCTGCTCTCTTGGCTTTGATTTCACGTCTGCTGCCCTGCAGATTCATCTGTCCTTAACACTTCGTCTTCTCGAAACATTTTGCATGCTCAAGTCTCTAAGACTAACACCAGTTTCATGCTTTTCAACTATTAACAATCACTGGCTGTATCCGCTCATCCAATGAACATTCAACCACAAAGGTTCTCTCTAACACCCTAAGATAAGTAGGAATGAATAGAGGAAGAAGTGATGGCTTAGATATCCTTAAACACACCTCGTGTAGAGACCCTAAGCTTGACTTACATGGACATTACATTACATTTGCGGAACACTTAGTACATAACAAAAACACACACACAAGGATCGTAATAGTTTAGTGTCTTTGGAAACTTGGAACGTAATCTTCTAATCCTGGTGAAAGATCTTCAATATCGCCCATAAAGATCTTCCTTTTTTTTATACCTAAAACATTTCTTTATATCCTGGGGAAAAGAAAACATAAAAGGGTGAGCTCAAATGCTCATCAAGGGCAAATAAAGGAAATAAAAATCATATCATATCTTTTTGAAAATCAAAACCTGCAAAAGAGATCATAATATCTTATCATGGAATAATTCATAGAAGTGAAAATGAGATCCCCATAATCATAACATAAAACTTGAAACTTTGTGGCATGCACACATAATCATGGAAAATCATTTCTTGTTAGTCATGGCTCATTGCCAAGACTATCTTAGTGGACAAAGTCCCTTTCTGAACCGAGTTCACTCCTCGTTTCAGTCCTGTATCACTGAACCGAAATAACCTTCCGTTCCAGCCATGTCTATCTCATGAGATATAAAATCTTTACCCAATTAATTGGAGGGAGATATAGGTCCCACCCATCTTATAATGAATCCTTTCTTATGTGTGCCACATAATCATAAACCATACATCATAGCGTAACCCATGTAATAAAAATGGAATTCTTAAACAACATGACATCATAAAACAATTCATATAAGATAAAGGAATTCATAAAAATATTTCCATCACAAGATAATCAAACCAATGTAATAATAGGGATAAAAACAGAACCCTTTTATTATCTTAGATGGAAAATAATTTTGATAAAATACTTGAAATCCATTCTTGAGGAAAATATCCTTTCTACTTCAAAAACATTTTCCTTTCTTAACATGTCTTACAATTTAAAACTAAAAGAAGTTGATTAAAAATAAACTTGAAAACTTGTAAAGGAAGATTCTTGGAAATAATGTTTTAAAAATCCATTCATGTCGTATAAGTTAAAAAAACATTCTTCTTACTTTTGTCGTAAAAGTCAAAAAGTACCTCGTATGAAAAAAAAAACGACAAAAGATTCCTTTCATATTCTTTACTAAAAACTCACCAAAGGGTAAAATTGGATTTAAACTATTGTAAGTGGATGGAAACAATATTACATATTGAGGGAACATGGATGTGGATGATAAAATACACCCCAGTAAATACTTACGAATAAACAATCTCGGATAAAAATGAGATTGTGATATTTCCCTTACCTTAGGTCCGATTTGCTTCGTATGTGTCCAAACCTCCTGTATAATGATTTAAATTATGTCATTGACTTATTACAGAATCATATTCATTGTTATAATATCATATATGGTTCACTTATGACATTATATTACCCGTTCTTTTGTAAATTCCATGTTAAAGAAGCGTTTTGGGTAAAATCGTTTCATTTATCATAGGTGTTTTGACTTGTTGTTCATGACATTATTATTACTTATATCATGATTTAATTACTTCCAGAATATCAAATATGATTTATATATCATATATATTCAGTATATATATATATATATATAATAGATAGATAAATGAAATGAAAAACACTGTTCATGGAGACGGTAGTCCGTACGTACGCATGAACGCTGTTTTCCTTTCCTTATTGTCTTGAATGGAAGTAAGTAGATGAAATACATATATACATAAATCCAGTATCTTTATAATGTCATATATTTCATTATTATTTCTTATATATACTTCTTAATCATTCTTAAATGGTTAACATGGAGAATGAATCTCATCGCGTCGTGGAGACGGTAGTCCGTACGTACGCACGAGCGATGATATCATTTCCATAAATATTGAATTGAATTGGAGTGGATTATACAATATATCATAATCAATATGATGTTGTAATAACTATGTATAGTTATTCTTTACACCATTATACCCATCCTTGTAAGGTGGTGGTGGAAAATAGATTACACCACGGCGTGGAGACGGTATTCCGTACGTACGCACGCGCGGTGATTTCTTTTTCCGTAGGATGGATAGATGGTGAAATAGGGTTGTTTCATACTTATAATAACATATCAGTATATGAGTGATACTGATGTTATTACTTAATAATGAAACAACCTAAGAAGAAGAAGTGGAAGAAGAAATAAAGATGAAAGAATTGGTAACGGTAATTACCTCTTCTTTGAAGCGCCTCTTTGAGACCTCCTCTTAGGGCACTAAAATTGGTCTTTGAGGAAGACCAGAACCTCTAGGATGTTTCTAGGGAAGTGGAGAAGAGATTTTGGCAGGGGTTGTCCGAGCTTGAGTGCTCAAATTGGTGTGAGGAGGAGGGGGAGGAGGTGTCCTTTTATAAGGGAGGAGAGGGGCACCTTAGGAATATCTCAAAATATTATTTTATATTAAAGTCAAAATCGGTTTATAATAATTCCAAAGGGTCTTATTTCGAAGATAAAGTGGGGATGGGTCGAAATCCTATCATCCAATAGGATTTAGACAAGTTTAGGTTATTATTTTAACCTTATCAATTAGATTTAACTCTAAGTTAAATAATTTAACTTTTACCGTGTCTTTTTGTTTTCTTTCACTATATGGTTAATACACTTACTATAACATGCCAAAAGAACCCCAAATTGAATATTATTAATAAATATATCCTTATCTAAGTCATTTGGCCTAACCTTAGATTTTTAGGAATAAAATAACAATTAATAATATAATATTTGATTTAAAAACTATTTTTTGTAAATTTTGACACTATTTGATATATGATTTTTGTGAAAGTCATAACAGAATTATATGTTCGAAACAAGTTGATTAAATCAACAATAATATATCATAGTAACCTAGAAAATTAGTGGAATTCATAAAAAGTCTTAAATTACATTTATTTTGGTATTTATATTATCTATTATGTCAATATTTCATTAATAAGATAATTACTGCATCATCTTTGTGTCATATATAAATTAAATTATTTGATGTCTAAAAATTACAAATAAAATACCATCATGTAGGAAATCTGTTTATATTTCTAATGAATATTTACAATCGAATTTATCTTATTTATAACCCCATATTAAAAATGATTTACTTATTAAACATTGATTTTAACTATTTTAACCCTTCTTTAAATAAATTAATAATAAATGCCCTAATCTAATCCAAGTGGGCCTAAATGGTCATATTTTATTCCTAAGTTTGTTTTTGGTCTAATTAAACTTGTCCAATAGAATTAGGACATGTGTTAGGGTAATATTAATATCATATTTACCCTTAGTTACCCTATTTACTATTAACCGCGGTAAAAATCGTAAAAAGTTACTATTCACCAAAAAATTATTTTTATCTCATTGAACCACATTTTACTTACTGATATCAACTGTGTCTATCGGATTTTTGAAATTCCATTCACAGAAGCGGTAAAATTAAGTTTTATGCAAAATTCAGTTTTTAACCTACCACTTAGTGGTTTCACTATTCATCAAAAATTGAAAGTTTTCAGAAAAAAACCAAAATTTCATCCTAAGATATATTTCATATTCCGAATTCAAAAATGAAGTCTATTTTACCAAATTCATAACATAGAAATTGCATTAATTAATTTTATAATTAAATCCCGCTGTTAAAACAAATAGCGTGTTTTTAAGAAACAATATCTATCAAAAGATTGACACTTGATTATGTCTGGTTTAAATGTGAAATTACATACAATGACCAACATTGTATTAAATTGTAAAAATATATTCTAAATATACTTTAAAACCACTCAAATTAATGATTTATCACTATTAATTATTTTGATTAAAAAAGTTGTTTTTAATTATAATTTAGTAATTTTCACTATTCATCAGAATATGAAAGTTATCCGAAAAGTACCAAAATTTCACCTTAGGCTAAATTCGATACTCCGAATCTAAGAATAAGTTCATTTTGAAAAATAAGATTTACAGAATTTTAAAAAGTGGTTATTACTATTCATAACGGCTAGTTTTAATAATATTTTAATAGCATATCGTTGTTTAGTGAAACTCAGTATTGCCTATTACACACACTATCGAGGAAGGTCGCGATTGCGTGTAATGAAAGGCAAGTCAAGGATGTGTGTTGTGCAAGATCCTTTTGGTGTAGCGTACAACACACGACATTAATAAAATTAAAAAGAATATTTTTTATAAAATCTTGGGCTGTTACATTCTAACCCCCTTAAAATGAATTTCGCCCTCGAAATTCGTCGGGGTTATAAAAGGTTTACTATTTGAAAGTTTCTTTGATAGAAACCCACATCATAAAAAGGAATACCAAAACTTATCTTTAAAAACTAAAGTATAAAACTTAATGGTTACCCAAGTTAACTAATCACTGGGTATCCACATAGGAGAACATAGGTGAAAATATGGACATGGAAGAGAAATATAACCATCATGTTCTGATGGAGAGTGGTAGAGAACATGGCTATGGAAAAGCCAGTAATCACAAATCCATAGATTTGTGATGATATAAGGTACCATATGATTCATCAGGTATAAGATCACTAGGACAACATTTTTGGTTTTCAAGATCATTTCCCTAAATTTGAAAATTGAATTAGAATAAATACTTACTTTATTTTGGTACAATCTCAATGTTGTTCGTGCCTTGAACAATTTACACTTCATCTCTTAAATAAATTAAGTTGAATTTGTTATTCGTGAAGTGTTAGCAGATCATGTGATAGAATGACGGGTCATTCCATTTGTCTCAAACAAAAGGTTAGCAAAAATTATATGCATAAGTCGATCTATAGTGAGATTAATCATATATGGTTCCTAAAATGGACTTATACTTCATATATCATACTGCTTAATAAAATAAAACTAGTTTCTACTAAAGAGGGACTTCCTGTAGGCCAGTGGTAGGCGATAAAGGCCGGTCTCACTTCGGTTGTGGGTTCGATTCCCACAGCCTTGTCCGAAGCGATGGGCTGTCGCCCGTCCTGCAGGTTGTCCTTTTTCTAAAACTACATTACTATAACATCCCATCAATAATATCTAAAAAACTTATATCCTTAAACAATACTCACTTATGTCCAACATAATCCATTTCAATCTTTAGGCTTATCCATAATACTGCAGTCCACTCTCATAACATAGTGAAAACGATTACCAGAGATTTAATACCATCGTTGAACACCATATATCATAAGATATGTTTTGTTGGTCACATTCCAAACATTCAAAGTCCTTAATCATGTATTCTCTTGAATACCCATTGAACCTTAGTGAAAACTTGAATGCAGTTAAAAGTTAACACTTTACACATACCAAAATCCTCAAAATTATTTATACTCAAAGAATGATATCACTTAGTCCTTATATCAATCATGAGCTCATGAATACAATCAAACATCTCATTATCTTCTTATCCTTTCATTATGCACTTATCATCTACTTTCCAAAAGAATCTGAATAACCTTTCATGGTTACTGGTACCATTCATCATACACTTTCAAAACTTAAGGAAAGACAACAGTGTAACAATCCTTAGATGTATCCTTATTCCATGAGATTACTTATATGATAAACATGTAATCATTTCACTACATTCTTAGACCATTGACTGATATTCAACATTTCTTTCATCTCACATATCATTTGTAGTTTCTTCATCATCATCAACATAAATACTTCCCATACGACCATGCTGATTCTCTTCATGAGACTTTCCCTTAGGGCATTGGTTTGCATAATGCCCGTACATTCCACATTTAAAGCATTTAACCATTGTTGATGTCATAGAAATACCATTATCCTCATCCATGGTGTTAACTGAACCTTTTCCTTTGCACTTACTTGCTTTGTGTCCTTCTTTTCCACACCCAAAGCATCTTCCAGTTCCTTTGAAACATTCTCCTTGATGCCTCTTCCCACATGATTTACATAGGGGAAATTGGACTTTCTTTCCTTTATGATCATCATGAAACTCCATCTTTCTCTTATTGGCCGAGTCAGGAAACTTACCAAATTTTACTTTATTGATCATATTATGAGATTGCTGATTCGGCATAATAATGAAGTTTGGAATTCCAAATCCCATTTCATTATGAAGAATATCATTCCATTGTCCATCATATCCTCCATTATTGTGAATCATCTTGTTTCCAGCCATTTTCTAAAACCCAAAAAGAATAGTGTGAGAGGCAAACAACATAATAAAGGGGGAGTACCTTAAATATCTAACATCTTAGGTTTAATTCTATGATCGTTATCGTAGTCCTAGTACTATAACCTATACGTATACTTAACCTTAGGGACATCCCTAGACATACCTTAGAAATAACTCTAGGGATCTCACTAACGTTTTCGCATCCTAGTTTCCAAAGGTTGACTAAACCTTTCCTCTGATACCAACTGTAGAGACCCTAAGCTTGACGTACATGGACATTACATTACATTTTCGGAACACTTAGTACATAACAAAAACACACACACAAGGATCGTAATAGTTTAGTGTCTTTGGAAACTCGGAACGTAATCTTCTAATCCTGGTGAAAGATCTTCAATATCGCCCATAAAGATCTTCCTTTTTTTTATAACTAAAACATTTATTTATATCCTGGGGAAAAGAAAACATAAAAGGGTGAGCTCAAATGCTCAGCAAGGGCAAATAAAGGAAATAAAAATCATATCATATCTTTTTGAAAATCAAAACCTGCAAAAGAGATCATAATATCTTATCATGGAATAATTCATAGAAGTGAAAATGAGATCCCCATAATCATAACATAAAACTTGAAACTTTGTGGCATGCACACATAATCATGGAAAATCATTTCTTGTTAGTCATGGCTCATTGACAAGACTATCTTAGTGGACAAAGTCCCTTTCTGAACCAAGTTCACTCCTCGTTTCAGTCCTGTATCACTGAACCGAAATAACCTTCCGTTCCAGCCATGTCTATCTCATGAGATATAAAATCTTTAACCAATGAATTGGAGGGAGATATAGGTCCCACCCATCTTATAATGAATCCTTTCTTATGTGTGCCACATAATCATAAACCATACATCATAGCGTAACCCATGTAATAAAAATGGAATTCTTAAACAACATGACATCATAAAACAATTCATATAAGATAAAGGAATTCATAAAAATATTTCCATCACAACATAATCAAACCAATGTAATAATAGGGATAAAAACAGAACCCTTTTATTATCTTAGATGGAAAATAATTTTGATAAAATACTTGAAATCCATTCTTGAGGAAAATATCCTTTCTACATCAAAAACATTTTCCTTTCTTAACATGTCCTACAATTTAAAACTAAAAGAAGTTGATTAAAAATAAACTTGAAAACTTGTAAAGGAAGATTCTTGGAAATAATGTTTTAAAAATCCATTCATGTCGTATAAGTTAAAAAAACATTCTTCGTACTTTTGTCGGAAAAGTCAAAAAGTACCTCGTATGAAAAAAAACGACAAAAGATTCCTTTCATATTCTTTACTAAAAACTCACCAAAGGGTAAAATTGGATTTAAACTATTGTAAGTGGATGGAAACAATATTACATATTGAGGGAACATGGATGTGGATGATAAAATACACCCCAGTAAATACTTACGAATAAACAATCTCGGATAAAAATGAGATTGTGATATTTCCCTTACCTTAGGTCCGATTTGCTTCATATGTGTCCAAACCTCCTGTATAATGATTTAAATTATGTCATTGACTTATTACAGAATCATATTCATTGTTATAATATCATATATGGTTCACTTATGACATTATATTACCCGTTCTTTTGTAAATTCCATGTTAAAGAAGCGTTTTGGGTAAAATCGTTTCATTTATCATAGGTTTTTTGACTTGTTGTTCATGACATTATTATGACTTATATCATGATTTACTTACTTCCAGAATATCAAATATGATTTATATATCATATATATTCAGTATATATATATATATATAATAGATAGATAAATGAAATGAAAAACACCGTTCATGGAGAGGGTAGTCCGTACGTACGCATGAACGTTGTTTTCCTTTCCTTATTGTCTTGAATGGAAGTAAGTAGATGACATACATATATACATAAATCCAGTATCTTTATAATGTCATATATTTCATTATTATTTCTTATATATACTTCTTAATCATTCTTAAATGGTTAACATGGAGAATGAATCTCATCGCGTCGTGGAGACGGTAGTCCGTACGTACGCACGAGCGATGATATCATTTCCATAAATATTGAATTGAATTGGAGTGGATTATACAATATATCAGAATCAATATGATTTTGTAATAACTATGTATAGTTATTATTTACACCATTATACCCATCCTTGTAAGGTAGTGGTGGAAAATAGATTACACCACGGCGTGGAGACGGTATTCCGTACGTACGCACGCGCGGTGATTTCTTTTTCCATAGGATGGATAGATGGTGAAATAGGGTTGTTTCATACTTATAATAACATATAAGTATATGAGTGATACTGATGTTATTACTTCATAATGAAACAACCTAAGAAGAAGAAGTGGAAGAAGAAATAAAGATGAAAGAATTGGTAACGGTAATTACCTCTTCTTTGAAGCGCCTCTTTGAGACCTCCTCTTAGGGCACTAAAATTGGTCTTTGAGGAAGACCAGAACCTCTAGGATGTTTCTAGGGAAGTGGAGAAGAGATTTTGGCAGGGGTTGGCCGAGCTTGAGTGCTCAAATTGGTGTGAGGAGGAGGGGGAGGAGGTGTCCTTTTATAAGGGAGGAGAGGGGCACCTTAGGAATATCTCAAAATATTATTTTATATTAAAGTCAAAATCGGTTTATAATGGTTCCAAAGGGTCTTATTTCGAATATAAAGTGGGGATGGGTCGAAATCCTATCATCCAATAGGATTTAGAGAAGTTTAGGTTATTATTTTAACCTTATCAATTAGATTTAACTCTAAGTTAAATAATTTAACTTTTACCGTGTCTTTTTGTTTTCTTTCACTATATGGTTAATACACTTACTATAACATGCCAAAAGAACCCCAAATTGAATATTATTAATAAATATATCCTTATCTAAGTCATTTGGCCGAACCTTAGATTTTTAGGAATAATATAACAATTAATAATATAATATTTTATTTAAAAACTATTTTTTGTCAATTTTGACATTATTTGATATATGATTTTTGTGAAAGTCATAACAGAATTATATGTTCGACCAAGTTGATTAAATCAACAATAATATATCATAGTAACCTATAAAATTAGTGGAATTCATAAAAAGTCTTAAATTACATTTATTTTGGTATTTATATTATCAATTATGTCAATATTTCATTAATAAGATAATTACTGCATCATCTTTGTGTCATATATAAATTAAATTATGTGATGTCTAAAAATTACAAATAAAATACCATCATGTAGAAAATCTTTTTATCTTTCTAATGAATATTGAAAATCGAATTTATCTTATGTATAACCCCATATTAAAAATGATTTACTTATTAGACTTTGATTTTAACTATTTTAACCCTTCTTTAAATAAATTAATAATAAATGTCCTAATCTAATCCAAGTGGGCCTAAATGGTCATATGTTATTCCTAAGTTTGTTTTTGGTCTAATTACACTTTTCCAATAGAATTAGGACATGTTTTAGGGTAATATTAATATCATATTTACCCTTAGTTACCCTATTTACTATTAACCGCGGTAAAAATCGTAAAAAGTTACTATTCACCAAAAAATTATTTTTATCTCATTGATCCACATTTTACTTACTGATATCAACCGTGTCTATCGGATTTTTGAAATTCCATTCACAGAAGCGGTAAAATTAAGTTTTATGCAAAATTCAGTTTTTAACCTACCACTTAGTGGTTTCACTATTCATCAAAAATTGAAAGTTTTCAGAAAAAAACCAAAATTTCATCCTAAGATATATTTCATATTCCAAATTCAAAAATGAAGTCTATTTTACCAAATTCATAACATATAAATTGCATTAATTAATTTTATAATTAAATCCCGCTGTTAAAACAAATAGCGTGTTTTTAAGAAACAATATCTATCAAAAGATTGACACTTGATTATGTCTGGTTTAAATGTGAAATTACATACAATGACCAACATTGTATTAAATTGTAAAAATATATTCTAAATATACTTTAAAACCACTCAAATTAATGATTTATCATGATTAATTATTTTGATTAAAAATGTTGTTTTTAATTATAATTTAGTAATTTTCACTATTCATCAGAATATGAAAGTTATCCGAAAAGTACCAAAATTTCACCTTAGGCTAAATTCAATACTCCGAATCTAAGCATGAAGTTCATTTTGAAAAATAAGATTTACAGAATTTTAAAAAGTGGTTATTACTATTCATAACGGCTAGTTTTAATAATATTTTAATAGCATATCGTTGTTTAGTGAAACTCAGTATTGCGTATTACACACACTATCGAGGAAGGTCGCGATTGCGTGTAATGAAAGGCAAGTCAAGGATGCGTGTTGTGCAAGATCCATTTGGTGTAGCGTACAACACAAGACATTAATAAAATTAAAAAGAATATTTTTTATAAAATCTTGGGCTGTTACACCTCGCTCAAAGTTCGGAGCTCTAACGCAGTGATCGAATCATATTCATAGATTACCAGGAATGATCGGTATGCCTTGATGAATACAAATCTACCGACAAGTCATCCTTTCGAAGCTGTATAAGCTCTAGAAAATTCTCATCCGCCCCCTCAAGCTATTCCTCAGCCGCCTGTGGGTCGGGCTCGCCTCAGAAAATGAGGGATATCTGGTGCTGAATCATATTTAAGGCACTAATCCTATAAGTTTCCTCTATCGGTACTGCCTGTAGTGTCTGCTGACCAACAGGCATTGATATAGTTGGCACTCTGCCCGAAGGTACCATCTCAGAAAACAGTTTAAGTACCAAAACATCATCATTATGCGGACCATCCTCATGGTCACTCACTGAAAAAAAAATTAGTAGCTAAGATAAACTCTTCTCAAATAGTGTCTCAACTAGGTGGAAAACTCCAGAAATAGCCTTCATTCAGTCTTCTTCTATTGGAACTTTTGTAATGCACTCTGTTGGTATGCACCGTCTGCAAGTACGGCTGGTGGCATCAGCTGCCCAACAGGTGGTGGTGCTGCTGGTACACCACCCAAATGTGCCAACATAATAAGCATGCCCTGCATCAGAGCCTAGTCACTCGGTGGGCTGTCACCATGTACTCTCTCTCAGGAACCCTATCTGGATGACTTTGTAGTGGCATATTTATAAAGAACAGATGCGCCACAATCAATAAGTTATACCTGGTGAGCTGAGTCAAAGAGACCACAATGGAAACTCTTGAAACACATACGCAATTTGTGTTTTCGTGCACTAAGTTGGAAATTAGAGGTCAGGGTCCTGGTGTATGGATACGTCGGCCACCACACCAACACTGGACTCCCTGGACTAAAAACCATACTCAATACTCTTAACACTATTGCTTCAAAGAAATGAAATACCAGAGTCCTAAGTTCTGTAGTAGAACCGACTCCTCTAATACCAATTTGTCATGACCCGTCCTTAGGGCCCGTGTCGTGAGTACACCAAGCCCGCCTTCCATAGGCCAGGGGATGTCAACTAGCACCAAAGGCGTAAATTTCTAAGCTGGGAAGGAATTGGCTTTATGAAAGTAAACAAACACAATAGAGTACAAAACAGAAAGTAAACACTAAGTGAATACGGTATACAGAATGTAGTGCTGAAAGTAAAGGGGGCCGAAAATACAAGCCCAATAGTAATGTACAGGTACAACGGAAAGCAAGTACAACTGAAAAAGAGACAACAGCTAAAAATGGCAGCTCCTGGAACATCCGCCGAGTATCCTACCTAAAGGGTAGGTACATATATCCACCTCAGCACTCCACGTCTATTAGTCTGCTTCGTGTACCATGTCGGCGTGTGGTCCACATCCGGGTACCGTCTAGTCCTGGATCACTTTCGGCCTCCTTCAACGTTGTCTGTCGTCTGCATCCAACACAACGAAGTGCGGGCATATCCCGTGTAGGGGTGAGTATAAAGATAATCAGTAGGGACACCGTGACCCCCGAAGGTCTCCCAGAATCCACAAAGGATAAACCAAAAAAGAAATATACAACCACGAAGTATCAACCAACCCTACATAGGTATATTACCATATATATACCTAAGTTATCAATCTTAGTTCGGCTCCAACTCTTGAGCCCAATCACAACCCAGTCCACACAGGAAGTAAAGTCAATCACATCGATGATAATGATTGAAAGTCAAGACTCAGCTCACACAGGTATATATCTTTCGTATAGTGCAAGATATGATCATATATAGTCACTGATTCATCTAAGCTATCAGACCCACACATGATACAAGACCAACTATTATGTCGGTCCCACACAGGATACAAGTACAGAGGTCAAAATTATGGACCCAAATAGTATATAAGAATAGTATTCATCGCTATCTAACCCACGGAGGATCCCAGTACATTAGTCGTTGCTGTAGAACCCACAGAGGATTATAGCGATAGAGATGACCAAATGTAGTCCCTGATTCATCTAAGCTGTCGGACCCACATATGATACAAGACCAGCTAAGCTGTCAGACCCACACAGGATACAAGACCAGCTACACTGTCAGACCCACACAGGATATAGATATAGACGTCAAACTGCTGGACCCACACATGATATAAGAACAGAAGTCATCAGTGTCGCAGCCAGCTCTAGGGTTCCCGCACACAACACGCTCGATTCCGAGAGGGTCCGCTCCTTGAGAAAAGGGTTCGTTACATCAACAATCACAAATTCCAGAGTTGATGTACCCCGATGTTCCATCTCACCAAAAGGAACCCAACGTGACAGATGACACGTCAACCGGACGCCCGATCTGATAGTTATTGGCTTTTCTGTTCCAAGGGCCCGGTTGGATTTCCAATACAATCCAACTCGGCCATACACCAATCTCATCTGAATCATGTGCGAAGTAATCCAAAAGGACCATCTCATCAAAAGGAATCCAACGTAGTTAGGAGCACGTCAATCGGACGTCTGGACCTTAAGTTATATGCGTCTCTGCTCTGAGGGCCCAGTTGGTTTCGGGTTCGAACCAACCCGTCTGTACCCAAACATCACCAAAACCTTCAGTATAATATACTGAAACGACCGGCTCGATCCAAGGAAAATGACGAAATAGAAGGTGTGTCGATCGGAGGTCTGTAGCTCATGTTATGAGCGAAAAACCTAAAGTAGTCCGAAGAGGGCGGCCCAGGTCCGATCCGACCCAGCCCAACCCGCCTTGGGTCGGCCCGGTAGGGCGCAACGCGGCCCAGCGGCTATGTCCCGGCATGCGCAGCAGGAGGCCCAGCCCGGTGGCCAGCCGCGGCTCGGCCAGTTGGCCGAGCGGAGCAGAGGGTGGGGGAGCAGCTTCCCGATTTCATGAAACGATGACGCCAGCTTGCACCGCCTGTCCTCCTGGGAACTCGTGGTCGCAGGATCCGCTCTACCGCCTGGGCCAGTGTCGTGGCGGTCTTCCACCGGCAGCGTATGAGGGGCACTGCTACCCCTAGTCGGTCTGCCGGTGCCGGCCGCCGCACCGGCGACCCGCGCTGATGCGATCTTCCATGGGCCACCGAAGTCGTTCTGGTTTTCCGATTTAACTCCCGTATGCACCTACAGCCTCCTCGGGTCCCTCTCTTCACTACAACATCCCCAAATAAATTTTTCCCTTCCGTTCATCCATCTCCCAGCAAACCATGAATCAATAACGATAAGGCGGAGGGTCCAGACCTATTCGTTATCTCGTGCCCTCCACGTTAGCGACTCAAAAAATTATCCAACATATATTCTCCAAAGCAAGAGGGTATAAATTACATGTATAAAATTATACAAAAACACCATACCTCGTAATCGCCGTTGAGAATAGACGAGGAAATCAGTGCCGCGAATAGCTGTGCCACAGGAAGAGGATCTGAAAACGACGCCGATTCATTGACATCGAGGTGCGTCATAGGAGGAAGCGTAGTCGACGTTCCTCACAGGAGGCTCCTACTCTTGTGGCTTGAACGAAGATAAAAAATGGTCGCATTATTTTTTGTTGTAGAGAAAGAGCATTCTTCGTATTCTTCATGGGAGAATTATATCTCCCTAATTATCCGAAGGTTCCACCACAGAATTTTATCCATGCCCATATAATAAAAAGTATTACCTAATATTATAATAATTCCATGCAATTCAAAACAATTGAAAAGAATTGTTGACACCATAAATTAATTAAAGAAGACATTAATTAATTGTGATGGCACAATTAATGGGAGGAAGGTGGAGAGGCTCAACCATTAAGTGGAAGCTCAAAAGTTAAGAGAGGGGTTTAAAGGAGTTAAAGGGGGAGTTGAGGGGTTAAGTGCTTGTGTGGGCCCCACACACATTATCCTCCCATGGGAGGTTATGTAGGGTGTGGTCCCCACCTCAAACTCCTCTTTGGAGGAAATAACCCCTCGTTAAAAATAAAATTGTATAACACAACAATTTTATTTAATTTATTATGAATCCCCAAAAATTAACTCCCGCTCTCGACCAAATGAACTATAGTAAAGGTCTCCTTAAGAGAATACAGGTGCTTCAAGTTCATCGGTGTCCTCAGATTTCAATTCCGAGCACCGGTTTGAAATATAGAAAAGCTCACACGTACGTTTACTAAATGTACCGAACTAATCTTCAAATTTTGATTCCAGGCACACCGGGCCTCAGAATCAGGCGCCGTCAAAAACTACAGACTCGTAAAATTACAAAGAATTTAGAAAAAAAATTCCTTGATATTTCCAGGTCTTTTAAATGTATTATATCTATATATAGTCCAATTTATTATACATATAGTCATAACTTATTAAAGACAATGAGGATGTAAGATAACCAAATGATAAAAAATTCATTATGAAATTTTGTTATTAATCAGTAATTTTAGTTCAAATAAACATACATGAAACGGTTCAAATTTACTATAAAATAAGGATGAAAAATTATATATTAATTATAATACATGTAAAAGAGTCATTATTTGCACCATATATAAGATATTAGTGGCACAAAAATAGATTATGTCTCAATGAATGAAAATTTTGACAAATACCCTTACTAGTTAAATTTCAATTTATAATCCCCATGACAGAAATAAAATCAAATGAAAATATAAATCCAATTAAGATAAATTTATTAATGATATAAAATCAAATAGTTGAAGTACATAAACCACAAAAATAAATAAAAGGTGAAAATTGTGTATGCCTCAGGGTAGAAAATGTGAAACAAGGATCCCAAACATTTCCTTTAATTTTGGATTAACATTTAATAAACTATTGTATAAGGGTATTAAACATTTTTAAAACGTAAAATAGTACCATAATAATAGTTATAATTTCATATATTATCTTCTTTTAATATCATTTTGATCGTTTGTTGAAAGTCATTCATTATTTTTACTATTTAAAATGTTAATTTCATAGTTTTTTATTATGTTTTCACTTGTTATTTTTTGCTTCTTATGTTGATAATAATTTTATAAAATTTTGAATGTAAAAATGGTATGTAATTATTATATGTGTACATTATATTTTTAAATATAATAATCCATAATATTTTTAGATATTAAATGTAATGTAATGTTCATGGAGACGGTAGGTCGTGCGCACGCATGAACACTACATCCAATTCATTTTCATATTTTAATGAATGAAAATTTAATGATATATCTATATATTTTAATTAAATAATAATATTTATTTGATAATTTCAAAATATTTTAATTAATATCATTATTTATACAATCCATGAATATAGTTAACGAATCACGTTGTGTTGAGAAGGTGGTAGTCCACATGTTGACAGACGATGTTATCATATTACCATACGACGGAATGAATGAAGGTATGAGTCATATAAGAATCCCATCAGAATGAAGAAATTATAAATATCATATATATCATATATAAATTATAAATATATCATTACTTACAACCATGAAATATTTTAAATGCAAGAATGAACGACATCAGTTCACGAGGTGGTAGTATTCCATAAACAAGAACGATGATTGCATATCCCATTTGATGGATGTGTGTGAAATGGAATGTTTAAATCCTATAATAAAAAAATATAAGTATATTTATGATACTTATGTTTTTATATAATCATTATTTGAAAATAATTTATGGGGTGGATATGTAAAAAAATCTAATGTGATCATTGAAGAACATTACATCTTACTAGAGTAAACAATTTGGTTTATACCAAAAGTCTTCAATGTTTTTCATTCTACCCCAGATGAGGTGAAAAAGATTATCATAGTGATTTTGGGATATTATTGGCTCCAATATTCAATAATCTAAATTTCTTGAGATGTTTGAATAAATGGGAGGTGTGAGTGCCTTTTGTAGTGGAGGAGGACAGAGCTTCCATATAAATATAAAATCTAATCTCTATTTAGAGGTATCCCTTACATCATGCGCTTACAATAATGGACCAAAATCTGTAAAAAAAGATTATATAGGCGAATAATTTAAATAAAATTGGTTTTGGAAATTTTTATAGGTCATTTTTGCCCTTGAGATTAAGGTTTAGTCTCATATTAGGCCAATTTTTTCACTTAATTGACGTATATAATTGGAATAACATTCCATAATAATTTTTCTAAAAAAAACTTTAAAAAATTAGAAATTATATTTTATTTTGATTAAAAAAATGTAATCTATTTTTCAAAATTACAACCATAGAAGTGGATGAAATTATGATAAATTTAGTCTTATATATGTGATGACAAAGCCGGATTTAAAGTAAAAAATTTCACTGTTTTGTTATGTTTTTATATGAAATTAAATTTTTTAATTCATTAAAAACACCTAAATTGTATTAATTTATGTATAACATATATAATTTGTCTTTAAAACGTTTTAAAAATATAATATAACTTTAAAAATAGATTAGATAAAAGGTAGTTTTTCATTGAAGTTCATTATTTAAATATTCATCGAAAAATGAAACATCCAAGAAAAATAAAAAAATCACAGTAAAATTATTTTGAGGTTTCTATTTGAAAAAAAAATTTATTTTTGTCATATTAATTTTATAAATTTATCTATATTAATATTTAAAATTGGTTGACCATTAAAAGGTGGTAAAATTACCTGCAGAAAAATAATGGTTTGTATGCATAATATTGGCTTGTCTCTTATCTTAGAAATAAAAAATATATTGGATGAATGATTTTTTGGGATACATAATAAATATTGTATCATAATTTATTAAATATTATTCAGATTCTAGAGTTTAATGTATTTTTTAATTCTTATTTAATTAAATAATAATAGTGATAGTATTTAGTAAAACTCGGTCTTGCAGGTAACAAGAGCTATCAAAGATACTCATTGTTTAATGTGATGCAAGATAACTCAATATTGTGTATATTTATTGAAATATAATATATAAAATATATTTAAAATAATAAATATTCCATAATGTCTTAAGGGATTATACACTAAAAATAAATTTTACTCTTTTAGAAATATCATGGTGTTACATGAGTCACTTTCCTCGTTCATGATGACAATGAGAGACTATATAAAGGAATTATTAGACTATTAAAAATACATTTGAGTGATTAAAAATCATCTAAATAATGGATCACAGGACTAGAAGTTCACACTCCAAAACAATACATTTCCTGATGGTCAAATTATAGATAAATTATGAAAAAGACCATGTTGAGTGCTTCTAAGAAAGATATACATAAACCATTAATAATGAAATAAAAATTACTTACAAAATAAGTGTAAAATATATTCAAAGACAACCTTGATTCGATTATAATATAAGAAGAAAATGATGAAAATTTAATGGAAAATAAAATTTTATTGAATAATTTGAAGAAGTGGGTCCAACATTATTTCAAAGGAATCCATTTACACAGAGGATAATGCTAAAAAAAATTAATTCATAATGATGTAAGGTCATTGAAAATATTTAAATACCATATTAACATATATTTTATCAAAGCGATAAAAAACATTTCTATATATGAAAATTTCATACAGGATCTAGTATCCAACAATATAAGGCAATAAAACATGGCATGATCCCACTCATAGAATTGGGATCAACTGTGACGTAAAAGAATAAACCAAATAAACATCTAGAGACATATAGAATTGATATTCTTGTCAATATTGGGGATAATAAATTTTGGAAGGATTTTTTTTAAATTTGGTTTCATCATGTACATTATTCCATAAAACTCATTCAAGATAATATGGCGATATGATATTAAGAGAAAAAAGAATTCTATATAACTGGAATACTCAACAAACAAATACCAATGAGTTCTCATCGAACTCATATTGGTCTTGTTAGATAATTTTTAATTCCTATCAGATATTCTCAATCTCATTATAGATAAGGTGATCAAACACATCATTTTAGAAAGATAATTCATGGTGACCAGATGACCATTGATTAATGAAAATGGTGATCATTTATGCATAAGAATCAATAATAGGAACATTAGATTCACAATATATTTGGAATTATAAATTTATAACATGAGAGATTAGGTCATTGTTGAGGATTTCATTCCCATGATAGATGAAATATTGATTACTGATACTAAAAAATGTTTATAAAATTTAAAATATTGATATTAAACATTAACGTTTGATCACTAATGATGGAGGAATACCTAAAAAACATATGTTTGAAAAATGTAACCTAGAATGGATGGTCAAATATCTTTATACTAGTTTTTCTTGATTATAGAATCACCCATGGTTAGGACCCATGATGTTTGAGAAGATATATCACATATGAATGGTAAATATGAATCCAAATAATGTAAAGGGATGAAAAAATAGAAAAATGAATTCATTGGGGACATTAATCAACTAACATTTTGTATTGTCATTCTAACTCCCCATCACCAGATCATAACATTGGCATGATAGAGAGAAGAATGTTATAAAAATCAAAATTTATAGGATATATGGGGCTTGTTATTTTTCTATTTCTATTTATAAAACACACTCCCACACATTAATTTTAATAGTTATTGAAAAATATCCTACATATTCTCATCTCAAATACATTTTTTAGGACCAAAATAAATGCACTGAAGTGCTATAGAATAAAAATTAGTGAAACTAACTTCAATAATTAATATAATTAGATGAAAATCATGTCATGAGTATATTAATGAACAAAAAAAGACCATTTTTATGCATCATTAAAAGGGGAATATAAGATTAATATTTTAATTTATTTTACCCCCACTATATAATTATTTTATAACTTATAAATAAAAAATTTATGCCCCAAAATTTATTTTTTTTATTAATTAATGTTCTATTAAATAATATACTACATAGTATAATTATTATGAAAAGTTTAAAAATATATTTTAATAAATTAACTAAGAAATATGGGTTAATAAATTACTAAAGATAAAAATGAGGCTTTTAATTTGATGAAACATGATTCATGATATTTTTTAATTTTCATAAATTAATATTTTTAAATAAATTTATGCCATAAAAATATAATGTTATTATTAATTAATTTTATTTTTAGGATACAATTACAAATTGAATTGTCCCATAAATATTACATAATTGATTAAATAATTTAATAATATAATTGTTGCATTATATTATTCACTATATTTTATGAGTGAAACATAGAAATTATTACTTTTATAAATGTATTTTCATCTTGTTGAAGGCATGATTTCATGAAAAAACATTTATTATGATTGTTTCAATAAATGATAATCCATAATAATTCGATCCACATATGAATTAATCCTTTGTAAGAAAATAGAGTAGATAAACAAAATTTTGAGGGAAGATCCATTTTATTCCCTTTTTATCCTTTCAATCCCAACTCATATTATTTTTGAATTTATTAGAAAAAAGAGTGTGGGATATGTGGACACATTGTGAAAGGGAATTTATTTTTTGTAAATTTATTATTGTGGATGAATGTTTTGGGAAAATTTGATGATCCATGAATATTTAATTGTTTAAATATCATAATACCCTTTGATTAAAATACTTTTTAAAAAATATTTTTTCTCAAAGGGTTAAAAATTGCCTTTTAATTGACCAATTATTTTCATTATTCGATATTGGGATGTGGATGTGATATTTTTACAATCCCAAGGTTCATGATAACAAAAAATTAATGAAAAATAAAAAATAAATATAAATAAGGTGTATGATTTTATTATATTCAATTATTCATGAACATTACATTGAGTTTTAGGAAATTAAATGATGACAATTTAAATTGTGTATTTCTCATTAACCTGATGTTGATTATCATAGTATTTAAATTATAAAATCATATCCTTTTGGTATTTATTAAATATTATATCATTTACCCACCTATCAATAATACCTAGATTCATTTGATCCTAATAATGTTTCCATCATTATTAAATTGGGATTTTAGCTCAAACTGATGGAAAATGTAGAATAAATGCATACCTATGGTATGAGTATTTATTTAAGTTGAAAAAATGAGTTGTAATGAATAATTTTTTTTATAAATTAATTTTTTATGGATTTAATTATATAATTCACTATGTTAATCTTGTAGTACACACGTCACTAACTATACTTGTCTTACAAGAAACATTGACTTTTAATAAAGCCATTATATACTATCAAAGTGTCCTTTATGACCTATATATTAAAATTAGTGATATGGATATTATTAATTAATTTTTTAATATTGTGTATATTGGTTTCATATAATGTAAAAATATTTATAATAAAATACATAATTTGTTGTAAATTCGTATTATTTATTTTAAAATCCTATGTTAAAAAATGATTTTAGGTATTTTGTGAGGATTAATACAATTAATTTTTTACACTTTAAAAATATTAATATAATAAAATAATACAAATTATATAATTTATATTCTCAAAATAATATTAGGGTTTGTTTTTTGGATTTTTATGAAATTTTTTATTTTTAATGAATCGTGAATGATATTAATTTTTAATTAAAAAAATTCCTTTTAGATTAATTTATTTACAAATGTAAGTAAAATAATAAATTTGTTTTAAAGAATATTTAGTTAATTTATAAATTTATTATTCTAATTTAGGACATTATAATCAATTTCATATTTAAATAGAGTATTAAATCATTTTAATCTTTTTAACTCTTTCTCATATAAACCTACATTCTAATTACGTCAACAAGATTAATTTAAAATTAAAATTTTCTACTACCATAAATTTAATTTGGAAAAGGGAATTCAATATTTGGAATAAAAATATTTTTTGACATATAATTATTTCATGTAAATTTTTAACAAAAATAAACAGTGTATGTAGTAATATATTATTTACCACTCTTAAGGTAAAAATAGATTTACAAAGTATTAAACAATAATTATAAGAGTGAATATGACCTAAAATATTATCATAATTTTATTGAATGGGTATATTTCTATATTTTTCATCATGTTCTTAGAAATATTGGATTTATTTTACAATTTAAATATAATATGACCCATATACTAACATAAGTAATGAAAAATAAAAAAAAAGAAATTATAAATTTCCTGCATTAAATATCCATAAATATTTATGATATGGATAAATAAATGTATTTTAAGTTATATATGGGATTTAGAAATATAAATTTTTTGTTTTTATCATTATAATATATTATATTTTTTAGCAGAAATAATAATTTTCAGTCAGTAGGTGATGCCCAAACTATAATAATTCAATTACCAACTAAACAAACTAGATAATACTAAACAATATTAAAAGATAAAAAAATTGATAGATTTATTCTGTTCCATTATTTTATAATATATATGTATAATCATACGCTAATGATAACATAATATACTATACTTCAAACATTTTATAGAAATTTTTAAATTTAAATTAAATAAAAAATGTCAAAATTGATATTAATGATATTTAATTACAAATGTTATATCATTAAAAGATAATAAATAACATGAAATCTTATATTATGATAATTTTTTTAAATGTATATATATATAAAATAAATTCCATTATAAGAAATAAATAATCATTTATCATTAATCTATTTAACGATAAATAGTAGAATTATTTTTGGCGAGGTTAAGGTGAAAATACTCTTTTTACATGTCAAATTTGCTTCTATAAAAATTAATGTTCAACATAGATAAAATTTATATATGACAAATTAGATTGATGATTTTGAATAATTTATTATAAATTATCTAATATATTTCAATTTAATTTTCTATTAATGGATTACATATCAATGCTAAACAACTAGTTACTATTCTAGAAAACTAAAATGGGAAAAGTAGGGAAACATAAATGTTAAAGAAAAAAATGAGTAAATATTGTGTTTCAACACATGGAGGGGATATGGAACAACCATATCCTTCATAAAAATATTTAATTCTAAATTTTGGTACAACATGATATAATATAATCGTCAAAATAATTGATAATTTTTATTATTTACATGATTTACACTCCTCATAAACTATAAAAGGGAACTCAATCCCCTCCAATTTTTCAGTAAGAATACTATTTGGTTCAAAAAATATTTTTCCATATAACTTTCAAAATTCCCTCCCATTATCCAAGATGACATATTTTTCTAGAAATATAACCAAAAAAATATTCATGGAAATATTAACGAGAATACTTAAAGAATAGGTATTTTTCTTTAACAAGAGGATTTAATTTATTATGTTATCCATGTTATTAAATTTTCATTATATCATGATTATAAAATATAATAATTATCTCAAATATAATGAGAACTTTTTTCTCAAGGTTAATCTATACAACCATATACAATTCCATTACATGGGTTATCAATGAATTGTTAATTTTTATAAGAGAATACCATCTCGCAAACATATGTCACTGTATTTTTTTCTTGAGAGATCATAAACGAATGACATAATGATGGGTATATTGTTTATATAAATTATATATATGATATATATGATGTTTTTATGATTATTTTAAATATTATATCACACATACAATCATTTATTTTGTTTTTAAAAAATAATATAATTTCATTCATGTGAACAACGGACTACCACCTTATAAAGTGATATGATTTGTTCATGCTTTAGATTTAATGTATAAAAAATGTGTATAATAAATAATTACAATCTATATAACATAAATATTATTATATATTTATAATTAATATCACCTAATGTAACATATTTTTCTTCACTTTCAGATATTTACTATATTTCTTTGTATCATTTGTTTATCCCTCAGGTTTCATTAAGTTTCTTGAGTGAAATGTAAAAGTTTGATTTGGAAGGGGGTGGGGCATGGCTTGCACACAGTAAGAGGAAACTATGAGAATTTACAAATAAACTATGTACCAATGTGTTATTTTAATATATAAGGTTATCACATTATTTTTATATATTGTGTCCTAACACTATGACATGTCCTGCATGGACATTAATGGGGATATAGTGTCCACAAAATTTTTCAAACCATGCGGCCAATCTAGGTCATGAAAATTTTGGGTTTCCTTTTTCTCTCTTCTTGATTTTCAACCCCAGAACAACCAAACTCACCGCACACTATATTTCTAATGTATTCAATCCTCCCTCTTTCTCTCCTCTACATTAAGAAGCATAATGGTGTATATTTTGGTGTGATTTCTCCCAAAATCATCAACTAAGTGCCTTTATTATTAATTTAATTCTATTTCCTATGGTTTTCTTTCTCTTCCTTTGGGTTTTCACATATCTATTGGGTTGTTTTTCATTTTTATGTTTAGATCATATTCATTTGTACTCAATCATGATGTTTATGGTTTGATATTGATTCTAAAATGTGTTATTGAGGTGTGGTTGATGTTTTTCACCATTTTCCATATGTTTCTTCACTCTAGGTACGTGGTTTCGTGATTACACATTATTTGATGAATTGGACATTCTATATTTAATATTTATGAATATTATATGATTTATGTGTGTGGATTTTTGGGTCTTTGATGGTATTTGATATGAATTTGGCTTCAAAATGGTTTCTAAAAAAATGGTGTTTTCATGTGTGACCCCTATTGTGGATGCTGAATGTCCCTTATATATTTTGAAACATGTTTAATAATTTTATATAGTGTTTCAAATCATGTTTTAGAATACTATTTCTTTTAATTTTATTATAAAAGTAATTTTGGTAGTTGAAATGGTGTTTTAAAAAGCATGATTAAATTTTTAGGGATCATGTATGTGAATATGGTGATCTATGAGTTGTATGGAATGTGAATTGAGCACAATGGGAATCCTAGGTAAATAGGTGGGTAGAATATGATTATTATGATAATGATTCTGATGTGGGTTCAGCCAAGATTCAGTTATTAGTATTGATAATTATAACACTAATTAAATATTGATGATGATCATTGACCACAATCCTTTTTATGCCTCTATTCTCTAGTATATCATGAATGAGGATGCATATGGTTGTTGTTCTATACCACTTCTCACCGAGATAGTTTGTCTCTATGGTCTACGCTTTGCTAGTGCCAATTGGGATCTCCCATGACATATTTTTCTATGTTGATATCATACTTACTATGAGAATATAGTATAATTTTATTGTTGATTGAAAATAAATCATGTTTTTAAAATGTTTTCAATAAAAATGTTCTCTGTTTTAATTTTATACAAACTTGAATGACATTTATCCTATAATATTTAATACATGTAATCTGCATATCAGGTTACACACTACTTGGATTTGTTTCACACCATTCATACACTTTTGGGTGTAAGTTTACTTAGTTATGTTTGACATAGGTAATGGAAAGTGGCTTGGAGATGGTGGTTCTAGATGCTAGATTTCTTCCCTTACAAGGGTTGTGGTGGTTGCTTGTGGAAGTTTCTCCTCTTGTTTTAGGGTGTTTTTTTATGGTGTCTTGATTATTTTTTTGTTCTATCCCCTTTTTGTATTTTTTAAATGTTATAAACATTAAATATTGAATTTTTTATTCCATGTTTGGTTGTGATTATTCATTTTTCCATTAAATATTATTGTGGATTTTTTATTATCATAAAATCATGTGAAATAATTTCCAAGATATATTTTTTCATAACCAAGCACTAGTTTCCAACCTATGGGGATCTGTAATGCCTTTTGGGTCATGCCATAGACTAGTTCTCGTATTGTCTCCGAGGATTTCTATGACTAGTTTGTGAAAAAATAGTACTAGAGATGGGTTCTCTCATTTAGAACATGATATTTTGTATGAGTTTGTATACAATGAAGCTCAGACTGTTGGGGCCCTATGTTATGGTTGTGAGTAGTGTTACTAGAAAACACACATATTGACAGATCACGAGTCACTATAGGAATTAGCGATTTTTTATTTGACATATCTTCCATGTCACACATTTATTCTCCAAATTACATATGGATAGTGGGTGTGGGAGTAGAGTAGTTTGGTTTAGTTGTCATGTTATTTTGTTATTTTGTTTTTTATGGATTTAGGAAATTATATTGTTTTTTTATTGTTTACAAAATTCATGAATATTTGTATAACTATTTTTATTTGTGATTTCTGATCCTTTTACCAAGATGTCTCCCCAAAGACATCTTGTGGTATATTAGGAATTTTTCAGAGAGAGTTATATCTCACCTATTGATCAATTATTAGTGGATGTTGTTGTTAGACTATATTAGAATAAGGATTGGGAGAGGGTCCTAATGTTTCTCTATTTGAAGAAGATGATCCAAGTCCTGTAAAGGAAAATCAATATGGAGTTCTTGATGAACAAGGCTCCTCTATTCTCTGGTAATGCTGAACCACAAGAAGAAGAAGAGTAGATAGTGAAAATAGAGAGGATATATCATTTCCATAACACTCCTAAGGTAGTCATTTATAAGTGTGCTTCATTCTTATAAGATGTTACCAATCGTAGGTGGTGGATATTAGTGGTTCAAACTTGGAAGAGAGAGTATATGACTTGGAATGATTTCAAGATCCTATCCAATGAGTAATATTATTATTATTCCTTGAATAATGACAAAACCAAGGAGTTAAGGGATCATTCCCTAGGATACTAATCAGGGATGTAGTTGCCTAATCCCTTTGGTGAGATAATGTGATACACACGTGATATCATTTCCACTGAGAATATTAATGCTCCGAGGTTGAGTTGAGGCTAGAATCATAGATTTATTCCTAGGTCCTCTTGACCAAGATGAAGTCATATGATTTGGTTTTCTATTGTTCTTTTATGGTCATGACTGTCAATAAATAAATTTCTGGGTTCTTTGTTTCCATGTTACCTATGGTATGTGGTAGCTCACCAGAAAAAAATTGGGTGTGAAACAAGCAGGGAATTATTAGAGGTGGTAGTTCATGTCATCATTTCTAGTTGTCCTTTTTAATGGATACTGATGTAGGGTCCATTTTGTGCAATCAGTGTGGGATGTTATGGAACATATGACCTAAATCCACAAATCCTTTGAAATCCCATCTATGATGTGGAGAGAAGTGGAAGATCCAGTGATTTTGAAGTACCACACACTCTTATCAGAGTGGATCCAAATCAATAGATTCATGGTGAATGTTAGTATGTTTAAAACCTAATAAGTTAGGTAGAATTGGTGGAAGGTTTTGATCATATTATCGACGGATCCAGTTTAGGGGAAAACCACATTCTAGTGGTCATTCTACAGATTTGGATGATACAAAGCTCTCCATGTAGTGGATCATGCACCAGAAGGATCAGATGGATGACCAACAATTGTTTGAGGTCCCATTATTATTTCATAAACTTTAGAAATTATTCTCTTTTATATTAGTGCTTAAATTTCCTTTACCTATTAATGTCTTTTTAATGAGTTAATATTTCCAACTGAACGAATTCCATATACAATGGAGTTGGTAATGCCACTTGGTATTAATTTAGGGTGGGGTCTCAAGTATCCATTATGTTCACTTATTTTTTGTTGTTTCAATATTGAATGAGACTACCTAGTTATAGTGATGGACCACTATTATGAAATCCTTGGTATGGATTTGATGGTTCACTCTCATGAACATATCAATTTCTATAGGTAGAGAGTGAGTGTCATGTCACCTGATTGAAGTACCCATGATTTTTTGGATAACGGGGTCCTCAGTTGAGTCATGGTAGAACTCCACTTCTAAAATTTTGAATAATTGTTTTGTATTCACAATCACTCATTATGGAAGATTATTGTGGTGTTTATGAGGTTGGATTACCTCATGTGGTGGAAATGTTCCCATAGTTATTTCTTGAATACTTTCCATGTTTTCCTCGGGATCAGGACGAGGAGTTCTTGATTGATTTTCTACTAAGAAAAAATCCTATATCTCTTCCCTTATATAATGTGGTATCCACCAATATGAAGAAATAAAAGGTAATACTAGAAAATTTATAATCCAAATGATTCATTTTCATAAGCATATCACCTTGGGCCACACTTTTTTATTCTTTAGAAATAAGGAACAATCACTATGTATATGTATTGATTACCATAAGGTGAATATGATAACCTTCAAGAACATGAATCAAATGCCAATTATTGATAACATGTTTGATTAGCTTATTGTGAAATGTGGATCTCTAAGATTGGGTTTCATTCCGGTTACCATGATGTTAGAGTTAAGATAGGCCAACATCCCAAAAACGGATTTCCAAATATGCTATGGTGAGTTTTGGTACTTGGTCATGCCTTTTGGGGCGATGAATGACCAAGTGGTCTATATGGTGCACAAGAAGAGGGTATTCCACTATTATCTTAACTTCTTTTTCATAGTATTCAGGGATTAAATCCTAGAATATTCACCATCTAAGGACGAACATGAGACACACATGAGGATCGTATTGGGAAATCTTTAGTATCATCTCATTTAGGCCGTATTTTTTATGTGATCCCTCACGATTAGAGAAGATATGTTTTAGGGCCATGTTATATCAAAATATATGGTTTAAGTGGATCCCAATAATTTTATTGATGTTATGTTATTGGAGAAGCAAATGAATATATATGAGATCATATGAATGGTAAGACTAGGAACATATTACATGCAGTTTGTTCGAGAAATTTATTATATTTCTTCACTCCATGTGGTATTCACCTGGAATGGGATGATGATTGAATGGATACCATAATATCATACATCCTTCTAGTAGCTAAATTGTCCATTGATACGACTCCTATGTATATCTTTCCATAACAGGGAGAAAGCTATGTTGTTTATTGTAATGTATATGGTATGTTTATCAGGTGTGTGCTTGTGTAGGACGATACTATGATGTGGTATGGTTCTTACCATCTCCAACCACATGAAAAGACTTACTTGACCCCTGGCATGGATTTAGCAGCTTAAATTCCTGACTTGAAGTCATGGTACCTTTATGTTTTTTAAATATATTTTTTTATTTCGATCATAAAAGACAATCCTAAATTTTCTCACATAAGGATTTTCACACTGAAATCATTATTGGGTGGTTTACCATATGGGATTCAAAATTTATATCATTTATAAGTCATGTAAAGGTAATGTTGTGGAGGATTCCTTGAGTAGGAAGATTTCAGTGTAAGAATTGAGAGATTACGGTGATGAGTGTAATTCAATATGTCTATTTTATAAAATGCACATTCAAGCCAAGTGTAATGGGGGTGGTGTGTTCTTGGATAGAATTAAGTTAGATCATTAACATATATAGTTGATTAAATAGGATCATCCAATTGATGAGTTATGCTATAAGTCTATATAGTCTATTCATGGTAGAGAGACACCTTGAGATTATTTCATTTTCTCCCAAGGGAATATTGTGTTTCAAGGGTCCCTCCATGGTGTCGTTATCTCTAAGTATGGTGGTGATGTTTGATGAACAACAACCTCATTTGGTTTCTAATCATGGTTCTACCATATATATTGTGATGTTTATTAGTAGTTTTAGTGTCCAGGTTTAAGATGGGATATAGATGATATTGTATTGATGTGTTATACATGTAATTAGGTATAAGTAGTTCCTCAATGGCCCTTAGGGCTGCTTCAACCACAACCCATTCCTATCTAGAAGTTGGATTAGAACTCCATGCACTTTATAATTGGCTTGTCTCATAAACCCTATTGAATTAATTCCATATGGATATTTACCTATCTTCGGACCAAATCTGCCCATTTTTTCTATTATATATTCCTCAATAGTGGATGAGATGGGCCGATTATAAGTTCAGGAGGTGGTGAGGCTCTATAGTGTGCTATTGGTAATAACTTCATATAGGGAACCTATTTTGCCTCTCCGATATGGGAAGTCTATAAATGGTAAATGGGGTAACATGTGAAATTTAGCACGACCTAACATCCTCAAAAAAATGGTCAGACATTGTGGGTGAGTTAGATTTTTCAGAAAATGCTCCAGTATTGTGTCTTGGATTTTGGGGGATCATGGGATTACTACATGGGATTGGTAGTGTATTATTATTATAATGGCTTCCAATACTCAATCTTAATGGATCCTTTTGAGGTTCTCTATGTTCGGCCATGTCGATCAACTGGGATCGGGGAGGGCTCAATATTAGTACTCAGCTTAATGAAAGAGATTTCTGAGAAGTTCAAGTTGATCAAACAGGGATTGTTGATAGCTAAGAGTCACCAGAGATCTTATTCCGATCTGGGAGGCCGAGATCAAGAGTTTTATATGGATGGACAAGTTTTCGTGAAGTTATAACTCACTTAGGTCACCGTCATTTGAGAATGTATGGAAATTCACTCCAAGGTATGTTGGACCTTTTTATATCACCAAGAGGGTTGGACATGTGAAATATATATTAATTTTACCTTCATATATGATGTCAACTCATGGAGTGTTCTGTGTCTCTTAGATTGGGAATTATAATCTAGATACATCTCATGTGTAGAATTAGAGAGAATATGAAATATATCCTGACTAATCTGTGTTTGAAAGTCCAATGCTTATTATTGATTCCCAAGTAAAGGTTCTTTGAAAGATGTCTATCCCATTAAAATTGGTTTTATGGTATTATAGAAATGAGGAGGATGGTACTTGGTGGTATATGTTGTGGTATAATCAAGAGAATACATTTTTATTCACTAAACAAACATTGAGATGACATTCCTTGGGCATAATGATTTCATGGTGGGGAGAATTACCACATCAGTGTCTTCAATTTTAGGTATATACTATATTTATATGGTTCTTAGGTATATCCCTCAGTTTTATTTTGAGACTATTGAAAAACTATATAATTTTTATTTGGTGGGGTGGGGGAGGGCTAGTAGATAGGTTGAGCACAATTAGGGAGAACTCTGCACATTTCGTAGGTAATTGTACACTAATTTTTCATTTTAAGATAGAATCTTATCATACTGTTAGCACTCTTTTTGTAAACCATGTGGAATAATCATACGACCTATCATACTTGGATATTAAGGGGAGCCCTGTTTCTACATCACATGTTGAACCATGTGGGAAAACCATGGGGTAGGTCGTTGTCAATGATATTTTGGTTTAACCTTTTCACTCTCCTTGATTCTTGACACCAAATCTCCCAATAACACCCTACTCATTATTTTTACCATAGGTGCATCTCCCATATCTCCCCACTCCCTTAGGCTCTATTTTGGGTGAAAATTTTGTGCAATTTCTCTTCGAATCATCAAGTAAGTTCCTTCTTTCTACCCCCTGTTTTTAGGTTATTCAACCTCTTCCATTGGGGGTTCAAAAAGTCATTTGGTTGGTGTAAATTTTAGGGGTCATATCATATTATTTTGTGTTCAATAATTATTTATAATGTTCGATAATAGTTCTCAAGGGTATGATTGAGGTGTGGTTGATGTTATACCCAAATTTTTAGATGTTTCTACAATCTGGGTAGGTGGTCCTATGCTTCCACAGTACTTAATGAATTTTAAGTTCTTTCTTGAGTGTTTTAAATTAATATTTGATTTATGTGTGTGATGTGAAAGTATTTTTTATGGTTTTTTATATGTTTTTGGATTGAGGGTGTTTTTTATAAATGAAATTGGGTTCATACACTTGTGAAACCTTGTTGTGGATATTTAATGTCATTTATTAACATTAAAACATGTTTAATAAACTATTAAATTTAAGAAAATAATGTTTTAGAATGGTTTTGGTGTGAGTATGGATTTATAATTAATTTTGGTTATAGAAATGGTGTTTTAATAAACATGTTTGTATTTTTCTCTCCTTTGTATGCGAGTGTTATTATCTAATTGATATATTTAATGAGAATTGAACAAAATGGGTCTCCTAGGATACGAGGTGGGTATAAAAGGAGTATAATTATTTTTATTCAATAGTAGATTTTTCCCAGATTCACTTAGCAAGATTGATGATAACCACACTAACTAAATATTTATGATGATATATGAATAATATAATTTTGGATATTTATCCTATCTAGAGGATAACACATTTGGATGTGTTTGTTTTTAGTTTTTATACCATGTTTCATTGAGATGAGATGTATATAATTTCCATCTCTAAGCTAGTGATTACACAGATTTCATGTGAATTAGTGCTCTATGGTGATATCATACTTACCGATGGAATACAGTATACATTTTTTGTTGAATAAAAAGAAACCACGTTCTTTTAAATGATTTCAATAAATATGTTCTTTGTTATTATATAATAAAAAATAAAATGTAATTTATCATATAATGATATAGGATGGAATCTCTTATCGGGTGGTATTATTATAGGCTTTAGATCACAACCTGTATACACCATAGGGTGTATATAGACTTGGATATGATTGACACATGTAATGGAAAAATGTTTGGAGAAGGTGGTTTGGGGAGAAATAGGTATTCCCTTGCTGGTGTTGTGGTGGTGGCTTGAGGAAAAAGATCCTTTTTTTGCATGGGGTTTTTATTAGGATGGTGTCTTGTTTCTCATTTTTTCTAGCCCTATTTTGGTATTTTTTTAATGTTGTCAACATTAAATCAAGAAAATTTTATGCCACATTTTTTTTCTGATTATTTAGTTTTTTTATTTATTATTGTGGGTTTTTATGATTATCAAATAAGGATAAATCATTTATAATCTATTTTATTGATACCCGGGCACTTTGTTCCAGCTTGTGGGGATTGGGAACACCCTTTGGGCCATTCCATGGACTAAGTCAAGCACCAAATCAGATGACATCCTAGCTTGGTTTGTGACACATAATTTTCTTTATTTAAAACCTTTAGGAAAATGAAAAATATTGTTCATTTGTATATATGGACTATCATCTCAAATAATGTTGAATGTCATAATGTATCCTAATATTTGTGGGTTATTATAACTAAATATATAATAATTAAATATATATATATATATATAATGATAATAATTCAAGAGATAATCATATTAGGATCAATGTAAGAGATCCAAAAATATAAAAATCTAAAATTATAGGAAAAACAAAGATACTTTTAACCGAAACATAACTTTAACAAGGAATTATTAGTAAAAATAAAATAAAAGATCATAATTAAATAATATATGGTACAATATAAATGAATATAGTTCTTTTAATAGACTTATAAAAAACGAAAATTAATTATTTAAGATGTTTTAATGGGTAAAGTAGAATACAAAACCTAGAGTAAGTGATTTCTATCACACCGTTGTTTTCATTTACGATAATTCCATATTGACCACATTTTTCATTGGTGTTGCATTCATATTGCCCATGAATTTATTTTTGGATAATTAAAATTAAATATATCAAGGTTTACATATCAATTTGAGGATCTCTTTTTCATGGGTCTTACAAGTCAAACGTTCACAAACCTATAAGTTGATTTTCGTCTCAATTTTCATTATTTGAGATGTATGTTATGATATGTAACAAGTTTCATTAAAAATGTGTATATAAATCCACTTTTACCTGTCATATCATGATTTTTTCATCCCAAATATCTTTTATGTTTCATTTTATTTTATTCCTTCATGGGGATTATGATTCAATGTTACTAATATGGAAAACATTTTGTGTTAATATCTCGTTATTTATCATGATTGTTCGGGATTAAAACTCAAATATTAAATATCATGATCTAAATCTCATTAACTCCCATAAATTTTATTCTTATCTATTTATTCATGATATCATAATGTAATTGTAAAATATTTCAACTCTGTGTTTCCCATGATAATCTAGAAAATGTTTTTAATCAAATCCTATTTTGTATCTCTTCTATTAGAAATAGGTTTTGAGTCAAAACATTTTTCTATAAATGAATTTGAAATTTTTTTTCTACAATTTTATTTTATTAAAAGATATTTGTACACATGTTTTAATATTTATAAGATATTCCAACATGAATATTTTTTTCCAAACATTGCAACTTTTTTACTTTATTAAAAAGATGAAAAATATATTCATTTTAACATGTAAGACATGAATAAATGTTTCCAATTTCATGAAAAAATATTTCATAGAAGTTTCCATTTTTTTCATAAAGGTTCTTTGTAGTTATTTTTTTCAAAAAATATTTTACATTTTAGAAAAAAAATCAAATTAGGTTGGATATTTTCATCAAGAGACTCATTTAATGATTGATGAAATTAATTTTTCATATAGGATGAAACCCATTGAGGTTACATATAACTTACTGGGGAAATGATCTATGGTCGCAATTCATATTATTCATATTATTATTATGAAAATTAGTTTTTGAAAACTATTTCTCATCCATGTATTATATAATGATAAATTTATTATGAAATTATCTTCTATTTGTGGGATAATCAATGATGAAATTATTATGATACCTATCTATTTTATATATGTTTTGATATGATTTCAGCAGTTATGTAATGATGAATGTTTTAGTGTTTTTTGGAACACAAAGATATGATTATTCATAATGATATAGGTAGGGCCTATATCTCCCTCTAATGAATTAGGTAAAGACAAATTCTCTACATGAATAGAGGGTACAACGTTGGTCAGTCCAATCCCAAAAATGTGGTTACATGATTTGTCATCAAATTTATAAATTGGAGGGTTAAAGAGTGGTTATGACCTGATCAAAGTAGGTAAATGGGTGGATATCCCAATCCTAACATTTTATCAATGCCTCAGTGGGTATCCATGATATAAGATTAATATTCTTAATTGTATTTTATACATCAATTTTTTATTCCAAGTCCATCCTCTCATGGCGCATGTTTTTCATTTCCTTATAATAAATTTCAGATGAACTGCAAATAATTATTCTATGACTTATAAATATATTCATTTATATGAAAGATATGATTTTCAAATGGTATGCTCATGTTTTCATAAACATATGATCATGAATTGATAATTTTTCTCCCTAGTTTAACATTACTAGATATCTGATCTCACCCTTTCTAATATATATTTTCCCCATCTAATTAAGAAATAATTTAGGTTAGGTTTGTTTGTGAATATTACCAATGGGGGTGATATTTTAGGGACATTTATATTATCATTCACCATGTAAGAATATTTTTTATACATGTTTACCAAGGAAAAAATCTATTACTATCATAAGGTATAAGTTTGGGTAATTTAATGAATAATAATCAAGAATGATGTAATATCCCTGTATGAAAATACTGGGTCATTATATTTAGAAACAAAGAAATGGTTTAGATAACCTTTATAAACAAGTATGAAAAATATTTACTAAGATCCATAAGGATATTTCTAATGATATGTCTATGGATGTCTCTAAGTATAAGTCCAAGGATGAGTTAAAGTATAGGAAAATTTCATAAAATTTTTATAAAGGAAATGGAGAGTCGTTTCAAATAAATTAAATACTGTTTTGGAAATTTTAAGTTGATGTGGACTTGGTATATCTCCATCTTGGGCTAAAAACCCAAAAAATACTATATTGATCTTGACGCGATTGGGAACTTGTTCACGACAATGGCCCTTATTGCTCACCTAGTATGACACACCCAAGAGATATGAATTATAAATTCAGAAAAAAAATTATAGACCATCTTGAATGATTAAAATTAATGATAAATATGAATTCCCTTTGATATCAATGATAAAAAAGCTGTCAAGATTTAGAGTTCATATATTTTATTTTTCAAAATATTTGAGTTTCCATATATGGTTATGGTTGATCACTCTAGAATTTTGGTTTAGTCGGTGGATGTAACATGATGAAACCAAGTTTATGATGCGAATTATGGAATTATTTCCCCTGATATTTAAAATGGAATGTAGAGTAAAGGATGTTTTGAATATTCGTATCCAATTTTTATGAAATATGATTAGAAAATTATATGTTAACCAAATCCTAGAATCACAAAATAGTGTAATTGAAGACATATTTAATATTTTCGGCAGTGGATACCATAGAGGAAAGATAAATTTGTGTCATATATTTCTATAATGTGTTAATAAACACCCATGTAAATATCTTAGTGGAAGAGGTCGACATTTTTTTTGTAAAAAAATGACACAAATAACGTGATTGTAATGAGAAATTGAAATGATCAATTAACTACAGGGATGAGAATACAAATCTCCCTAGTATATTATAAAATGTTGGAATCTTAAAATATACATGTTATTATAATTATAAAAATAGATTTCACAATGGTGATCCTCATAATAAAATCAGTATGGTTTAATGAGTACTACTTATATCACCGATGATGAAGATAATAAAATTTTCACATAAAAGGATGACATGTTAATGAATTAAATGATGAATTATGATTAATGGGGTATGAAGAATGTATAATGATTAATATATTTATGTATTATGATTAAATTAAATATATTTTATTAATTTTTATTTTTTATTAGAATCATGAAATGTCAATTGATAGTTAAAATTAGTATTTCATTAACGAGAGTCAACAATAAATAAATTTTACATGATATCAAGAAAACCTATTCATCATAATGGTAATATTTTAATAAAGGGTAGATGACCCTTAATACATTCCAGATGTTGAGAAAATGTTTTTTAGTTTATATAATCCTATGTTTGAATAGAATAAAGTAAAATAAATAGTAATGATTACTTTGAAATAAATTAATGATTTATTGAAAAAGTGGTATTTTGTATAATGAATGGAGTTTATAGAATTTATTGAATTAAGGTTTATATCCAATAATCTATATTTTATGTATTGAATGAATAATCGTATAAGATTTCACTATAGTTTTATTGTAATTTATCTTATAATAATTTTTCATGATAATATATAATTAATGTACTCTCATTTTTGTTATGTGACAATAATGAACTGCATCATGATATATGTGGGATCTATTTGAACCAATTATTTTGAAATTTACTACCCAAATTTCTAATGTTTTTTATTTTAAACATTTATAAGGTTCAATAGGATAACCAATTAGAATACCAGTATGTGTCATTACATATGACCATCATGGATCCCTTACACTTTTCATGATGTTGTTTTATTAAAAAAATTTATAATGCGGGTTTCCATGAATGGTTCATTCATGTCTTAAACATGTGATGAATGTGATACATTTCATGGGAGATATTCATTTTAATAAGGGTATATTTTAACACCTCATGTTATCATGATTTATTATTTACATATAAATAAAATTTCTATTATTTATTTCATTACAGAATACATTAGTTAAATCATTCTCTACATGAAACACTAGATTATCTTTCATTATACGCAACACATTGTTTTTAAAAACCATGATATATTATTTACATGACCATTATAAACTAGATATTTAAAATAGATATATAAATAGTAATGGAATATTGTTATATAAAATGTATTGTGGTTCTATATAATTAAATCCTATTTTGAATAAACTACATTGTTTTTTGTACTATTTGTTTTTGTTTCAAAAAAAATATTTTTGAAAAAAATTGACTTTTATTCCTTTTTTTAAAATAAAAAATTAAGTTTTTGAGAGTTTCCAAATTTGAATTTAAAAAATTAAAGATTCTTTTTTTCAGAATGTACAAATTATATTAGGTTTTTTTGGAAACGTTTCAATTTTTGATGAATATTGGATGTATTGAGTTTCAATTGAATTTTTTTTAATTTAATATATTAATTAACTATTTTTTATTCAAAATTAATTTTAAAGCATAATTATTTCATACATAAATTTATTAATGAATTTTTTTCCACTGGAATCAATATCATATTGAAAATGGATATTAAATTATTATAATGTTTTGAACTTTTTCAATTTAAAGCTTTATTTTCTCGTTTTGTTTTCATGATTAATTTTAAATTAAAATTTTCCATTAATTGAATTGAATATTGAATAATGGTTTGCATAATTTTAATGAAAATAATTTATTATTTCTAATAATGTCACCTAATTTTTTTTTCAAAAATGTGAAGTCAACGATGTAAAAAAATTAATTATGGATCTTGTGGAAGAAATTGATTTATTTGGGGTCAAACTAGAATTAAAATAGATAGAATGAAATAATATATTAACTTAATTTTTTAATAGGTTCATTTAGATAATTTCACTATTTCTATGAAATATAGAGATTCTTGGACACTTTCATTGGAATATTATGCATATAAAATTTACGTAACGAAAAAAAGACAAAATTAGATAATTTTCTAAATTTTGATATATATATATATATAATGCATTTGGTATAGAGAAATAACATATGTTTGGTTATATATAATCTATTTAATGATAATTTTTTCCAATCATGATAAATTATTTTAATTTTTTGGGGATGAAATAATTACTTTAAATACCTATGAAACTCAAACCCATTAATTATATAGTTAATATTTAAATAAAATAAATAATACTAAAAAATTAAATGACGATTAATTTGAATTATATATAGTTTTCCAATATTTTTTTGGATGATTATATAATATTACACTACTGTGAAAATAATATATTCTAACTCTATCATTGTATTGATGATAATTTATATTTTATTATATTATTTTAAATTAAAATAAATAATATCTTCATTAAAGTTATTCTTAAATATAAATAAATACCTTATATAGTCAATTAATGGGAAAGTATTTCTCTAATAAATAATATATTCAACCTTAAAGAGTAAAATATATTCTTTCATGGTTAAGGTTAATGCAGTGTTTTACACATTAAATACACTTATGTAAAAATTATTTTTCAACAGACACTGTCTTATTTTTTGATAAATTGTATTGCATATTTAGAATCCATGGGTACTGATGAAACTATAATGATAATAACTATTATTTAATTTTCATTATTTCAACCTAATGAGATAATTTAGATAATAATTCATTTTGACATATATCTTATTATCTCCATTAACGGTATATTTAATTTCTAATAAATTATTTTTTTGGATTAATATAAATTCATATATAATGAGATAGTATATATAATAATATATTTGAATATATTTTTTTAATAGATTTATAGTGAAAATATTTTTATTATACAAGATTTTTGAATGATTACAAGTGATAATAAGACATAATTTAAGGGATTTACATCTCACCATTACTTTATGTGCGAGAAAAGTCAATATTAACCATGTATTTGATTATTGCAGAGTATATACATCCCATGATGGTATTTTATGTTAATTATAAAAAAATTGGGGTATGCATATAAAGTTTTGGATATCTTTTTCATGGGGCATACAGTTCAAATGTTAACAAACTGATAAAAAGAATTATTTCTCAATCTTCCTTTTTTTGATACACACATTATGCTATGCACGTACATTTTTAATGAGGTGTATATACAACCCCTTTTAAATGTAAAATAATGATTTTATTCATACTCATGATATATTATTATTATTATGATTTTATTCTTTCTATAGGATTATGATTCAATTTTACGAATATGGTTGTTAATTTTTGGTACATTCTAATCATTTATCGAGATTGTTTATGATAAAATATGAAATATTGAAATATCATGATAATTCTCAAAATAATTATCCTGAAATTTATTATCCTCTTGTTATTCATTATATATTGAAGTAATGGTTCCAGTTATCAACTCAAGTGTACAAATGATATTTTAGAAATTGTTTCTATTAAAATCTACCATAACTTATCTCTTAGTTCGAAAATAATTTTAAATTCAAAACTATGATATATAAATATGATTTAAAAAAAATTAATACGCTCCAATTATTTTTAAGGTAAATATTTACCAATGTTTTACTTCTCAAAAAAATTAATGGAATGTTCATGTCATTTTCAATCAATTTATTTTTGGATTTTACCAAATTGATTAAATGAATATCCATTTTTATTTGAACCACAATAATATAATTTTTTGATGCCATGAATAATCATTTCATAAATTCATATTTATTTGGTTCTCAAGATTATATTCAATGAAAATTATTTTCAAAAATTATTTTACTTTAAATAAGTTTTTTTTAAATAGGAAAGGATATTATTTTCAAGAATTTTTTCAAAATAATGATTAGTTAATTCATCATATTTTATGAAAGCCATTGATATTACCTACGAAATATGAGGGATATTACTAAAGTATTAAATTCATATCATTTATCTTAATTTTTTATGTTTATAATAAATTTTTTTTTATGAATCCTGCTTCCCTTACATGGGTTATACGATGAAAAATGGTTATTTAACAATTTTTATGGGTTATGATATGGAAATTTGATTATGAAATCTACCACTTTTTATAGGATATGATATTATTTTTAGTGTTATGATAATATAAAATTTTTTTAGAACAAATAAATATGTGTTTTCATTATGTGATTGGTGGGACCTATATCTTTCTAATGTGAATTTAGTTTAGATAAACGCACTTCAATATTAGAGGGTAGATAGATGGTAATCCAAAAGAATAAAAAGGAGGGTTAATGGGTGGTATGAACCTGACTAAAAAGGTGGGTACATGGGTGGTTATCCCATTTCCAACATGTTATGAATGTTTTCATGGGTATCCTTTACAAGAATATTATATATGATTATGTGTATTCCACTAATATTTATTTTATTCTATTTTAATTTTCTTATTCATCTTGTTCATGATTTCCCTATGTTTCATGTCATATGATGTAATAATATTTATTCCATTACTCAATAATATTTTTTTTGATATGAAGGTTATTATTTTAAAATGTTATCATTATGTTCCCATACACTTATGTTCATGTTATGCACATGTGTCTTCCTAATATACACTTACAAATAATCAATGACCATCATTTATTATATTTCTTTTCCCAATGATATGAATAATTATTTTTTGTTGGGTATGTTTGTGAATAGTACCAAATTGGAGGCTCATTAAAGGATATTATGATGACCTTTCACCATGTTAGTATATTATATATAATATTTCCCATAGTAAAAAAACTATTACGGTCCATATATTTTTTATTTGTGTAATTCAATTAATATTAAAAAAATGATGTAATTTCCATATACGAAAAATAGGGGTCATTATAATTATTTCATCATAAAGATTTTCTTATTATGCTACTCATCATGCCAGTCTCATTAATCTTGTTGCTCCCATAAATGCCTCATCAAAATATAGAACGTTACTCATGGTACAATTATTTTCAAAGATGGCATATCACATGGATTTATTTAAGAAATAGGCATCTAACTGCACTATGGATATATTTTTAAAAAGTGAAACCATTTCTCTTCCAAACCCTGAACCCAAACATTCATACCAATTTCATTAAATTTTTAAATATATGTAATCCTCCAAAATATTATAAAAACCCCAATAAAATACCATGAATCTTTCACAAATGATAAAATAACTTTTCTCATTGCTTAATAAGGAATATATTGACTAGGTCCAATATAACACATATAGGATTCCCTTGAACCAAAATAATGTTGAACTTTAATGGTCTATATCAAAACCATTGGACTTTTTGTCTTCCCCTTAGCCTTACCAATCGTGTCTCGCAATAAAGCCACTGGGTCTTACAACATATCCCCTTCTATAAAACCCATATATTGTAAAGATAAAACAGACCTATAAGAGTACTCGCTATCAATAATCCTCATACTAGGGCCCTAATACTCTCCAAGAATCTTCATAAGGAACTAATCCCTGCATTTCTTGATATTAATAATGATGAAATAATGAATTGGCACCCACCAAGAACCTTTATGTTGTAACACCCCCTTGAGGACTTGTTCACATGAAACATAAAAGTACCTATTAGTATCATACATTTTGATCTGAGTAGATAATCATTATTGAAATGATACCCCAAAAAGTGTCGTATAGAAAAGATTCAACAAATGATACTCACCTATATAGGTCAGTACGAAAATCACAGTGTTCAATTACGTTTAATGTCATTCCTTTCTATGTAGAAGAATAGTCTGTCCATTATTACTAAATATATAAAGAATTGAAACTATGAAACATCTTCTAATGAGGGGCTATATCCTTGGGAAACATGTTCCATGTTAACCTAATAGGGTTACTACACCTCCCATACATGAGATCCATGTCATTATCATCCTCATTGATGTTTTCTTCCTAGATCTGTATTGCCTAAAATAATAATGAAATATATATATATATATATACTAATCATCATAATTGAGTAGAATGAATCCAAATACCTATAAAGGGAAAAAATATGTATGTTTTTATTAACCCATAAAATAATTGGCTCCAATAATTCAAAATAATCACACACTAGAATACATATAACTTGTTAATCATCTGTTCCAAATGTGAATAATGATATTCTTCATTACGTTTCCTTCCAAGAGTCAAAAATTGTTCATCGACCTATTGACAACAGTCTAAGAGCATGGAATACATCAATGGAATCTCACCATATGATCAGATCCATATTTCCATAATAAGTCATTAAATATACACATTATAAGAATTTATCAATGTTATACACACATACAACTATAACATAAATGACATGAAAATTAATCATATTTCCTTGGTAGTTATGTCCTCTTATCGGAATGAGTATTCATGAACCACTAGTTAGATGTTAATAACATGTTCTAACACATCCTTGATACTCCTATTTACCATAACCAAAATAGTAATAAATCGATGAAATAGACATCTCTACCACCACTTTGTAATAAATAAACACGGATTACACTATATGGGTGCTTCAATCTTGTTCTATAAAAGGATTCAATAAAAAAAATTTATATACTAATGGGTGTCTACTATCAATGTGGTCCTAATTGTTGTATTGTGGGGAGTCTATACACTAATAGATGAGTTGAAACACACAAAATATTCATATATCATCTATAATAGAAATTAAAAGAGTGTGGAAACAGTAACTAAACTGAATGATAACATGCATAAATAATAAATGAAATTCTACAAAATAACAACAGGATCTGTCAATCATACAATAGTCGGTTCCCATTGGGCTGACCATACATGAATGATTAAACGAAATACATATAATTAATGGTATGGGTCTCTAATACTATCTCTAAACTAGAATAAAAACCTAGTATCCTCATACATATATGAGTCATCCTACTCAATCAGTCATGGGCCTTTGCCCTACCCATGCCTACATCCTAGTGAAGTCCTTCTCAAAACCCATGTGAAATACATGTTTGATAAGTGTGCGAGTAAAAAACATAGTACAAAACCACCATCATGGTCTCATAAATATCCAGTAAAATGAAATTTATGAAAAAGTGTGCTACTCATCAAGAAAAAATCAATATTACAAATAACTACTTGAAATATTTGAAAAGATGTGTTATATAAAACAAACCCAAGGAATATTCTCAACCTTTGTTAGACATGACAATAGAAGATAAATAAAAAAATCAGCCAAACCACAGATGATCCCTAGGTACATGATCCCAGTCGACTCGGCATAGTGTGTTCTAATATACATATATTTATTTGTGTATAAATATTTTCCAATTAATATATATATATATATATATATATATGATAAAGGTTATTTCATATCATCAATAAAAAAAATTTATCATTGGGTCAATAATATTGATCTTTTTGACATCCTATGAAATGGTAATTGAGATAGATGATGTATGACTCAATAAATGCATAATTATTCATATCTAGGCTTTATAATGCTGATTGAAAATACCTTCTTCGACTAGAACACTAATTTCTCAAAGAAAGATGTGCCAAAATATGGAGATACATGTCTTAACCCTGGGTTAACCCTAATTACCTCCAATCACTATATGGAATGATAACATATACTCATTGAAATTTGTGTTAATGGTGATTTATCTTGACATCATTTTACCTTTTCCTTTTTAATCATGTCCAATGCTTATGCCTAATAATCCCAAATCATCTAAACCTTATAAAATATAAAAGGATATCAATGTGTTTGAGATATCATTCCCACCCCACAAGGTCTTTGACATGGAACATCATAACATCATAGCCCAAATCAATCATTTGTGTAAGACAACATTCCCATCCACCCTGATAATGTGAGGTTTATAGGACTATTCCTATGAAGAACATTTGGGAATGGTAATCATATAATTAGATCAATGAGATTGTACTCATCATCATGACATGTTAATTAATGGATGGAATGATCATCCTTAACATATAAAAATTCAAGGAGAGTGTAAACATCCTCATCATACAAAAAATTGTGGAAAGTAGAAATATCCTCATTAGTAACTAAAAATAGATGAGAAGATCATGAAAATATATATGGATCAAAATAATAAACACATGGAAAACATATATATATCCCAATAAAATAAAAATAATTTAAATACGGTTAGAAATCATATCCTAAGAAGTATATATGGGTGTCCAAAATAAATGAATAAATTCATCTGAATTCATGTCATTGTAAACATGTCTATGAACCCCCTTAAAAATAATTATTCATATACAAGGATATATGTTTTTGAATAGAAAATAAAAAATTCATATCCAATAAGGATCATCATACACAAACTAAGAAATAGATCTGGTAATAATCACCAAATCATCATTAATTAACTCAATGCTTACATAAATGAATGAGGGTGGACAGATTACCAAACCCACAACAACTACGTCAAACTATCAGGTAATAAAATTTAGTGTGGGTTCTAACATGTTACACACTACCATATCTAATGCAAACCTAACATACTATATGGGTTCATTCAGTACTGAGGAACCTATTGTGCCCATAAATTTATACACTAAGGAGTAATCCCACTCAGAATCCTCAGGACCTAATGGTAAACTGAGGTATCCCACTTAGGTCTCTATGTTAGTATGTAAGAAAGGATTAATTCTTGGCATATTAGAATGGAATAACAAGAGGAAAACCTATGTGATCCTTAGTCATAGTCTTAAGCACATGTTGAGAATGAAATTCTCACAATGGGGTGGATAGACACATTAGTAATTTATCCAATAAATCTAGCCATACATATTCAAAAAAAATGAATTAGAATTATTATAAATAGGGGAATCTCATTTAGGGTAATGACTGAGAATCCCCATTATACCATAAAAACATATAAAAAGGGAATGTTAAAAATTCCACCTTTATTTAATAATAATAAAATATAATTTCCATGTATTTAGAGTAACTACCAAGGCTTCTCCAAGCACAACTTATATGATAAGGATCTTATATTACAACAAAACATAAAAAATTAATTAATTATAATTAGAATATAATTAATTAATTTATATAGTAAAGATAAAAAAATTAATGATATAATATGTGAAGTAATAAAACCTAAAACTCATCAGTGAAACTCATCATACCATATCAATTACCAAACATTAACTAAAAACAGTTAACATATTCTAAACCCGTAATCATGCGTAAACCACAAGAAACACCACCAAAATAGACCCATAAATTTTATTAAATGCATTAAATATTTTGATATTCATTTATGTGATGTACCTTAACAAAATGTAGTGATACCTATAAGGACTATTGGGATTGCATATCCATTGGTACAAAAAAAGACGCAACCATAATGACCATTTCCACATTTTTATAGTAGAATCATTAAAGAACCCAAAATTATAACATAAAAAATATGACATTATAGGTGGGTAGTAGTGTATATGGATGGTGAAGAAAATCATACTTTATTATTCCATTTAATATCTCATGAAATTACTTTGATTAGTGAAAATTTGTGGAAAATTGGAAGATCTCAGTCGATCATCCCATGTGTTCTCATTATTAGGGACCACTATAACAAATGGGGAAGATCCCCTATTTCCATTTTGTATTAATTTTATGCCCACTTATTACATGATATTTAATTATTACTTTTCTTTTAATAGTTTCATGATGTGTAATAGGTACACTAATTTAATCTTTGGGTGAAAACCAGTGATTTCACATCATGAATCTCTTAGGATGCACATCGTGAACCAATACACGTTCTACAAAAAAATACCTAACATTTAAAACAATTAGATTCTATTTTTTAGTTTCATGTCTTTAAATTATTCATATTGTGTTCCTAGATCTAGTGAGACATCTAAATAATAATAAACTAAAATGGTAAAAATCTTCTCGGTAAATTCAACACTTAGAACATCATTCTAACGACTCATTCATTGGGAAACATATCCCCCAATGGATAAAATATAAACTTCTCTCAAAAAATATGTTATATAACATAATTCATTAAAATAAATTATAATATGGATTCGATATAAGTTAATAAATTATTCAACCCCACTATACTATATGTTATTGCATATTCAACCAAAATGAAGCATGATGTAAGGGATTTATAGTTTCACTTTTATTTATATGAGAAATATAAAAATTCAATTCATGTTTCAATTTTGAGGTTCATATACTACCCCTTTGACATGATATATCATGAATATCATTATTTTCATGATTATGAATGTATCATTTAATGATATTATTTTTTGGTCTTATGATTACTCTCATTACTAATTAATTAATGGATTTCCTAACTCTATTTACATTAATTGGGTTAAACCTATACATAATTGATTATGTCATTAAAAGATTATATTTTCATTTACCATTGACTATATTAGGTTGTTTGTAACTTTTTTGTGGATTTACATATAATATATAGAATAAATTTATATATTAATCCCCACATCAATTATATGATCTTTGAAATAGAAGTCATATTAAATTCCATATATTGAGTTTTATTATGATGATATAAACCCAATTTATTAACTTTGGTATATATAGTTCCCATTAAATTGTAATATTATAATTAATTCACAATTAATGGTTTTTTAGGTTTGAAATTTAATTATATCAGCATGGGTAATTTGTCGTGAAAATTTCCATGTGGTGAATGTTAATGTTCAATGTCTTTATATTTTCGAATTATTAAATATCTTTAAAAAGAACAATGTTCATGTGATAATTTTTCATTCAATATTATATATATTTTAAATATAGAAATTATTGTATGATGGATAAGATTATTTATAAAACCCTGTCAAATTTTTCTCATTTGTTATTTAGATATAATGATATTTTATTGACTGGGAAGATATAAATAAATAATTATCCTTTACTCAATACACATTATTTATTATAAGGAATATTATATATGAATTATATAAAAAAATTTATATAAGAGTAATTATTTTTCACATGAAATTCATGGGTGGTCATTTTTATTGTTATCCTCCCAATGCATCCATACTCTCATGATAAAAATATTTTTGAAAACTCTGATCGGTTGTTGCCCAGAAGTTATAAAATATGTTGAGGATATATCTCAATGGTAAATGTATCATGAACCAATGAAACATTATATTGAATAAATTATAAATTTCATCATTCTAAATTAATTTATACTTACATTACATTATATTCTAAAAAATATATTATCTTTGTATGTATTTCATTCTCAGTTTATTGATTAAATGGAATGTATTATTAATTATTTACCTTTTCATATTATTTAGTAATTTTCTTACCATGATAGTAACGTAATTTAAATGGAATCTATTTTAGTTATGTATCATTCCATTTTTTTATGCTCATTGATACATTATAGCTTCCATTATACACAACCCATACAGATATTTTGTGCTCGCCCTTATTTTGTTTCATTTACCTAGAATCAATGAATTATACAATGATTTTTATATAAGGATATATTATTGGGAATAATATTATTCTCAAAAAATACTTCATAATTTTTTTTATTCAAATGTTAAATTGAAATCATGTATGTATCTAGTTTACTTTTGAAACTAAAAAATCTATCCCTTAAAGATATGATTTCGTTTATCTTGTGAAATTTTAATAAAGCAAGGACTAGCTCCAAGGTGCTAGGTTTGAGATACTATAGCCGATATCATATGTAGGTTTAGTGGAAACATTATTATCTATATTAATAAAAACCATGATTACAGAACCTAAACCTATAATATACATGTATGATAATTATATTAGAATATCCTTCTGATTTGTAAGGAATATATTGTATGTATTTTTATATGAATTCATTTTCATAGAGATTATTCAACTTCACATGGTTCATAAACATATATTCTTAAGGGTACTAACTTCGAATATGGCACATTAGGATTGAGGAAATTGTCGTATGGTGCATGACAATGGGACTTAATATAAAACAATTTTCCCACTCAAGGTGTAATTCGTAGGATAAATATAATTATCATTACAACCTAATATGTGGATTTCAAATTGAATATATTCCCAATGAGAGAATTTTTCTAATTCTAAGATTATCAGCTCCTTAATATTAATTTATTTTATTGTTAGACAATTTTTGGGGTTAAAAATTTTAATTTATATTTAATAATTTAATTAGGTAATATTATATTTGATTGTGTATAAATTGATCCTAGATGGAAGTAGTGTATAAATAATCATGGAAATTTTAAATATTTCTCTATTGAAGAAGAAAATATATCTAGTATTAGAGCTAATAAATATATTTTGATATTATGGGATAATAATATTATTATAAAAAACATTTAATATAATCCGTTTAATTATTTTAAAAAAAGAAGACCCAACATACTTTATCTATTTTATTCAATTCATTCCATTAAATTTATTAACGGTCATTTAACTAAACTAGGCATAGAAAGTCAACCTAAAATGGGAATGATGGAACATAGATATAACCATGTATAATTGGGGTTTTTTTACATGGGGATATATGATTATTAAAAAACTAATAAATTAGAAGGTTATTTGTTCCATTTTATTTGAGGTAGGACAGAGTATAGAAATTCTCATAGAAAGTGTATTTGTTGAATGAAAATTTATATAGAATGAGGAACGCACAATTTAACATGAGAAACAAGTGTCCATATCCAACCATGATATATTCCAAAAAACATAATAGGACACTAAAACTATATTGAAAAAAATAGTAGAAATAAAAAATCACTACTTCTCATATTAAAAGACATCACACAATAATGGAGGGGTTTTATTATAAACACATGATATTGTTCATAAAAAAATCATTTAACATTTTTAACATTCAATCCAATGGTGTTCCCCAAATCATAAAACAATTATTATAAACACCAAAAAACACTAATAAATATCCAAGGATGGTGTGAATGTGATTAATTAAAGAATTCTTAATTTTCAAGGGCAAAAGTAAATGTATCATACCGAAGGATCTAGAACAAGCCATACACTTTGGAACTTGAGGTTTTAATGGGGACTACTCAAAGCTACTTCATCCTACCTCCAAATATATGAAACATTTCATACTCAGAAAGAACAATATCCCCTTATGTACAAATCTTCATGGCCATGAATATGTAAAAGGGAATCATTATATATATGTTTATATATGCATACACCCATTGACACTTACAACTGTATAAAATTTTCATATTATACGTAAACACACCTCGACCCATATATATATATATATCCACTACCATGGGTGAATATACAGACAACATGGTAAAATTCATATATATATTCATAATTGTGCATATGTGGGTATGTATCCTTTGAAAATTACAACCCTAATATGTGAGTCATGGTCCAACGAACTAAGAGAAAGTTATCTTTATTTCAGAAATAGTAAAAAAAACTCACAAACAAAAAGAGAAAAAATAAAGAATGGAGGAAAACAAACCCAAAATTGATCGCGGGATGAATGAAATGATCTAAACCACATCTCCTTCAATGGCGGATATAGGGATACGAAAAAGGAGTCCTATGATTTATGTATTCATACCCAAACACCATTTGGAGAATAAAAAATTCGAATTATCCTTAAACCTAGGATTCAACCACAAATATGGGGTTGTGGGTAATGATAAAATCTCTCAACCATGGAAAGATAATTTTTAAGGAGGATTATGATGTTGAATCAGGCATGAAAATTAGAATAAAACTAATGGAATTGATGATTGAAGAAGGATCTTGATAGTTGTTATTATGTGTTATAGAGAGAGGGGGGATGAAGTTCGTTCAAGGGGAGAGATGAATAGAGAGTTATGTATTGTTTTATATTAATGTAATTCTTAATTTAATTTATTTAATTTCATAAAAGAAAAATACGAAACAGTTTGGGTATGATGGTTATTAAAACTGTATACCGATAGTGTCGCACACCCTACCTAAGAAACTACCCTATATTGTTTATCCCACATGGTTAGCCAAACAGTGTGAAATACATAATATTGTCTAGGGAACATCTGTTGCACTGATCGAGGCCAATTAACATGTACCTATACAATATTAATATTATTCATTTCACATGGTCAACTTCATGAAAATAATAGTACATTACATGATCCCCAACAAAGAAATTCCCATCCACGCGTATCTTTCAGTAACAAAAAAACATTATATGATTTACTTGGTCCATGATGTTATGTTCAAATGGACATGTTTTATTTCCAAACTACCAATGTCCGAACATATATTAGTTTAAAACACCACACATAAGTTTTCAAAACTCATGAAAATATTAGTTTTCTCTATCAGACAGAGAGACGGTGTTTACCCAAGATCATTTAGTAGATTTGTGATCAAATCAGCTTCACATTAATAGTAGGGTAAAGGTTATACCCACCATAGAGTTTATCTTTATATGTAGTCAATTATGAACCAAAACACCTCCACAGATGAAATTTCCATACAAAGAATACATATAAGAATCATAGCCATGATCTAAATGTGTTTTCAATAACAGTTTTTACAAAATTTACATCTAAGGCCATAATAGAAACCTCTCTATAAGAAATGGTCGTATCCTAATTGACAAAACCAAAATTGTTCATGGAAGATTCTCAATATGATACTTCCCACCTTTGAACGACCCATACCTTCATTTTGAGACATGTTTAAACTAGTTCTATTAAACTGCGCATAAGATAAATAAAGATAAAAGTTCAATCCTCTTCTTGATGACCTTTCCCAAGACCCTCATCATAGATGTCTAGTGCATTTCCAATAGAATCATGATGCCTTATTTTAAAGAATTATAGGTTTACCATAGGTATATTCACTGATGAATATACCCAACATCTGATGATGTCCCTTCTTTTAAATTTCACCTGGTCCCTTAACAATAATACATTAGAATAAACAAGGGGATATGAAAATACTTCCCAAAATAATCATCACCCTATTAAAACATCATATCTGAGACTAAGAACAAGTTTTATATTTCCTTGGATTGAATGAAATTGATTTCAAGGGACTATCCCAAGTAAGTCCATACTCCTTGATTAAAGGTGATACCTTAGTATAAATCCAAAAGGACCGATTTATATCATTCATTGAGCCAATATCGGTATCTTTCTTATGGTAAAGTAAATGGAAAGAATGACTGGTGTCAAAGATCCCATCCAAGGATTTCTTACATGAGAACCAATGTACCATTAAATAATAACCATGCCTCAATAAGAAAACCATGATAATAGAAGAAACCAGATAGATAAAACATCACATTTCAAACATCATTAATTATTTAGTGCAACATAAGATTGTTTCTCTCTTAGTGAATCAAGGATTATGTTAAGAAATGGGATAATCTCATCTCAAAGATAGAGTACACTAAGAGGAAAAAAGAGTAGTCCAAGAGAGGAATAGTTTTTAAACATCAAATAAAACCTAAAAAAGCATTGTCAAACCTCAACTAGTTGACTTCTAGAATGAATCTCATCCTCACCAGCTGACACACATTCATTTTCCAATCACAAGACATTTCCACCCAAATAATGTAATGATCGTTATAGACATAACACTAAATTCCATAAAACAATAAAAATGTTTCTTAGAGGTTTAAAACATATTAAACCATGTGAAAATCATTCTATTTAGAAAGCATTGACAGGATTAAATAGTCACCATTAACAAGAGAATTTAGATGAGATCAACCATTCTTAAATGTTCCTTCATGGTTTCTTCCTTCTTCTGGGAAGAACATTTATTTAACCAAAAAATTTGATACTCCCAACCATAGGAGTTTCTAACTCATCAAAAGTGAAAAATTATATCCTTTAAAAAGTGTACTCAGTCAGGTCCCCTTATAACATATTTTTGTGTCTCCTCTGAGTCATGATCACCATGTTAGAGAATTTGGTAAAAAACTATAATCAAAAGGGATCGTCATTTCAAAACACCCATGTCTCTCGAAGATCATCATGATAAATGGGATGAACTTTATTCCTTAAATTCCCATGGTCACTCCACTCAAGAAATAAATTATGAACAAACTAAATAGAACAAGGGTCAAATATTTCATAGATATCAATCAGTTCATTACAACCTATAGCGCTTGACATGAAATGCCTACATGATCGCATACTACACTAAGGATTAGAAGAAAAAACACACCTTGAATACCACCCATAGGCATATCATCCCTATAAATTCTTGTATTATATAGACTACTTATAAACTGGCTCCAAAAATTAGTATCCCATATAGACATAAAATTGACTAATGACCTCATGGGTCACCCAAGGTATGGACAAATAGTCACAAGAACAACAAAGTATTCGACCACTCCCTTGGAATGTCTAAACTTCCTAAGGAGGTAATTAATCAATTATCACATGCACATTAAAGGCCATGATAAAATGACCACCCATCTAAAAAAGGGTTTAATTTTGAAACAAATTGTCTAGCTAGGGATAACAGCACCCAAAAAACACAAAGCATCAGAAAGATCATTTCATATAGCGAGCAGTATATGTTCAAAGGGTGATACCTACAACATGTTATCCCCATAAAAAATCAAATAAATTTACCCTACCACTAGGTCACAATGGGTAAAGTCAATGGCATAATATCCAATCATTTAATTCATTTATATAAAAGAGAAAGCCCACAATAAATGCATATGTATCCTAGTAAATGGAACTCCTGGAGAAAAATTAATCTACCATACTTGACGTTTTTTAAATAAGTACATCTCTTAAAGTTTTTATTTTAATTAAATTACACTGATTTAAATGTAATATTTAAACAATTTATGATTTAAATAAAACATGATGTACCCATTTCAAAACATAAGCACTTGAATACTTATTTTTCTAATAACCCATGGGAAAAAATAAAGTCTTATCCAAATAACATTTTAAACGTTTCCATTTATTCAATATCTATCACCATTATGAAATAAATGAAATAAATTCCTTTTAATAGCTAAGGCGAGCTATGAGGGTCCCTTTAAGATGACATGGGTCATTTAGGAAGAAACCCCATTGTAGCTTCTTTAGTTATAGAAATTACAACCACCCAAACATGCCATATCATTAGATACATCCCAAAAACTATCTTACTAAGTTCCAGTTGCATATTTTTGAAGGAAAACTAATTTTTTTCAAATTAAAATTGAACAAATATACATTTCATAACCATTTTAAAATATTAAATATTCATAAAAAATTGTATGATTATATTGATTTCCATTCCCCGTCCAATAAAGCCTCTATAGACTTTATAAACCAAAATCTATCTCACATTCAACTGAACCAAAACTAGTTTAGAATATAAACTTCTCATAATAAATGTTCTTATCACATGTGTTTCCATATAATAACCTATAAAGAACCAATACACATTATTTTTTTTCAATTGGTTCTCATTCACTAACAACATAACATTAGATTTTAAAAAAAACAACCCTTCATTTTAAATATAATTTTTTAATTATGTATATTAATAAAATATGGTTTGATTATACCATTAAACGTTTTCCCAATTATATGGTTACTATACACCTTATTATTTAAAATGGGTTCACTTTTAATTGCAACCCATAAATTTATCCCACACAACTAGTTACATCAAATCAAAAATAACATTCTATCAAATGTTGTAAGTGTAGAGAAGTACAATATAAAAACTAAATCATGATACAATGGGAATAAAATTACAATTAAATAGTAAAAATGAAACATATATAGATATTAATGTTACATAAGTGAACATGTTAAGAAAATAAAATCATGTCATAACACTCAAGGCAGACATTTCAAATCAATAGGCAACCTAAAAGTATAACTACATTGCATGGAACATGCTTGAAATGTCAATTTTTATGTTCCTAATACAATTCATGTGATGATTCTTACATTCTATACCAGTCAAAGGGAAAAAACCAAAAATACAATAATCCAGTAAGTAGTGAAAAGTACACCAATCACTCTAGGTGAAATAAAATTCAACTAAAATATCAAAATCCATGAAAAATAATCCTAGATCTAGCCAATTGTACATTTCCTTAAGGTTTGGGTGATCATTCCAAGACACGACAATTTACCAAGGACTAACATAATGTTAGTACCTTGTATACGATCACAAAATAGTAAAACAAAGGATAAAAAAACTCCATTATACCACTTTGTAACATCCTTGCTCGACTTATGACTAAACCAAAAGCTGGACTAGTGTGTCAGATGGCCTCAAGAATTTCTCCACTTCTGAAAAAGGCTATCAACTAGTATCTAGTGTCTTAGTTGGTTATAATGGAGAGACTATACCTACTTATTAGTTTTTCGTAACTACACAATTATTATGAAACAACAAACAATAGTGGAAGATGTAATGAAGAAAATTAATATCAAAGGAATAATAACATTAATCAAATAAATATATAAGTCATGACCAACACGATTTTATAAAAAAGATATAAGAATTCTATGTTAATGATACACAGACTAAAATATTTGACATAAAACATGCATTATAGTATAGTGCAGTGCATTAATCATAAAAGGAAAATATGAAAAGTAAAATCCAAAGGGAGATCTCCTTGAGAATCTTGAGTTCCATCTCGGACCATTACTCTTAAATAATTGGTAAAATCATATAGAAACATGAAAGTTCTATTATCCTGGGAATAATATGGTCTACTTGGGGACCCAAGTGCAATGGCATCCCTAGTAGGGTATGAGATATAAATCTAAATAGTCCAAAACCCATTTTTTCTAGCCTAATCTATTCTACAAAATATAAATAATGATATTTGAGTTTATAGAGAAATAATAAATAGAACTGAATAAATAAACAACATCTCACCCAGGTTCCTAAGTGATACCATACAACTATTCCTAAATTTAATCAAAGATGTTATAAGTATTAAAATATAATATATATCTATAGTATTAACTTATATATATATATATATTCCTTATATTTCATTCTTCTATATAAACCAAGTGCGTGCAGATTCCTAATGGAAATTTACCTAGAATATTAGTGTTTCCTTGGCTGGGAGGGAACTCATAGACATCCATGACTAGTCTATGATCCTAAAATATGCAATTATAGGGTATATTACCTTAATATTGATATTATAAGAGAATAAACACAACATCACCTGGGATGGAGAGTGTTCATGCCATGAATATTCTCTAAGATGGATCATGGCACTCGAAAGTCCATCATCCTTATAGTATTACTTGGGAGAGTGTCCTTTCTCAACACCAATTGTAAGGGAGAATGATTTTCCATGCCCATCATAACCCTTTCCATCATTCCCATACCATATATAATGTGTAATCACATTTATAATCAATTCCATGAGGCAATAGCTCTCATTCCATAAATTTATATAATCCCAATATAATAAGGGAAATCTACTTAAGATGTTTATTATACTAAGGGTTTTCAATTGACATAGATCATTTAAATTAAGCATAAATAGAGGGGAATTCGTTAACCATCCAATATATGTCAATCATCAAAACCAGTTAATTATTTATAATAAAGGAAACATATTATGCTATACCAATTTAATTCAATTAATCCCGTTCAATTTGTTACATGTCATTTAACTAAATAGGACATGGAAGTTAAAATAAAAAAATGGAGAAAGATGGAACATAGAAGGAATCATGAACAATTTGGCATTTTACTACATTGGATAATCTTATTTTAATAAATCTATGAAATTTGGTGTTTTCTGTTTAATTAGTTGTTTAGATAGTATTGAGTGAACCCATTCTCACATAAGGTCTAATGGTTGAATGGACATTTATATAAAATGAGGACCAATCCTTTTAACAGGATAAATAAATTTTATGTTCCAACCATGGCATATATCATTCAAAACAATATGAAGATTCTAAAACCATATTTCTTGACATGACATAAATAATAAATAAAAACATTTCTATTTGGAAGATAGTACACCTTAGTAGAGGGGTTTTGTTATAAATACATGACATCATTCAAAAACAACTGATTTATCATTTTTAACCTTAGATCCAAAATAATTTTCCAATTCATTAAAATAAATATTTATTCTAAAAATTAAATAGCACAAATTAATAACCAATGAAGGTTTTAAAGAGTTCTATTAAGTAAATTTAAAATTTTAAGGGTGAAATGAAATGAATCTTACCTCAGGATGTAGACAAAACCGAACACTATGGCACTTTATGTTTTTAATAGTGGCTATGAGATGCTTTTTCTTCCTACAACTATGTATAAGAACTATCTCATATACATATGGGCACCAAGACCCTATGTGTATATATTTATGATCATAAATACATACAATTTCATCCTTATATACATCTTGATACATTTATATACATGTTAACACTTACACATGTATACATTTTTCATATTATACATAAGCACACCCAACCCCATATATATAAATACATATGTAATATCCCGGTTCCGGAAGCCTCCCAGAGGTGCCCCGTACCGAGTTGGTCACATGACCGTAGGCGCATTTCCCCGAATGCCAGAGGCTGCCGACTTGCAGCGAGGGCCATGGGTGTGATTGTGGGGAAACTATTCCCTCATTGGTAGAGTAGACAGCGGAAGTAAACAACACATACAATAATGGATGTAGTAAATATCAAGAAACATTAAACAGTTGAAGACTAAAATAATAAACAACTGGATAACACAAAAATATATATGAAATACTGCATGATACATATGTCTAGGAAAGAATCCAAACATGTCACAATGTTGGCAATACAATAGTGTTAACCAAAGTACAAAATAAAGTTAAACAGACAAACTCCTCAACATCGCAAGCCATAGCTTGGTCCCAGGTTCTCCATCTCTACAGCAAGTTAAGTACCTGAAGTAGAAGGGATATTTCTCTTATCTATACCTACAACAATATATTCTGTTTGGGCACAAAAGCATAACCCAAACAGGGTGTGAGACTAAATCCTAATAGGAAACCACTCGAAGATCTATGCCTGACATTTAGTGATTTTATGGAAGGTAAAAGTATAGTAAACAGTACACAGTAAATAGGAAAGTACTCAGCAGTAAACAATCCTCATATCAATCAAGAAACAGTGAAGGAAAAAATTAACCACGACAGGTAACCCTCTAAGAATTACTCACAGCCATCCGCTCTAGTCCTACCTAACAAGTACCAATAACCCTCTAGGTAGTACACTAAGGCTAACCCCTATGGTTTGGTCATACAAAAATTATAAGACTATCTGAGGAAGCTCACTCGGTCAATTCCCCTTATAGTCTAAGGTAGTCAGGAACTCTCTGAGGAAGATCACATGATCAATTCCCCTTATAGACCGAAGGTCAAGAGACTCTCTGAGTAAGCTCACTCGGTCCATTCCTTTTATAGCCTTAGGTCATTCATAGACACTTTGAGGAAGATCACCCGGTCAATTCCACTTATAGCATGGAGTGGTTCACGGAAATTCAAGTAAAACAAAAGACTCCTTGAGGAAGATCACTCAGTATATCCCCTTATAGTCTATAAAGCTCAAAGAATCTCTAAGGAAGCTCACTCGGTCTATCCTCCTATAGTCTATAATGTCCAAATACTCCATGAGGAAGCTCACTCGGTCTATCGTCTTCTATTCTATAATGTCCAAAGACTCTCTGAGGAATCACACTCGGTTTATCCTCTAATAGTCTATAACACCAGGTTCTCACAACCCCGTCTACATCAATGAATAATAATGCTATATTTCAAAAGTAAACCTACAAAACTACTTTGACAACCAATCTACAGTATCTCAAGCATGTTAGAAAACAACACACCATCCTACGATCACAAAGCATGGAAGACAGGTAAACTCCCAATAGGATAAACAGGACCAAGGTGTCGTAAACAGAACAAAGCATGATAAGAACATCCAAGGTATATAAATAAACCCAAAACATGTCCAATTTACCTCTATATAGGCATACAAGCATGGAAGGAAAACAACAGGGGTAAAATGGTAAACCAGCAATACCCGTTCAAGGGAATTGGATGAATTTGCTCATAATACTCAGATACTTTGAACGGAAAGGCACAAACCACCTAACTTGGGGTTAGAAGATCAATAAAATTGAACCATGAGGCATGAATCTCCATAGACCGTCGTAGATCTATGAAAATGCACAAAATGTTCAACCTACGATAACTTGAAAAATAGGATAAGTTGGAAAACGATGTTCTAGAAGAAGAAAGAGTGTACTGATGTGGTTCCAACGCAATCGACGACGGTCGATTCGAAGAACAGACAGAGGATCGGGGGATCAGAGGAGATCCACAGCCGTACGATTTCTCCCATTCGAACGAGACATAGAAGAAGTCACCTTTGGTGATTAGACGCGATCCTGATGCATTTAATGAAAAACATAAAGTACACGATGTGTACTTTTGGAGTACACGGTGTGTACTCACCTTTTCCGTACTCCACTTTAAGTGGCCTACACATCACCCCACACGACCATGTGTGTGGCCATGACATGACCAACACAGGACCTCACGCGACAATGAAGTACACGGCGTGTACTCATAAAGTATATGGTGTGTACTTCCAAAAATTTCCAGAAACTAATATTTTCTCAAAAACATTAGAAAAAGGAAAAACATACCTGAAAAGAAGGTCTGAGTTCTTACAAACTTCCCCCCTTAAAGAAATCATTCCCCGAATTTCCCTAGCGATGCGTAGAAGAATAAACCCTGAAAACTCTAGCCACTATGATCGTACATTGGCCTCACTCTCCCAAGTCTTGTCCTGTACTCGCCCATGATTCCATAGCACCCTTACCAGAGGAACATACCATCCACGGAGAACCTTCGTACTGCAATTGAAAATCCAGATAAGATGCTCCTCAAACAAATCATTTGCTTCGTGCTCAACCTCCTTAGGTTGAAAGACATGAGATGGGTCTGAAAAGTAAGGTTGGAGCTATGAAATGTGGAAGACGTCAGGAATAGCCGGATACCTCTAAGGTAACTACAACCGATTGGCATCCGGAAAAACTCTCTCCAACGCCTTAAACAGCCCAACGTACCGTGGTGAAAGATTATCCTATATCTGAATCCTCCTATGTCCCAAATTCATTGCAAAATTTAGGAAAAGATGATCCCCGACCTCGAACTCTAGAGGTCATCTCTGCTGATCAGCATAAGACTTTTGTCGAGACTGTGTCATAGCCATCATCTTCCGAATCAACTCTATCTACTCTGAGGTCTCCTGATCAAGATGAGGTCCCAAAAAAGATTCCTCTCTTGCCTCCAGCCTGCATAAAGTTGATCAGCAGGGCCTACCGTACAAAGCCCCGTAAGGTGCCATCTGAATAGTTTCCTGAAAACTGTTTTGTAGGTAAACTCCACAAGAGGTATATACTTCTCCCAAGAACCTCCAAAATCCAGGATGCATGCTCTAAGCATATCCTCAAGCACCTAAATCGTACACTCGGACTGGCCATCAGTCTGGGGATGGTAAGCTGTACTCAAAGTTACATGTGTACCCAAAGCCTTTTGAAGCCCCTTCCAGAACCGAGAAGTAAAACATGCATCCTTGTCTGAAACAATAGAGTTCGGAACTCCATGAAGACATACTATCTCTCAGATGTAAAACTGCCCCAGCTCATCAACATGGAAGGTATCCTTAATGGGAAATAATTGAGCATCCTTCATGAGTCTATCAATGACAACCCATACAGTGTCATTCCCTCGATGAGACCTCGACAACCCGGTTAAGAAATCCATCGATACGTCGTTACACATCGACTCGAGAATGGGTAAATGCTGTAGAATCACTGCTGGTCACTGATGCTCCACCTTCACATGCTGACAAGTGGAACACCTCATGATGAAACCGGCAACGTCCCTCTTCATACATGGCCACCAATTCTGATGGTGTAGATCCCAGTACAACTTGGTGACGCCAGGATGAATTTCCCAAACTGAGGAATGATAATCCTGCATCATCTCCTCGTATATGTCTACTGGCACCCATACGCACCCCTGAAAACACAATATCTCATCCTCGCCTATGGTCCACCCAGGAATAAGGTCCACTCTTGACACTCTTTCTCACAGGACTAGGCTTTCAGAATCTGATAGCTTCCTCATTCGTACCTGATCAAGAAGGGTATAGGTAACAGGTACATAAGATAGAAAAGTCTGCCTATGTCTGTCGTGCACCTCCAAATGCATCTTAGAGAACATATCCATAAGCTTCCACTCACTTCTGGCCTCCTGAAATTCCTATAAATGAGTCCTCTTTCTCTGTGCATCAGCCACGACATTTTTTCCCCAAGCGTGTAGGCAAGCTCAAAGTCAAAAGACTAAAGGTACTCAACCCACCTTAACTGTCACAAATTTAGATCATGCTGAGTGAAGATGTACTTGAGACTCTTGTGGTCTATGAACACCAAAAAGTGCTCTCCCAGAAGATAATGTTCCAACATCGTAGGGCATGAACAACAGCTGCCAACTCCAGATCATGCATTGGTTAATTTCTCATGTGTGGCCTTAACTGCCGAGACCCGTAAGCAACGACTCCATCTCCCAGCATAAGAACATCTCCCAGCCCGATACCTGAAGCATCACAAAAAATAGTATAGATCTTTCTTGGATCTGGAAAGAATAGTATCGGTGCTGAAGTCAGCCTCCATTTCAGTTCCATAACAGATGACTCATAAGAATATAACCATAAGAACTTTTCACCTTTCTTAGTCATACCTGTCAGTGGTGCTACTAAGAATGAAAAGTCTTGAATAAAGCATCTATAGTATCCAGCCTGCCCTAGAAAACTCTGCACCTCTAATACATTCATCTGCTGCTCCCAAGAAACTACTACTCTAACTTTCACTGGGTCTACTGACACTCCATTCCCTGAGATAACATGACCCAAGAAGTGAATATGGTCCATCCAAAAGTGGAATTTTGAGAGCTTAGCATATAACTGATTCTCCCTCAGTGTACTCAAAATGATCTCAATATGGGTAGCATGGTCGTGTCTAGTGTGCGATTATACTAATATATCATCGATGAAAACAGCCACGAAGGAATCCAAGTTTTGTTGGAACACTCGGTTCATCAGTTCCAAGAAAGCTGCAGGTGCGTTCGTGAGACCAAACAACAGATCCATTTACTCTTGTAGACCATACTTTCTCCAGAAAGCTGTAAGAGGTATATCAGATGGTCTAACATGCAAATGATGATAATTGGAATTCAATGCAATCTTCAAGAACACTCTGGCTCCTCGAAGATGATCAAAGAGATCATAAATCCTCAACAAGGGATATTGGTTATTGACTGTTAACTGGTTCAACTTCCGATAGTTCACACAAAGTCCGAGGGTACTGTATGCCTTCTTCACAAATAGGAAATGCAAACCCCAAGGATAAGTACTGGGTTAGATGAATCCCTTTTCCTGCAACTCCTCCAACTACTTCTTGAGCTCCTGTAACTCAGGTGTAGCCATCCTATAAGGAGGAATGGAAATTTGTGTTGCTCCTGGCACAATCTCAATTGATAAGTCTACCTCACGCTCCAGAGGAAAACCTGAAAAGTCCTCTGGAAAGACATCTCTGAAACAATCCACCACTGGAGGAAAGTCTAACTGTGAAGTCCCTTGTTCCTCCAGATAAAGACTAGAAATCTGGGCTATAACTCCTCCCAACCCATAATGATCTGGACCCACTCTGCTCGCCTGGACATCCCATTCGCCCCTATGAAGAAAGGATCCACCCTCTGGTGATATTAAACTCACCTACAGTGATAACAATAGATTACTTCCTGGTAGGGAACTAGCCAATCCATCCTAATAATGACATCATATCCTATCATCTTTAGGATATAGAGATCCTAAAGGAAGTGGCACCCACCGAACTCAAGAGGGAACTCCCTGCACTAACATACAATAGCTTTCCTAGTTCCCAACAGTGTATCTAGTGTCAAGATGTCAGCAGAAGAAAATATGAAGAGGCCAAGACTCTCCACAACAACGACAGATAGAAAGCTATAGAAAGCCCCTGTATTGAAAAGAGCTGAAGATAAAATTGAGGCTATTAAGATCATACCTCAAACTGTAGAGGGGTCGAGATCCTACTCCTGATGGGTCTACTCCACTGCAAAAGTATACCCTATACCGTGGCCCTATGACCTTGCCTGACCGCTCTAAGTTGATCCACTATGCTGTCGCTGGTAGCCTAGTGACGGACCACCACGGCCACAACCTCCATCGCTGCCCGAACGACCGGAAGAACTCCAGTTCCTATACTGGTGTGAAACTGTCGATGCTTCTCCTGAACGTGGGGTCATAAAATAACCCCTACAACCCGCTGTAGGTGAGAAGATCTAAAGAAAATGCTAAAGATGGCCCATATTTCCACAAGATCGGCACTCCATCAGGTCTCTCTGGCACTAAGGCCCAGTATGCCTGATGCTCCCACATTGGTAGCATACTATCTGGCTGCCTGATGATACATTCTGCCTACTCTGATCTCCTAGAGTAGACTCCCTGTGGCGCTTCCTACTATCAGTAGGAGGAACAGTAACTCTGGATGTCGAACTGCCTCGACTCACTGCTCCAGAATCCCTTAGATTGTGCTCAGTGATCAGTGCCTGGTTGATGATAGAGGATATCGAAGTCATCCAGAAGATGTTCACCTGTGATCGGATGTTGTGCCTTAGACCATCATCGAAATTTTGTGCAAGGAATAGCTCATTGCATCCTAGAATTGGTGTGAAATGATGTAGCTCTGTAAAGTGAGACGATTACTCTATATCAGAAAGAGTACCCTGCTCCATGCTCATAAAATCTCGGGCTCGATCGGCCCTCAATGTCTTCGGGTAGAAGTAATCATAGAAGATGAGCCGAAACTCATCCCAAGTCATATTATACTAGTGTTCTGACTATGATATCACCTCCCACCACCTCTTGGCGGAGTCATGGAGCATATAGGTCTTGAGCTTCACTTTCTTCTGTGGAGGTATCTCTAGATGCTATAAAATTATCAGTGTGTCCTTGAGAAATGATTCTACAGCCTGGGGTCCCCCATCCCCTGATAATGTGGAAGGATGCTGCTGCTAGAAAACCCGCATCAACTCTACCATCGATGGGGTAGGAGGCGGTGCTCCCTAGAAGGTCTACATCATCCTCAAATAACCTTCCCTAAATTGCACATCAGTGCCTGCAACTTGTATAACTATTGGTGCCAAGGATGGTGCTACAGTAGGATATGCATGAGGTCCCTGATCAGCCATATCCAGTGTCTGATCCCTATCTGTAAACTGGTGTACAGCTGGAGGACGTCATGGTGGTATAACTTTGAAAGGTCAAACACACACCTTAGATCCGGATTATCAAGGATAGAAAACATAATAGTACATGAAGGAAATAGGAGAAAGAAACAATCAAGTTTTACAAAACATGACTACAGGGCATGTATAAAAACTACATGACATGTTCTTTTTTGCCATTCACATGGGTGTGTACTTCTGCCAGAACTGGTCGTGTAACGCCCAAACCACACGACGTGTTATCCCCACACATGGCATGTACTTGAACTCTATTCCCCTATACAAGTCTCCTTACATGTATAACTCCCACAGTCCTCTTAATCCTAGATTACACAGTGGGTTCACGAAGGACACGGTCTCTACAAGACAAGTTTCAATGACCCATGTTGTTCGTGACACGGCCTGACACACGGCTCACACTACACGGCTTGTTGCAGATGGAAATGGCGTGTATGAGAAAGGATAACACCAGACCATGTTGTTTGTGACATGGAATGGTACCTGGGTAAGACAACACGGCATGTTCAAGGTGGACATGGCATGTACATGAAAGGGTAATACCAACCTGTGTTGTTCGTGACATGGCCGGGCATACGGTTCACTCTACACAGTGTTCTCCATGTTCACACGGCGTGTACTTGAAGGATTTCCCTGACCCGTGTTGTTTGTGACACAGTCGAGAACCTATGTTACACAACATGGAATGTGAAATCTGGACACATCGTGTATAATATAAGTTTCATCCATCTGTGTTGTTAGTTACACGGGTAGACACACGGTCACTACAACACGGTGTGTACATACCGTACATGGCATGTTCCTGGAAGATTTTTCATAATCCTTTGTCCCTACCCACATATTCAGTGACATGTTCAAAACTACACTGCGTGTATTAATAATGTACATGCCGTTTATTCTGGGTTTCTCTGGGCAGTAGCCTCAGAAACTGCTCTAGAGCCCAGAAAACATAGAAAACAAACGTTAAGGAGCCAAATTATGATCCTTGAGGGCCTATACTCCCCGCGAATCAAATCTTGGCATATCATACATGTCATAAAAAAGGGAACCAAGTCAATGATCCACTATGTTTCGATCCATGTGGCCCCAAAACACCTCATGTATCAAAATTTGGCATTCATTCAACAAGACCTTACATATAGGAATACTTATTAAAAGTAGGCGTTCTATAAAAAATCTGTCACAATAGCATGCATATTCTACACAATGTCTATCACAACAACATGAAATCACTAATGCACTCTAAATGGCATGGAAAAAATGTATGAAATGTGATTTCTAGCAAGTGTTTATATGATGCATGAAATGGAATACCCTCATCTCATTGGTTTGCGACAGAAATAGTACCCAACTAATATCAACAGTAACAGCACAAAACATGTGAGTCACCCATCGGGGAAAATCAGATCAACTGTAAACTTGGAAAACCATAAGAAATTTCAATAATGAGGTATATTGGCTTTTCCCTATACACGGTTTAGCTACTCCCAGGAACAACTTATTACCAAGTACCAATTCCATCCTATCCCTATCTATATTCTCCAAACAGTAAGTCAAGTAAAAATAATTCCTCTGATACCACTTTGTAACGTCCCGGTTCCAGAAGACACCCAGAGGCACCTCATACTCGATTCGTCACATGGCCTCAAGAGAATTTCTCCAAATAACATAGGCTGCCGACTAGCAGCGAGGGCATTGGGTGTGATAGTGGGGAAACTATGCCCTCATTGACAGAGTACACAGTGGAAGTAAACAACACATACAATAGCGGAAGTAGTAAATATCCAACAACAGTAAACAACAGAAGACTAAAATAATAAACAACTGGAGCTCACATATATATATATGAAATGATTCATGATACGTATGTCTAGGAAAGCATCCAAACAAGTCACAATTATAGAAATACAATAGTGCTAACCAATGTACAAAAGAAAGGTAAACAGACAAACTCCTCAGCATCGCAAGCCAAAGCTTGGTCCCATGCTCTCCAGCTCAACGGAAAGTCTTGTACCTAAAGTAGAAGGGTGCTTTCCATTATCTATAAATGCAACAATATAATCTATTTTGGCCCAAAAGCATGACCCAAAAAGGGTGTGAGACTAAATATCAGTAGGAAACCACCCGAAGATCTGTGTCTAACATTCAGTGAGTATATGGTATGTCAAAGTACAGTAAACAGTAAACAGTAAAAAGGAAAGTACTCAGTAGTAAACAATCCATAGATCAATCAAGAAATAGTGAAAAAAACAATTAACCACAACAGGTAACCCTATGTGAAGTACTCAAATCCATCCCCTCTGGTCCTACCTAACAAGTACCAACAACCCTATGGGCATTACACTCTGCCTAACCCCTATTCTTTGGTCATACAAAAATTATAAGACTCTCTGAGGAAGATCACTCGGTCAATTCCCCTTATAGTCTATGTTAGTCAGGAACTCTCTGAGGAAGATCATACAGTCAATTCCACATATAGACCCTAGGTCATGAGACTCTCTAAAGAAGCTCACTCTATCAATTCCTCTTATAACCTCAGGTCATTCACATACTCTCTAAGGAAGATCACCCAGTCAATTCCTCTTATAGCCTGGAGTGGTTCACGGAAATTCAAGTAAAACAAAAGACTGTCTGAGGAAGCTCAGTTAGTATATCTCGTTATAGTATATAAAGCTCAAAGACTCTCTAAGGTAGCTCACTCGGTCTATCATCCTATAGTCTATAATGTCCAAATACTCTCTGAGGAAGCTCACTTGGTCTATCCTTTTCTTGTCTATAATGTCCAAAGACTCTCTGAGGAAGCACACTTGGTCTATCCTCTTATAGTCTATAACACCAGGTTCTCATGGCCCCGTGTACGTCAATGCATAATAAATCTATATGGAAAAATTAAACCTATATAACTACTTGGATAACCAATCTACAACATCTCAAGAATGTCAGAAAACCACACTCCATCCTATGATCACAAGGTATGGAAGACTGGTAAACGCCCAATAGGCTAGACAGGACCAAGAAGTTGTAAATAGAACAAAGCATGAGAAAAAACATCCAAGTTATAGTAAACAACCAAAAACATGTCCAAATAACCTCTACACAGGCATACTAGCATGGCAGGAAAACAACAGGGGTAAAATCGTAAATACACAATACCCCGTTCAAGGGTATTAGTGGAATTTGCACATAATACTCAAAGACATTGAAGAAAAAGGAACAAACCACCTACCTTGGGGTTAGGAGACCCATATAATTGAACCATGAGGATTGAATCTCCTTAGAACGTCGTAGATCAATAAAAATGCACAAAATTATCATCCTTTGATAACATGCAAAATAGGAGGAAATGGAAAACGATACTCTAGAAGAAGAAAGAGCTTACCATTGTGGTTCCAATGCAATCGACATTAGTCGATTCGAAGAACAGATAGAGGCTCAGGGGATCAAAGAATATCCGAGGCCATACGGTTTCTCCCAGTCAAACGAGACCTAGAAGAAGACACCATTAGTGATTAGACGCAAGCCTGATGCGTTTTATAAAAAAAGAAAGTACACGGTGTGTACTTTTGCAGTACACGACATGTAATCACCTTTCCATACTCCGCTTTAAGTGGCCTCCACATCACCCTACATGACCTTGTGTGTGTCCATGACACGGACATCACATGACCTCATGCGGCAACGAAGTACACGGCATGTACTCATAAAGTGCATGACATGTACATCAAGAAATTTATAGAAAATCCTCTTTTCTAAAAAAATCAAGAAAAAGGAAAAACATACCTAAAAAAAAGGTTTGGGTTCTTAAAATATATATATTCATGTCCATGGGTAAATAGACACATAATGGGGGAATTTTCATATATATATATATATATGCCTTCCTATGAATAAACGGGTAAGTCGCATTGGAAAACAGAACCCTAAAACCATGTGGCTAGGTCCAACGCAAAAAATTAAATTTACTAGTAACATAAAAACTTAGATAAACAAAAAATGTAGACATAAAAAAAATGAATAAGGGTGAAAAACATACTCAAAATTGATGATGGGTAGCCCTAAATGCTCTAAAACGATTCTCCTTCAGTGGAGGTTGATAGAATATAGACAAATGAGTCCCAAGAGATCCTTCTTATGCCCTAACACTTGAAGGAGAATAAAATATTAGAACAATACCTATACCTATGGTTTGGATACATGAGAGGGGTGATCAAAATATACCAACCATGGAAGGAGAATGGAGAAAGAGGCTTTCCTGGAAGAACCATACAAAAAAATTATGATTAATAAAAGAGTAAATGATTATCGAATACGGAGAATTAAAGGTGGTGTAATGGTATTGACAAGAGCGAGGATACTAGTTGAAAAAGTGGAGAAGGAGGAAGGAGAAACATAATATTTTTTATTTAAATTATTAATTTAATTTAATTAATTTCACAAAAGAAAAACATAGAATAGTTTTGGAATCATGAATAGAAAAACTGTGAAAAATCATTGTGGTGGATATTGTCTATGTACTACCAAATTGGCACTAACCATATGTGATGGGGGCATGGTTTTGAAAACCAGTGCACATATCATGCGGGGAATATATACTACTCTAATCAAGGCTATACGGTTTTGTTGCAGCGGGAACATGGTTTCATAAAAATCACGTGCCTTGTGCAGACCATTCGAACATAGGGTTTGTGGGCCTTGGTGCTTTTAACACATGACGAGACCTCTAAGGGACACCTGGGTGTATATCCATGTCTAAAAAGAACACAAAAAAGTGTTCCAACTCTTATAATTTTGTTTTGATTCTCAGTCCTAATAATGTCTATCACGTAAAAAAAAGGATAAAATTCATTCAGAATTTTACATTATCTCAAAACATGGGATATTACCACCTCCCCATAATATAACTTCTCACCCACAAGAATCCTTCAAGAAAAAAAATTTACCTGAAATACTATGGTCATTAAATTATATTCAAATGGTAGCGTAATATGTGTAAACACCCAAAAAAATCTAAGTATTCTTTTAAGTTCACTACACATAATCCCTCAAATTTCAAGAAAATGCTAGTTTCTGAATTGAGAGACTAATACGATGAATAATAGATTTCATTTAGTTAGAGACATGATCATGTAATATTATCCTTAACAACATTCCAATGGTAGTCCCCACATTATAATTTATAATAATAAATGGACAATTCTGAACCACATAACATTCACCAATGAAATTTGAATAGAAAGATCAACTCTCTTAGTCCTAGTGATTCTATTGAGGTGTTTTCTTTAATAGTGTGAATATGATTTAATTTTCAGACCATAACAGAATCATCACTACAAGAAATAATGATATCCCAATCAATGAAGCCAAAATTGGTCGAACAAGACTTTGATAAAGTCATTTCCGACCATTAAAACACACCTCACTTCAACTAGCTATGTTCTTAAACAAGTTACTTATGACCATACACAATAATAAGAAGGATTAAAGATCAAAAATCCTGTAGTTAACCATTAAAAAGATGCTTGTAATAGACGATAAGTGCATTTACAACAGAATTGTGATTCCTTCCTCCAAGGCATTACATGTTTACAATAAGAACGTTCCCTGAAGTCAATATCATACCTCTGATGACATTCCATTGTTGATCCCTCATCTGGTCCCTTAAATATCATTACATAGTATAACAAATTCTGCCCCAACTCTATCATACTAGAATCATCACCCTTTTAAAAACATCAACTATGAGCTCGAAAGATATTATGGGACAACCACATATTCAATGAACGGGGAGTTCACAGAAATAATACATGGTAGTCTATACAACAAGATTAAAAGTTATCTATTGGTAAATGGAAAAACCGTCCCCATAATATCATTGGATAAGCCTAGAAGGACATTATTCTTGTCGTCAAGTCAATGGAATTAATGTATGGTGTCCAAGATCACATCATATGTATTCCTAATTAGTAACATAAGTACCACTCAAGACTCACCATGCTTCGACAAGAAAACCATGCATCCAATTCATCACTAGATAGTGAAAATATCTCAAGTCCAACAACATTATCACATTAACATGGACTATGTCTAATGCTCTCTTAGTGCACCGAGGATGGTGTAAAGATATGCGACATGATCGACTCGAATCCAGAGTACACAAAGTTGAAAACAATAAAACAAAGTGAAGAACGGTTTTTATCTAACCTAGAAAAAAATAAAGATATTAGATCCAATACTAGTTTAATTAATGAAAGAATATTGACTACAACTACCAACACACATTCATTAACAATTTATAATACATTACCACTCAAGGCATCCCGTGATCATTATAGAATTACTGAAAAAGTTCATTCATTACGAACAACATATATCTAAGGTTTCATACATATAAAATCAAATTAAATTAAAGCTACATGGCATGATCCAACGTGATTCAACATACCAGTCCCAATAAAATTTAATCATGATCATTCATTTTCAAATGGTCATTCTTGGTATGCTCTTTTTACCAAGAAGAACACATATTTACCAGAATAGATGTGATTATCCCCATATTAGTAATATACTATGAAACAGATGAAATGGAATAGACTCTCCCAAGCATTATCATTTAGGTACTCCTGAAGTTTAAGTTTGTTACTCTTGCAAGGCATGATCACCACATAAAGGTGCTTGGAAAAAATAAGAATATAAAAATGGATTGTCATGTCAAAACACCTGAGTCTCTAGAAATTCCACATGATCATTGGGATGAATATGATTCCATTAACACCCACAGTCACTCTACTCTAGTGATGACCCAATAAAAAACATAATAGAACAAGGATAAATAATTTCACATAAAACATATATTTATTTATAAGAATTATCACTCTATGGGTACTATATAAATGAAAACATATTACCCATAGGTTTAGAAGCAAACTACACACCCTTAATACCACCCATAGTCGTATCATACCTATGATTTCATGTATCTCATGCCATATATAGAAACTTTCACAAAATAACATTATCTCATAAAAGTATAAAATAGATTGATAAACTCATGATCCACCCAAGGAAAGAGTAAAGTTTCACGAGCCTAAGAAATGGTCGTTCATTCACTAAGAATCTATAACATACTGAAAATGAGGATTAATCAATGTTTCGACCCATAAAAAGGCTTTAAGAACATGAACACCAATCTGAACACTCCTTTCATTTAGAATATATGTGTATTACTAGGGAAAAAGACATCTAAATGTAACCATGACCTAGAAATATCAATGGATTTAGCAAGGTGGTTATGTTCTAAGGGTTCTACATACCACGATCTGGGCCTTTAACAAAGAACATACATCAACAGAATCACTAGGTCACACAATATAATGTCACTAACTCATGATCCTATAATTTATTCAATTTACAAAAAATTATTTCCTGTGAAATACTCATACGGATCCATTCCAAGTCTATTCAAGGATAAAATTTATACTTCCCATACATGAAAGTTTATAAAGAAGGACACCACCAAATGGTTCCATTTTGAGGTCATTATATTGATTTAGATTTAATATTTATACATTTCAAGATTAAAACAAAACAACATGTACTCATTTTAATACAGATGCACTACACAATTGAATTAACTAATAGTCCAAGTCAAAAAAGGCTAGTCTTATCAAAAAACATTATTAAACAATAGTGCTTATTGAAATTCCATCAAAATTAGGATTTTTATGAAATAAATTCATTTTAACATATACGTAAACCATTGAGGGTCCCATTAAGAAACTGTAGGTTTTTAGGAAGAACCCCTATAGAAGTTTCATTAGTTATTGAAATTATGAACACCCATACATGTCGTCTCTTAAAATACATTCCCAAACTAGCCTATTTTGGTCAAGTTGCACATTTTTAAGTTTCACCAAATTTATTTCAATTTAATATTAAATAAGAATACATTTCCTGATCATTTTTATATATTAGATGTCCATACACAATTGTATGAATATATGGGTTTCAATTCCCCACCGTATAAATCATCCAAGAACTATATAAACAAAAGTATACATCCTATTCAACTGAAACCAATCAAGTTAAAGATATAAGATGCTCATAATTAATGGTCAAGTAACATGGGTGTATATTTACCAACCTATATAGTGAAAGTACACATTATTTTTGGGAATTTGGATCTCATTCACTATCCAACTCACTTTTTCATTTAAACAATAGCAACCCTTCATTTTAAATAGCTGTTTCAAAAAATGTATAAAAATGAAAGATTGTTTTTGTATACAGGTTACCCTTTCCCAATTATACAGTTCACATACACCACATAATTGAAACTTATTCCTATTTAACCACAACCCATAAATTTATACCGTGAGAAAAAATTACATCAAAACAAAACAATTATGTTATCATAAGTAGTACAACAAGATTAAAATAAAATAAACACCAAATTATGCTATAATGGAACAACAATTTGGATTAAATAGGAATAATGGAATATATTCAGCTAAGCATGTTATCTAAGAATTCATGCAAATAAACTAAAATTTGGCTATAACACTCATGGTGCTCATTTCATATCAGCCGGAAACCTTAAAATGAAACTACATGTAATGAAACATGCATGACATATTAATTTCTATGTTCCTTTTATGGTTCTTGTTATTCTAATTCCATGACATACTTTAAAATTGGTAAAATACCATAAATCCCATTAATCAATAAGCAGGGAAATATACACCAATCATTCTTTGTGAAATAAGATTCAAATGAAATATCGAACAACATAAAAAAATCATTTCCTTAGCCACATAGTAATTTCCTCAGGGGTGGGTTGATCAGTCCTAGAAAAGTATATTTACCATGATCCAACACCTTCCTAGTCTCTTGTATAGCATCCCTAAGAAAAAAGAAAAAAGATAAAATTATAGTCTATGATACCACAATGTAACATCTAGTCCTGGATTATCCCTAAACTGGTAGATGAACTGATGGGTCACATGGCATCAAGAACATCAACTTGTACACTACTGGAAACATCATCTATACCAATGGTTTAAAATTATATGTAAAGGCTGGAAAAATATTTCTATAAACTATACCAATGGTTATCCAAACTGTTGGGTCATGATCCGTAGAGATAGACATATCCCAACAGTTCAATGAGAACCATTGGTTTATATCTGAAAATTTGAGTATATACCAACAGTTCCTTTAAACTGTTGGAATAAATGTTTACCAACAGTTTTAAACTATTTGTAATATCAAAAATCATCTCTATACCAATGTTTTACAAACCATTGGTGTATACTTTAATCAATGGTTTCCCACAAACCATTGGTAAATATGAAGTAAAAATACCTATACCAACGGTTTGTAGACCATTGATATATATTTTACATATGGTTTACATAAAACCGTTAGTATATGTTCTATTTTTACAGATATGCATGTGGTTGTAAACCATTGTCATAGAATTTATGTACCTACAGTAGCAAGTCGACCTCCCGTTGTGCCACTACATCACATCCACCAGCTTCCAACAGTAGGCTAGCCTCCCCGGTGTATAATTAATAAACAATTATCAATCACTGTAGAATACATATAGAATTCTTTATGAAGTCATACATAATTCATACAACACATAATTCATAGAGAATTTTGAATACCTCCAATTCTGTATTTAATTACCCTCTACACATATACAGAATTAACACATAACTCAAAAGGTAATTTCAACATGTATACACATACAAAAAGTATACCTATAAAAAGAGTAAACCCATACCCAATTAACACATAATTCATAATTAATTAAATTCATAAATAATTCAATACAGAATTTAGGGGGTCGGGGGGGGGGGGGGGCGTTCAGGGGGTTGGGTGGCTGTCCATGGTGGTATGGGTGTCTAGGGGGTGGTGGTGTCTAGGGGTATGGGGGTGTATAGGGAGGTGGTGGTGTCCAAGGTGGTGGGGGGTTTTTCCATGGGGGTGGGGGTGTTCGTGGGGTGGGGGTGTCCATGGGGTGGGGTGGTCTACATGGGGTTGGGGGGCTTCCCAAGTGGGTAGGGGGTGTCCAGCGGGTGGGGGTGTTGGGGGGGGGGGGTGTCCAAGGGGTGGGGTGGTGTCTAGGGGGGGTTGGAACAGTCCAGGGGGTTGGGGGCTGTCCATGGGGGGTGGGGTGGCGTCTAGGGGGTGGGGGTTGTCTAGGGGTGGGGGATGTCCATTGGGGTGGGGTGTCCAGGGGTGGGGTGTCCAGGTGGTGGGGTGGTGTCTAGATTGGGTGGGGGCATCCAGGGGGTTGGGGGAAATCTAGGGGTAGGGCTCTATCCATGGGTGAGGGGTGTCCAGGGGTGGGGGTGTCGAAGTGGTGGGGTGGTGTCGGGGTGGGGGGGGGGGGGGTTCTAAGAGGTTGGGGGTTGTCCAAGGGGGTGGGGGTGTCTAGGGGGTGGGGGTCTATGGGGGATTTCTACGGGGGTGGGGTTGTCCATGGGGGTGGGGGTGTATAAGGGGGTTGGGGTGTCTAGGTGGTGGGGTGGTGTCCAGGGGGGGCTGTCTAGAGGGTGGGTGGGCAATCCACGAGGGTGGGGGAGTCCATGGTGGTGGGGGTGAGGGTGCGGTCCATGGGGGTTGTGGGTCTATCCATGGGGATCAGGCTGTCCATGGGGATGTTTGGGGGGATGGGGGTGTCTGCGGGGTGGTTGGGGGTGTCCAGGGGGGTGAGAAGTATTTCCACGGGAGTGGGGGCTATCCATGGGGTAAAGGGTGTCTAGGGGGTGGGTGGTCTGTCCACATGGGGGGTGTCCATGGGGGATTGGGGGTGGGTGGATTGACCACAGGGGGTGGTTTGGATGTCCAAGGTGGTGGGGGGGGGGGGGGGGGGGGCTACCCATGGGGGTGGCGGGGCTGTCCAGGGAGGTAGGGAGTGTCGAGGGGTGTGGGCTGGCTGTCCATGGGGGTGGGGGCTATCCAGGGGGTACGGGGTGTCCATGGGGTGGACAGGGTTATCCTGGGGGTACGAGGTGTTCGGGGGGGGGGGGGGGGGGGGGGTTCCACGGGGTAGGGGTGTCTAGGGGGGTGGTTGGGCTGTTCACGGGGGTGGGGGACTATCCTTGGTGGTAGGGGATATCCAGGGGGTGGGCGGGCTATCCATGGGGGTGGGTAGGCTGTCCATGGGGGTGGGGGAAGTCCAGTGGTTACGAGGTGTCCAGGGGGTGGGAGGGATATCAACGGGGGTGACAGGGCTGTCAAGGGGGTGGGTGGGCATTCCAAGGGGGTGTGTGGGCTATCCACATGGGGTTTTCCATGGTAGTGGGGGATGTCCATGGGGTACGGGGTGTCCAGGGGGTGGGTGGGGGTTTTCTAGGGTGTATAGGGGGTCCAGGGGGGGTGGGTGGGCTGTCCACAGGGGTGGCGGGGCTGTCCAGGGGGTAGGGGGTGTCCAGGGGGTGGACGTGCTGTCCACGGGGGTGGGGGCTATCGATAGGAAGAGGGGCTATTTAGGGGGGGGGGGGGTGGGCTATCCATGAGGGTGGCAGGGGTGTCCAAGGTGGTACGGGGTGCCTAGGGTGTTTGGTGGGCTGTCCATGGTGGAGGGGGGGGGGGCTATCCAGGGGGATCAGGGGTGTTCAGGGGGTGGGCGGGCTGTCTACGCACGTGGGGGTTGTCCCTGGTGGGTGGGGTGTCCTAGGGGATGGTGGGATGTACATTATGGTGGGTGTTCTCCAGGGTGTATGAGGTGCCCAAGGGGTGAGAGGGGTTTTCCAATGGGGTACGAGTTTCCAGAGGGGGGTGGGCGGGCTGTCCTTGGGGGTGCAGGGCTGTCTAGGTGGTAAGGGGAGTCCATGGGGTGGGAGGGATATCCACGAGTGTGGGGGATGGGCTGTCTATGGGGAGAGGGGCTATCCATGGGGGTGGGGCCTGTCCAAAGGGCTGGCTGGGCTGTCCAGGGGGGTGTGGTGTCCAGGGGGTGGGCGGGCAGTCCACGTGGGTGGGGGCTGTTCAGGTGGGTATGGGGTGTCCAGGGGGAGTGGGTGGGGCTGTCCGGGGGGTACGGGGTATCTGAGGATGGGTGGGCTATCCATGGGGTGGTGAGGCTGTCCAAGGGGGTAAGGTTGTCCAGTGGGTGGGCCGGTTATCCATAGGGTTGGTGGCTATCCATAGGGGGGGATGTCCTTGGGGTGTGCGGGCTGTCCATGAGAGTGGAAGGGTTATCCATGGGGTATTCTGTGTCTAGGTGGAGTGCGGGTTGTCCAAAGGGGTGGGGGATAACCAGGGGTGGTATGGTGTGTTCAGTGGGTGGGAGGGGCTATCGAAGTGGGTAAGGGGTGTCCAGGGGTGGGTCGGGTGTCCATGAGGGTGGCTGGGCTGTCCAGGGGTGTGGGGGTATCCAGGGGGTGCGTGAGTAGTCCACAGGTGTGACAGGGTTGTCCAGAGAAGGTCTGATTCAGTCACAACAAATCATCAAGTCATGTTTTATTTTTTTATAGATAAAAAAATATATATAATGTGACCAATATAATAACACATATATTTTGTCACAACAAATCTATAATGATCAATGGTCAGTAATATTAGTCAAAAATGTAACGGATCAATCTATCCCTCACCACCATCACTATCATCACCATCATCATCCACCTCACCCCCATCCTAATCATCATCCCCACCATCATCTCTGCCCTCATCAACACCCTTCTTCTTTCCATTGTACTTATCTTCATCCTCCCCATCGCCCTCCTGCTTCGTCTCGGCCTCCACCCCACTCTCCTTCTCCACCTCGGCCTCTTCCTTGACATCCTCCTCCTTGGCCTCAGCCTCCTCCTCACCATCATCTTGAAAATCAATAGAACTTCCACAAATTCCACCATATATAGAATTAATCGATGACATATATTCATCACAAGCTGTTCTAGTCTCTGGTGGATGTAAAACTTCAATCATTTTCATAAATGTAGTGTTTTCCCTAGAAGATTGTCCTGCCATCTATGTGGCCCTTTTTCTGCCTATTCTACATGTGCCTTGACCTTCTGGAACTCTGTGGCACTACAAATCATACCATAGGAGGTCCAATACCTTTCTGGAACTATACTTTTCCTAGGTCATCACTGTACTCTACCAGGGTTCTCATCTCCCAACAACTGATGTTTGTGAGCGTTTGGCAAAAAATTATCAGGTTCTTGGAAATAAAGGGACTCTAAATTATACTGTTAGAAATATAAATATATTATTAAGTTACTAAATAGAGATTAAAAAGTTAAATCTAAAAATTAAAACCTACAACCTACTACTGAGTTGGTTCATTAACCACACATCAATAATTCTTCCTTATACTCGTGAAAAATAATTGTGCTCGAGGAACACATCATTTATATTCAATTTATTCCTCAACAATGACATTGAATGTAAGAAACCATAATTAAAAATAGGAAACTAACAATTAATTACATAACTAAAATTATATAACAACTTTAGAAATAACATAAATTATTGACGAAGTAATAGAAAATGCAAGTCGTAAAAAAATTATAAATTGTCATACCTGCTACCTCTCATGATCTGGAATCATAGTATGTCCCAATGTGTGGAGTTTTTTTAGCATTAATGTTTTATTTATTTTTTCCTGATGACTCCTAAATAAAATTCAACAAATTATTATCAATGAATAAGATGAAAATTTTCATCTAAATACCTCTAATGTGATTAATTCCTTAAATTTTCTAGTCATCCCATAAGTAATCATCTTTCGATACTATTATAAAAAACAATCATCCCCGACAGGGACCGCCTCTAACTCTATGCCAACTCTAGCACACCAGCCAGTATACAACTCGTGCTTATAATCTATATAATGCTCACCTAAATCCATTATATGTTCTGGTCATGAACCCTCACCAATGGGGAAATTATTCCAAACCTAACACCAAAATATTAATTCATAAAAAAAAATATTTCATTAAATACAACAGATTTTTTACCCATATCTCTTCCCAAGCATTATCCTCGAAATCATTTGGTAACTGTCTATATGAGATCGGGATGAATGAAATGATGTTAGAGTATTTGGAAAGTGTTTCCAACAAACTCAGACATTGCTGCCTTAATTTTTCAATCAATTTACTATCATCCATGTAGTCCACCATCAGTTTAGTGTGGCGGTTCCACACCACATGCATGCATGTACGCCCCCACCCCATACTCCTATCAGTAGATGTATCTGTTATGAATGAAAAACAAATATTTTCTCAATATATTTTATAATGAAAATACATAATTGTGTAAAAATTTTACAGGGTTGTATAAGTATACATGTGGTATTCTGATAAATGGGCTCCGTTGGATCCCCAGAAACTCAAGGAACACCCTATACTAGTGGAGTGGGTCCCAATATATTATCTTCAAGGACATACTCTGGTGGAGAAAGAGTGGATGAATATGGAATATAAAAGCCCAGAGAGTAGGAAGCAGAATTAAAAGAAGATTACAGGGATGGTCGGTCGAATGTTGGATGGGGAGTGGGAATCAACATCGAATATGGTACAAATGGGTGAGGAGGCTCAGATGTATAGGGTGGTGAAATCATGGGAGATTTAAAAATACCATGTATCCCTAACGACACACCGGGATTAGAATGTTATATGGATGGTATGTTAGTGGGAGGGGAAGGGTCTAATCGGGAATGCCGACCAGATCGTCTAACTCTCGTACCACCCCCTCCCCCTCATACCAACACCCTATGTACTGGGACCACTAGTAGGTTGCTCATAAAATAACTATCATATAATAGATGGATCCTACAAAAATGATTAAAAAAAATTAATCACACGACATTATATATTATTTAAATATATATTTGAAATAAAATACTCACTATAGGAACTAGTGGTGAGATGCCAATCTCAATCATGTGACGATTGTTTCTCATATTCGGTTTCTGTCACCTCTCATCAATTGGTTGTATTTCCTACATTTGAAAACAAATATGGAAGTAATATGAAATAGATAACTAATTTTTGTCCCAAAAAATAAATGAGAGGGAATAGGGGGATTCATGGATAATTTAACTACCCATTGTTTAAGGTGATCTTGAACAAATATATAATGAAGTCAATCAATCATATAAGATGTAATAATGAAATTTAATTTTTAGTAGGATGGTTATTTACTACGTGTCATCAGTCTTTTAAAATCATAGAACATTGATTCTACCAGATTTATAAGGGTTAAAGAAGTTCTCAATGTTAAGGAATAAAATTAATTTCTTTATCCTAGGTAGATGATACATGTTTCTATATATGTTTTTAGAGGAATAAAAACCACCATGTTCATTACCTAGTAAAATATTAAAGAGAGGTCTTTGAGTTAAACTAATTTTATACAAATCACATTTGAATCATTGAAATGTTCACCATGTTAGAAATGTTGATGTCGTAGGTTTGAATACATTTAAATTCCAAATTAGAAAATGAAATTCAAATTAAATTGCAACCAATAAATAATGAACATTCACATAACGGTCTAGTTAGATACAAAAAATTTATAATCATTGTTAAATCAATTTTAATAGTACCTACCTTAACAAACCAAGTCGAGGTAATCCAAAATAATTGAGAACATGAATGGATGATTTTATAAATTTCGCTCCACAACTTTATATTCATAGTAAACACTGACAATTGAGAAATTGGAGTCATCAAAAGTAATAAATGGATTTTTTCCAATGGTGGTAGGTATGGTTTGAATTCAGTCATCACCATCATCAAAAATATGTCTTGTAATTACTTCAATAATGACACCAAATTCAGGTCGAATATGGTCTTTTACATAAAAAACTTGTTTTTCCATTGATTCCAATACATTTGGTTCATTTTTAGCAAGATTGTGAGTCAAATAAATTACTATAAATCCACATTCATCAATAAATGTTCCCCGACTCATCATTGAATCAAACCACTGGAATTTCATCATCGTGACACATCCATGAGAATAATAATGCAATATTATTATTTTTTCAACAACTCCATAATAACTTACATTTTCAAATCACAGTCTATTATCTAATGCACAAGCATAACAGTCTATTGTGGTAGTAACCATAACACCATCATGTTGTGTTATCATTTTCATTTCTTGTTAAGTGATAATAAATTTGTACTCATTGATAACAATTGATTTACTGTCACAAACCATGTTATTATGACCAAAAGACAAAACTATTATTTCCTCAGATACAAAGTCAATAAAAAACTCAATTACTGAAATATAGTTCAATATTAAACTTAATTAAATATTGTTTTAATTATTGAAAACTGTAATATTATAACCTTTAATTTTAACCGAGAAGAAAACTATTTTCTATGCAAAGTCTCCCTTCTTCTCAAAGATAAAGAATGATGATTTATATTTATCATTGAATTATGTTCCCTATAAATAAAAATCAGAATAGTTTATCAGATATATATATTTATATATATAAGATATACAAATTCAATTTACTTACAAGATGTAGTCATCGCACAAATCATAGTTGAACAAAACTGTGTGATGTGCCATCTCCCACTCTTCAAGGATGAATGTCGTCAATGCATATGATCTAGGAATTCCTTCTATTTGAGGATATGGTGGAAAACTAGTTTCAATTTTCTCATACTTTTCTTCTCCATTTCTCATTGGTCTGTTCATTCTTTTAGTAAATTTTGAAAAAATACATAGAGTAGGAATCCATACATTCTTGAGCCAAGTAACCATTCACAATAGAACCATTAGGATGACTACTATTATAGACATACTATATTAATGTGTACATATTTATATCAGATGGATAAATCCACAAAAAGTAATATGTCCTCTGAGAAGTATTTCAGTTTAAATATGGACAGTCAGATGAAGCATGCATGTGAAAAATGATGGAGGAAATATTTTCTCTAACTCACACAATATTAATGCGGCATCTGTCAACATTTTTTACAAGAAATACTGGGCCAAATTCTTAGCCCAAAGATCTCTAAACAAATGGAACAACCAAATAATGTCCACCATTAAATTATTGGACAAAATTTGATGAATTTTTTTTGTAATCAACTCACATAAAAGGATGTGATAATCATGAGTCTTCAATGATTTTTTCTTTAACTCTCTTCTGTTTACCCGTTTATATATGTTTCTTGAATAGCCCTTAGGATGTTTTATAGTCTCTATTACTTCTTGAAATTTCTTTTTTTTTGTGTAGGTTTCATCACATAATATACACATGGAACTTTCCATTTATTTTCACTGAAATGAATATGATGCAATTTTGGTCTGATGCCCCAATCCACAAAGTCAGGTCGAGACTGTAAATCATCATTTCTCATTGTCTCATCATTTAGAAGAATCGAAAGCAACATTTCACAAATAGTTTCTTCAATTTTAATTATGTCTAAGGAATGATGTAAAAAGTTTTTTGACAAATAAAGAAAAACAAAGAAGTAACTTCTCTTCTTCCAATTGTAACAGGTTTAAGTGGAAAAAATCATTCTCTTTCCAGATTTCATTTAACCCTTCATTAAAGAAAAAAATGATATCTTTCAATTTATTGTGCACATCAGTTCTGTACATACTCTGAGGTAGATCATTGGTCTCCATGGTATTGTAATGTCTCGATGATTATTTCTATATGGATGTTCCATTGGAAATAATCATCGATGTCCCATAAAACTGAAACTACAAAAATGTTCTAGTCGTCTTTGATCATGTATTCTTCATAAAAAGAGACATCATAATTTTGCTCCATTATCCATCAATACATCATTTCATAAGCATGAAATTCAATGATCATCCACATAATCACAACACGCATCTGAAATATGTCTTTAAAATATTCATTGAATGTGCACACACCCACATCCCCAATAAGGTTCAACTCTTTTATTTATGGTTTCATGTATTAGTCTATATCATTTTCAGGATCAAAAGAGCCAAATCCGAGTATATTCATGAAAGTGAATAGTTTTTTCATACACAACCATGGGAGATGATTATAAATGTGTATAAAAACCGTCCATGTGATGTGAAACGTAAGAATCTTCCCAAACAAATTAAAATTGTCACTAGAAATAATCATCCTCACATTATGCACATCAGCTACAAAATCAGGATATCATTCATCAAATCTCGACCATGAAAATACATCTGTAGGGTGAACCATCTCATCATTAGTCTTCATTCTCTCAGTATCATTCCATCATATATTTATTGATATTTTGTTAGACATAAAAATATTTTAGAGTCTGGGGATCATTTGAAAGTGCCACATTACTTTCTATGTAATATGAGATTGTGTTCCATCAACTTTTGGCTTCCAGTGGGATGTGCCAAATTTTATAAAATCATTTTGTTCACCAGTTTCTTCCCATAATAAACTGAAATCTTTGAAGAAATCATGATTTTTTTTATTGAAAATCCATGTTCCTCAAATGACTTCCCTGCCATATATTGGGTTGATGGAATATCTACATCATATGGAAGTAATTCCTTCTAGAAGGTATGAATGTAATCGATGGAAGTATTAGAAATATCATACATAGTTTTCCCATGAAACAATCAGATTAAAAAGTACAGCTTTTTCATTTTACCGTGTTGTCAATATACTAAATTCGTGGTAACATCATTCAATTTTTTCACCCAGACAACATCATAATTTTAATTAGACAAATCATGTGTGCTCATATCCAAATCTTCTTGGGTTGGAATCTTTTATTTTCTATGATAATGAATAAACAAAAACTGTTCATATAACTAATTCTTTAACACATTCCTCTCATATGGATCATCATCAATTTGAGTTTTTATATTCTCTCTATTGTGATACCATGCCGAGTAGTTTTCCTGGAAACCATATTGGGTTATAGGGTAGTTGACTTCTTCACGGCTCAATAAAAGTCTTCCAAAACAATAGTAATAGGTGAAGTGTATGTGAACACTATTTGAAGCATTGTGAAATGAAAAATCTAAAAATATCTCAGAATTTTTTTTAAATTCTCTTGAGATATAATTAGTTTTATACATCCATATTCTATCCATTCTATATAAACAATTGTTATAAGTTATTTCATTAAAATAAATTCAATAAGATTGAAGTTTCATCGAAATTATATCTAATTAACTGATAACTATTCACTTTATATGAATCCATAACTAACACACTACTCTATATTATAATCATAATATAGTAGAAAACAAAATACTATATTTATAAAAAAAATCATTGAAGAATTATACATGAGTTTACAAGATCATGTACACATGTGGAGGAGACTTATTCTGGAGTTGAGTAAATTTTAGATCGAAGTAATTTTATATTTTATTAGATTATTTGAGTGATCTCATACCCTACCCAAGGGGGTGTGGGTGTATAGGGGGTGGGGGTATCCAAGAGTGGTGGAATATCATGGGGGTGGGGGCTGTCCATGGGGGTTGGGGGTGTCTAGGGGTGGAGGTGTCTGAGGGGGATGGGGGGTGTCTAAGGGGTGTTGGGATGGTGTTCAAGGGGTTGGTGGTCTGTCCACAGGGGTGGGGGAAGTCCAGGGGGTACAGGGTGTCCAGGGGGTGGGTGGGCTATCCACGGGTGTGGCAGCGGTGTCCCAGGGGGTCGGGGGTGTCCAGGGGGATTTCTAGGCACTCTGGGGGCTGTCTAAGACGGTATGAGGTATCCAGTGGGTGGGAGGGCTATCCACTGGGGTGGAAGGGGTTTTCCAGGTGGTAAAAGGTGTCTAGGGTGGTGGGTGGACTGTCCAAAGGGGTGGTAGGGCTGTCCAGGGGGTACAAGGGGGTCTAGGGGTTGGACAAGCTATCCACGGGGGTGGACGGGCTGTCCAGGGGTGTAGCTGGTGTCCAAGGGGATGTTCGGGCTGTTCATGGGGGTGGGGAGGCTTTCTAGGGGGTATGGGGTGTCTAGGGGATGGGCAGGCTATCCACAGGGGTGGCAAGCCTGTCCGGGGGGTTTGGGGGTGTCCATGGGGGTGGCAGGGCTGTCTAGGGGGTTGGGGTGTACATGGGGGTGGGAGGGCTATCCACTGGGGTGGGGGCTATCCTGTGGGGTAGCTGTATCTAGGGGGAGGGTGGGCTATTCATGGGGGTGGTGGGGCTATCCAGGGTGGTTCGGGGTGTCCAGGGGGTGGGCAGACTGTCCATGGGGGCGGGGGCATGTCCACAAGGTGGCAGGGCTGTCCAGGGGGGTGGCATGGCTTTCTAGGGGGAAGGGGCTGTCCAGGGGGTGGGTTGCTGTCCAGGGGGTGGGGGCTGTCCATGGGGTTGGGGGGATGTCCACGAGGGTGGGGTGGTGTCTAGGGGGTGGGGGTGTCTAGGGTCTTGGGGACAGTCTAGGGGGATTGGTGGCTGTCAAAGGTGGTAGGGGTTTCCAGGGGTGTGGGTTGTCTAGGGTGGGGGTGCCCAGGGGGTTGGGGGCTATCCAGGATGTGGGGGATATTCAGGCGGATGGGGGTGTTGTCTAAGGGGGTTGGGTTTTCCAGGGGTTGGGGTGTCTAGGTAACATTGATAATCAAGAAGCAAAATTTCATAACCCTATTAACCTATAATTTCCACTAGTTATGTGTTCATGACTCAACTCTCCAACACAAACCTATCACCATATAATTTTCCACAAATATTAATAAAAATAAAACACTCAAATATTGATTCTTAATGCCCAGAATATAAAAACAACAATATAATCCAATAAAGTTCCCAACAACACCTCAGGTGCACCTCCATAGGCATCAAATACTATCAACTAGCAGTGAATAATTACATGCACATAAACATGATATTTTGATTCATGAGATATACATCAGAGATTAAATAAAGTGTTGGAATGAACAACATTTGTGAGTTCTATAATGGTTATACTCCTTCATTATGGGTTTTTTCGTAGGATAGAAAATGATATAAATACCTTAATAATGCTTTATAACTACCTAATAAAATTATGACATGAATTCCTAACACTCAATGTGAATTTCAAAAAAAATACAAGTGTATGACCAAACCGCATGATGGAGTAGGAATAAAACATCATGTAAAAGAGTAAATTTTGGTTCTATCACCATTCACAAATGAAAACTACCCCCAACCCACTCTAGTGGTTCAGGTGGAAGAACCACATCATTGAATGACTTATAGTGTGGGTTTCATCATCATAATTTTAGAGTATTATACATCAATGACAATATTTATGAGTATATTTATAATGAATGAGTATCATATCGTTCCTATTAGGATAAAATATTTTATAACTATATTTAAATCTAACCAATTAAATCATGGATATAGACCTTAAATTTAAAATAAACCAAGGATAATCTAACTCGGGGGTCATATTGACCTCTTCAATATCAATAAAAATTGTTCTATATAGAGAAAATCACAACAAAACCGCAACCTAAAATGATATATTTCTTCTATTAATAAAGGGATCATATTACATAGTACATTGCAGCGAAATGGAAAGAAAAAATTAAAAATAAATGAAGGCCCATGTACCAATTTAAAATCGAAGAACAAAAATTACTTGAATCAAAGATAGATCCCTAGTTGGGAATTATAGTTATCACCCTCGAGAGCAGGTTGGGACGTAGGGCTCAAACCACTACCTAAAATGATATATTCCTTCTGTTCGTAAGGGGATCATAATACAGACTACATTGCCGCAATATGGAACAAATAAATCTAAAATAAATGAACTCACATGTACCAATTTAAAGTGGAAGAACAAATCATTGGGAAATAAGACCTAATGTGCTAGGAAGTAGGGTTTGCATCGATATTTAGGGGAAATCTTCGAGATGATCAAGGTTTAGGGAAAAATATTTGAGATGGAATCAATATTTCGAGATCTCTAGAGTTTTAGATCATTGGAGGAATCAATATTTGGGGATTTTCTTTTCCAATGGTTTTAATAACTGTTGGGAAAGTAATGTTATCCCAACAGTTTACAACTATTGAAAAAAAACACTTCAAAAATATACCCAACAGTTTGTTTAAACCATTGGGAGAAACCTATTAATGATCACTATACCAAATAGTTTCCTTAAACCATTTGGAAAACCAAAAAACCATAAGAATATACCAACTGTTATATATAACCATTGGTATAGTAGCCTTTTCCGTATGATTTTTTACAACGTGTGGAACATTGTGTTGGTATAGGTGGGATTTCCACAAGTGGTACGCCAGATACTATCGACTAGTACTGAGGGTATCATGAGGTGATAGTGGAAAGTGTATACCTACTTATCAGAGTATCCTAGTGGAACCATCGATAGGAAATAATATAGAATAGAGATGAATAAATAAATAAATTACACAACAGTAGAAGAATAATTGTAATCAACTGAATATATAAGATATGGCCAATGCCAATTTCTTCAATAGATGAATTCATGTCATGGTAATGATACACAAACAAATATAGTGGATATTGACCATGAATTAGAATATAGTACATTTAAGGTACAAAATTACAAAAATAAGTAAAATAAAATCCCAACGTATGATCTCTATGAACATCCTGATATCCAGCTCTATCCTTTGCTGCTAACTCATATGTACTAGCATATAGTAAATCTCAATGTCATAGGTGTTTCCAACAAGAATTTAAACTCATGTACCCCAGTGCAATAGTGTCCTAATCATGGTGTGACTTATAAATCTTAGTAGGCTGAAACCTATGGTGTCTATACCAATTCATTCTATGAAATATAAATTAAGTATTGTGCAAGTGTAGGTAAATAATAAATAGAATTAACTAAATATACAAGAACCCTCCAAGGTTCCTATGGGAAACGTGGTAGTTATACATATCCATCTCATATCCAAAATAACTCTAAATATAGCATATATTTATATATAGTAGTGATATATATATATATTGTTTAGTTATATATTAAATCCACCTATATAAACCATGGGCGTGTTTAATCCTAATGGCCATTTGCCTAGAATACTTTTTCAAGATAGACATGGGAATAACTCACATACGTCCCTGACTAGTCTATGAGCATAACCTCCAATGATAGGGTACATTCCCTACATCCTAATTTAGTGAGAGATTTCATACTACATTACATGGGATGGAAACTATTCACTCCAGGGAAACACTCTAAGATGGAATGTTGACATAAAATTTCGTCACCCATATAGTATCACTGGTTTAGTTCACCATTCTCAACACATTATATATTGGATCATGATATTCATTCTTATTAAAACCCTTACCATTGTTCCAATACAATATATAAGGCGTAATGATATTTATAATTTAATCCATTAGAAAATACCTCTCATTGAATTCATTTTTATAAGATTAATATAATAAGGGTCCTCAATTTAACTTGTTTAATACACAAAGGCTTCTCAGTTCATAATGTGAATTTTAATTAATAATTAAAATGACATGTTTTAACTATGACATCGCTGCATGAATGAGAACTAATTCAACAGATGAACAGAGTACCACATAACCTCAAGCATATATCTCCAATTGAAATGGTTGTTTCTAGTAGAGAGAGTCTATGGTGAGTCTATTGGGGGACTATGTAATACCCAAAGCTTCTACGGTATGCTTCTCTTTGAATAATACAGTAGTGTTTGTTGTATGCAACTTCGAGTTCTAACACACACCACAACCAATAAAAGTAACCGTTATGAATAGTAATGACCACTTTTTGAAATTTTATACGTTTTATCTTTCAAAATGGACTTCATTTTTTGATTCAGAATATTGAAATTAGCTTAGGGTGAATTTTTGGTACTTTTCTGATAACTTTCATATTTTGATGAATAGTGAAAATTACTAAATTTTAATTAAAAAAAACTTTTTTAATCGAAATAATTAATAGTGATAAATTATGAATTTGAGTGTTTTTAAATTATATTTAGAATATATTTTTACCATTTAATACAATGTTGTTCATTGGATATAATTTCACATTAAAACCAGACATAAACAAGTGTCAATCTTTTGATAGTTATGGTTTCTTAAAAACACACTTTTTGTTTTGACAGAGGGAATTAATTTAAAATTAATAAATGAAACTTCTATGTTTTGAATTTGGTAAAATAAAATTCAAAATAGATACATAATACATATATAATTTCAATTTAATTCATTGGAGTCGGTTTATAATAATTTTAGATATATAAAAATTTTATTGAACTTTCCACCGTCTTTTACCCACCTCCAAGGATAATTTGAAAATTCACATAAAAATTAATTTTACCGCTTCTATGAGTGGAATTTAGAAACTCCGATAGACACGGTTAATATCAAGGAGTAAAATTTGGTTCAATAAGATAAAAATAATTTTTGGTAAATAATTACTTTTTACTTTTATTTACCACGGTAAAAAGTAAATAGGGTAATTAAGTGTAAAAATAATATTATTATTACCTTAACACATGTCCTAATTCTATTGGATAAGTATAATTAGACAAAAAAAACCTTAGGAATAAAATATGAACCTCTTTGGTCCACATGGATAAGATTAGGACATTAATTATTATTTAATTCAAAGAATAGTTAAAAGAGTTAAAATCAAATTTTAATAACTAAAACATTTTTAATATAGGGTTATACGTAAGATACATTTGATTAAAAATATTAATTAGAAAGATAAAATGATTTACTACATAATGGTATTTTATTAATAATTATTATACATTAAATAAGTTAAATTATTTATGACACAATAGTGATGCAGTAATTACCTTATTAGTGAAATATTAAAATAATTGATATTTAAATACCCAAATAAATATAATTTGAGACTTCTAATGAATTAAAAAGAATTATTGGTTAATATGACATGTTAGGATTGATTAAATGAGTTTTGTTATAATTGATAAAGTTTTTATGACTTTTAAAAAACCAATTATTAAATATTGTCAAAATTGACATAAATAAGTTTTAAAAAAAATATTATATTATTAATTGATATTCTATTCCTAAAAATATAAGGTTCGGACAAATGAATTATATCATGATATTTGTATCATTAATGGATCACTTGGTGGCCTCTTGGATGTATATAGTATGTTTATTAACTATACAGTATAAAAATACAAAGTGACATGGTAAATGTCAAACTAATTAACTAAGAGTTAAAACTAAAAGATAAGGTTAAAATAATGACTCAAACCTATCTAAAATCTATTGGTTGAAATTATTTAGACCCATCCCTACATTATACTTTAATAATCCACTTTGGAGCCATTAGAAACCGAATATGAATTTATTATAAATTAATACTTTATGTTTTTTCTAAAGAGACCCTCCTCCCACTTATAAAAGGACACCACTTCTAACTAATTCTTCATACCTTAAAATCCTTTTGGATCAGAACAAATCTTCCCAAATAACCTATAAACTATTCTCCCTTAATCCTAGAGGCATTAATTTAGTCATAAAGCCAACCTAAGAAGCCATTTTGATCAAATCAAAAGGAAGAACCCGAAGAAGAGATAATCATTTCACCACCCACTTTCAAGTTCCTTTCTTCTTCAACTTATTTTTCTTTGTTGTTTCCATTATAAAAAATACATCCATTATATTATATATAATTTGATTTTATTATAATTATGGTACAACCAAATTAATTATTCTATCCACCCTTTTAATGACATGTCACCATACGTGCGTACATACAACTTACTGTCTCCACATCGTGGTGTAATTGTTATTCAATACATTATTATTTAGATGGGTATAATAATGATGTGTATTTTATGTAAATAAGAAATATAAAATGATAAGGATTCTTTATATATGATATAACATCCTATTAAATATTATATTAACATCAAAGGAATTTTATTTTCGCTCGTGTGTACGTATGGATTACCGTCTCCACGACGGGATGAGATTCATTTCCAAGTTCACCATTCATCGATAATTATAAAAATATATATTACAAATATGTATGTAATATATTACATAATAGTGCTAATGGAGATAGATATATTTATATATATAAGTATTTATGTACTTACATATATCTTATTCACTTACTTCTGTTCAATACTATATGAAAATGGAAACAACATTTATGCGTACCTACGGACTACCGTATCCATAAACGGTGTTTTCCATTTCATATAGACTTCTATTATAAATTTTTATATTCTAAATATATATGATATATAAAACATTTTTATATTCTGGAAGTATTTAAATAATGATCTAAGTGATACAATCAAGAGTTATAAGTTAAAACACGTACGATAAAGAAAGCGATTATTACCCGAAATATTAATATAACATGGAAATTATTATTAAATGGGTAGTATAAAGTCATAAATGAATAATATATGATATCATAAATATTAATATGGTTCTGGTATAATATAATAACATACTATAGTCTTCATACAGGAGGTTAAACGTACCCTTGACTAAAGGAAAGTGCAAGGTAAGGGGTTTTCATCTCACTCCTTATTCCTGTGAGATTCATGCCATATTACCACTATTACCTTTTCTGTGGTGTATGTACTGTCCATAATTGTATTCTTTGTGTAATAAACTTTAATTTAAGTGTATTTACATATTCATTTTATGATACCTCTTTCATGGGGTGTATGTTTCGTAAGTTACCAAATTGGTAAGGGTTAATTTCACAATCTCTTTATTATCCGAGGTTGTTTTTACGTAAGTATCTACTAGGACATATTTATTATCCATGTCCATGTTTTTATGAAATAGTTTTCAATGGTATTCTTTTAAGGGACATTTTACTAAAACATCATTTCAAATGTTTTAAATATTTATTCTTCTAAATCTTTCTCATTAATGTTCATGTCTTCAAAATGGTTTTTAAGGATTTATTTATATGGACATGATTGTTTTTAAAATTTTAATTCCTTTCAAAAGTTTCAAAGTGGTATGGAACACTTTCATTCAAAAATGTATTTAAATAACTTCTTTTCCAAACTGTGTGACTTTTAAATGTTTTCATGAAAAAGGGGTATTTCTCTCAAAGAGTTTTACAAATCATTTTCATCAACGTCAAAATCCTTTAATGGATTTTAAACTTGTTTTGAAGTTGATTTATTATGATACAAATCTTCTATATTGTGTTGAAGTTTTTGTGATATGATTGACTTTAGATGTGTTATTTTTATACCATTCATGGTTTATGGGGAAAGTATTGACATTTCGTATGCTAGTTTTAATACGAATGTTTATGTTATTTTTAGACCTTTTCATATGAGGAATACATTGAACTTAGTTAGTGATGGGTGGAGCACGCTATAGCTCCTCGATGCATCGGTAGGTCTCATGAGACAAACTAGTGTCTTTGCATGAGGCCTTGAAAAAATCCTATTTATAGTCTTGGCACGAGGCCTTGGCTACGTGGTTATGATAGTCTAGCATTATGCATTCTGTCATTATGAATGTGGTTATTTATATTGTATGTGATTATTCGACTAGTAGAATATCCATGTGAATAAGTAAATGGCATTATTTCATTTTATCTTTTCCATATTATGATTACGTTCAATTTAAAAGGCTTTTATTTTAGTTATACATTTCTTTAAATGTTTATGCTTATTTATGAAGGTTTCAGCTGTATTGTTATCCTTACTCTGCATCTGAGCTCACCCCTTTCTATGTTTTATTTTTCCCAGGATTCCAAGAAGTGTATTTTTATTGATATGCAGGGTTAAGCCAAGAGAATAATGGCGTTCATAAAGGATTATTTATGTTGTTTTGTATGTTATAAAGTGTAATGTAACATTCCTGTATGTAATCTATTTTCCAAGACTGCTAAACCGATCGGTCTTTCGGGACTTGATTCCTTGTAATCATGCCAATGTATTAAAATAATGCACCGACTCTGGGTAACTAGGGTAGGGGCATTACAGTTGGTATCAGAGAAAGTTTATCAATAAATTTGGAAACTAGATTTAGATAAACTTTGATTGAAGCAGATATTCCTAAGATAGACTTTGAGGATTAGTATAGACGAACTTCCTATAATTTTAATATTGTAGAGGTTTTGTGAGTTTTCCAAGAAATACATCCCTATCTGGATACGAGCAGGTAGAGGTGGCTCTGGCACATATGTACCTAGGGGTAAAACCTGAAAACACCACTTTGAGCAAGACTCGAACGGGAACTGGTGCATGACAATGGTCCTTGCTGCACTCTTGGTTACGACACTCCCGGGGGATATGCTTAGGGTAATTCTCATTTTTTTTACAAACCATTATGAAGGGTTTATGAGTATATACTTCCTCAAAGAAGACATTTTTATGATTATGGATTATATCCATAAACTGTTTAATTTATGTTAAGTGTTTTACATGTTTGGGATTAGGTATTTCTATTTATAAACTAATCTAGTGTATGGTATTGTTTAGAAATGGCACCGAGTAGAAGGAATGAGAAGTCCAGCAATACGCATGATCCAAAGAGTAATAATGATCATATCTTTCATGGTCTTAAACCATAATCTAGGTGGGAAATAGTCTCCCACATATTATCATCATATGAAGAAATAGTATCATGTTTTGATAACATAAGTAAAGAATTCTCAGAGTCCTATGGCTTTTATGGGAAGCCAGAGAAGGAAATGATGGTAGATAGAAGGACAGATAAAGGGATTAAGGTAAAGAAGGATTTTCCCATATGTGATAATTGTGGAAAGAATCTCCTTGCAAAATTATTTAAGGGAATGGGAGTATGTTATAAGTGTGGAGAAAAAGGACACCAAGTACGTGACTATAAGGGTAAGAAAAAGGTTTCAAATGTACAATGCTTCATATGAAAGGAGTTTAGACACTATGCGAACCAATGTCTCAATCATTAGACTATGTTGAAAATGATGTTATTGGATAATAATCAAGTTATGATACTAGAACAGATGAAGGGAAATAACTAGTGTTCTTATGTTGTTATTTTGGAATTATTTCATTTAAGTGTTGTATCAATGATGTACTGGAAATAAATAAGGATTATACTACAGTACTATTTCATTGAGGATTTATGATTTTATGGTACAAAGAAATGTGACTCTACAGCGAGTTAAACTTTTTGGAAATTACATGGTTGAAGGAAAGATAATCCTTAATATGGTCCTAATATTGAGGTACTGATTTTGGAATAAGATATGGTTGATTTTGGTAAATTATATTGGATATTCTTGACTGCCTTGAAACTGATTAAAGATTTGTATATTCCATCATTGTTGGAGTTTACAAAATTTATGGATGGATGAAGTATATCCAGTATTCTATAAGGAATAAAGTAGCATGAATGTAATCAATAAGGTTTTATGGTAATTCAGGATGTTTCAGTGTTTTAAAAGAATACATGATGAAGGTATTCACATGCTATTACGGGGTAAAAAGGATCTACATTATGTTTACCTTTCATATAAATTTTGGACTGAGAGTTTACATAAGTATATTGGATAAGTCAAAATGTTGGAATGGATTAATTTTGAAAGGTTATTTTTGAATTTTTATAAAAGGATAACATGCAGACCGTGTGACGACCCGTCACGTCAGACAAAGCTGCGGGAATCGAACCCACAACCATAGTGCAGTTGGGATTTATCACCTACCACTGGACTACGTGAAGTTCCTGGATGGTATAATGTAGTTTTTTTAAATGTTCTGATATGTGAATTATAAATTCATTATATTTGGAACCCTATACGATTAGGATAAATAGAGTATTTTTGAGTTGTATTATGTTTTGGGGTGAAAGATGAGTTTGTGGTAGAAATTTATTAATGGGTAAAACTATAATTATAAAGTAAGTATATCTCTTTATGATCATATCCATTCACATAAATAAATTCCTCAAAATTAAGAAAAAGATCTTAGAACAAAAATTTTGTCCTAGATGGTACCTTAGATCATCACAAATTTATGGCTTTGGGATTGTTGTCCTTTTCATAGCCATGTTCTCTACCACTCTCCATCAGATATTGATGGTTAGATTTCTCATCCAAATCCATATTTTCTTACATGGAACCCTATTATGTGTTATTTTCGATAACCTTCATACATACCACTCTTTATTTTAAATAGAGGCCTCATTAATCCATTTTTCGATGTGGGATTTAAACTATGATATTTTGAAATTTCAACCCCAAGTTTCCAATACCGAGCATAAATTGTGAGGATTCAATTTATTAAAGTAGGGTAGAATGTAACACCCCACGCTTCCATGATATGCTTCTCTTTTAATAATACAGTATCATGTATTGTACGCAACTTCGAGTTCTAACACACCCCACAACCAATCAAACTCGCCGTTATGAATAGTAATACCCACTTTTTGAAAATTGTATACTTTTTATCTTTCAAAATGGACTTAATTTTTGGATTCATAATATCAAAATTAGCTTAGGGTGAATTTTTGGAACTTTTCTGATAACTTTCATATTTTGATGAATAGTAAAAATTACTAGATTTTAATTAAAAACAACTTTTTTAATAGAAATAATTAATAGTGATAAATTATGAATTTGAGTGTTTTTAAATTATATTTAGAATATATTTATACCATTTAATCCAATTTTTGTCATTGGACATAATTTCACATTTAAACCGGACATAAACAAGTGTCAATCTTTTATAGTTATTGTTTCTTAAAAACATGCTTTTTTTTGATAGCGGGAATTAATTTTAAATTAGTAAATGAAACTTATGTGTTTGAATTTGGTAAAATATACTTCATTATTGAATTCATAATATCAAAATTATCTTAGGTTAAATTTTTGGTATTTTTCTGAAAAAGTTTAATTTTTGATGAATATTGAAAAACCCTGAGTTATAGTTTTAAACCGAATTTTTATTTAAATAATTATTTATTTTATTTAAATTATTTTATGTAAAAATAGATACATAATACTTATATAATTTCAATGTAATTCATTGGAGTCGGTTTATAATAATTTTAGACATATAAAATTTTTATTGAACTTTTCACCGTCTTTCACCCACCTCCAAGGATAATTTGCAAATTCACAGAAAAATTAATTTTACCGCTTCTGTGAGTGGAATTTTGAAAATACGATAGACATGTTTAATATCAAGGAGTAAAATTTGGTTCAATAAGATAAAAATTGTTTTTGGTAAATAGTAACTTTTTACTTTTATTTACCACGGTAAAAAGTAAATAGGATAATTAAGGGTAAAAATGATATTATTATTATTACCCTAACACATGTCCTAATTATATTTTATAAGTATAATAAGACAAAAAAACATTAGGAATAAAATATGAACCTCTTTGGTCCACATAGAATAGATTAGGACATTAATTATTATTTAATTCAAAGAATAGTTAAAAGAGTTAAAATCAAAGATTAATAACTAAAACTTTTTTAATGTAGGACTATACGTAAGATAAAATCGATTATAAATATTAATTAGAAAGATAAAAATATTTCCTACATAATGGTATTTTATTTATAATTTTTATACATTAAATAAGTTAATTTATTTATGACACAATGGTGATGCAGTAATTACCTTATCAGTGAAATATTAAAATAATTGATATTATAAATACCCAAATAAATATAATTTGAGACTTTTAATGAATTACAAGAATTATATTGGTTAATATGACATGTTTGGATTGATTAAATGAATTTGGTTATAATTAATGACGTTTTTAGGAATTTAAAAAAATCAATTATTAAATATTGTCAAAATTGACATAAATTAGTTTTTAAAACAAATATTATATTATTAATTGATATTCTATTACTAAAAATATAAGGTTCTGCCAAAGGACTTATATCATGATATGTATATCCTTAATGGACCACTTTGGGGCCTCTTGGATGTATATAGTAAGTTAATTAATTATATAATATTAAAATACAAAGTGACATGGTAAATGTCAAACTAATTAACTAAGAGATAAAACTAAAAGATAAGGTTAAAATAATGACCCAAACATATCTAAAATATATTATTTGAAATGATTTAGACCCATCCCCACCTTATACATTTCATAATTCACTTTTGAGCCATTAGAAACCGAATATTAATTTATTATAAATTAATACTTTATGTTTTTCATAAAGAGCCCATCCTCCCACTTATAAAAGGACACTACTTATAACCAATTCTTCATACCTTCAAAGCCTTTTTGTTCGGCCAAATTCATCCAAAATACCCTATAAACTATCCTCCTTTAATCCCAGATGCCTTAATTTAGTCAGAAAGCCAACCTAAGGAGCCGTTTTAGTCAAATCAAAAGGGAGAACCTGAAGAAGAGGTAATGATTTCACCCCCTCTTTCGAGTTCCTTTCTTCTTCAACTTCATTTTTCTTTGTTGTTTCCATTATAAAAGAATAAATCCAGTATATTCAATATACTGTGACGTTATTATAATTATGGTTCAACAATATTCATTATTCTATCCACCCTTTCAATGACATGTCACCATACGTGCGTACGTACGACTTACCGTCACCACATCGTGGTGTAATTGTTATTCAATACATTGTTATTTGGACGGGTATAATAATGATGTGTATTTGATTTAAATAATAAATATAACATGATAAGTATTATTTATAAAAAATATAACATCCAATTATATATTATATTAATATCAAAAGAATGATATTTTCACTCGTGCGTACATACGGATTACCATCTCCACAACGCGATGAGATTCATTTCCAAGTTCACCATTCATCGACGATTATAAAAATATATATTACTAATAAGTATGTAATATATGACATAATAATGCTACTGGATATATATATATTTATATATATAAGTTTTTATGTACTTAATTATATCTTAATCACTTACTTCCGTTCAATACTATATGAAAACGGAAACAACATTTATGCGTTCGTACGGACTACCATCTCCATAAACTGTGTTTTTCATTTCATATATACGTCTATTATAAATTTTTATATTATAAATATATATGATATATAAATCATTTTTTATATTCTGGAAGTATTTAAATCATGATCTAACTTAGACAATCAAGAGTAACATGTTAAAACACGTACGATAAAGAAAGCGATTATTACCCGAGATATTAATATAACATGGAAATTATTATTAAATGGGTAGTATAAAGTCATTAATCAATAATTTATGATATCATAAATATTAATATGGATTTGGTATAATATAATAATATACTATAGTCTTCATACAGGAGGTTTAACGTACCCTCGACTAAAGGAAAGTGGAAGGTAAGGGGTTTTCATCTCACTCCTTATTCCCGTTATATTCATGCCATATTGCCACTATTAACTTTTGTGTGGTCTATGTACTGCCCATATTTGTATTCTTTGTGTAATACACTTTAATTTATGTGTATTTACATATTCATTGTATGATACCTCTTTCATGTGGTGTATGTTTCGTAATTTTCCAAATTGGTAAGGGTTAATTTCACAATCTCTTTATTATACGAGATTGTTTTTACGTAAGTATCTACTAGGAATAATTTATTATACATGTCCATGGTTTTATGAAAGAGTTTTCAATGGGATTATTTTAAGGTAATTTTTACTAAAACATCATTTCAAATGTTTTAAATATTTATTCTTCTAAATCATTCTCATTAATATCCAAGTCTTCAAAATGGTTTTTAAGGAGTTATTTATATGGACATGAATGTTTTTAAAATGTTAATTCCATAAAAAAATTTCAAAGTGGTATGGAACACTTTCATTCAAAAATTTCTTTAAATGACTTATTTTCCAAACTGTGTTACTTTTAAATGTTTTCATGAAAAAGGGGTATTTCTCTCAAAGAGTTTTACAAATGATTTTCGTCAACGTCAAAATCCTTTCATGGATTTCAAACTTGTTTTGAAGTTGAATTATTATGACACAAATCTTCCATATTGTGTTGAAGGTTTTGTGATATGTTTGACTGTAGATGTTTTATTTTTATACCATTCATGGTTTATGGGTAAAGTATTGACATTTCATATGCTAGTTTTAATACGAATGTTTATGTTATTTTTAGACCTTTTCATATGAGGAATACATTGGGCATAGTAAGTGATGGGTGGAGCCCTCTATAGCTCCTCGATGCATCGGTAGGTCTCATGAGACAAACTAGTGTCTTTGCATGAGGCCTTGAAAAAATATTATTTGTAGTCTTGGCACGAGGCCTTGGCTACGTGGTTATTATAGTCTGGCATTATGCATTCCATCATTATGAAAGTGGTTATTTATATTGAATGTGATTATTCAACTAGTATAATATCCATGTTAACAATTAAATGGCATTATTTCATTTTATCTTTTCCATATTATGATGAAGTTCATGTTAAAAGGCTTTTATTTTAGTTATACATTGCCTTAAATGTTTATACTTATTTATGAAGGTTTACGCTGTATTGTTATCCTTACTGAGCATCTGAGTTCACCCCTTTCTATGTTTTAATTTTCCCAGGATTCCAAGAAGTGTATTGTGATTGATATTCAGGGTTAAGCCAAGGGAATAATAGAGTTCATAAATTATTATTTATGTTGTTTTGTATGTTATAATGTGTAATGTAACATTCACGTATGTAATCTATTTTCCAAGACTGATAAACCAATCAGTCCATCGGGACTTGATTCCTTGTAATCATGCCAATGTATTAAAATAATTCACTGACTCTAGGTAACTAGGGTCGGGGCGTTACAGACTATACCCACATTGAATAAAAAATGTTCAGCTGTATAAATGGTGTAAATGAATTTTCAATATAGGAATCAAAGGTAATAAATGGAAAACAGTGGAATGTAATAATAAAAGAGAAAAACATTTGAATAATAAATGTAACAACTAAATAAAAATTGTCCAACACTGAATCAACATAATGATTCATGTAATTTTAGGTTTTATTATAATATATAAAAAGTAAAATATAACAACAGATAAGAAAACCCCAATGGAAAACTCCTTGATCATCCAGAGCCTAATCCCTATCGTGTGGTCTCTAGCTCCCATGTACAAAACATATCACAACAGTTTAATCCATAGATTGGGAAGCAATAATATCCAATAGGGTGTCATACGACACCCAAGAATGCTGGGATATATAATTCTCTTTATGTCACCACACCCGATGTATAGACCATACCAAATAATTAAATAAAAAAATAAATAAAGCGTTAATATCTATTAATTCATATAATTAATCAAATTAAATAATAATAACATTGTATGGGTTCCAAAACGGACACCCTTCCCGTATCTCATAGCTTGGACCAAGATAAATGTCTTAATAGGGTACCTCCACAACCCATATTATGTATTAAATGCTGATAGTGATCAAGGTGTCCCAATAATAGTTTCACCACCAAATTTGTGATTTGTATTGGGTTATTATTCACACTTAATAATTTAAAAGTTCCAATTAACCAAGGATAATCATACCACATTCAAAATAAATCTCATTATAATAATGAAGGATATGAAACTAATATTAATAAGCTATCCAATCGGAAAATCCATCAACATAGAGGTGGAATATTGTACATGTCAAAGGAGATCTAAAATAATACCAAGTATAAAAATGGGATCAACTGATAATCCATTTCCACCATGTTTATCCAAGGAGATTCAAATAGAGTCCCTTGTATCACTATGGGGTATGGTAACTTCACCATTGGTTTTGAAAGATCTTTTAATTGGATGTCTTGTACATGTGATATTCATATCTTTATTTATAATAATGAAATTTAGTAGACACATGGGATGATTTGGATTGATTTAAAATACCATTAAATGATTGCTGGAAATTTTGAACCACCGATTAAGAAAAATCCTAGGGGTGATCACCTTCATTGATTTTCATGATCACATAGACTATTTTATACATATTATTGATTTCATAGGTACACTATTCTGAAATTTTTCTAAGGAAAAATCTGGTGGTAAGGGATGAGTGTCTGTTTGGGAACCCAGAACAAGTTGTTATTATTTAATTTGTTTATTAATCTCTACTGATACATATTGGAACATTGATTAATTTTTTATTTCATAACAGGGGTTGGGCTAGAAACCATTGGTGAAAGCCTTATGAGATATATATCTCAAACCATAATTGGGTTCTATTAGAAATCCAATTAGATAACCTTTCTCACAGTTCCTTGGATTCATTACATGTGTTTTACAAAATACATGGGAGCTATGAGGAATAGGTCTCAGATCGTGATCTTGTCACTTGAGGAGTATTCTATTTTTTTATATTTTACTATTTTACCTTGTAGTAACACCTGAAATTACATTCATCATTATATGGAATTGGTGTTGGCCTCTTTTAATTCATTTCATTCATATATTCTTCATATTCTATTAAATTTTCTTTCGACATTCTATTATTTTTCATTTGTTACATATGCTTCACCGATTTAATATTGATTTAATCAAGTTATACCACTGTGAATTCTTTCATCTTTTATGTAATAGTATCCCCACATGAACAACCTAGTATCTCCCTACTAGTCGGAACCCTCTGGCATTGGGTAGATGTACTCGAGGTCATGTTGTTATCTGTCTAACTATTGGTTTAGTGGTCAGTCGGGATGAGACATTACAAAGTTGTATCAAAGGAAGTATTTAATCAAGAAAAAAAATTAATTAAAATTTATCAATAGGGATATATGTAATTAATTAATTAAATCTTAAAATTAAAGGTAATGTAAAAGGATCCTACCAAGAGAAGTAGACCATTCCAATCTGAACACTCCATTATGGAAAACATTTTGATATAAACTCAATGTTGCAACACAAATTCCTTCGCATACATTACTATATATAGTTCATTTAATCCAATGTTCATATTCAATTCTTTATGAGGGAATATATACAAGGATTATATATATTTATATATACACATAACTCTATATACATGAGTAATCCCACTTGGAGTCATCAAACTCTATAAAAAAACTAACAGGGACTGAAAAACATTTTCACATAGTCCAAAACACTCTAAATAAAAAAAAGAACCCATACACTACTGGAAAACAAGCATATACCCACAGTTTTGAAAAAAACCATGGGTATAGGGTACCCTTATACCCACGGTTTTTGAAAACCGTCGGTATAGGGATAAAATGTGGAGTTATACCCACGGTTTCCGAAAACCGTGGGTATAGGTCACCTATAGCCACGGTTTTCCCAGAAACGTGGGTATAACTTATTTTTAAAGACCTATAGCCATGGTTTTGGCCAAACCTGGGGTATATAGTTTTTTCAGAATATCTATACTGACGGTTTTGAAAAACAGTGGGTATTAGGGTATTTTTTTTAAGACATATACCCACAGTTTTTTAAAACCGTGGGTATAGCTGGTGGTAGGAAAAAAAATTATGTGGGACATCGAAATAAATTTGGCGGGACCACAATTTGGATTAATATAATTACAAATATAAGTAAACAGATATATGAAAATGTAAATAATTTATTTCCAGCTCAGTTGGACTAGTTCATAAATTATATTCGTAGTGGTCGCAGGTTCAAATCCCGCGTTTTACATTTTTTCGATTACCGGTTATATTAATATATTTATATAAATATATAGATATATATCAAATTACTGGATAGCTTGGTTGGTAAGAGGTGTAATTCGGCCAGTGGTGGGTCCTTGGTTCGAATCCTACCTACATCGATTACTTTCGCGCATTTTATTTAATGAAAAACTATAATATTAATATATTTATATAAATATATACGTATATACTAGATAAGCTGGTAGCTCGGTTGGTCAGAGGCCTTGTGCCGCTGTGCATCGACCCGGGTTCGATTCCCGCCCGCCCTTTTTTTGAGATATAAATTCCCACGGTTTTCAAACCGTGGGTATAGATAGTTTTTCCAGTAGTGATATACTAAAAACCCACCAATTATAAAATGAGAAATAATAATAAAGGATGGAAATACATACCTTAAATCATTGGAAGAAAATATAATTGAACCCATCTGTATCTCTTTTTATGGTTGATGTTGGAATATACACATAAAAGTTTCGTGAGATCCTTTAAATTCCCAAACATCGAAGGAAAATATATGGGTTAACACATACCACGGGTTTAGTCGCAGAAAAATATGGTGATGGGGGAAACAAAATCCCCCATATAAAGGATGGAGAAGGAGTGGAACACCTTACCATTCTGATTCAAAGATGATCCATGATGAAATCAAGAGATAACCAGATTATCAAAGTTGTGTCGGAGAGGGGGTCATTGCAGATGCTGTAGAGGAGGGGGTGTTTGGTGATGTGAGTAAAGAGGGAGACCCCCTTTTAGGGTATCTCTTAAAACACCACCAATTAATAATAATAATAATAATAACATAATAATAATAATAATTATTATTATTATATTTAAATAGTTAATTATATTTAATTAAATTGAATTTAATTCGGATTTTAAAATAGGGTATCACACATGGGTAGGACCCCACAGTTTCGCAAAACATGTGTTAATTGTGCACCATTTACTTGACACCTATAGCACCCTAAAAGAGCCCTCCATATGGTTTTATAAATGTTCACTCACCGTTCAACGAATAGTGCTTATATACAGTCCAAAACCACTAACTATGCGGGCCTAGTGCATGGTTTGGTAATGAGTAAAAAACTCATGCGATGCCTTTTTCCCTTAAAAATGAATCACAATGAACTATAGGGGGTCCCACAGTTTTAGACAAGCCATGAACCCTCGTAAGACTTCAAAAACCAAGAATTCCTGACCCCGATGATTCCAATACTGAATGATACAACTAAGTAAACTATCAAAGGTTCAAAAAATTCCAAAAACGTATCATTGAAGGGTTCCAACTCATGGAATTTCATTTTAAATCTCAGTTTTAATAGTTTCCAATATAGTAAGTAGAAATATAAAAAATCCCATTAATTTTTTCCCAGCTCAAATCAAGAGACATTTCATTATCCATCCTATATTTGTAAAAAAATAATCCATTAAATTATTTTTTGGAAAGGAATGCCATATTTTTTTATAAATTTCATTAAATTAATTACATTAAATTTATTGCATGTAATATAAGTAAATAATATATTGAAATTCAGATAGAAAAAGTGGTAAGATGGAACTAAGAATGATCCATGGACAATAAAAAATTTTCCTATATGGTAAAAGTCTATAATGAAGAAAACCATAAAATTATGAGGTTCATGGTTCATTAGTTTTTTAGGTAGGAGTGTGTAAATACATGAACATATAAGGTTATATGTTTCAATGAAAATTTATATTGAATGAGGATGAAACATTTTAATAGGAGTAAAATGGTTCAAGTTCCAACCATGATATGTTCCAAAGAAAAAATAAAAGGACATTAAAAACTTATATCATAACATGATTTTAAAAAATCACAACATTTTCGTTTTTAAGAGACCATGACTTATGATAGGTATTTTATTATAAAAGCATGAAATTTTTCATAAATATTTAATATATAATTTTTAACATTCATTACATAGGAATGTTCTAATTCCTAAAAAGAATCATTTATTATAAAAATAATACATACTAATTAATAAACATAAAACATTTTAAAGCGAGTAATTAATTCAATCTCAAAATTTAAAGGTGAAAGAAAAGGGATCCTATCTTAGGATTTAGACCTAGATAAACACATTGGCACTTGAAATTTTTATGGTGACTACTTAAATCATCCCCTTAACTTCTTTGATCATAAGCACCATCACAAATACAGAATGAATCCTAGCCCCTATGTTCACATGCAATTGGAAATGAATTAGTACCAGGGGATATTAACATATATTCTTATATAAGATTACCCCTATTTACACTTACACTTGTATGCATATTTTATATTAATCATAAGAACCTCTACCCCCATAAATATAGATAAATATATATTCATTTTCGTGGGATGATATACACATTACATTGGAACATACATACATATATATTCCAACCTATGCATACAAGTGTAAGTCCCCAATGACTATTGAAACCCAAAACCATGCTAAAATGTCCAACACACATAATGAAATTTACTAGTAACTCAGATACTACCAAAAAAACAAAAAAAAAATTGAGAAAACAAAGAATGTATGAAAACCTACTAGAATTTAATGATTTGTGGACTGAAATGCTCTGAGCCCCTACACCATTGGGGTTGGATGAAGGTATAAGAACAAAGGAGTCTCGAGAGAGACTTTGAATTTCCAAACACCAAAATTATAATAAAAAATTGATATTAGAACTAACCCTAGGGTTTCAGACAAAATTTAGGGGTGATGGGATAAGTGAAAAATGCCAATCCATGGAATGAGAGGGTAATAGGAAGCCTACCTTGAAGAATCAAACAAAAATCAAAATGAAAACCCATGGAATCGAAAATCGAAGAGGTGGATAGAGAGGCAGTTTCTCACATTCTAGAGAGGATATGGAAGGTATGTAATGTGAGTGGGGGGAAGGAAGCAGTGATTTAGATTTATTTTTTTATTTTATTTTATGTTTTAATTTAATTTATTTAATTTCAAAAAAGAAACACATCACATGGGTTGGTTTGCATGATTAGTCCAACCGTGTGAAAACAGGGCAACACCACTACCTAAGAAACATGCTCACATGGTTTTCCTACAATATTAGACAAATAATGAGAAAGATGTGGGGTGAATAGTGCCAAGTTACTTCATAATTTTAACTAACCATGTCGATATGGCAAACAGATTGGAAAACTATGCATAGTTTTCAAGACCTCTGAGTTAAGTCTAGGGCTTTTACCTATTTCTAAAAAAACATAAAAGTGTTTCAACTCTCATAATTAGGTTACAAATATTGGTCTTGAAAAAATCCCATTAAAAAAATAGAAGATATCAAATTCCTATATATTTTCAACTTGCCTAAAATCATAAGGCATTATATATGATTTGAAATTTGATGTAAGTTAAACTAATGGAAGCAATTATGCTTATTTAATTGAGACATATCATGTAACAATATTTCTATATTTAGTAAGAGAACTCCCCAAAATTAGAAAAATAATATTTAAACATATATTTTTCTATATTATCATCATTTTTTGTGACATCAATGTCCTATTTTAAGAAACATTGGTATATGGATTTTTAGGGGTTAACCTTCTCTGGATGACTCACTTTCTTATGATCAACGTTTTCTATAAATCTAATTTATTTTTTTCATTAGTATTGTACTCAGTGTCCATGTATTCATTTTACACTTATGTTATCTTACTTATAATCCTATTTATGTGATTATTCATGTTAAAATTTGTACATCATGTTCTGTCTTGTTAAGAGGATGTTTTCTAATCATTGTTATGAAGGTGGTTTTCAGCAAATGAAATTTCAAATATCAAACCAATAATTTTTGATCTTACGAAAAAATTGAGAACAAAATATATTTATGGTTGGGAGAATTTAACACCACATACAATTACAATATATTTCTTTTACAAAACATTTAGTATCTTCAAAAGCATATGATGCACGAAACTTAATGTTTACCTAAAACCTGATACACTAAAAAATTTAAACAGGAAAATTATAACATAGAAACTAAATTAGTTTTAATGAATCATTTGAAATAAATTATTAAAGTTATATATTTTACACATTTTCAATTTTTATCAATGTATTATTAATAAACAATGTATAAATTAAAATCCAATGAAATGTTTTTTTCTAAAATATATATTTTTTCTAAAGGATGGTTTAGTCACCAATTGAATAAATAATTTAAAATTAAATTTTCACAATTTTTGAAAATTTATTTGAAAAATAAACATTATTTTTCAAATAATAATAAAAAAGTTATTTTTGGTGGATTTTTGGGGATTTTTCCAATGATTTTCATTTTTTAATGAATATTATAAAATATTGAATTTTAATTGAAATTTTAATTTTAATAAAAAATATCTATGATGATAAATTTTATTTTTTATTAAATTTAGGTAAATTCGTTTCATATTATATCATCTAACACAACTTACTTCATTTGAGTAAATTTTATATTTAATTTTGATATATAAATTTGTAAAATTATAAATATTATCTATTGAACATCTTGTTTTTCATCTTGAATGTGGGATTAATATTAAATTATAATTGAAAATTATTTTAATGTAATTTGGATAAATGCTTTCATTATTTTTATTCCAAATAATTTATATTTTCTAATAATTTCTTTTTTATTTTGAACAAAATCAATAGTGAAAACAAAAAATATATTTACCATGGTAAATGTAAAAATGGTTTTATCTGGTGATAAAATAAAAATATAACTATCATATTAGCCAAAAACTTGTCTAAAATATATAGTATGGAGTAAATATATATATATATTTTACAATTTATGAGTATCTATAATAATCAATTCTTTTCCATTTTCATGTGAATCATTTGGGTACACTTTTTCATTCCAAAAAATACAAGCATGTCATTCACATCATAAATAAAATTCCACCCCCTATCATTCATATCCACTCATTTAATAACATCTAGATCATCCAAATGATTATTAAATACCATCTTAACTTCCATTCCCAAATATTAGAATCCTTATTTTTGGGAAAAATACTACCTTGGTAGGCTTTCTTTGAAAACCTTATGGGTTTACCAGAATAATAGGAAACGTTCTTCAACAAGAATTTTTATTCTCTTTCTTCCTCTACCTATTTAAATTGTAATTAATACATAATTATACATTAATAATTTTATGATAAATAAAAGTATGTGTTTTTATAAAAGATAATTAACTAAAAACATCTAATCAAATGGGTTATAAAATTATCATTAGTGTGTAAAACAGGCTACCTCCTCATGAACTTGTGTCAAAAATTTATTCATCACCACCAATCATGAATGTTTTTTATGATAAATATAAATTATATATATATATATATAATATTTATAAAATAATTATACCTATTTATTTATTTAATCATATTTACATTTTTAATTTAAATTCCATATAGGATATAATAACGTTGCTCATCTGTACAGTGAACTACCACAACAGGAAGTGATATGGTTCTTGTTTCACTAATGCTTTACAATGAATGTGATAAGGATAATGATAATGAATATATGTGATATAAATGACATATTAAAATATTCAATAACTATTTATCATTAATAAAACATAATATAATATTTTTATTGTTACACTGAAATATGAAAACATTTTCAATGTAAGAGAGTATGCATTTACTATAAATTCATAGTGTTCGTGAATATAATGGAATGTTGTATTTGGTATTTAATTTATTTTTAACATCAACGATAGTATCAATATCAATTGTAAATATTTGTAAAATTCTTTTATCACCATAATTAATAAATAAAATAATAAATATCTAGTAAAACATACTCATTCTTAACCACAACCATTTTATTTTCTCGATAATAAAAGTTGAGTTTCATTAACCAACTACTACTATATAAAAATTCACTAGATCACATAGTGGTTTATTAGTGGGATTAATGAATCCATTGTAATGATTCTACCAAAGAATCTTCTTCAATAACTGAAACTATGTCTGGGGTATTTCATATGTATTATATTAGATTGGTGTAGCACTCAGTATGATTTTTATAGATAATCGACACCATTATTTAGTGTAATAAAAGACAACTATTATTGGAATGCATTTGAAATCTCATTTACAATATCCATATCATCGATGTTGGGTTTCTCCCCTATCATGTAAGTTAAATACCTAGGTTAAATAGTTTTCATGGCCCATGAAATGGATTTGATTTCTATTAAAAGTACATATTTAACATCACTCTGTTAGAAAGTAATAGGATTGATCAATATTTCATGTATTACTTTTAATCCACCAAAATTGATATTGAATTCATAATAAAAATATTCCAAGCCTGGAAAAAATTATGTAAAATTCCAATAGTGCAAGAATAAAAAGATAATTATATAGTATACTACTACAAAATTACATTGGGGAAGAATCATATACATGTGATGTGAATATTATACCATTAATAGTTTTTACAATGATATAAAAAATAAGTCATTGATGTTGTAATTTCATAAAGTAATATTATTTTTAGATATAAAATAGTGGGTATAACCAAAATAAAATAATACATTAGATGATATTAAGTAAATGGTATGTGTCCATTTAACAACATCAATATCATAACCCATATCATCAATAGTGCTTGAATGAAATTTCATTTTTTCATCAGGATTATGAGGATACTGGAATCAATTACCATTGATATCCCATTGATTTGAGTATTAGTTGGAATAATGATAATACTCTAGGAAATAAAATTAATTTAGCAGGGTGGTTAATTTTTTTTGATATTTATCTGTATTTAAATATTTCTTAATATTCTTTAAATTAGATCAATATTAAATTTACCTATAGGATTATCTTCTAAACATAAAAAATTTTGAAATACCATTTATAAAATTTCATCCATAACTTATTAGAAACATTTGTGTAAAATAAAAATACATATTCCTATTTTCATGGATTAGATTATTATAAATTCTATTAAATCATATCATTAATTAGATATCAAATTCATTTAATTTATTTTTGATACTACTATATATGTCTACATTGATAGAAAATTAAAATATTTCTCTGTTGCTACTGAATTCTACTCTGAATAACACAATTTGGAGACACAATTTTGAAATAGTGAAGAAAAAATTTTCCCACATAATAGATTAATTATAAAATGAGATGCACCCCAAACTTTACTTGGTAAATTTTCTCATAGTTACTAATAGAATAACCCTCAATTTATTTAAGATCCTAAAATTACTTCCCTAATTTTGAATGAATGATAATAAGAATGTACATAGTGAAGAATTATATCCTAAACTTAACACACTGTTTAAATTCAATTTCATCCCATTTCCCCATATTCTTTATTATATTTCACCATTGATCTATTACACCTTCAAAAAAATAATCAACTACGAAAATCATTCTATGTTCCAATAATTATAAACAGGAAACAATCATTTTTGTGGAACTCATATACTAATCAAGAATTAAAGGATCAATAGAACCAGTAAAAGAAGATGGTTGTTTCCCCATTATAGACATAATAATACATTGATTTATCATTGTATCATTTATATACTCATTATGAATCATGTCTTGAGAATTTTATATTACAATAAGAAAAAAACATTTTTCCAACTCCAATGATATTTATTTTTTCAATATTAACATATGTTCATTATTTATCACATTCAATATTAGCTTTACTCATATTATTTTTATTAATTTACTAAAACCAAAAAACACTGTATGAGCATCAATATTCATATTTTTATATCCAATAGTAATTAATACCATTTTTAATTTCACTAAATCACCAAATTTTCATCTCAATTTATCAAATCGTAAGATAAACATTGGTTATATAGACCATAAATAAATAAATTCATTAATAATGGATCACATTTTAAATATGAGTTTACAAAATCATATCCTATAAAAGTGTCAGAGAAGTAGCGAAGGGAATTTTCCATGAGAAGATGAACTATTTCAAAGATATAATCAACCCACATTTTTTAGGATTATTAGCCTTTTTTACATTAACCCCAAAATCATGTTTACTTTTAATATTTATAAATTTAGTTCCTATCATAGGAATATAAAAATACATTATTTACCATACAATAGTATTTTTCCTATATTTAATCTTAAAAAAATATGTTTCACTAATGTCTTCTAAATATTGTTTCTAAAAACAACTAAACTGTTATTTGAAACCAAATATAGTAACAAATAAAAATCGTATATAAATATCACATCATTAGTAATGATTATTAATTATATAATATTAATATTAATGATATGATCATTATGTATTGGGGTCTTTGGAATCACATTTACATAAATAACCAATAAAAAAGAAATATAGAATTTCTTGTTATGTTTAACACAAATAAAACTCTTTTTAAACATAAAATACATAAACCCATTCTTCATAACATGTGGATAAGGAAAAAATAAAGTGAGAGTTCTATTGACCATAAGGGTAAGCATAAGAGTCTTTAATCAAGAATCATAGTGGAGAATAAGATAAGGAAATGGGTATGATATCCCAATCAAAATATTCCATAATAAAACTCAATTTGTTAAACATACATAATAATGATTCATTAAAGTTGATATTAATAATCAAATGAAATATTACATCAGTGTTCAAAATCATTAATAACCAATAATGATCCATGAGATAATATCATAATCATACTATATAACTCTATGACATATACATATACATGGGAAATTATTTTCATAGTCAATAACCATTTCCATTACTATAATAGTGTATTAGGTTCACTACACATTCCATTGTTCCCATAATCAGGGTTAGTATCCAAGACATCCTTAATATATAATGCCCCTACCAAAACTAGGTTAAATCCCAATACTATAACATATTACATCACTAGATATGATTTTCTTTAAATTTAATTGTATATGTATAATTCCATATCCAATTTTCACATATGAATTAATGATATATATTTGTGCCACCACATCAAAAATCATTTATCATTACATCATATCATAACCCATGAAAAGCATGTATATTTCATAAAACATTCTTCACAATAATCCTTAACCTTCCTGGGAAAGAATAAGGGGCATATCATTAGATTATATCCCCTAAAAATCATATATAAATTCAAATTATTTTTTACAGATGATAATTACATTAAAATATCATTGAAAACTTTATTTTGATGAATAACCTTTTAATTTTGAAAACACTTTTCTCAAATATAAAAATGACCAAATAATAAAAACTATTTTTCAAAATATACCTGGAATATATTATGGAATTATAAAATTAATTAGAATTAATTATATTGGGGAAATACTTTCATTTGTTGTTTGATAAATACTGATTCATTTACATTGTCTGGTAAAAATTGAATGTACCTCATTTCAAAATTTAGATGATGATTAATTTAAAATATTTGTATATAATTTCAAACATTGATAAAAATAAACAATATAAATCACAGGATAATAGTTAAATATTTATTCAAAATTTTTTATATAAGGTATTGAAAAGGAAATAATATTTGATGACCAAAGAAAAATGAATATGACTTTCCAAAAAAATTAGTCTGTTCACATAAAAAAGAGATGAAAATATAATGGATAGTTTTAATACTTTATATAACATGTTGATAAGAAATTAAATATGATTTTTCATAGACATGCCATAAATTTCTGTTATCATAAATTTTAATCATTAACAATTCCAGTAAAAATGAGTTTGTAAAAAATCACTCTTACCACTAGTACTCATTGAAAATAAATTGATCTGATTAATTAATAATAATATTATTTTAATAATAATTCTATTCCAAAAAACATAATGATATAATACTAGAATATTTATAACTATAATATATTAAAACTAGATTATTGAAAATCATTAATATCATTATAAGTATTGGTGTTAAGAGCTTCATTATTCATCTATGTTCTGGTTTGGAAGTTATGATCCATGGACATTAAACATGGTTTACTCATCTACATGATGAAAATAAAGATATAAATGTCATATATATTCTTCTTAAAATTATTTATATCAAATCATATAGATATATGATGAAAAATTGATTTCATTACAATATAGATATACGCGTTTGTATGTACTAAGTATTGATGTTTCAAATTTAAGATTCATGGTATGAAATAATGGGAAATATTAAATTTACATAATATATTATTTTGAACTATATATATATAATTTGTATTCATTAAATATAAAATAAAAATAATCTATGAATCATAGTGGTGGGAAATAGATTCTATCGTTACATGGATATGGTAGTCTATATGTCTGCGCAAGCAATATATTTATCCACCATTTGAATAAGAATATGAGGAGAATCATTTCACAAATCCATATGAACATATAATCATATCAATGTTAATAAAATAATCATGTATTTATGTATGAAACAAGATTACTAGAATAAAAATGGGAAATAAAATTGAATGAGAAAGTTTAAGATATAAACATATTATAGGAGGGATATCATTTGTCTTGAAACATAATCCTTGTAGGAATATATGTAGGAGAAGAATGAAAGAACATTGATAAAAGGGATTACTGTCCAAAAAAATTAATATAGATTTTATGAGATATATGTATAAAAAATTTTGAATAAGGGAGGTTCAAGGATTCTATTTTATAATAGAGTATAGGGGAACACATTGATTTTCCTAAAATATTTCAATGATATAAGTTCACACACATTTGGTAATGGAAAAAAAATTCCAGGTATTTTAATTTAAGAATATATAAAATAGAATTATTTAAATTAAATAAAAATTTTATAGTTATGGGTTGTAAAAATTCTCTAATATATCGGATACACCCTAGGTATTCCCATTTTAATGTTAATTGTAGTGTGAAACAATTACTACTTTCACTATACCCTACGACCAATAAATAATACGAAACTATTAAATAATATTAATTATTACTTGTTAAAATAAATAATAAATTTTACAATATTAAATATCTATATGGGGTTGACGTAATATTTAAATAAGTAATGAACACTTAATGCAAACATATTTTTGAAAAAAATTTAATTTTGTGCAAAAAACATAATTCTCCTACATGAATTTCCCTAAAAACATAAATGTGTGATAAAATAACATATTTAATATATAATGTATAAATTTCATTTAAAACATTCCTAAATACTTATTATTATAATTCAGTATAACAAAATTAGACTTTACCCATAAAAATAGTTTTAAAAGATTTTGTATTGGATCCTAAAAATGAATATATAAAAAAATATAAAACAACATTGAGTCATATGTAATTATATCTAATTAAATGGTTCATTTTTTAATTTGAGAACAATTTAATTTTTTTTGGACTCTTATATGAAATAAAAAAATTCCTAGAACTATTTTTATTTTTTTACTATTCACGAAAAAAATTATTTTAAGAAAAATATAAATATAAACCAAAAGATAATATTTACATACTCATTTAAAAAATAGTAATCATTTTTTAAATAACATTTTTAATAATTCAGAATAAAAAATTTATTATCCAAGATCAAAATATAATAAGATAAATTTTTAAATGAAAGATATTATTTCAGAATAAAATGACTTTAACATGGTGTACTTATTTATTATACATTATCAAATTATTATTTTCTATTTAAAAAATTAAATTTGTATTTATAATAATGAGGTAAAAAAACAGATAAAATAGAACATAATGTAAATTTTATAATTGTTTCTTATATCCAGGTTTATATAGACAATGTGTTGTATCCACGAAAATATATTAAATACATAATGTGTTTTCAAATGAAAATACATATAAGATACTAGGGTGTTACATCCATTTCATTGATTCATCTGGACACTATCATTTTTGAAATAATTATTAGAATCTACCTACACTCATTAGAGGGATTTGGGAAGGATCCAATTTATATTTTTTGGTTCTCTATGAACCTACCAAATAGATGTTCATATTGTTATATATTGGTGAACTATTTCATCACCTTCTACTGATAAATGAATTTAGTAATTTATTATATATCCATATGGTTTCAATATGATATTTCATGATCTTAGATCATTTTGGTTATATAAAAAAATGAATGGCCTTATAGATTCGAGAAAAATCAATACAACATGGGTGATTCTTTCAAATCGTCGTTTCCTAGGGTTTGGAAATGAAAACTACCAAAATTTGAAATGTGATTCTCTAGGTCACATGTTCCACAGATGGAGGTGAAAGATAGGTTTACATAATATAGTAAAATATGATTATTTTTGAAACTTTTCTTATATATCTTTATTTCTATAAATAATATGGATATCATCATCTTCATGGTATCTAGGAAAATGTTATGTGAAAAAAACAATCATCATGTGGTTAATAAACTTGAATATTCTCCTTGACTGATTTGATAGATCATGATGTATAGAATTCATGGTCTACTAGTGTTAAATAAAACTATTCTACCACAATGGGAATTAAATAAATCACATTACTATTTCTTATAATTCCATACCACTAGATTATGCTATATATTTCTCGAAAGGAAAACATTCTTCAACTCTAGTTGACTATTTGGGGATAATCAAAAGTTTGGGTTCTAGAGTAGGCATGGCCATTTCGTATAAATTATCTTAACTATTAATATAATATCATTAATAAAGTGATCTATTTATTTTTTATTATACTTTTGAATATTGGTTGTTATATCTTCCACCTAATTTGACTCATATTACATGGGTTCCCTAGATGACATGGACATTCTAACATTATCTAGGTGTAGAATGATGGTCCACGGGAGGGGGAAAATGATGTGATTTTGAGTCCCATGGGTTTCCTTGACTAAAATCTTTTAACTTCACCATACAAGGCATCCATTAAATGTTAATCCTCTCTAGTTGGATTCTCCTCACACACCTCACTAAACATTTCACAATCTTATTCCCCATGGAGATTGATGGTGAAAACATTCTCCATGGATGTGGTAACTAAGAATGTTTTAGACTTAATATTATTGGTACCATCGTGATTGAATTATTTTTTGTGTCCAAACATTGATGTTTTATATTTTTTTCATATAAATTCCATTTCATTGATCAATTCTGTTACACACTACCTTGAGATTCAATGAACTATGATGTAGTAGTAAAATAATAATACTTAATGTTTTTTTACATTCTTAATTGTTAGATTAGATGGTATTAAAATTAATAACTATATTATCAAAACCACTAGTTTAAATATTTAAAAAATTAATTCATATTTAATTAATAAAATGTAAATGAATATATAAATGAATAATAATTAAAAGATTATTTTTCTTGAAAAACTATTTCTATGCATGAATTGTTTTCTTTTTCATTAATAATTAATATTGATTTCTAATCGAGAATGATTTTAGTGATATACATAAATATATATTATCTTAATTCTTATTATACAACATTAATATCTATTTTTTCTATGAATGTAATAACAAAAATTATTTTTTATAATAATAATTGTCTTTTGATAAAAAGTGGTTTTCAAAACATTTTTTATTTTTATTTTAAAATTAATTTATGAAAATAATAGAATTTTAATTGTGGAAAATTCATATCACAATTCAAATAATTATTCTCAAATATAGAAAAAAATTCCTTTTTATTTTGGTCAATGTGAATAATAACTATAGAAAATTTTTGGCACTTCAGTAAGTGTAAAATTGGTGAAACATGATTACAAAATCAGGATAAGCCTTTACAAATTTTATAACCCATTAATTTATATTATATAATGAGTGGTGTTTATCCATTCCCATCAAAGGTTTGAATATATTTCTTCTTAGATCCATATTAAAAAAATTTCATACATTTATACATATTTTAGAAAATAAAAATAAATAAATATTACTCTCTTATTCGTAAATAATTTATATCTGTTCACATAGGAAAAAAATATTAAATTAATATTTGTAGATATTTTTATATTAATAATATATTTTTCATAAGGTTAACTTGTTTTTATTTTTTACTATTTATATAATTTCCCTAAAATCTTACACAATGTAATAATAGTGTTTTTTCTATTAATTAAATATTAAAATAAATTATTTTAATAAAAATAAAGTACTGTAATATTGAAGATTTATTGTTTTCCATAAATATTTTATGTTAAAATGGAATATTATGTTTAGTTTTTAAAATAGGATATTCAAATTCAATCATGGTCTGTGAGTATTTAATGTCAAATTATATCATTAATTCCAAAATTGACTATAATGATATTTTATAATAAATAATAATTGATGAAATGTTTTAAAATAAATTAATATATTATAATAAAAAAATGAGTATTATATTATTTAACATATATATTATCGACCATTTATGAGTTTTTTCACAATTTATTATTACATTCCTAAATTGTTTTTGATAAAATTAGTTGTTATCATAATTATGGTAAAAAATTATTAACGAACGGGTTAATTTAAATGATAAGGTTTAAAATGATACTAAAATGTATCTAAATTTAATTTTATGATGTTATTTAGATCCAGTACATTTCTTATTATAAATCATCAATAGTTTGATTAATTTTATCAGAGAATGAATTTATTACATTTTAATCTTATAAAAATTGTCATTTTGTCATCTCCTGCCATTATAATGATACACCCATACATTTTATTTATAGAATGAAATTGAAACTTATAGATCCAAAACAGCTTGATAATTATCTTAAAAACTTCAATAAGAGTTTTCTATAGGTGGTGTTGTCAAAAAAAATACCAACCATATGGTTGTTAAGAGGATATCCAAATGATCAATTAAGAGGTAATCACTCAAACTGACCACTTTTTTTTAATTCATCATTTACTTTCAATAAATTATTGGTATTTGTTATGAAATAATAAATTTAAAATAAATAATATATATAATTTCTATTATTATAATAAATCCACCATTATCTATTCTCTTCCCCATCTAATGAGATTTAAATGTATTTATTGTGTGTTTGTATGACTTAACATTTCCATACAATGATATAAACCACTTTTCATCACCAAGTTTTATGGATGGGTGATATGATGATTAAAATGTTTATATATTACATTTATGAAATAATTGTAATTTTTTTAGTTATAATATCAATCTACCTTATTACCACACTATCTTTTGAGAAATGATAATTTTTCTTGTGTGCATGTGTGTAATACCACCTATATGAAGTGATTTGATAAAATAATCATTATCAATGTAAATTGATATTATGAATGATAAATTTAATTAATATAACTTATTTATATGGTATAATAATGATTATACATTATTTAATTATTTTTTACCCACAATTTGTTCATCATTTGGAAAATGGAAACACAGTTCATATGTATGTACGACCTACCATGTCCATTAAAAGTTTAATTCATTGTCATATCACATACACTTATTGATGAATATAATTTTATTATAACAAATAAATATGAAATTAATATATTTTTTTCACAATATTTAGATGATATATGAAGGTACAAATTATAAGTGTCACAACTATAGAACCAAAATATACAATAAAAATATTATACTGTCAATTGAAATAGTCATTTTAGTAAAGAATTGTTAATAATGATGGGTTAAAATTTTATATGTAAATCATATATTGTATGATATATATGAGTATAGTTTTAAAATAGATGTATAATAAATCAATATTTAATATACAGGATGTGATAACACATATGAAGGATGGATGAATCATGGTACTTGTTTTATTTTGAAATCTCATTGATTAAAAGGATTCCTTATGATTATGTTTTTGATGATAAAGATTCATGATATTCATCTCATGAAACTCATGAATTTTATTGTCCTCTATTTATCTATTTAGAATCCATGATTTTTTTCATTTTTAACTATTTATGAACTAAATAGAGTAAACATTTATTTTTATGGAAAATCGATCTAATTTATCTCTTTGGTGAAAATTCCCTTCCCCCCCCCATAAATATATTCAATAAATTCAGTCAAGAGTATTTCTAATATTAGGAATCTATTTTATAAATAATACTTTTTCCTTTATTAACATTTTTTAAAATAAATTAAAAATAATCTTCTTGTACTTTTCCAAATGTGGTACTTTTACTTAAAAACCGTTAAATGAATGTGTTCATATAACTTATATCAAGTGAAACAAAAAATTTCACCCACATGACACACAATGTTATAAATATCACAACAAATATTTCGAAGGTTATTTTCAATGACAAAATTTCCCCTAGTATTTTGGAATCCACAATATTTAAAATACTGATTATGATATAAAAAAACTTCCATAGAAAAAAAATTCTATAATATTTTAATGGTATTTAAAAATATATTAATATAACTACAAGTTTGAAATGCATACTTGGGAAAATTAACCAATAATAGCTTCATATCTCATTATTTGGATGGTCAGTGGAAATAATGATTTAATGATTATTTATTTAATAATGTTTATATTCCATTGAATAATTTTGTAAAAACCCATTTCTTTTCAATCTTTACACTATAATTAAATTAATAAATGTTCACGAAACTATTTTTTCATTCAATGGATATGATATAAAGAATATTTTATGATCATTTGGAAGGAATATGAAATATTTTAATATATGTGATGGTTTTCCTTAGAATTGTATCACTCACTGATTCCAGGGGTAATTATAGATATGAAATGAAATAAATAGGTCTAAAATGGGAAGTACACAAAGTTAAATTAGAGAATATGTGCATTATGGAAGTATTTAGAGAGAATAATGACTGCTATGATGTTTGGAGGATTCATCCCAAGAAACTATGATATTATTCCCACTAATAATTTAATATTAATGTATTTATTTTATATTCGTAGGTTTATTACATAAACATTATGTCTTCGACAAATTTTGTTATCTCGTGTATCATTTTTCTAAATTCTTTTGTTATTCTTATCTTATTAATGACTTAGAATTAATCCATGAAATGTGATTAATATCTCTGATATGAAGTGTATGATTTTAAAATTTTATTCTCATGTTCTCATACCCTAATGTCGCATTTATGTTTATGTGAACATTGATACATCCTTTTAATATTCTTAATATGAATATGTGAAAACCCATTAATTTGTTTTCATTCACCATGTTATGATGAATGGAATTATCCTATTATGTCTAAGATGGGTTCTTCATATAAAGAACATAGTTTGAGATGACGTGGTTCAATTCTAAACTAGTTTTTTATGTATCTAAGATTCTAATGAGATTAGAACTATTAAATTCATGGATGGATCGATATGTGAGGTAATGAAATTAATATAATATGTTATTATATATATATATGAAATTTTTGGGAACATATATATTGTTTTTTAGAAATGTGTTGTAAACCATTGGAAACTCAAATGTGAAAAAATTAGTGTGAAAACTTTGTATAATCATATATATATATATATATATATGATGCAATCCAATGTCACGGTAAATAAGATATTTTTGTTTTCTTGGAAAAAATGCACTCTCTAGATACTCTAGGTGGATTTTTTTATAAAATCTAATACTATCATATATATCACCAAATTGTTTTTTTAATATATCTCATCCATCACTATAGAGCATCATGAGTCTGCCCTTACTATGATCGTAGGATAACTCACATGCGGTATGTGATTTAGTTAATTAAAATTTTCTACACAGAGAATAATAAAGTATTTAAATAAATAATATTCCCTAATAAACTAGGTGAAAATTTATATGCCATTTTTTATAAATATGATGTCATGGTTTAATCTTTATATAATATTTTTTTATAATTATACCTTTTTACAATATAATAATGCATTCTCACATTATGTTTTTTTGTTTCATCCAATGGTTGGAAATTAAATGAAAAATGTTACTATTGAATTTGATGGATATTTCAGTGACTATATACCTATGAAACCTAATGTTATGGATGATTCAATGAAAAATATTGTTAATATATTTACACAACAATGAATATATTTCAATAATGGTGAACTTCCCATTGATAAATAGAGGGAACACCATTATATTGAGTCTTTCTTGAGGAAACATCAATTTTATTTTTTTTGGGACTATAAATAAATTATCAAATGAGAAATTGATTTTTTCTATTAAAATATATATTTTCTACTTTATAGTATTTAGAGGATGAATATTTCATTTTTTTTGTCTATTGTTTAGAGGGCCATACAGATTAATTATGTAATTTTAACATGAAAACAAGTAGATAATATGAGACTTAAAACAGGGATTAAGATGAGTTTTAGAGATTATTTATCAAAGTGTACATTCATCATATTCATCATATGAAAATGGAGAAGTAATCCCTTGATCTAAAGTTGATTAGTAATGATTAAATAGTATCCTATAAAGAAAATATTATAAGACGTATGAAATATGCATAACGTATTATCATCTAAAGTTGATTAGTAATGATTCACGGAGGCTGCGAGTAGCGCGGCGTTCATCGTTGTCACCTTCATTGCCTCTTGCTTCATTTTCAAACCGAAGTTCAATCAAACAAGATCAACGGAGGGGTAGGGCCATATTGGTTTGGCCCTCACCCTCCGCGTTTAGTGTGGTAACAATTGGTTCTCAAGAACAAAGCACAATATTCCACCCGTAATAGATAATCATCATCATTCAATGATTCTTAAAAAAAGAAGAACATGGTCCTTAAGAAACTAAATCCCTACCTTGGATTCGTCGGTCCCCATTCGTTGATGGATTTTCGGAAAGAATATGAAGTCGTCGTTTGTTGCGTCTGATGCACACTTCCACTTCCGATCTGCATCGGCCATGGAAGAAACTCCATATTGGTAGGATCCGTGCGAGGAAGTCGAAGGAGGAAATCGTCATCGGAATTCTTTGCGTTCTTCATTGGGAGAACTTTCTTTCTCCTTGGATTTCCTCCTCCCAAGCTCCACCAAATGCCCAACGAAAATAAAAAAGGAATGGTTTGTCTATTATTTTGTTGGCACAAAAAATCAAAAAGGTGAAATTAATTAACCCAGCCCTACCAAATTAATTACACGAGAGGAGTCACATTTAATTTGGAGGATGTCAAGAGGCTCCAAAAAATTAATTCACACGTGTTGGCGTAGTTAATTAGGAGAGATGGCACAAAAAATTCAAAAAGAAGAATTTGGAAATTAATTGGGTTGGTGGTGGAACCATTAATTTCTAGGGGAGTGGGCTTCATTAAGGTGAGGGGTGGACAAAGAGTTTCTCCACCTTAAATGGGGAGTTCCATGGGGTTACAATCCTGGGTGGTCCCCACCAAAATTATCCTCCCAAGGGAGGTTATGTTCGGGTGGGCCCCACCACCATAACCTCTCATAGGAGGTTAAGGTGTGGTGACCCCCACCTCTAACCTCCACTTGGAGAATTTAACCACCCAACCTCCACATGGAGGATAAAATAAAATAAAGTGTTATCTCAATTTATTTTATTAATTAATTTTTTTATAAAAAACCGAAAACTAAATTTTATTCTCAACTGTTCACCGTCGAGGTGAAAGTATTCTTAAGAGAATACCAGCGCTGCGAGTTCAAAAGTGCCCTCAGATTTTAATTTCGAGCACTGGTTCAAAAGTCATAAAAACCAGCTCGTACATTTACTGAACGTACCCCAACAAAACATTAGAAAAATGATTTTGGGCACACTGGGCCTCAGAACCAAGCACTGTAAAATTTCACAGACTCGTAAAATTCTCATGTGTTTATGAAAAAAAAAGCCATGGGACTTATGGGTCTTTGCGAGGTTAGAATATAACAACCTGAGATTTTGTGAATTTTATTTTTGAATACATTTAATATTCTTTTTATATTTCATTTCATGCCACAATAAAAAAATCAATTTTATAATAAAGAAATTTGTTTCGAGAGCATGTATTACATGTAATATAAAGGATAGATTTCTCTACACAGAACACTGAGGTTATCTTGTATTATAAGAAACAAATATTTACCTTGATGACTTGCAAAACATGCATGACTGAGTGTTACCAGACAATAACATGTGATTAAATTAGATATAATAATATATAACCTAGTTATTAAAATATTTTTTTTAAATATTATTAACTAAATTTTGTTTATATTTTTTCCCACAAAATATAAATTGAATTAATTATATATAAATTAATATAAGAACCAAATTGAATATAAAGGGGGTATTTTTATATAAAACTAGTATTATATTCACAAAGTTGTTTTATCCTAATAAATTAAATTATTTATAGTTAATTAGGGATATTATTATAATTTATATGTTTTATATTAAATACATTATTTTTCATAAAAATCAAAGATATTTGATAGACATAATAAAAAACAAACCAAATTTTATTTGTAAAACCTATATTTTTATAATCGTAGTTTTACTGCATTTTAATGGAGAACCCATTTTAATTGTAATTTTTAGAACTTTTATATTTTTAATATGTATTTATTAAATTAATATTAGGAATTTAAAAATATAAAATTGGATATGATACATTGTTGGTAATTTTCTGTAAGGTTTCTTTTTTTGTTGAATAGTTAAAAACAATGGATTGTTATTCAAAACTACTTTTTCCACTAATTTAATTATATTGGTAAATTATATATTAATTATTTTTAAAAGTTAAATTAGATCATATTTTTCTTAATTAATACAATTAAAGAAATTTTAACCTATTTCATATTCAAATTGGAAATAAAAGAATAGAAACCCTTTGAGCATTTTTACTTTAAAAACCCCAATTTTCAACCCCCTGTAGGATTAAATTTATATTAATTTCATCCAATTTAGTTTTTGGAATATAGAAAAATAGATTCAATATTTATAATCAATAATTTTTTAAATTTAGTATAATTTTAAAATAGTTTTGAAAATAAATAGTAGTGAATTAATTAAAATTAATTACAACACTTAATGTCAAATTAAGCATAATTATAGAGTAAACAATAACATTAAGGCCCAAAACAACCACTAAACATGTACTAAAGAAATTTTATGGCCAAATATTGATCTTATACTCTATATTATCTAACTGTTACCATTATTGGCACAATTCAAATTATATAATGTTGGTGGGATTCCTTTTATTTAAAATAATAAAAGGAATTCCACCCCTCCTTTATTGTAAAAGGCCTCCACTCCTCCAACTTTCTCACACATATCAAAACACTTTGTAATGATAAAAAATAATCCTAGAAAGCTTCTCATAATTCTTAAATTCCTCAACAAAGAATATTTCAGTAATAAAACCTTCAATGGATACTCTTTGTTGCCGACCAAAAGGAGTCACATGATTAAGAGGTAAATCAATCGCTAAAAGTCTGTTATATGGTATCCTTTCTCCAGTCACTCAAATTTTTCTTCTTCCATGAAAATATAAAAATAACAGTATCCTCAATAAACTAGGATTTTATTCATTTTACTATCTCTACATTTATTACACACACATCCATCTAATATTTAATGAATATACTATTTACGTGAAGGTGAATGACCGCCTAACTAAATAAAAACTGATCAATTTTCCTTTATTGACTATCATGGTGGTCATTATGATGAAAATACTATTTATATATGTTATATATAATTTTGGTTATGTAATTATTATTCTTTATTTATTTTACAACACACGAATTTATACTATACATTTTGTGTTAATACAATAATTTCATTTGAGAAAGTGTGGACTAGAGCCCCCTCAAAGTGATGTGATTTAATTATACACTACATAGCATGTTTTATGTATAGATGTACCAAATATATATTATATATTTTATATAATAAAGATACTATAATTATTTTATATTCATATATATATACATATTCCTTTTACTATCTTTCTTTCAATCTGGTAATTAAACAGAAATAGTGATCATGTGTACATACGACTTATTGTCTCCTTGAATGGTGTATTTAGGTTGATAATTATATATTATATGGATTATTAAGATAAAAATTTATTATTAATAGATTATATTTAGTTCATAATTTACATTCTAGAATCATGATAGATGTATAAGGACCACCACTATAACAAATTAAAATACATGCAAAGAACGAAGAGAATATTGTCTCAAGTGAAACCTTAACATATGTTGGTTAAAAAGCCATTAATAGGAAGTCTAAATAAATACATACATGTTATTTTATATAATAATATGTTTCTGTAAAAGATTTACAATAAATTTATAATTATTATGTTGGTGTTTTGAACAAGTACAACTAGAGTCAAGACTCATGGTAAGGGGTATTTCATCTAAATTTTTTATTCTTTTAGTCATCTTATATGTTCTCTATTAATTCATTTTGGGTGGTTCATATAATGAACTTTATTTTATTCTATTTATTTTAAACATACATTTATTGGTATTTACATAAACCTTTTTAATGGTGTTTGTGATTCAAAATTAACAAATTGCTAAAATAGTTTTGCCTCAATTTTCCTTATTTGAGACTTATGTTTTGTTATGCACCTAAATTCTCATTCGAGGTGATATATTTCCATTTCTCAGGTAATATCATTAATTTTATTATTTTATTGATATTTTTTGTTTCAGGTAATCTCATTTTCATACATGGTGAGTATAATCCCATGTTACCAAGTTATAAGTATTTTTTTTTAAACAATCTCATCATTTTTTTCAATTGATAATGTTTATGTTTTCTTTGTTGAAATAATATGGTCCATCACTAAATACAATTAATGAGCTTATTATACTATATTTATTCAAGATATCCTCATGTTTTAGTACACTTTTTTACACTCTTTTCCATACTTAAAAATGTTTTAATGTAAAATCCTATTGTCTCTCTCTTCAGTCATAAACCTATTTTATTCAAAAAGAATGTTCTTGAAAAAAAAATGTTTTCATGAGATCATTGAGGATAATTTTAAATGAAAATATATATCAAAAATATTTTATAGTTCTCAATGATTCCATTATAAGTTTTAAATATTATTTTTAATGAAAAATGTTTTTAAATTTTTTTAAGGATATTTTATATGATTCATAGTAAAAAAAATTAAATGGTTTTCAAGATTCTTTTATATTTTTTAATGGAATATGGTTTTCAACATGATTTCATGTCATATTTATAAGTTTTTAATTCATTTTCTATGAAAAGGACTATTACATGGTATTATGTATTAAAAATCATAATTCAATGAAGAAAATATATTTTTCACATGAAATGTTTTTGAATGATATTTAAAATTTATTTTACACATCTAATGACATTTGTTTATGTTACTCGTGACTCTATTGGAAATAACAAAACAATACCATTAATATTATTTCTCTGAATGGGTTATGTTAAATATCAAGGTTTTTATGAAACCCATTTCCCTTTCATGGGTTATATGCTTGTGAAATTCATATCTCTTTCACAGGTTTTTTATGATTAAATGATGACGAAACATGTATCTTTATCCAAGGTTTATCATATAATTAACAATTTAGGACAGAAATTTCATTTCATGGGTTATGATATGATTTTTTTTAAATGATTCTTTGGCACTTGTATGTATGATTTTACTATGAGATGGCTGTGACTTATATCTCTCACTAATGCCTTGGTAATGATTTAAATATCATGATGCCATGAACCTCCTTCTTTAAGATAAAGGAGAGGATGGAAATGTGCCATGCCTTTCCTTATTCAATGTGAAAGAGAGATAATGACCCCCTATCCCTACCTTCAGCAAGCCCTGGAGTGGTGACTTGCAACAAGGATAAAAAATATCACCCAAATGGAAGGCATTAACCTTTTTATCGAACAAGATCATGAGATAATATTGTAAATCCTAGAAACACCAAGGACTAAATATAGATATAAATCCCAAAATACATTCCTATACACCTATTAAAAATAAACTGATACAAAGTACAATAAAACTCTGAAGATATGTACCAAATGAAAGAAAAGAAGCAACGAAAACTGTCCCAGTGCCTGAGATAGTAAGGTCTGACATGGTCCTCAATGTACTCCTGGAAACCAGAAAGCTATTTTATATACATTGGGTGGGTATACAGGTATACATAGTAGGGAAACCAAAACCTCTCGTGCATAAGTGGGGGAAAATTATAATTCCCTCTGGGAAAAATTATAGTTAACCAAAACACCTAGAATGGAAAACAATCAACCCATCCTAACAAAGGCACAATATCCAAATAATGCAAGCCAAGTATATTAATAGTAATAACACATCGATATTTGGGTACCTCGGCCTGCTTTCCCACTAGTTATTTAGAACATCCAACACATCATACCTCCCCCATAGATCCCATGTATACACCAAAAAATCCCATGTGTCATTCCAAATACACATCTAACTTGCCCGAAAACACCTATTCCACCACAAACATATAGTACCGCTCCTGCAGACAATGAGTCCATAATAACAACTACCAAGACCAAAGACACCTTGACCTCATCCTGAAGACACATGGGAAATAAACTTGCATTCACACACACTTGGGAAACCCACCACAACACACCTTCCGGAAGAGTATTGGCTCATAATGAAATTTAGTCCATAAAATCCCACCAAAATTATCTTGGGCTACCTAAGATATAGAGAATTAAAGAGCTAATAAGAATCCACACAATGTAATGTTGGAAAAACACCATCTCTACTGAAATGGGGGTGTTTGGCACTAATTGCTCATCATGGGTGGGTTGAATATAATAAACACAAGAACTAATTTTTATACATATATGAAATCAAGCACTCATCCCAACATAAGGGTCCCAAAACCAACAACCATCCCATACATAACCACTCTTGTTGTTATACCTACATGTACAGGTACATAATAGTCATAACAAGAGCACAACCCATTTAAGGAAAAAAGTTATCCATTTCATCCATTCTTATTATCATGAACATGTGATTCCATTTAAATAGTCATTACTTAAATGAAAACTGGCAGGCATAACCATTATCCAAAACAACAACTGAATGAAAAAATAACCAAGTTGGAATTTAAGAATTTTCTCTTGGTTCATGTGCAAGTAACAACATTAAAATGTTTTTGATAGATCCCTCGAAGTACTGGGTCCAAACCAATACCAAACATACCGACTCTACAAGTCCAAAAATTCACAAACCAAAAACCACTCTACCTGAGATTCCATTCCTATCCACATCACACCATAATCATTTAACTGAAAAAAATTCATTTTAACAGAACATAGAAAGGGATTTATTAGACTAAGAAAAAATATTTTATCAAGTTCTTTCTTTTCGTTTGTTTAACCAGGGTGATCACAAAATGGTTCTTCTTCATCGGGAATCCATTTAATCAACTGATATTATATGATTAATTAGTTTCCATTTTATAGTCATTCAATTATAATATTGTCCTAAAATAGAGCTTCATTAGTGTGAAAGAAAGGACCACCAATGACAATGTTTTTTAGTGGATGTAATCCCATAAAATTAACAACATAAGTATTAAGGTAAAATATAACAACATCATCATGTTTCCTACCCCTTCATTCTTTAAAATTTTACTTATTATCTTCATTAACGTTGGTTTATTCTACATATTGATTGAACATCATCATACCCACCTCACATAATGCACAGTAAAGAGAGATGAAATAGAACCTCCAACCTATATAATCAAGGATTTTTTTTCACCTTGAACCAAGAACTGGGGTCACATTATAGGAAACTTGATGAAGAATTGAACATGAGGGATCTCATGCAGGCATGACTCATTTACGAAAGACGGACTTCAATTGAACCAAAAGAAAATAATGATACCAAGGAAGAAGAATATCTCGGTGTGATAAAAGTACAAATCTTATAGTTACGGGATGAGTAATATTGAAGTTCTTGAAAACCAGATCATGGATTGATAACATTGTTGGGAAGTTGCACACGTTGAAATTAATTAATATTTAATAATACCTTTGGAGATAGGTAGATAGACCATCGCATGGCAGAGAGTTGATAGGTTACATAAAAACTGAGAAAAACACATAAGAGTGGCGTAATTGAAAACATGGAAAAGGGTGCGAAACTTATTTAAAAAGGCCACGTGTTTTGGTATGTCAAGGGTCTCCACACTATTAGGGGATTTTAGATATCCTTCACCAGGTTTAAAATAGTCTTAAACCTCATTCAAATAGGTAATAAGACATAAAAGAGATGTCATGGGAAAAATGGGGAAAGAACTCCAACACCCCTCGGTGGAACTGTTTGGGTGCGGAAGTGATCAACGAGACATCGATCTATGAGACAACAATCAGTGGGACACTGATCAGTTAGACTGATTGGTGTGACCAATCATTGAGACACCTATTGGTGGCACAGATAGGAAACACCACATCAACACCCTATCATCGATACCAACACACTCTTGACTCCCTGATGCTTTCCAGGACATCCCAAACCCAAGAATTTCACAACATAATTAACCATGAAGGTATAGGCCATTACATCATATACCTCTCAAACTGTTCTCTTCCTCGAGAATTTAAGTGTAACCTAGAGAAAAGAGAGGTGTCTGAACAACCACCTTGTGTGATACCTCATAGGGACAACCACCTTAGAGTTGATCGACATCTTGAACAAACATAAACATCCAGGGAAATTTTTATAACATATATCTTCTAAATAACTGTAGAAAAAATTCTTCACCTATCTCCCAAGTAACCACACAAACACAAAATGGTGACACAATCCAGATGTATGGATTAGGGTGTTCATTCCTTCATGTCAATATACTATCTTCTTTGGGCGGCACTGACTCACCCACACCGGATTAATCGCATATGTACTAATGCTTCATATTTAGTAATTAGGTACTACCTTCACAACACATTAGGAATTTTCATAAAAATTTGGAGAGAAATGGAAACAATCTGTCCCATATTTAAGAGGGTCTATAATTTCATCGCACTAAAGAACAAAAGTAGAAAAATCAATGAAACATAGAGCAAAAAATGAAGAATGCTCTAGGTACTGGGCACACATTAGTGATTATAAGTCACAAATACTCTCCTCGAGGCCACCATGCTTCCACAACACATGAACCAATGGAATTGTGCATCTATGAAGCACCTTCTCCTTATGATCGTTGATTCTCACAGGTCTCTCCAATAACGTCAAATCATCCTCAATATCGAACTCTCACAATTCGATGATGTGGGAGCCATCTTGTAGATACCGGCGGATCTGTGATACATGGAAGACGTTGTGGATCCTCTCCAACCAAGATGGTAATTCCAGCTTATATTCCACCTCAATGACTCATCTCAAAACTTCGAAGGGTCTGATGAACCTATTATAAATCTTACATCACCTAAAAAAACATTGTTTTCCATGCGAAGGGGATACATTTAAGAACATGTGGTCCCCAACCATGAACTCCAAGGGTCTACTCCTTTTACCTACATAGAACATATATCGTTCTTAAGCTTCCTTCATCCTTTCACGCGCATGTTGAACCTTCGCTTTCATTCTCTGAACTACCTATGGTCCAAGAACACCTCCATCCCCAAACTCTTTCCATCACATGGGTGAACAAAATGGTCTTTTGGACAAGGCATAAAAAAGTTCCATGACAATGGTAGATTTATAGTTATTGTTGTAGACAAACTCTTCCAGTGGAAATTATCGTACCCACAATCCGCCAAAGCATAGAACACATGCGTGCAGAATATCTTCCAACGTCTAGATAGTCCTCTATGTCTTCCCATCCATCTGAGGGTGGAAAAAAGGTCTAATGAATAGTTTATTTCCAAAGAATATTGTAATCCCTTCCAAACTCTAGGATTAAAGCATGTAACCTGATTTGAAATGATGGTTATGGGAACTCCATGCAGCCACACCACTTCACCGACGTACTTCTGTGCTAAGGTATCCACTACACTTGACTTGTTAGCTGTTAAGAATAGAGATGATTTCATCAATTGGCCCAAAACTACCAAGATGGAATCACAATCTCCCTAACCTATGGGTAGTACTATAGTGAAATCCATAGATCTTTCATTTAACTTCCACTCGGTAATGTCTAATGGCTACAACAGACTGACCTGAACACGATGTTCAGCCTTCACCTACTGACACAGGAGGCACTTTTCCATGTACTCCACCACTGCCCACTTTACTCTAGGCCACCAAAAATTAACCTCTCATTCCTCGACAAATCTTGGAAACTCATGGGTGTACGTCAATGAATGATCTATATAACTCACAGATAACTCCTTCATGCATCGTCTCGGGGAAAATCAACCTCCCACATAAAATAATGTAATTCATACAATCCTACGACCATCCTTTTGGAGAATCACATTGGTTAACATGATCATGCATCACTTCAACCTCTAATTCTCCCCTATGAGACTCATCCACCTACTGTATCAAGGAAAGATACAATATCATCTAAAAGAGACAACCTCTACCATCCTCCACTCTCATTATAAGATGTAAATAATCCAACTCCTCCATTACATTCCAAGCATCTGATGATTTCTGATCCACAACCTTCTGTGACTTACTTCTCAAGTAATTATACAACATTTCCTTTTTCCTAAGGTGTAGAAGATATAAAATTCATATTCCTAAAAAAATTTCATCCACCTCCACTGCCGCATGTTCAAGTCTCATTAGGAGGTGACACACCTCAAGCTTTTGTTATATGTGAAGACCATAAAGTGTTCCCCGATGTGGTAATTCCACCACAACATCAATGCAAACACAACTACTGTACGTCAATGTCATGGGTGGAATAGTTACATTAGTTGGGATGTAACTTCCAATACCTATAAGAGATCACTCCCCACGACTGCATTAGAACACACCCAAATCCTAGACCAGAAGCATCTCAGAACACTTCAAACATTACCCCTTCCTCTGGAAATCTCAGCACTGGGGAACTTACTAGATTCCCTTTTAGATTAACAATATATCTGTGGAACTGATCAATCCATATGAAATCCTAGTCTTTTTATTTCAAGCTATCAAAGTCTCTCCAACTTGAGAGAATTAAGGTATGAACCTCTGGTAGTAACCTGGAAGACCCAAGAAACAATGAACCTATACCACGTTCTTTAGTTCTTCCCAAGAAACATCTTAATTGAACATCAATAGGTCTATAACTATTCCCTTCTATGACACCACATGTCTAGGGAAGTGCCCCACACATCTCCATAACTTTCACATGGACAACTTCTAGTAGATATGGTGGTGTCGGAGAACCTTTAAAACAGTCTTGAGATGCTTTACATGATTCTCCCATGACACTGAGTAGATCTGGATGTCATTGATGTACACAACCAAAAACCGGTCATGATAATCACAGTAAATAGAGTTTATGAGCCCCATTAACATTGTTGGTACGTTCGTAATTCCATACGACATGACCAAAAAATCAAAGTTCCCATATCTTCACATGAAAGTAGTCTTCAGAATGTTGCCCCCTTCACCCTAAACTGGTGGTATTCGGACCACATGTTGATCTTAGAGAACCAACCTGCTCCCTTTAACTGGTCAAAAATGTCATAGATCTTTATAAGAGTGTAATGGTTCTTTTCCATCACCTAATTCATTCTTTGGTAGTCTATGAAAAAATTGAGACCACTATCTACATTATTTTCGAACAAGACTAGAGCACCTCATGGTGACACACTTGTTCAGATAAAACCCTTCTTTACAGGTCATCAATTTAAATCTACAACTCTTGAATCTCAAAAGGCTCCATCTGATACAGTGCCATCGAAATCGTACGAGCACCGAGTTGTAAGTCTATCCTGAACTCAAAATCATGTCAAGGGGTAGGGTCGAAAACATCTTAAGGGAATAAATAAAGGAACTAACTGACAATACCTAGAACTTCCACCATCTCTAAGTCTATAGAATCTAATAACATCTCATATAACAAGGAAAGAAGTGGCTCTATACACTAGATCCCCCCTTAAAACCCCACTCACTAATGAAATCTACACGTTGTCTACCCATATCTGAGAACACAACCATTCTACTGAATAAGTTGATAAAAGAGTGAAAAAAAAGCCAGTTGATTCCTAGGATGATGTCGTATGGCTTCATTCATTGAAGAATAATATCCCCACTGGATAGATGTGTCTCTAACAGAATCCTACATCCTTGAAAAACATCAAACCAGCTGTTATGACCCCCAACTGGTGTACTTAACACCATGGTCAAAGAAATTCTCTCTACGTCTAAACACAAGGAATGGGCTAGAATGGGTGTAACAATGGAGTGAAAAGAACATGAATAAAACAACACACATGCAAGAGTAATAAGCAGAATAATCATACCTCGAAGGACCTATACCCATACTAAAATTGTTACCTCTATAATGTAAAACTACTCATTCCCAACTCCTCTATCCCTCGATTATTGACCACCTTCTAGAAGACTCCCTATTCAAGGTTTCTAAGGAGCTCCATGAGGTTGGCCTCCTCAAAAAACATCTTCTCTTAGAGGCTGCAACTGCTATTGTAAAGGTCTGGCTGTAAACTGTTGCTGCTGAGTTGAGTGTTGAACATGCCCAACCCCACTATACTACACTCAGATAGGGAACTGATTCTGAATATTACCATGACTTCCATGGGTAAAGAACCTCAATTCAAGGATTTTGGAGAAAGGGTGAGGACCAGGAGATCAGAACATGAATTGTAGGGGACTTCTCCCCACCGACCGAAACCTAGAAGGCCCTAATGTGGGAGGCCTACTACTGATGGGATTCTCCATTGATCAACTCAACTAGCACCCTTCTCGTGGAACACCTCTAGGTTTTTTCATCCTATAAACCGCATCATCCTTCTTCTGGACCTCCAAGTATGTCGGTAGAGTGAAGGGAGTAATATCATACTGAAGAGAAGGCTGGAGTGCCTTCTCACAGAGTCTTACGCATGAATCCTCATCCAAAAATTGGTCTGATGAAAAATGAAATAGATCTATCAACTTGATCCATAGTTCCATCACCATGATACTCCCATTCTAGAGGGAGAGAATCTCTTGCCTCTTTCCGGACTTCATCTTAGAATAAATGAATTATTCCTAGAACTCCTTCTCAAAGTTAGTCTAAGAAATATCAGTTTTCTTTTTCTCCCCTAGATAGAGAATCCAACATGGATGTTCCACTCCCCACAACTTGCTCACATCTAGAGGAAACCAGTACTCTTACGGATCCTAGATCAAGCTGAAAGTGATCCCCATATCCTAGAGCTAGTTCTGTGTCTCCTTGTCTGAGATGATACCCTTGTACTTCCTAAGGATCTACCGCTAGAAGGAAAAAAATCATTTTCTAACATTGGTTGTCCTCCTCCTCTCGATCAGCACTCCGCTAATCAACCAAATCCACTTGCTCAATGTCTACTTCCCACACTACTCATGGATGATTTCTGGGTTCCATAACTACATGGTAAACACGAAGTGCATAATCCCCAATAGTAAGGAATATTCATAGGGTATTATTTATTATTTATTTCTATTATTTTTTCTAAGATACCCATATTCCTGTAGGAACACAAATAATTATGATGCATGTAACTTTCTTAGAGTCTCTACCCTATAATCAGTGTTGCATTACTTGGTCGTTTGGTAAGATCAGAGTCCTTGCGTTGAATCACTGGGGGGTAAAACCATATGTCCTAGCTTGTATTCTCAGGCCTATTTCATGCACCAATATTTCCTAACACTATTTCCCTACAATCTCATGAAAACCTCAATATTACTAACCCCAACTATATCCTATCTCTCAACCATCATGCTCTGATACGATTCGGTCATGATTTGGTTTCTCCAAGTTGAGGGGAAGGACGAAAATGTTCCATGCCTTTCATTCATAGTGATGAAGATATAATGACCCAAGTTTCCCACCTTCAATAGGCCTCAGAATGGGGACCTTCACCAATGGTATATAATCTCACACAAATGGAAGGTATTACCCATTTTATATAACAAGATAAGAAGATAATACGCTAAATTCCATCAAAACCAAGGAATAAAGATAGAAGTAAATCCAAAAAACCATTCCCATATGAATTTTCAAAATAAACTGATACAAAGTACAAGAAAATTCTGAAGGAAAGTTCCAAAGTAAAGAAAAGAAGCAATGAAAATTGTCCTGATTCCTGGGGTAGAAAGGTACGACACGGTATTTAATGTCCTCCTAGAAATATTAAAGCAGTTTTATATATATAGGGTGAGTATATAGGTATAATCATTAGGTAAACCAGAATATCTTATGCACATGGGGGGACATTCTAATACCCCATGGAAAAAATAGTGGAAACCAATACACCTTGAAGGGAAACCTATTCACCCAGCCCTACTAAGGAACACACCCCAAATAATGAAATTAAGTTAAAAAAAATTTAATTGGACATTGATAAATGGGTTCCCCACATCACATTCATACTAGTTATTTCGAACATACTATGCAACAGACCTCCCCCACTAATCACACTACAGTCCCACTGCTTCCCCAACAACAACCCCATGGGCCATCCTAACAACTCTAATAACCCACCCACAAACACCTGAGCCACCACAACCAAACATATCCAGGCTTGAAGAAACCTGGCCACAACAAACACTACCATGCCTGAAGACACTTAGGATTGAACGACCACTTCCACTCCAGAATAAACAGTGTCCTCATCTTGAAGACACTTGGGAAACAAAACTTTCGTCACACACACTAGGTCCAACCCAACACAACACATCGTGCACAAAGATTCTTGGGAAATAATGAATCTCAGGCCATCACAACCTTCCCAAGGAATCATTGGCTTCCTGGGAGACGGAGCAGAAAAGAGTTAATAACCAACCACTCTTATGAATTTTGGAAAAAACACCCTCCCCTATTAAATGTGGTTGTTCGTAAGGAAGAGATCAACAAGGCCGGGGTGAATATAAGAAACACAAGAAATACATTTTATACATATAGGTAATCAAGCACTCATATAAACATAATGGTCCTAAAACCAATAACCATCCCACACACAACCACTCTTACTACTATCTCTACTTGCACAAGTACAGAACATCCATAACCAGAGCCAAAACCCTTTCTATAAAATAGATCCATATCACAACCATTATTGTTATCGTTTACAAGTGATTCCATTTAAATATTCCTTTACTACTGGTCAACTAATATGAATAACCACAAGCCAAAACAACAAATGAATGAAAAAACAACCGAGCATGTATTTATGAATTTTCTCTTGATTCATCTTTATGTAACAACATCAAAGGGGATCCAAGAGATCCCTCGAAGTACTAAAACCAAACCAACCCCCAACTCACTGGCTCTACATGGCCTTAGATTAAAAAAAATAACCTCTCAACGAATGATTCTATTCCCATCCATGTAACCTAATAGAAATTTAATATAACAACCATGCATATCACTAGAAATAAAAATAAATGGAGTCTTTAGATTTATTCAACACCTTTACGGAAGTTCTTTATTTCTATTTCGTTAACTGGGAGATCACAAAATGGTTATTATTCATCATGACTCCATTTAATCAACCATGATTACATTATTAATCAGTTTCCATGTTACAATTATTCAATCATAATATTATATAGAAATCAGATCTTCATTGGTGTGCAAGAAAGGACCACTAAGGGGCATGATTTTCATTAGACATAATCCCATACAATTCACAACATAAAAACTAAGGTAAAATAAAACAACATCATCATATTCCCCACCCATTAATTCTTTAAAAGTTTGATTAATATATTAATTAATTTTTTATTCATCTACGTACCAAGGGAACATCATCATAGCCACACCCCATGATGCACAGTAAAGAGAGACGATGGAAAACCCCTACCTAGATGATCAAGGATCGATTTTTTTCTCAGTACACTAATAACTGGGGTCGTACGATTAGAAACTCCAACATAAAATGAATAGGAAGGATTTCACGCTGGCATTATTTGTCTCTAGAAGAGGTTCTTCAATATAACCAATGTAAAAAAAGAGACCAAGGAAGAAGAAGATTATGTTGTGATAAAAGGCCAAAACCTAGAGTTATCGGATTTTCATTGTCGAAGTGCTTGAAAATATGATCGTGGTTTAACCACACGGCTAGGAATTTTCACACATTTGAATTAATTGGGATTTAATAATTTCTTCAGAGACAATGATAAAGACCACCACATGGCGGAGAATTGATAGGTAACATTTAAATTGGAAAAAATGAATTAGAGGGGAATAACTGAAAACATGGAAAAGGGTGTGAAACTAATTTATAAAATGCCATACATTTTGGTATGTATGGGGTTTCCCCACTCTAAGGTTGTTTAATATATCCAATACCTCTATTAAAATAGTCTTAATGCTCTTTAAAGAAGGTAATAAGATATAAAAAATGTATTATGGTAAAATTGGGGAATAAACCCCAACACCCCTCGGTGGCACTATTCGGGTGCGGCACCGATCAGTGAGACTGCTCCGTGAGAAACCTATCAAAGAGATTGATTGGTGAGACAACTTGGTGGGACCTATATGTGACAACAAAGAGGCATCCTTTCACTGACATCGATTCCCTCCTGACTCACTGATGGATTCTAGGACACCTGAAGCACCAGAATTTTACAATGTAATGTACCAAGAAGGTCTGGGCTATTACACATGAGTTAGACATGGATAGAATGGGAAATGATATGAGTATAGTAATATAAGGATAGAATGGTGTTATACCATGTTTAGTTTTAAGAGGTTGAAATGGAAATTTACTCTATTTTGTAAAGGAATTTTTCCAATGAGATGGACATGGAAATAATTCCCTGGATACTATGGTAAGTCATATTATATAATTATGTGTTTTCCAAAATTCTATGTTTTATTATTATGTTAGGAATCCATGAATTATGGTCTTTATTTACATATGATTCATGTCTTATGAAATTCTAATCATTAGGACCTGATTCATGTATATGATCTTTATTATGTGGTGTATGGTCTCCTATTTCATGATCACGTTCTCATACCATTATTCTCATGATTATTCTTACATATATCCATTATATACCCTTAATGAGAATTTGATCTCACCCCACTATAGGTTTCATTCATCAGGTTATGAAGATATGTATTATATTTTATGTGTATAAGAAGAGTTATTGTCAAGATGAACCTAGTGGGAGATAATGTATCTCAATAATGTACTGGTGTTTCTATATCCAAGTTTCTAAAGGAACCTGACTAATACAATATTTGGGCATCTGTTTTGAAAATGTTTTATGTATTCCACAAATTTAATGTAATATATTTGTATGTCAAGATGGGTTTATTTCACATAGTAAGGCCCAAAATCACCTACACACTTTTTCTAAATCCATTTTCTTGACATATATTGATCATATCATCCCATGGATTGAATTTGGACCATTATTGATCCAATTGAAATAACTAAAATGTTGGTGGAGTTCCTTTTTTTATTAATATAATAGATTACCCCTCAACCATTATATAAGGCCTCCTCTCCTCAAAGTTCCTCACTCCTCCCACAAAAATTCGGATTAAAAAAATATTACCAATGTACATCCACAACATCCAACCCTTCCTCCTTGAATCCATCTATGATAATAATGTTTTTCATGGAAACTCTTTGCTGAAAACCAAATAGAGTTACGCGGTCAGGAGGTAACACCCTCCGTCAAACTCATGTATTTTATTTCCTTTATCTACTGCCTTAAATTTTATTATTCCAATACTTTATAAAAATGATTCATAAATATACTATTATTTTGTTATATTAATGATTTTACCTATACATACACACAATTCGATCTAATGCATAATGAACATACTATTTATGTGTAGGTAGACAACCACCTCGATAAACGATGGCTATTCAATTTTCCATTACCACATATCATGGTGTCCATTATAAAGAAAACTTTGTTTTTATATGTTATATATAATATTTATTATTTGTTTAATATTATATAATTAAATTACAAGACACATATTAATACTATCTATTTTTAGTTAATATGTTAATTTTATTTGTAGAAATGCATACTACCACCCCATCAAAGCAATTTGATTCGTTAAAACACTACATGGAATGTATTATTGATGGATACAATAAATATATATGATATATTTGATAAAATAAATATATATTAATAATTATATATATATAATTATATATATATAATTATATACATATATCTGTCTTTTACTTACGTTCTTTGTACATGAAAATTAAATGGAAATAACATTCATGTGAATGTATGGCTTACCATCCCCATGACCGGTGTATTCTATTTGATACTTCTATATTATATAGATTATTAAAATAAACATATAATTTTTATATATGATATTGGTTTCGGTTATCTAAATATGGAGTCATTATATAAGTATAAGGACTAATAATTTAACAAATTAAGACACATGTGAAAAAACCAAATGAATACTAACTGAACGAAAACCTTATCATGGGATGGTCAACAAGTGGGTAATATAAGGTCATAATCAAACCATATATGGTATAATATATAATAATATGGTTCTGAAAATGATTTATTATAAATTTATATTTATTTTATAGGTTTTTGAATGAGTATGACGAGACTCAAGATGCAAGGGAAGGTGGATTTCCACTCCTTGGTACAAAAGACAACTAATAAAATGTTCATCATAAAATATGATATTACCTATAAATTCAACCAAAAATTCTTGTTCCTTTTATATGTTTTTTTAAAAATAAATAGATTCCATGATTATTGTAGAAATATCATAAGATCTTTAAAAGGCATTTTTACCATTTTTGCCTTTTACAAATGTTTTTAATGGAATCTTCCTATCATATTTCGATTGAAGAACAATTCTAATCGTTTTACTATGAAAAAGGAATATTCATTTACCTTATACAAAATCTATAGATTTACTCTCCCTCATTTTATTGATGCTTAGTATTCATGTTTAAAGGGTTATTTTTTAAAAAAATATTTTAAAAAATATTTTTAATGTAATGGTTTTCCTATCATATTCAATAATGTTTCATATTTTTTTAAGTTACCTGTTTTTCAAAACTTTTTAAAGCGTTATTTACATTTTTTCAATTCATTTTCAAAGAATGAAGTTCATAGAACATTTTGGAGATTATTTTATATTTTTTTAAGGAAAATTATTTTCAAAATTATTTCTCATCGTCTTTACATGTTGTTAAGAAAGTTTCTAAGTACATGATATTTGAATGGTTTTATAATTTAGAAAGACTCTTTCAAAGTTTAATGAATATTTTCCACAGAAAATGTTTTGGAATGATATTTCAAAATTATTTTCCATCTAATCAAACATATATTTATGTTACACAATCCCTTCTAGGAAATTATCTATATTTTTTTATCTTCATTCCATGAATAAGTAATCCATAATGTCATGGTCTTAATGAAACATATTTCTCTTCCATGGAACATATTATTATTAAATATATTTATCATTCATGTTTTATATGATCATGACATCCATTTCTCTTTTATGAGTCATAATTTTGATAAAATATTTTTGAAACATGTATTTTTTCATATCTAATAATATGATTACAGGTTTGTAATACCCATTTAATTTCATATGTTATGATGTGATTATTCATGATTTTCTGACACATGTATTCATGATTTCATTATGATATGGGTGGGACCTATATATCCATTCAATTCATTGGGTGATGATTTATATATCATGATAACAATATGGAAGGAAAGAGAAATGAACATGGTTTGGTATTACATGGTAAGAAAGAGAATGGATCATAGATCATTATTATAGGGTTAGAATAGGAAATAAGCTCAGTTTAGTAATATACTGCTATAATGGGGGTTTACAAGGCTCAGTAATACAAGGCCCAAACTGAGGATTACCGAGTTTAGTAAGGGACTTTTTCTATAAAGATGGAATTGGATGTGATTCCTTGGTTACTATGGAAATCATATTATATGATTTTGTGTTTTCCACAATTAAATGTTTTATTCCTATGTTATTGTTCCATGGACTGGGTTCTTTATTTCTTTGTGATTCATTTCTTATGAAGATTCATTCTTTATGTCTGGATTCATGTTTATGGTCTTTGAAATGAAGGGTATGATCATTAAATGTTTTGATCATGTTCTCATTCCCATACGTTCATGTTGATACACGTAAGTTTCTCTTATTTACACTTAATGAGCATATAATATCACCCATTTTATGTTTTCTTCCCCCCTTTTTATGAAGACACATACTGTGTATGTTGTGTCTAAGAATGATTATAGTCAACATGAAACTAGTTGGAGCTAATGTAGCTCACTTATGTACCAATTTTTATGTTTACCCCATGTTTACAAAGGAACATAAGCACGTAATATGATTTAACATAGTATTCAAGGCATTACTTCAAAGACCATCTTTGTGTAAAAATCCCTTAACTAAACTAGGTATACCCTTGTTCCAGCCCTATATTACTGAACCAAGAAAAACCCTATTTCACCCATGTATTACTAAACTGAGTACACCTTCATTCTAACCACGTATTACATAACCGAGTTCACTTCCCATTTCATCCATATCCATCTCATGAGATAGAAATTAGTATCCATTACATTGGAGTGATATATATTCCCCACCCAACTCTTAGTGAAATCATTCATACATGTGGCACAATATCATAAATAATCAAAATATAACCCATAAAATTAAATTGAGGTTTTTAACACGAAATAATATCATAACCTATGTAAGGATATTTGATTTATAAAAATTTAATCATAAAACTACCCCATGAAAAGAAGTGGGTTTCAAAATAATATAACTAGTGAAAGAGAAACTGGTTTCCTAAACAACATTCCATCAAAACCTAATCCATTAAGAAAATAAATAGGAATGTTAATATTGAATAATTTCTCCATAAAGTCTCGAGTAACAGCAATGGATGTTATAATTTTTTGGGATATAATTTTAAAAGATATTAAAAAAATTTGGGAGGAAAATATCCTTTATTCTTTAAAAAAATTATTCGGATAACATAATAGCTTTTTAAAACCTTTTTGTTTGAAAATAGATTTGAAAATTTATAAATGTGTTTCTAAAAACAATAAAACATTTATAAAATCATTTTTCCTTGAAATGATCTTCATGTTTCCTTTGAAAATTATTATAGAAACTTTTTTTAAAATGTGGACTAGGAATACAATATATTTCTAATTAAATAGAGGTAGAAAATATGATTTTACTGAAAAACATTATTATAAGTACCAAAGATTGTTAAAAATCATACTAACACATTTGTATATCTTTAATAAATATAGAAGAAGGATACTTGTGGATATTATTGATATATGGATCATAAGACTTCATTAAGGTTACAGAATTATTAACAGTCTTAAAAGTCAATGAGATTCATTAATCAAACTCTTACCACATGGTTTCTTGAGAGCATACTCTCCATTTATGAAAAATAAATCACATGAACCTTAAAATATCATGAAAATAAATAAATACATGATATAACATGTAAAATGGAAGTATATACACCTTGAAAAATAATTTAGGTGTATAACAAAACATGAGTCTCAAAAAATACAAATTGAGATAAAACTATTTTACTGTTTTGCTAACTTTTTAAACATAAACCCCATGAAAGAATGATTATAAAATTTTTATATAAATAATCATAAATTTTTGTATATAAATAATTGAATACAATAATTAATAGTACATACATCCCAAAAAATGTATAAAGTGGTTAACATAACCGGTATCTCATAGAAATAAAAGGTGATATTAAGTCCCCCTTACCTTGAGTCTTGAAACCTATCATGCTCATTCAAACATCTTGTATTATAATCGTTAGTATATAATTTTTCTACATTATCTCCCACTATGTTCTTCATGACTATAAAACCTCCAAGAAACATAAAACAAAATATATATCTTCATAACCTAGAGTAAATGATGAATTAAACGGGGTGAGCTCAGATGCTTAGTAAGGGTAAAAAATGGAAACATATATTCATAAACATGATCATATGTGTTGATAACATGATCATAACATTAGAATATCATACCCTTCATATCAATGATAATAAAAATTAATAAATTCATAAAGGATTATAGTTCATAAGACATGAATCATAAGGAAATAAAAAACATAGTCTATAAAATATAACATATGAATAAAACATCAAAATGAATCAAACAAATAATAACATAATATGATTTACCATAGTAGAGAAGGAATCACTCTAAAGACCATCTTTGTTGACTTTAATGAACTAGGTAATGCTTCATTCAAGCCCAGTATTAGTAATCTGGGTAAACCCTTGTTTCATCCTGGTATTACAAAACTGGGTAAATGCCCATTCAAGCCATGTATTACTCAATAGAGTTCATTTCCAATTCTTGACATGTCTATATCCTCAGAAATAAATCGTTACCTAATGTATGTAATGGAGATATATGTATGACCCATATCTTAGTGAAATAATATATACATGTGAAAGAAGATCATAAATATTTATATCATAACTAATGAAATAAAATGGGTATTATAAACATGTAATTATATCATAACATGTGTAAAGTGACAGGTTTTAAAATCATTTCATCATAAACATAACCAATAAAACAATGCGGGTTTCAATATAATATTATCTATTAAAGAGAAATGGGTTTGATAAACATCATTCTATCAAAAGATAATCTTTTAAGAGAGTAATATAAATGTAAACATTGAATAATTTCCTCATAAATGCATGAGTAATAGCAATGTATTTTATCATCTATGTGAAATAATTTTGTAGGATATTTTAAAATAATTTATTGAAAAAAATATATATTCTTCTTTGAAATTTACATTTTATAACATAAATTTTTTTGAAAATAGTTTTATTTAAAAAAATATCTAAAAACCTACAAACAATGGATTCTTTGAAAATTAAATAAATATTAAAATCCATTTTCTATGAAAATTATATTCATGGATCCTTTGAAAACATTTTTGAAAACATAGTTTATGAATACAATACATTACTGACTAAGGAAATATGGATGATTATATTTTATATAAAGACATCATGATAAATAATAATGATTGTAAAAAATGGTATAAACACATATATATTTAATTAATGAGTAGGGGATAAGTAAACTCATGAATATTATAGAGATATGGTTCTTATTATTTCATCAAAGACACATAATCATAGCAATCATGAAAAGAGATTATATTGTTTCACCAAACTCTAAAGAAATTTTTCTTCAGATCCTATTATTAATGAATGAAAAATAAATTAAAATAAGCTTAAAATATCATGAAAATAAATATATTCATGATAGAACATGAAAATTGTAAGTATATACTCCTATAAAAATAATTTATGTGCATAACAAAAGAGGATTCTTAATAAATAAAAAATTGAGGAAAAACTATTTTACCAATTTGTAACTATTGAAACATAAATTCAGTGGAAGAAAGTTCATAAACTGGATATGTAAATACACACAAATATATGTATATGAATCATTTAATTCAATTTGTTTGATGTATATAAAACACAAAAAGTAATAAGTGGAAAACAAATCCAGTATCTTAATGAAATAAAAAGTGATCTGAAATCCAAATTACCTTGTGTCATGACTCTCATCATACATATTCAAACCAAATGTCTAACAAATAAAAATTTATTACACATTTTTTATATAACCTTATTATAATATCTTATACAATAAATGGTTTTATTATGACATTATATTTCCAAATATTAACCATATTATGTTATGCTTTTAAATCATATAATATTCTTTTTATTTTTCGCATGTGACTTAATTAGTTATATCGTCGGTACTTATAATTATATCATGATTCCATAAAGTTAAAAATGATATTAATATAATATATATCCATTATATTGGTTTTTTAATAATCCTTATATTAGATAAGTATAAAATAGAATACACTATTTATGGAGATGGTAAGTCGTACGTACACATGAACGTTATTTCTGTTTAATTGTCGTGTTGAATGAATGAAAGTAAAATCTATATATATATATATATATGTTATTATATTTATTATATTTTATATATAATATATATTCACTAAATCCATCCTTAATACATTCCATGTATTGTAGGAATGAATCATGTCGCTTTGAGGGGGTGGTAGATGACACTTCATCAAACGATATAATCATATTAACACCAAATGAATGGTAAAAATATGTTTGTTGTAAAATAATTATAGATTATTAAATATATAATCAGTATTATATATAACTTATATAAACAAATTTTACATCATAATGGACACCATAAGACGTGGTAATGGTAAATTGAATAATCATCGCTTAGTGAGGTGGTGGTCCCCGGACATGTAAACAGTATGTTTGTCACCCATTAGATTAATGTTCATGTAAGTGTAGGTAGAATAAATAACATAAAAAAATTTAGAATATTTAAGATATTAGTTTTTATAAACATTAATGGAATAATATGAATTTATTTAGGAGATAAAGTAAATAAATTAAAAGACTTTGAGGGAGGGTGTTACTTCTTAAACGGGAAACTCATTTTGGTTTTCACCAATGGGTTTCCTTGGAATGATTTATGCCTAATTGAGGCTTCAAGTATGATGGGGGATTATTGGGAGATACATGGGAAGCTTTTTTTCAATATAATGTGTCTTGATATGTATGAGGGATTGGGAGGAGAAGTATCTTTTTATAATAGAGGATGGGTGGAATCAGTTGTATTATTTTAAAAGAAAGGAACCCCAGAATCATTTGTTTTATTGAAAGTGGATCAATAAGTGTAAAAATTAGAGAAAATGGATTATAATATCATTATATATCTAGAAAATGGAATTGGTAATAGTTTATAGGTGAATTGGGTCTTTAATTTTATGGTTTAGTCGCTTATTATGCTTAATTTAACCTTAATCATTGTAATTACTTTTTAATTACATCTCTAATATTTTTGGTAAAAAACATATTTTAACTTATTAGAAATTAGAAATTATTCTTATTATAAATATGGAATCAATTTTACCAAATTCCAATAATATAATTGGTAGAAATTAATTTAATATTAATCACGTAGTTGGGTTAAAAATTTGGGCTTATAAAGTAAAAATGATACAAAGTTGCTAAGATTTTATATCCAATTTCAATGTAATATTTCTTCCAATTACCTAAATTTTATTAATTGATAAAAATATAATATAATTAATATTTTAAACATATTTAAAATACAATTTAACTTTGTGAATAAATTCAATGAAAAATCAGTTTTGAATTAAAATGTTGTATTTTTTACTATTCAATAAAAAGAGAATCCTTAAAGAAATTTTTTAAAAAATTATCCTAACATAATTTTTATGTTTCTATTTAAAATATGATTCTTATATTGACATATTAAATATATAAAATATCTAACAATATGATTTAAAATGAATTCTCCATTAAAAAGGTGGGAAAACTAAGTTTATAAAAATATAGGGTTTGAGGCATAAAATTTTGGATTTTCAAATATTATGTCTATAAAATATAATTAATGATTTTAAAAAAAATACTTGATTGAATATATAACATGTATATTAATATAATATACTCACTAATTGCAATTAATTTAAATTTGTTTATATTAAAATAACATTATGATCATTATAATAGTTTTTTATAAAAATAATCTCTCTATATCCAATTTCATTTATATTTTCATCTCTAAATAATTAATTTATTTTATATTTTTTGAAAACCATATATATATATAATTTAGTTTATAATATACATAAAATATATTTTAACAGTTACGTTATATATTATTATATATATTTTATTAATATGTTATTATTCAAAAATACTCAGTCATTTATGTTTTGAAAGTAATTGAATGAAGATTTATTTAATGCAACTCAATTTAACCATGATTTTATATGTAGAAAAATCATTTTTTGCTTAAACTCCTTAATTTCTATAATTTTTTAGATCCTTTTTATAGTGAAAGAATTTTAAATTTAAATTTTTAAACTTTTATAGATTTAATATTTTAATATAATATTCATTATTTGAATAAAACATAAAGATTAGGTTTGGATAAAATTTTTGGTAATTTTCTGTAAGATTTAATTTTTTAAAGATTAGCTAAAAATGCTGGATTTTTATTCAAAACTACCTTTTCATAAAATTTATTTATATGGATAAATTCTATTTTTATTTGGATTCAATTATTTATTATAGAATATTTTTATAAATAAATACAATTTATCTTATTGGAATCAATTTGTTTTTGATATTTACTATACAAACATAAAAATCTTTAGGATGCTTTTATTTTAAAAACCAGTATGATTGACCCAACTAGGAGAATAATTTTAAATTAATTTCTTCCACTTATTTGATTTGAATTTGAAAAATGGATTCCATTTATGGAATAATCATAAATCATAATGTCTAATAATTTATACATACTTTTTCACGAAAATTATTACGGATGTAACTAAAAATTTATTACAATTATTAAGGTTATATTATTCATAATAAGGGACTAAACAGTAATATAAAGGTCTACAATAACCTATAAACTTTCCTAAGGAAATAAAATTAATTTATTTAGATCATATCCTCCCCTATCTCAACTTTGAACAATTATTTAACCACTTTAAATAAAAAAATTTCAGGGTTCCTTTCTTTTAGAATATTACAAGTGATTCCACTCTTCCTCCATTATTAAAGGAATCCTTAACTTTAAATTTCTAAAACCTATAAATTGAAATAAGTTCATCCAAAAATATCCAAATTCACCCCCCAACATCCCACCCTTTGAACATGAATCCTCTCCTTGGGTAGAAATCAATCCAATGAATCATTATGGCTCAAATAAAAAGGAGTTACCTGATCAAGATGTAACACCCTCCCTCAAAATAATGTCTCATATTTCCTTTATCCAATCCCTAAAACATTGTTCATAAATTAAAATATAAAAAATAGTATCCTCCATATACTTGGATTTTATTTTTTTAATAGTCCAACCAGAACTTATACACACATCCCTCAAATTGGCAACGAAGATACAGTTTACATGTATATTGACTACCGCCTATGAAATGATGATTGATCAATTTTCCATTACCACCTCCCATTGTAGCCATTATGATGAAAACCATATTATATATGTTATATATAATATCTATTATATATTTGATATTTTTTATTTATTTTACAACACACATCTTCATTCAATCCTTTTTTATATGATAATTTTTTTTGAAGAAGTGCAAACTACTACCCCTTCAAAGTGATGTGATTCATTCATAAACTACATAGAAATTATTTTGGATGGATTTAATAAATATATATGATATATATGATATAATATATATAGTTAAATAATGATATATATAAGACTTTTACTTCCTTTTTTTATCACGATAATTAAACAGAAATAAAATTAATGCCTATGTATTAGTTACCGTCTCCAATAATGTTGTATTCCATTTGATACTTTTATATAATATGGATTAATATAATACACATATACTAAATATAAATGATATTTATATCATTTTTTATATACTTTAATCATGATATATGTATAAGGACCAACAATATAACAAATTAAAACTCTTGTGAAGAACAAAGTTGAAAATCATCTATAGCGAAACCATAACGTTGGATGGTTAACCAACAAGTAATATAAAGTAATAATGTAACTATATATGGTATAATATATAATAATATGGTTATTTAAAATATTTAAAATAATTATATATATATTATACTGGTGGTTTGAATTATTTCAATGCGAGTTAAGACACAATGTAAGGGGATTTGATCTCGGTTTTCATTTCTGTGAGATACATACTATGTTTTCCACTCCTTATTTTTGGGTGGTGTATTTACTACTGATTATTTTATTCAATGATTATTAAAAACATTTATTTTTTTGTCATATAGATTTTATGATATTTCTTTAATGGGTTTTATCTCTCAAAATTTACCAAATTCATAAATTAATTTTGCCTCACTTTTCCTTCTTTGAGACTCATGTTTTTTAGGCATTTAAATTTTCTGAGGTGTATATAGATCTATTATTCACATTAAATCATGAATTTCATTATTTTCAACATAATTTTTATTAATGTAATTATTATCCCTTACATGAATAGTATGATCCCAAATAACCACTTGGTAATAATTTATTTAAACAATCTCATCGCATTTTGAGATTATTAATGATTATGTGTCTTTCATGAAATATTATGATCCATCGTTATTGAATAATAATTAGTTTCCTTATCCTCAGTTTTTTATAGATATACGTATATATTAGTAAAATTTTTCCACTCTTTGGTGAATAATATATTTTTTCTATTTAAACTATTATAGTCTCTCTCCTCGGTTAGGAATAAATCATATGAAAAAACCATGTTTTCAAAAAAAAAATTTGAATCTAATTTTCAAGGAGAAAATATATTTAAATTTATATATATTTTTCAAAGGTTAATTTATATGTTATTAAGTATATTTTTTTATGAAAAATGTTTTAAAATTTTATTTTTATGATTTTTTTTAAAATGTTTTAAAGCATTATTTATATGTTTTGAAAGAATTTTTCATGGAAAGTGTCCCTCAATAGGGTTTTAAGAATATTTTATAAATTTTCCAAGAAATTTTTCTCAAAAAAATTTCAAACTACAATTATATTCTTTTAAATAAAATGGTTTTCAAAATATTTTCATGATATCTTTATAGGTTTTCAAGGGAAAGGGTTTCAAAATTGTTTTCAATGATTTATTTATAATATTTTAAGTTTATTTTAATGAAAATGGTTTGAAAGATGTGTTTTAGGTTTTAGAGAGGATTTTTAAAATACGAAATGTTTTTTTACACATGAAATGATGTTAAAATATCTTTAAATCTTATTTCCCATCTATGATAACATATGTCGGTTTTACTCCAGCCTTTGTAGAGAAATGATTCAATGTTAAAATTAAAATTATTTTCTTAGTGGATTATGTTTTCATGGAATGATGTTTGTGATAGCTACTTTTCATTCATGGGGTATGTTTTGATGAATTGATTTTGAAACTTGTATATTTTTTCAGCGTTTTTTTAATTATTACATGTTTATGATACCCATCTCATTTCATGGGTGATGATATGATTTCTTATGATTTTGTGGAACATGTTTGTATGATTTCATTATGAGATGGGTGGGACCTATATCTCTCTCCAATGAATTGAGTAATTATTTATGTCACTAAAAATAGTTAAATCCCTATGTTTATCTTATATGGACTACACAAAACATAAATTATAGCTTACTTCACATGGAACACAGAGGATAATTTTCATAACATGAAACAATGACTTTCCTCGATGGCTTGTATAACACGCATAAATGAGGCTTACCAGAAAAAAATATATTATTAAAATATTATTTTAATACTTATCCTAGACATTATTTTAGAGGTTATGAATAATATTTTATTATTTTTGAAATCCTATGGTATACACAAATGAAATAATAAATTCATTAGTTTTAATGAACAAATTAAATATAAAATGAATATTTTTTATAAAAACTATTTTTATGCTCACAAAGATATTTTATTCTAATAAATTAAATTATTTTCAATTAGTGAGTAATACTAATGTAATATATATATTTTATATTTAATCAAATATTATTGATAATTATTCAATATATTTTACCGTCATAAGATAAGAAAACCTCCATTTTAGGCTTAAAAACCTATAAACGTGTTTTTACACCATTTAATGGGGAAACCCTTTAAAAATAAACCATTTAAACTTTTATATTATTTAATATACAACAATATAATTTATATTTCGATGAAAAAAATAAAAATAATTTCAGGATAAATTTTTGGTTTCTTTCATTATGGTTTCAGTTTTTAATTAATAGCTAAAAATACTGGATTTTAAATCCAAATGATTTTTCATCAAATTAATTTATAAATTTAAATTATATTTTGAATTGGTTGAAAATTTTATGTTGATAATATCTTAATAAATAAATCCAATTTAGTTCATTGTAATCAAATTTATTTTGAAATCAACTATAAAAACATAGAAAACATTAAACCTTTTATTTTTAAAAACCCAAATTGTCGACCAGACATTTGGATTATATTTAAATTAATATCCTCTAATTATATGATTTTAATGTGAAATAATGGATTCTATATTCAGAATTTGAAAAATTTATAATTTATTGTAGGTTTAAATTATTTTTTGACAAAAAATGTTAGTGGAGTAATTAAAATTAATTAAAACAAATAAGGTTAAATTATGCTTCACTGAGGATTAACATTAACTTTAAGACGCAAAATGACTTTTAAACATTTCCAAAAATCCATGGTGTAGAAATTTTTATACCCTATCATAAGTTTTATATAAATTTTAAATTTATTAACCGCATCAAATAAAAAAATGTGGGTGGGGTTCCATTGTTTTAAAATTTTGCTAGAGCGCTACTCCCCTCCACTATAAAACGAAACTCCTACTCAAACTTCATCACATCTTTAAATCCACTTATAATATGTAAAAATATTCCCAAATAGCTCTATAAATTTGACCTCAAAGAATTTCCTTTGGTATAAATTAATCCAAAGAATCCTTTTGGCACAAACCAAAAGGAGTTACCCGATCAAATGGTAACACCCTCCATCAAACTATATTTTCTATTTCCTTTCTCCACTCCCTAAAATCACTTTATTAAATCATAATATAACAAAAGAAAAATATCCCAAATATAATATTAAGTGTTTATGTTAATATTTATACATTAAAAAACACATACATCCATTTAATGGGTAACGAAAAAACTGTTTACATGTAGGCGGACTCCTGCCTCGCTAAACGATGAATGGTCAATTTTCTGGTACCCCTTCTCAGGTAGGATTTTATAGTGGAAAATATATTTATATATGTTATATATTATATTTTTTATCTATTTAATCTTATTTCATTATTTTACCACACACATATTTGTACTATCCATTTTGTGTTAATACAATAATTTCTTTTGAGGAAGTGCGGACTACTTCCCCCTCAAAGAATTCGGATTCAGTCATACACAACATGGAATGTATTATGGATGTATTTTAATAATATATATGATTTATGTATGATATAATAAATCTAATATATAATTTATACATATATATACAAATATATTTATTTTAATTTCTTTCATTCTACACGGTAATTAAACAGAAATAGTGTTCATTCATAAGTACGACTTACCATCTCCATGAATGGTATATTCCGTTTTGATAGTTATATATTATTTGGATTATAAAAATAAAAATATAATAGATATAAATGATATAAATATCAGGTTTTATATTCTGGAATAATGATATATGTATAAGGAACAACGATATAGGAAATTAAGATACATGCGAAAAACAAACAAAACGTTATCCAAAGTGAATCCTTAACATCAGATGGTTAACAAGCGGGTAATATAAGGTTGTAATAAATCCATATATGGTATTATTTATATTAATATGGTTCTGTAAAATATTTTTAATAAATTCATAATTCTTATACAGGTGGTTTGAATGAGTACAACAATAGTTAATACTCAAGGTAAGGGGGATTTCAACTCACTTTTTAATTCGGTTATGTACAAGCTATGTATACCACTCTTTACCTTTTTGGTGGTGTATGTACTACCCATGATTTTATTAAATTATTATTATAAATAAATTTATGTCTATTAACATAACCATTTTATGATATATTTATTTAGGGATATTATGTTTCAAAATATACCGAATCAGTAAAATAGTTTTATCTCAATTTTTCTTTTTTGAGACTCAAGTGTTGTTATGCACCTAAATTCTTTTTCGAGGTGTACATTGTAACATCCTAGGTAATTATAGTAGAATAAATTTTAATATATATTATTATTTATGAATTACATATTAATTTTATATTTAATGGGATGATTTTTCTAATACCATACCCAACATGAAACAATAGGTTTATCTGAAATCTTATGATGCACACAAGACTGAGATATACCGAAAAATAACACATTATTAATATTATTATTTTAAATTGAAGTAAATTCCAAGAATTGGTAATAAAATTAATGAAAATAAGTACCTATATTATGTATAAACATGATTATTTATTTATTTTATTTCTTCTAATAAATTTTAGTGGCATCAAATGAGAATAAATTCAATTTTAAGCCTAAAACACTATAATATTTTTAAAATTTAGTTTTATCTTCTTTTAATTCCATATCATTATTGAATATAATTTTTTTCAATTCTATATGTCTTATTTGGAAAAAAAATTATTCATTTGAATCAGTAAATAAAAATGACTTTCATTAATTTTTGTTGTATTTTTCTAATAATATTAAATTTATAATGAATAGTGAAAATATATTTCATTTTAATTCAAACCATCCTTTTATTATAATTAAATTATGTATTTAGATGATACTTTTACAAATATATAAGGTATAATTATATATTTTTTTAACATTTAATCTAAATTGGGCCTTTGGATGTAATTTCACATTTAAATTTAATATAAACACGTGTTAATATTTTGATTGTTTTTACATTCAAAAAACATGTTTCTTCAATTCACCAATGGGAGTAACATGAAATTATTTTTAGTTATTTTGGTGAAATGAATTTTCAAAAATGGGCATATGTTGTTTTAATCAGTATGAAAAAAATCATCTAATAGAATCAAAATAATTTCCATTGAATTGTACATTTAATATTTTAATTACCATGATTAAAGGTAAATTGGGTAGTTAAAGGTCAAACAAATATTATAATAATATAAAACTACCCTAAAACGTTTCCTAATATTTGTGTATTAGTTATGGTTGACAAATACAATTGTTGGTTCTAAATGGTGGCCTTTGGAAGCAACATGGGTGTGATTATGACATTTATAACATTTAATTAAAAGTAAAGGAAAAATGTCATAATCATCTCTCTTCCTACAAAAACTTTTTAATATGGGTTTATATAAGGGATCTCTTCAACTATAAATATTCCTTATAAATACAAATAGAATATCTATAACATGTTAATTTATTTACTATTTTTCGAAAATAAATAAAAAATGTAATTATGACACAATGATTATTCAATAACTGATTTAATAATTAAGAACAAAATAAATAATAATATTGTTGATTCAAAAGTTATCTTTTGACTTCTATATTTTGTTTTGGAAATCAAAAATGTCTTTTTAATCGTATCATACTGACTCTTTTAATCGTATCATACTGATTTTTTTAATCGTATCGTACTGACTCTTTTAATCGTATCGTACGGACTCTTTTTAACGTATCGTACTAACTCTTTTAATCGTATCATACTGACTCTGTTAATTGTATCGTACTGACTCTGTTAATCGTATCATACAGACTTTGTTAATCGTATCGTATTGACTCTGTCAAATGTATCGTATTGACTCTTCTATTTATAATTTCATTACTTGTTTTGTTACTTAGTCAAAAACACTTGTTTCATATGAATCGTACTATTTCTTATCATCGACATATATATTTTTTTAACCAATTCAATGTCGTTGAGTTAGTTACAAACTAATCAAAATGATTTCGTGCTTTCTGTTTCAATATGACCGTTATGATGCCAGGTGTCCAAGTCCCTCCGAGTTTTTCGGAGAAATATGACCGTTGGAACCCAAGGCCTATAAATAGGAGGTCATTTGAAGCTGAGAAAAAAGAGATGAGCGACTTTGTTGAACAACTGTGATACTGTGCTTCTATCAAGTTCTAGAAAGAGAAACTGTGACTTCTCTCATCTGCTTTGTGCGTCTGATCATCGTATCGAGGGCTTTCAAGTGATTGAAAGACAGAGGTGCCGATTACCTACAAAATCGAGGGCTTCCAGGGATAGGCAGATGGACGGACCGATCATCGTATCGAGTGCTGCCGGGGATAGGTAGACAGACGTTCCGATCATCGTATCGAGGGCTGCCAGGGATAGGTAGACAGACAGTCCGATCATCGTATCGAGGGCTCACCAAGGTGTTGGTGAGACAGACCTTTTAACCTAGGTGAAAGGATAACCCTTCTCTTTGGGTTAAAATAATTGTAATTCTTTTACATTTCCACTGCTAATTGTATTAGAAAGGAAATTGTTTTTGTTTCGTTTTCTATCTCTTATACATTTGTAATTGTTTCAATTACATCCATTCTATTACATATTGTATTGATTGATTCTATACGCTTTAAGGTAGAATCATTCATCTTTATATTACTCTGATTATTATGTTCATCTTGAATACAATTTTTTTACATTTCATTAGTATTACATTACATCATACCTTTTATATTCAATACAATTGTGGGTGTTTGTATTTGTATTACTTTAAGATCATTTAAAATAATCTCTTAAGTGCTAAAACTCAATGGTTTTTAAACCTACAATTCACCCCCCTCTTGTATTGTTCCATCTAATAGATGTACATATCTACATATTCGATCCAACAATTGGTATCATAGGAGGTTTTCTGCTGATTTTTATTTCTTGTTCTATTTTTACTGACTACACTAACGTGTGGAGTGGAATTTTTTTTATTAGATGGCAGGAATGAATATTGGGTCAATAGACAATCTAAATCCTTCTAGACCACCTATCTTTGATGGAAATGATTATGAGTACTGGAGAGATCGTATGAAGTCTTTTGTGATCAACACTGGCATAGACAATTTTATTATGCTTACTGGAGGTTATAAAATTCCTGACAAAGAAGTCAGTTCTTTTACTAACCAAGAGAAGCAAGAATATCAACTGAATTACAAGGTACGCAATACTTTATTATGCTCTATGACCAGGAATATATACAGTCAGATATCTTCATGTGCAGCAGCCAACTGTATATGGAAGAAATTGGAAGTCACTCACTTTGGAAAATCCATGTTTATAGAAACAAGAAGGGAAATGCTTCAAGAAGAGTATCATGGATTTGTTTTTCCTTATGGAGAGCCAGTATGTAAAGTGCAACAAATGTTTATGACAATTGTCAACAGCTTAAAATATATGGGAGAAAAAGGTCTTGATGATGAAGCTCTAGTTGATAATATTATAGATATAATGCCAAATGAATGGGAGTCAAAAAGGATAGCTATTGATGAAAATAGAAAAGTTTCCCAGATTTCTCTAGATGAACTCTTTAGAACTTTTTTACAGCACGAGACAAGAATGAAGAGAGATGCTGATTTCAACAAGAAGAATAATGGGAATGGAAGTGTAGCCTTTGCATCTAAAGCTAAAACACCTGAAAGGATTACAAGATCCAAAGACAAGAAAGTTTTTATATCTGATTCAAGTGATTGCAATCTTTCGGATAATGTGTTAGCCAATCTTGCTCGAAGGATGAACAAGATTGTGGGAAAGAAAGACTTCCAATATAGATTCAAAAAGAAAGATAGGAAAGATAAGAAAGATACAGAGGTAACTTGTATGAATGTAAGAAAGCAGGACATATAAGGCCTGATTGTCCTTTACTGAAGAGGAAAGACAGAAAGGAGAAACACTCTCAAAGAAACAAGAAAAGGTTTTATAAGACAAATAATGTTTTGAAAGAAAATGATACCTGGAGTGCAAGCGGTAGTGATTCTTCAGATGATTCTTCAAAATATGAGTCCTCAGGACAGAAGAATATCAGACTTATAGCCATATTACCAATTGAAGATCATTGTCTCATGGGTAAGGTACAGAATTCTGAAGCTATTACAAATGTCGCTTTGAATGAAAATTATACTGATAATAAATATTATGAATCTTCAAATGATGAATCTTCATCATCAGAAGATGATATATTACATTCTTTTGAAGAAGTATCTATATTTTCTAAATTACTTGAAAATGAAAATTCTAAACTCAAGAAGAAGCTTGAGAATGAAAATTATTGAATTTCAATCTTGACTAAAGAAGTTTCAGATCTTTATAAAGATCTTGACATGAAAACATATGATTTTGAAAGTATTTTAAAAACTCTTGAGAAAGTCAAATCTGATATGGATAAACTTTCTAAGGATCTTGAAAATGTAATTTCAAAGAAAAATATTTTAGAGCCTAACTCTAGTTAAAATTCAAATGTTTTGGGAAATAATAATTTGATTTTAAAACTAAAGTCAGAATTTTTTTCCTTGAAAAAATGTTTGTCAAACTTTACTCATGGAAAGAAAAACTTTGACAAGATATATTATCAAATTAGACCTTTGAGAAATCGTTCTGGTCTTGGTTATACTTATTCCAAACCTGTTTTTAGTAATAACTATTTTGTTCCACAAAAAACCTCTTTTTGTACTAAGTGCTAATGTGGTCGACACTGGAGAAGAGATTGTTCTCTTAACAGAAGTCAATCTTTAGGATTTCATAAAGCTCATTTTGAAAAACAAATGTGGATTCTTAAAATTATTTTATCTAACCCTTCTGGATCCAAACAAGTTTGGATTCCGAAAAACTAATTGTTTATTTTTCAGGAAAATGAGTAGTGTACCAATAAGAATATTTGGTACATGGATAGTGGTTATTCTCGACACATGACTGGAAACAAAGATCTCTTTGAAAAGTTTATCAAAACAAAAGGTGGAAAAGTTACCTTTGGAGATAATGCTCAAGGAAAGATTGTTGGTATATGTAATATCATTTTTCTTGGAAAAGTTCTTATTTCAAATGTTTTGTTTGTTAAAGGTCTTAGGAACAACCTCATCAGCATAAGTCAATTATGTGATTAAGGTTACCTTGTGAATTTTAGAAATGATAAGTGTCTAATCCACAATTGCAAGGATGAGTTCATTCTGTATTCTCATAGGCAAGATAATGTTTACACTATTAACTTAGAAGACCTTAGGAGCAAAAACATACCTGGATTAAGTGCAATAGAAGACCAATCATGGATATGGCATAGAAGACTAGGACACTGTAATCTGAGAAACCTTAGTAAACTCTCAATGAAAAGACTTGTGAAGGGGCTACCGGACCTTAGATATGATTCTTCAAAAGTCTGTGATCCTTTTCAATTTGTCAAGAAACATAAAACTAGCTTTAAATCAATTAATTAAGTTTCAAGTTCTAATGCATTACAGCTAGTGCATATGGATCTTTTTGGTCCCACACAAACTGGAAGCATTGGAGGCAAATACTATGTATTTGTTTTAGTTGATGACTTTACTAGATTTACATGGGTCTACTTTCTCACAAAGAAATTTGAAGCCTTTTCCTATTTCAAAACTTTTAGAGCCCAAGTTAAAAATGAGAAAAACCTACAATTGATAACTATTCATAGTGATCATGGTGGTGAATTTAAAAAATCATATTTCGAAACTTTTTGTAGTAAGAAAGGTATTACTCACAATTTCTCAGCTCCAAGAACTCCTCAGCAAAATGGTGTTGTTGAAAGAAGAAATCGTATTCTTCAAGAAATGACTAGAACCATGTTGAGTGAATACTCAATTGCTAAGCACTTCTGGGTTGAAGCTGTTACTACTTCCTGTTATACTATAAATCGTGTTTTAACTAGACCATTTCTTAATAAAACCCCTCATGAGTTATGGACTGGCTGAAAGCCTAAAGTTTCATACTTCAAAGTTTTTGGATGCAAAGTATTCATTATAAATACAAAAGATAATCTACAAAAATATGCACCAAAATCTGATGAAGGAATCTTTCTAGGCTATTCTACAACCTCTAAGGCTTATAGAGTTTTCAATAAAAACACTTGTAATGTTGAGGAAACAGTACATGTAAAATTCGATGAAACTGACCCTTTTGTTTTCAACGAACCCAATCCTACATACTGGGATGTGTTTTCTAAAAATGTTTATCAACCGTTATTAGAAGATCACTCTGATGAGAAAAATGTTCAAGAAAGTATTCCTGAAACATTTACCACGGAATATTTTCTACCATATGTTGATGAAAAGGTTTTACAAAACCCAAATCAATTGTTTCTTAGGAATAATCCCAGTGATAATATCATTGGTGATGTAAATCAACGTGTAAGGACCAGAAATTCCTTAAGAAATGAAGTAGAACATCTGGCTTTTATTTCTCAATTTGAACCTAAAAGTCATAGTGAGGCTATAGGTGATGATGATTGGATCAAATAAATTCAAGATGAACTAAATGAATTTGAGAGGAATCAAGTCTGGACTTTAGTTGATAGACCTAAATAAACAACTGTAATTGGTGTAAAATGGGTTTTCAGAAACAAATGTGATGAAAATGGAATCATTGTAAGAAATAAAGAAAGACTTTTTTCCAAAGTCTATAATCAACAAGAGGGAATAGACTATGAAGAAATATATGACCCTGTAGCTAGACTTGAATGTATTAGTATTCTATTAGCCTTTGCAACATACTTTAATTTCAAACTATTTCAAATGGATGTAAAATGTGCTTTTCTAAATGGTTTTGTTCAAGAAGAAGTTTTTGTCGAACAGCTTCCTGTTTTTCAAGACCCAAAACATCTTGATCATGTTTTCAAACATACCAAGGCACTATATGGTCTTAAACAATCCCTTAGAGCATGGTATGATAGACTTACATGATTTATTTTACAAAACAATTATACAAAAGGTACAGCAGATCCAACCCTTTTTATAAAAATGGAAAACAAAAATGTTTTGATTGTTCAAATATATGTTGATGACATCATATTTGGATCAACTCAGAAATCTTTAACTGATTCTTTTGCAAATTCAATGAAATCTGAGTTTGAAATGAGTATGATGGGTGAGTTAACATTCTTTTTAGGTTTTCAAATTTCTCAAAATCCAGAAGGAACATATATATCTCAATATAAGTATATAAAATATTTACTCAAAAAGTATTGATATGACAAAACTAAAAGTATTAGCACTCCAATTGGTACCTCAAATACACTTGATCTTGATGAAACTGGGAAACTAGTAGATCAAACAATCTTTAGAGGTATGATAGGAATTTTTCTATACTTGACAGCTAGTTGACCCGACTTAATGTTTTTTGTATGCTTATGTGAGAGATACCAATCTAATCCAAAATATTCTCAATTAAAAGTCATAAAGAGAATCTTCCGGTATTTAAAAGGAACTATGGATTTAGGTCATTTTTACTCTTCTGGGAATGATTTTGTTTTAAATTTTTTTTCAGATGCTGAATTTGGTTGTTGTAGAATGGATAGAAAAAGTACATCTGGAACATGTTATTTCTTTGGAGATTCTTTGGTTTCTTGGTCCTGCAAGAAACAACACTCAGTAGCACTATCCACTACTGAAGCTGAATATGTAGCAGCTAGAAGTTGTTGTGCTCAAGTATTATGGATGCAACACACACTCACTGACTATGGATTGAGTTTCTCCAAAACTCAAATTCTTTGTGATAATACTAGTTCCATAGCTCTTAGTAAGAACCCAGCACACCACTCTCGTGCAAAACACATAGATGTTAGGCATCAATTTCTTAGGGATCACACACAAAAAGGAGATATTATTCTACAATTTATCGGAACTCAAGAACAATTTGCTGGCATTTTTACAAAACCTTTATCTTCCGATAGGTTTGAGTTTATAAAACAGAAGCTAGGAATGATTACATTAAAATAATCATTCATATCTACTTCATATTTTAAAATTCTCCTTACATTAAATAACTCCCTTTGAAAGGGTGATGACATTTCTTTCAATGCTTTTTATGTTTCTTTTTATCTTATGATCTTTAATTATTTACTCTCCTGGTATATGTTTTTGTTTTTCTATTTATCGTATTAACAGTTTTATTGTTTTATTTTTTCCATCATATCGACCGATGATGGTAATGAATTTATTTTCCATCGTATCGACCGATGATGGTAATGAATTTCTTTTCCATTGTATCGACCGATGATGGTAATGAATTTATTTTCCATCGTATCGACCGATGATGATAATGAATTTCTTTTCCATCATATCGACCGATGATGGTAATGAATTTATTTTCCACCGTATCGACCGATGATGGTAATGATTTTATTTTCCATCGTATTGTCTGTTCATGGTAACGATATTGTTTTCCATCGTATTTTCAGTTCATGGTAACAAGATTGTTTTCCATGATATTGTCAGTTCATGGTAACGAGATTTTTTTCCATCGTATTGTCAGTTTATGGTAACGAGATTGTTTTCCATCGGCTTGTCTGTTCATGGTAACAAGATTTTTTTTCCATCATCTTGTCTGTTCATGGTAACGAGATTTTTTCCATTGGCTTTCCAGTTAATGGTAATGACTTTGTTTTCCATCGGTATGACGATTGATAGTTTTCTTTTATTTCGCACGGTTGTGTATTCTTTTTAGCTCTACTAAAACCAACAACTACCTTACGTTCTCCGGCAGGTACTTTCCATTTTTTTCATTCGTTTTTAATACTAACCATTGATATATTTTCCTCTAATCTTGACCGTAGAAGATCAATGGTCACCACTTTATCGCATATAAATAGCCCCCCCCCCAAAACCCACATTGGTTTTTCAGGTTTTGAGGCGAAGCTCTGCTCTACTAGTTTTAAATCATCGTACGATCTTTCATCGGCAGCACCTTTATGTCTCAGTCCTCTGCTAACACTCCCGCCGAAATGTCTTCAAAGACTTTTACAGAGAAAGACTTTTTAGAGAAAGGTTAGTTTCTTGGCACTTTTTTGATTCGTATGATTCCACAATCAGAGGAATCATTCTGTTTCAAGGATGGGAGCATTTATGTGTTGAAAGACCTATTTCTCAAGATCTGGTTCTCTTTGATAAAGTCATTCAGTTCTATAAAATCGTATCTTTTGACAAAGACATGACTATCAATTTTGTTGTGTACAATAGAAAGTTGTCTATGCCTTTGAAACAAGCGGCTCATTTTCTGAATTTCCCAATAGAAGGGGATTCTTTCTTTCCATCTCATAAACTACCAGAGGAAGTTGGTACGTTTAATATAGAAAGTGATGAAAAATATTTGTTTGTTATAAATGAAGAGAAGAGAAAAGTGGCTCATCTTTCTCCGGACAATCGGGTTGTGACTTTATGGATGCAAGGTTTTCTTATCCCAAGGAAAGGGGATAGAGAAACTCTGAAAGTTTCTGATATTTTTATGCTTGACTATCTTGTAAATATGAGAAAAGTAAATCTCATGGGGTATTCTTTTGAAACCATTAAGAATGTCCAGATAGGAGGGATTAAGTCCCAAATGATTATGTATCCAGCCATCCTTACAAAGTTTATTCTTGATAGCATGAAGTTTTTCAACATTCCTTTGAAAGGAAACCTGATAGATCTGAAGACATCTTGGATTAGTAAGAGTACGATGAAAATGTTGAATGTTTGTTTTGACCCAAATTCAAAACATTTTATAAGAGATGTAGAAGCTGAATTGGCTCAAAACCAATCGTCACCTATGCCAGCCAAAGACATTCCTTCTCTTGTTGTTCCTCAGAAGTCTGATCCTCAAACCATCTCAAAGCCAAAGAAGAAGCCTAAGTACAGCAAGTAAGTTGTAGCCAAGTGGAGAAAGGATAAAGAACAAAGAAAGGAATGTGATCCAATGTTTGGAATTGATCCAACCAAAGCCTTTGCTGAGAGATTAAGGGTTGAGGATACCCTTCAGGCTGAAAAGAAGAAGAAGGTTCTTTTGAAAAGAAAAGCACAGGAATTTGATGTCTCTAAAGTCTTGAAAGCAGTTGAGGAAGCTAGTTCTCAACTTACCACAGAAGTGCATCAAGAGCTAATCGTATAGAGCCTTCCTGAGAAATAAAAAGGAAAACAAATGATGGAAGAGATAAAATAAGGGGAATAGGAATGAGATTCTCTTTTAGAATTCCTTCAGAGTTTGAAGAAGAGTAGGGAGGAATCGGTTCAAAAGATGAGTGAAGGTGTTCAACAAACCCCTCATGCCGATCAAGAACCTTTTGAAACTTCGGAAACTATGGATAAAACACCCCCTCATGTAAAGCAAGGTTCTCAATCTTCTCATACTGAAAAATTTATTGTCTTTAGTGAAAAAGGAGAAGAAGAAAGAAAAGAGAAAGAAAAAGAAAAAGGAAAACATCCAGTTGTTAACTCAAGCCGATCGAATTAATTGCCTTCGTACGATGAGGATACTGATTCAGAACATACAATTTCTCTCAAGAAGAGTGATTATATTGTCCATGTTTTGAGAAGGATTGAAAATACCATTCCTTACTTTCCTAGACTGGAAGGGAAAATTGATTTCATTACAGACAATCAGAAAAAGAAGTTTGGTTCTGTAAGAGAGTTGAGAAAGAAAGTCTGCTCAGTTGAAGCCTATTTGAAAGTACTTTTTGAAACCTAGGCTTCTCATAAGAAAGCTTGCAACAGGATGACCAAGTTGTCATATAAAATAGAATGCTCGGTGAATGACCATGAGATAACAATTGAAGATATAAGTAGGTTTTCAAATGATCTTGCTATTTCCTTTAATATTCTTGACAAAGAAACTGTTGAAAGGCTGAATCAGATAACTCATGGAGCCGATATTCCTTCAATGAAAGAATTGCAAGAGAGAATGAATGATTTTCAATCTGATTTCTCGAAGGTTTAATCTTTTAAGGATGAAATGGTTTTGTTGAAGGAACAAAATTTTGTCTTATCCAAAGATAACAAGAATATGCAAAACAGAATTGATACTCTTGAAGAAGTAATTAGAGTCCAGGAGGAGACTATCAAGAATCAAGATCAGATTTTTGCGGACCAAAAAGAGATTCTCATAACTCAGGGAGAGTCAATTTCTGAAGACAAGAAAGAAATCGAGAAGATGAAATTTGTTCTTCATAATCTCATAAAGAAGGAAAAGGAAAGAGAAAACAAATGACTGTTGTATTTTTTTCCTTTGGAACCTGTCTGCTTTGTAATAACTTTTATGATTCTTTTCTTTTGTCCTGCATTTTCTTTTCTCTAACCCTTTCAGGAAACTCAAAGTAACCACATTCTTTTTGTAAACCACAAAGGGGGAGAATGTTTTACAAAGGGGGAGATTGTTTTATAAAGAGGTATAATGTTTTATAAAGGGGGAGAATATTTTACAAAGGGATATTGGTTTAATCAAATACTTCCAAACCAAGGAAAATATATGAATACAATCCTTAGGAAAGTGTACACCTAAGGTGGAGTTATTTTTATTCAAATTCATATTCAGAAGAGTTTCCAATAACTCAGGGGGAGATAAGTATTTCTTGTTATATTTACTTGGTGTGTTGTGATTTCCAAAAAGGGGGATATTGTTGAGTCAAAAGATATCTTTTGACTTCTATATTTTGTTTTAGAAATCACAAATGTCTTTTTAATCGTATCATACTGACTCTTTTAATCGTATCGTACTGAATTTTTTAATCGTGTCGTACTGACTCTTTTAATTGTATCGTACTGACTCTTTTACACGTATCGTACTGACTCTTTTAATCATATCGTACTGACTCTGTTAATTGTATTGTACTGACTCTGTTAATCATATCGTACTAACTCTGTTAATCGTATCGTACTAACTCTGTCAAATGTATCGTACTGACTCTGCTATTCATACTTTCATTACTTGTTTTGGTACTTAGTCAAAAACACTTGTTTCATATGAATCGTATTATTTCTTATCATCGACATATATCTTGTTTTAACCAATACGATGTCGTTGAGTTAGTTAAAACTAATGAAAACAATTTCATGCTTTCTGTTTCAATATGACCGTTATGATGCCAAGTGTCCATGTCCCTCCGAGGTTTTCGGAGAAATATGACCGTTGGAGGCAACATGACTGTTGGAATCTGAGGCCTATAAATAGGAGGTCATTTGAAGCTGAGAAAAAAAATACGAGCGACTTTGTGGAACAACTGTGATACTCTACTTCTATCAAGTTCTAGAAAGAGAAACTGTGACTTCTCTTATCTTCTTTGTGCGTTCGATCATCGTATTGAGGGATTTCAAGTGATTGAAAGACAGAGGTGTCGATTACCTACGAAATAGAGGGCTTCCAGGGATAGGCAGACGGACGGACCAATCATCGTATCGAGGGCTACCGGGGATAGGCAGACAGACGTTCTGATCATCGTATTGAGGGCTGCCAGGGATAGGCAGACAGACAGTCCGATCATCGTATCGAGGGCTCACCAAGGTTTTAGTGAGACATACCTTTTATCCTAGGTGAAAGGATAACCCTTCTCTTTGGGTTAAAAGAATTTTAATTATTTTACATTTCCGCTGCTAATTGTATTTGAAAGAAAATTGTTTTTGTTTCCTTTTCTATCTCTTATACATTTGTAATTGTTTCAATTACATCCATTCTATTACATATGGTATTTTTTGATTCTATATGCTTTAAGGTAGAATCATTCATCTTTAAATTACTCTGATTATTGTGTTCATCTTGAATACAATTGTATTACATTTAATTAGTATTACATTACATCATACATTTTATATTCAATACAATTGTTGGTGTTTGTATTTGTATTAGTTTAAGATCATTTAAACTAATCTCTTAAGTGCGAAAACTCAAAGGTTTTTAAACCTACAATTCACCCCCTATTGTATTATTCTATCTAATAGACGTACATATCTATATATTCGATCCAACAAATATAAATATAGAAATAAAAAAAAATTGACATAATTTATTACAGCCAAGAATTTTTTAGGTGACTATGACATTTTATAAGCCTATTAAATGGTTTTTTTAGATTTTATATATCTTATTGTATTTTATTTAAATTAAATGAAATGAATAGTGATAAAATTAACATAATTTATTTTTTATAAAAATAATAATTAATTAAATTATATAAAAATAATAAAAATATTTTAAAATAAACAATGTAAAATAATAATTTCTAAAAATTCATTAATTTTCCAATTAAGGGAAAATTTACCTATATAAGTAAAAGTTATATCATATTAATAATTAAAATGTTGTTACAACAATTAAAATTAAAAGAGAATAATTAAGGGTAAACCAAAATGATATTGTTTAAAATAAAATAAATACATGTATAAAAATTATTGGATGAGAGGATTTGGAACTATCCAAATCATATCTTCGCTAAATCTCATCACAGAATTATTTGGATAAAAAAATAATTTATAATAATTTCATATTTAATTATCTTCTAAGGGTTCCCCTCCACTCTCTTATAAAAAGGTACCCAATATTCTTTAATAATCACACTTAAAGAAACCTTTTGGTTTGCCAATATCTACCTAAAATCCTTCCAAGATAACCTCACAATTTTATTTGGGGCATAGTTTAGTAATAAAACCCTCCATATAGGTGTTTATGTGTCCATAAAATGTGATCAACAGAAGAATAGGTATCATTTAATTTAAGAATATATATTTTATTTATTATTCTATTTCATTTAAATATTATTATAATAAGATTAAATAATAGATAAAGTATAAAATATATATATATGTTATTATGTTAATATCATCACCTAAATACATCTCCAATTTCATTAAATTAGTAATTAATATTTCTTTCATGTGTACGGAAGACTACCTCCTCACAAACTGATATAGTACATTTTTCATTATCGTCTAACAAGACAAGTTATAATGATGGTGTAAATTATTATATATGATATTAATGAAATACTTATCATTTTTAATGAATAATATTTTAGTTATATTCTTACCTTCCATTCACATTTAATAATTATAACGTTTATCATTTGTACAAGTGAGTTATCACCTCCATGAAGCGATGCGAATCATTTTTGTTCACCACATCACTTATTTGATATTTATAATATATTAAAATGATTATTATGAGGTTAAAAATATTATGTAAATTATAAAAATATAAAATAATAATTAACTTATTTCCAAAATGATCAATTAAAAATGGAAAATGACACTCTTACCTATGTACGACTTACCGTCTCCCTGATTATAAAATTGTTCATTTTTCCTAACCATAAATAATGTTTTGATTTATAATGTATGATTAATTTATTTAATTGATGAATATTTCATGAATACTATTTTTTAGATGATATACATATGACCAAATGGACAATTTACATTATAACAAGGTCATTTTCTACTCAATTACCGAATATCGAAAAGACATATAAAATGAACCCAATTATTTATTTCTTTTTTATAACATGTTAATTAGTGATAAAAAGGAATAATAAACTGGGAAAAGGTTCTCAATAATGTAGGAATTTTTTTATGATTATTATTCTTGATATAGTGATTGTATATGACGTGTCCGACTCTAGGTAAGAGATTTCATCTCAATCTCTTTTCATTAAGTCATTTATTGATAAGATGTAGCTTTATTATTTTATTTCTGGTATACACACCCAAAACAAGCTTCATATCCTTATTTTATCTATATTAATATCATATAATATTTTTATATATTTTTTAAATCATGGATATTATGATTAAAATCATCAAAGTGGTATGGGACACCTTGAATGATTAAAGTGTTAATTATCAAGTATTTTATTCATAATATTAATATTTATTTATATAGACATAAAAAAGATTATTCATTATATTTTATGTCCTTATTATAGTTTCATCCATATATTTTCAAAAAGAATATTTTTCTATGAATAATTTTATACAATGATAAGAGGAATGTTTTTAACATACATGGTGACAATGACATTTCCTCTACTGTGACCATTATCTGATATTTTTATTCCCATATAAGAGTTACTAATTTTAAAAGAAAAATAAATACCATATCCCAATTAAAGGTATTTTGGTCTTGAAAATGGTTCTTAGAAAGGAATTAATATATAAAAATCTTGAAATCGTGTCTTCTTGATTGCAATGAAGAAATATAATTTTTTACCCTTTGTGACTGTTTATTTGTTATTGTTATATAAGGGTTCAGGGGAATTTATTATTTATATAGAAGGATATATGATAAAACAGGGGTACATGAGCCCATGATAGCCCTCCAATGCATTGTTTAACGAGACAGATTTAAAAAATACGGCTCATCCTATGAAATTTAGGAAATATACTATGATGCGTATTCCAAATGTAACCTTGAAGGTTACTCCCTATATTTTTTATAAAACTAAAATTTATGTATGATATGGATATAACAATTCACCATTATGATTTATGATTTATAGTTTTTTTCATGAATCTTATGATTTTTTGAGGTATGTTAATGAATATATGTTTTATGGGTGAAAAGTATGGTTTATGGTAATGATTTCATGAGATTTTAATATTCATGGGCCAACGGTTTCATTCTTTATTTATATACCTTAATGAGATTTTTATTCTCATCTATGTTTTCGAAATTTTTTCCATATTTTATAAGGATGGGTAAGCGGAATAAAGCTATCAAGATTAATGTTAGGAATATTCTTATCAATAAAAAATAAATCATGTTTTCTTTTTCATGTTTTATGTTGTGAATGAAATGGATACTATTTTAGTTGTATCCACATTATATAAATTTTATTTGTTTTGTAATATTTATGGACTAATTATCTAAAACTATAAACAAGAAAAGATCCTCAAAGTGAATTATTGACATAAATCTTGATTATGTAATGTTTAATGCTGCGGCCCAATAGTTCATATTAAAGGACAGTTTAGACAACTATAGAGGTTGGTGTGATATTTAAGAAGAAGTTACAAGTTATATATAACTATAATGGTTAGAATAATAGTCTATTTCATAGTTATTTTAGATAAATTTAATGATTTTGAGATAAAATGAATAATTATATCATAGTTTTTATCTTCCTCACATGATGATTATAGGATATACAAACACTAACATTTTTGGTTTTAGTAAATGGTTGGATCCAGTGAGATTCAATATAACAATGGATGTCATGGAAAATGTTATGGTTCATTTAATAAGAATCTAAATGAAATGGGAGCCACAATGATAACTCTATTGGATATTCCAAACAACCTATCGAGAGTAATGATTAACAACTTTATCCTTTGTGATTTTTCTGATGCATCCAATATGAGAGAAACAAATCCCTATTGATGTTTAGGTAATACTGATCATAATGGTAGGAATATAAAATAATATATGTGTCGAGTATATGCAATGAAACACCTAGAAATCTATTTTAATGAGACATGATACTGTTATAGATGTGGTAATTAAGGTCAAAAACAAAGAACCTTCCAATAAAAAAGGAAGTGTTTAGTTGGCTCTAGTAAGGGGAAATAAGTTCTTTCTGATTTTTCAATTGAATGTTTTAAATTTGGGGTGTATGACTATTATTCAAATATATTAGCTGTGAAAATGGTTTTGGAATGGAATCGACATGATTGTACTAATATATGTATAGAAATACCTAATGTATGTCCAATTTAAGCTAAGGAAACTAAAAATGACTTATGAAAGGAACAAATTATTAGGGAATAATATAAGAATGTTTTGTTAAAGTATCAGAATAACATAGAATGAATAAAAAGACTACATATAAACAATTTAAGAGTTACAATAGAATTTAATATAATGAAATGTCAAAAATTATTAATGCTCTATTGATGATGGGATTACATTGGATGAATTTTAAGTATGTATTACCCTAAACATTATTGTGTAAAACTATTATTTGAGTAAGAATTATATTTTCTTATGAAGACATAATTATAACTGTATGAATAACCTTTAGGGTTTATATGATTTATGAATTTTGAAGTAATTATCGGTTATTTGATATTGGATTTCAAAATGAATCGTTTGAGATAAACTCCAAGGATATAAAAATGCTGTGTTTATTTTGGAATATTTTACCTCTTTTTGGGAATGTTATAAAATTATATAATTTTTTGAATAGGAAATCCCACAGAAAGGGTGAAAACCTATGACATTGGAAAAGGATTTGGAAATAAAACCCACAACGGATGCGCAATAAGGCTTTATCACCTAACAATAGCCTACTTGAAGTTCCTAGTTAGTATGACTTTTATTTTTAGTTAAAATAGTTGATGGAATAAGAATAATATGATTTTTGGAACCTATATTATAGTAAATGGATATCGTTGGTATTGGAAAATGATTTGGGAGTTATGTGATAAATGTTATTTTGGAAACATTTACTATTTTGGGAACATTATATGATTAAGGTGAATAGAATACTATAGGATTTCAATTGAGAAATATTGGTTTATTTATATTTTTGATGAATCAATGATTTTTATTGTGGACTTATAGAGATGTGGGTTACTTATGGAAGTGATTAAACATTCATGGATAATATGTGATTTTGTTAATTACTTTTTAGTATAATACATTAATAGTGATTGATGTTTTTTGGAGATAAATGTTAAAATTTTCCTGGAAGACTATGTGATCGAATCCTTATGAATTTTGTGTTTCGATAATAGTTTTCTTAATTTTAATGATTTTTAAGGATAATTGTTTTTTTAATGATATATGTTAAACTTTTGTTATTATAGGTGAATTTCGGGGATTAAAAGTAATCTTTATTCTTTTAATGTTTATTATAACTATGGAATTATTTTATCTTATTCTATATTTTTTGTTTTATATAATGATTCAAGATAGGATAAATATATATTTAAAATTTTGTGGAAATTTTGATAATCTATATCTTGATTCTAGTAATTTAGGTGTGAATATGTCAACTTCAAAACTCATAATTTTGAGAAACATATGAGTTTGTGGTGGAATTTGATTAGTTGATAAAACACTTTTTTTCAAGTAAATTTATTTCCTTAAGATTTTAGTATAGTTAATAAATGAATTCAAAAACTATATGAAAATGAAAATAAAACAAAAACGTTTTCTATTTACTTTTCTAACTAAAAAATAAAAAACTATTTAACTCATAACATGTTTGTGGTTTTTTTATTTCCATCATTTCTAGAGCATGTTTTCTATCACTCTCTATTAGATCATTATGATTTTTTTTCATCTATATCCATATTTTCCTACATGTAATCCTAATATGTGTTATCTTAGATGAAAGATTTAATTCGCCTTATTTCTTTCAATGAAAAATTTTTGTTGACCCTTTTTTCAATTTTTGATTGCAGAGAAGTAATTTTGAAATGTTAAACCATTGTTTCTGAGCCAAAATTTAGAATTGTAGGCACACAATTTCCAGAAGGGGGAAGGATGTAACATCCCGGGTAATTATAGAATATGTAATTTTTATATATATTAATATTTATGAATTATATATTAATATTAATTGAAGAGATATTTTTTTCTGATTGTGTACCCGACAAGAAACAATGGGTTTCTCGAAAATCTTATATCACACAAAAGACTGTGATATACCCAAAAATAATAGATTATTAATATTATTATATTAAATGGTAGTTAATTCCTAGTAATTGTATTGTCAGGAATGAACATAACTATTTATATTATGTTTAAACATGTTTATTAAATGTTTTTACTTTCTTCTAATAAAATTTAGAGGCTTAAAATGTGAATAAATTTAATTTTATTCATAAAACACTTTAATATTTTTGAAAGGATTTTTTTCAGACTTTTTATAGAGAATGATATTTAATGATATTTTTATTATTTTATATGTTATATATTATAAAATAATATTCTACATTATAAGAGTTCTATGAAAATTCTCTTTGATTGAATATTTGGTATTTTATGATAAAATTCATTTTTAAATGAATAATAAAAAAATTATGCATTTAAATTCTAAACTACAGTTTTTCAAATTTAATTATATTGTTAGATTATCATTTTACATGGTTTTAAGTTATAATTAGATTAATTATTCATCATTTAATCTAATTTTTCCATTATATGTAATTTCACATTTTAATTTGATATAGACACATGTAAATATTTTGATGTGTTTTAATTTTTAAAAACACACTTGTCCTATTCTTAATGGGTGAATTATGGACAATTTCGATAATCCTTGGGTCTAAATTGTGGCCTTTGGAAGCCACATGGCTGTGATTATGTAATTTATAAAATTTAATTTAATTTAAAGGAAAAAAATATCATAATCATGACTCCTCTAACTAAATCATTTTTCATATAGGATAGTATAAGAAATTTCTAAGACAATAAATAGTAATTTCTCATCATTATCATCATCATCATAATCATTTCTTTAAAAAGGAACACAAAAGGTACAAGAAAAAGGGTCTATAGAGAATCCCACAAGGGAGGAAGTTGTTATGGGGGTCTAAAAGAATGATGTCCTTGGGAATCCCCTCTGATCAGGTTCCTCCATTCAAGAGGAATGGAAAACACATCTGTAAGAGAAAAATCATTGATACATTGCATTGCCATGGAGGCTAGATAATCAGAAACCTTGTTCCCCTCCTTCCACGTGTTCAAAAAGATAGTGTCACTATTAATGATGTTCATGAATATCCTAAGAATATAGGTAAATGACCAGGGGGTACTGCGCTGATAATACATGGAGTTGCGGAGGATGAGTGAGTTGGTCTCATTCATGCAAATAGTGATACCCTTATGCCTGAAGAGTTGTATACCTATGATCATATACATGGCCTCAACTAGGAGGGTGTGACCCCTTCTAAAATGAGTATAAAAGGTAATGATGAAATACCCTCTGGGGTCCCGAACCACACTACTGCACTTAATGTCATCTAAGGTGCAAGAGCCATCAAAGTAGAGCTTCAGTATGAGTAGGTTGGGATACCATATTACCCAGTGACCAGCCTTTAGAGTGATCCGCAAAAGAAGGCATTCCTGAATAAATTGAGTAGAGGGGGCCTCATGCCAATTGTTGCATGAGCGAACTAGGTCAAGGAGGAGAAAATGGGTCCCCGCCACCAATGTCCAACTAGAGCACTGAAACCCCACATATTTGGCTTGCTTTCGAGCCAACCAAATGCAATAGAAGACCAACATGAGGATCATGGAGCATGATTTCCTTCTTGGGCCACCTCCCCCACCACCATGGGAACAAAAATCGAGAAAAGGGAGGTCCCTCAATGCCGATACTGAAAAGCCTGTGAAGTTTCCAAAATCCACCTACACCTGGAATGCCATGTGGCTAGTAATGAAGAGGTGGGAAGAGTTTTCCTACCTAGAAACCCTTCAACACATACAATGAAAGTCCAGGTTGATGCCTGATCGATTCATGTTCTCATTCTTATCTAGAACCATGTTCCGGATCCGCCAGAGAAGAAAATTGCATTAAACAGGGACGTCTTTAACCCAAATAGTTGATCCCCTTGGGTAATGATGGTTCTCAATAGTATTTAACCTCTCGTAATCCTTATTAAATAACATACCTGAAGAAGATGTGGTGAATACATAGCAATCTGAATCATCTGAGGGGTCGATCATATCCTAAGCCTTGTGCTACGAGCTGTCCAGCACCGCACTGATGAACTCAAGGTACCTTCTCAGCTCCTCAAAAGTTATTTGGGTGTCATGGAATCCTAGAAACCCATGACTACTTCCATCCTAGGTGTGGTGCCAGAAAAAGATGTCCCCCACCAAGACAATCCATCTAGAAAAGGGTTTCAGGGCCTGCATGTGGGAGAGAACATCAATACAGATCGGTGACTCGTGAGAATTTGGGTCATTCCCCCCTCCCCTGAACCAGGAATCCATGAAATTACCCCAAGGTTTTCACCCCTCCATAACTTCCCACACAGGCTTCGCCTGCATTCCATGAAACATATCATAGATTCTCTTGACACAAATTTCCCCCTCCTGCACTAGCTTTTCAAGCCTATCTCATGCCTCCCAGTGTTTCCTCTCTTCCTCGTGAGCATCCCAAATGAAAGAGGAGAGGATGGAATCAATCTTATTGATCACCCCCTTTCATACCTTGGAGTTCGTGAGTGCATGGAAAAGAATAGAAGATAAGACGTTTTTTACAGGGTGATCCTTATTCTAAAAGATAAAGAAGTGGTTCTTCTAGTTCATAATCCTTCTAGTAATCTTCCCAACAATTTTATTAAAGTGGAGGATATGCATCCTACCAGGGTAGACCAGGGCACTAAGATACTCCATGGGGAAAGATCCCCATAAAATGCCTAGTTGTGTGCTCAAGGAAGCCACCCTACTGTCCAAGTATCTCGTTGGGACATAAAAGGTGCTCTTGGTGTGATTGAAAACCTACCCACTCCATTTTAAATAGTCTTCAAGAATATTTTTAAACCCTCAAACGGATTGCATACCTGCATTCATAAAAATGATATAATTGTCCACAAACATCAAATGAGAGATATTACTTGGAATGGGACTGCACTAATAGGTCCTGATGGATCCTTTCAAGATAGAACATTTGATAAGACTAACGGGGACATCCTATGAAAGAAAAAAAATGGTCACTGGGAGAGGATCACCTTACCTTAGACCACAGACAGACTTGATGAAACCATTGTTCTGGCCCATGTACCGTATAACCATCCATGAAGAACTAAAGAAGAAGAAGAGAAGATCCACCACCCACAAAGATAGTCTCATACCTGTCAAAACAGTGATGATGAATGCCCACTCCACTCAATCGTAGGTCTTACCAATGTCCATCTTGACCACCATATTTTCTCCATGAACACGCGTGTTTAATCCTTCTATGATCTCCTAGGCCAGTGTAATCCCCCCTTTAATGGACCTCTGTTTAACAAAGACATGCTTCTCGTAGGGGACCCATTGATGAAGGTAGGGTCCCAGTCTATTGTTTATAATGGAGGTGAGGATCTTTTATGAAAAATTGCACATGATCACGGGGTGATAATGATGAACCAGGGAGGGATCTTTGACCTTGGGAATGAGGACCATGGTGGTGGCACTAGCGGCTTGGGGAAGAGTAACCCCTTGAAAGAATTTTTGGATGGCGAGCATGACATCATCCTTGATCACACTCCCTGGGGCATTGTAAAAAGAGCCTAGGAACCCATCCGAGCCCGGGGCACTTCCGGGATCAGGTTCATAGAAGCACAAAAAATTTTGTCCTCCTGTGGTAATGACTCAAGAAGGGCATTTTCATTATCAGACAGTACCCTAGGGATGATGTCTGTGATGACTTCATGGCCCTATGGGTACCCCTGGGGAAACCTCATGTTAGCTCCATCAAAAAAACATCTAAATTAATCTTTCCATAATACAACTACCTTTTCTTGATCATCCGTATAGAACCATACTACAAAATTAAATTGGGTCTTTCATTCCTTCATCTTTCATTGATGCAAGCACGAAAAAATGCAGTGTTACGGTCCCCCTCACGAAGCCACCTTACCCTAGATTCATCATAGGCCATGTGCTCCTACCTAAGTAGCATTTCCACCAGAGTACCATTATTTTCACCCAAATATCTGAACATCTCCTTATTCCATTCCACGTCCAAGATGGACTCTAGTCAATAAATATCCAAATTAATCTCATCCAAATCACACATTAGAAGAGGTTGAGTGCTTACCCACACCCGAAGATCCTCCTAGAGATGCCTTAATTTATTCTGTAGATTTTTTCATGGATTCCCAATCATGCACCTATTCTATGAGGAACCGAAAGTGTCCAGAATTTTTGGGTAACTGACCCAGAGAGAAGAGAACACCATGGAAAAGCTCTAATCCCAGCCAGGCAGGATGTCAACGAGGGGAGGTGAGTGGTTCGATAAGCTGCAGATCATGTGAGATACCTTTACATTCTGAAAGGTGGAGACAACATGGGCATTATCCAAGAAATAGTCCATTTGTCACCTGGTGTGATGATGACCTCTCTGGTTGATGCCCCATGTGAAACGCCTCATTGAAAACCCCATGTCATGTAACCCTTTGCGAGACAAAAATTTGTTGAACTCCAGGATGGCGTGAAGGGAAAACAACCCCATCCCTTCTAGAATATAAATATTCATTATAAAGATAAAAATATTAATTACATCATGGTAATTTATTTATTATTTTTAGGAAATAAAGAACTAATTGTAATTATGAAATAATGATGAAATAAAATATTTATTTATTATAGAATCAAATATATGAAATTATAAATACTAAAATAAATATTATATGAAATAATTTTTTCCATACAAGAATTTTATAGGTTATTATAACATTTAATAAATATATTATATTGTTTTTTGATAATTTATCTCTATACTTGGTTGTTATTAAAATTCAATGAAATGAATTGTGTAAAAATTGAAATAACTAAAATTTTATAAAAATAATCAATTATTAAATTATCTAAAATCCCAAAAAAATATATTTAAATGCCCCAAAGTGACTATAATAAGGTTTAAAAGTTCATTAAGTGATCATTTATGTGAAATATTAACTATATAAGGAAAATTTATAGCCTCTTCCTATTTAAAATGTTATTACCATAATTAAAATTAAAAGATTATAATTAAGGTTAGAAAAAAAAGAAAATGATTAAAATCAAATCAATACATGCCTCAAAATTATATGATGAGAGGATTTAAAACTATAATATTATTATCTTATACATATCTTATGTTGGAGTCATTTGGATTAAAAAATTAATTTATATAAATTTAATATTTTAATATTTTAAAAGGGTGACCCTCCACTTTATATAGAAAGGTAACCACTCTTCTCTAATAATCACACTTATTGAACTATTCAGTTCAGCCATGATCTTCCCAAAACACTTCCTATAATCCATATCTAGTTTTTTAGGACTTATTTAATGAATTAAACCCTCTTTAGATGTGTTAATGTGTTCTTCAATGGTGAACAACTGAAGAAGAGGTGTCATTTTTTTGAGTACTTAAATTTTATTTCTTCTTCCACTTCGGTAAAATAAACTTCTTCATTCATGAAATAATGACTCCATTATCCTAAATATTATTATATTATATTTTGTTAAAATCATTACCTCAATCCATCTCCAATTTCATTAAATTGAAATTAAAATTTTCATCCAGGTTTATGGAGGACTACCATCTCGTGAACCGATATAGTTCATTTTTTCGTTACCATTGATCTATAATGGTTATAATGATGGAAGAAATGTTAATATAAGATATTAATTACATATTTATCATTTAAAAAGAATAATATTTCAATTATTTACTTACCTTCCATGAATATAAAAATGATAACATCATTCATGCGTATGTGTTGAACGATGACCTCCACAAAGCGATATGAATCAATTTTCTCACCATATCACTTGTATGTTATATATATATATATATAAGTATATATAAATTATTATCATGATGTTAATAACATTATTATAATTTATGAAAGATAAAATAATATTGACCTTATTTCTATAATGATAGTTTAAAAATGGAAAATGTTCATCATTTATACGTATGACCTACAATCTGCATGACGATAATGTTGTGCATTTTTCATAACCATAATTAATGGTTTGATTTAAAAATTATTATTAATATATAAAATTGATTATTATATCATGATTTTTTTAGTGATTTTTTTTTACGTATGACCACATTCACGATTTACATCATATTGAGTTCATTTTTGACTCTTATACCGAATTTCGACAAAATGTACGATATGAGAATAAATAATTATGTAAGTTTTATAACATGTTGATAAGTGTTAAAAAAGATTAATAAACTCAAAATTGGTTTTCAGGAAATTATAAACTAACGTAAGTATATTATTTATTAATATAATTATTGAATGTGATGATTCAAACTCAATGTAATGGATTTAGTCTCAATATCCATTCATTGAGTAACTTCATGATAATATTCACAATTATTCATTTATTAGGTGTATATAGAGACATATTAAATTTCATATCCATATTTATTCTATTAAAAGATTATTTAATATTTTATTTTATTTTATTTATTCTAGGATATTAATATTTAAATTTCCAAAGTAGTATCGGAATCCGTGAGTGTTTAAAGATTTAATTATGAAATCATTTATTCGTAATATAATTATTATTTTATATGGACATAAAAGTATTATACTTGATATTTTATGTCTACCATTTAATTTCATTCATTTTTTCCAAAAAACTATTTTTCTACAAAGATTATTACCAAATGAAAAATGGATTTTTTGTAAATACGTGGTGGTAATGACTTTCCCGCCATCGTGAAAATTATTTAATATTTGGCTTACTCTATATTCATTAATTTTTTTAAAATGAAAATAAATACCATATTACATTTTCTTGAATTTTGGTAGTTAAATTGGTTTTTAGAATTTTTTGATTATATTAAAATCATGATATTATTTATTGTTATTTCCATATGGAAATATTATTTTTTTCCATTAGGCATGTTTTATATTTTAGTATTATATCGTGGTTCTTGGTAAATGAATATTTATATGGGTGGTTCTGTGATAAACTGAGGGAAGTTGAGCCTTTGATATATCTCTAATGAATATGGTTAATGAGATGGAGCTAAATAATAAGGTTTCTCCTAAGAGATGTGGGTAATATACTATGATAGGTATTCCAAATTTAACAATGAAGGTTACTACCTGCATATTTGTGAAAACTACAATTTAATTATGATATTGATACCACAAGTTAGATTTATGATTTATTATTTTTATAAGTTTTTTAGGTATCTTATGATTTATTGAGGTATGTTTAGAAACATATGTAATATGGTTGAAATGTAGAATTTTTTGATAAGGATTTCATGAGTTTTAAATATTCATTGAATTACAGTTTCCTTTTATATTTATATCTGTTACTAAGAATTTTGTGATCTTCCTATGTTTTTGAAATTCTTTCCACCTGGTATATGAATGGTTAGTAGGAAGGAATAAATCATGGTGAATGTTATCAAAATTACTATCAACAAAAAACCATTTTTTATTTTAAATTTTTTATATTTTCAAAGAAAGTGATTCTATTTGAGTTGTATCTACTTTGTACAAATTTGAGTTCTCAAGTAATATTTATGGGATATTTCTCAAAAACTCTTAATATATTAATATTTAAGGATTGACCATTTATATATACATACATTTAACAAGTTATATCATGAATCTACTTATTTTTATTGTATTATATGATTTTTATAATTTCATTTTCTTAAATAAATATCATGGTCCCAATTTATTATGTTATAAGTGTCAATTGAGAAAATAAAATCCTTTTTAGAGGTTGTTTATGTTTATAATTTATTTGATGATGAGTTATTATCTATCTCTTATAAAATCTAATCAGTTTCCTTGTCTTATATTTATTCAAGATAACCTCATGTGTTCATACAATTTTTTTCATTTTTAGTACTTTAGATAATTTTTTTAAGTAAATGTTGAATGCCTATCTCTTTGGTCAAAAATACTTGTATTAAAAAAACCATGTTATCAAAATTGATTTCTAAAATGATTTCAAAAATGTTTTCAAAGGATACTTAAAGATAATTTTCTAGGAAAATAGATTATAAAACTATTTAATTGTTTTAAATCATCTTTTATAAGTATTTAAAATATATTTTCAAAGAAAGTGGTTTTTAAAAAATTTATGTTATAAAAAAATATAAAACAATAAACAATGGTTTCCTTAATAAATTTTTGTAAATGATATTAGAACATTATTTCACATCAATGATAACATCCATTGGTGTCCCCCCTTTATTAATGGGGAAATTATTTAATGTATCCAAACATATTCTTTCTTTGAATGGATTATGTTTTGATGGAATTATATTTCTGAAACCCATTTATCATTTAGGGGTTATATGGTTTTAAAGCCCACTTCATTTCATGGGTTAGAATTGTTATTAAATGATTATGAAACATGTCAATTTCCATATGTTATAATATGATTACATGTTTATAATACCCATTTAATTTCATTAGAAATTATATGATTGTTTATGATATTGTGAACACGAATGTATGATTTCAAAATGATTTGGGTGGGACCTATATCTCGATCCAATGCATTTGGTAGTGTTTTATATCTCATGATATAGACATGGATAGAATGGGAAATGAACTTAGTTCCTTAATACAAAGCCAGAGTAGGGGTTTACCCTGTTTAGTGATACAGTGCTGGAACATTGGTTTACCTGGTTCAGTAATACTTGAAAGGACCAGTGGTGTACCTAGTTCAATAAAATGATTTATCCTCTATTATGGTCTTTGAAGTGATTCCTTGACTACTAAGGTAAATCATATTATGTGCTTATTTTTTCCACATTTTAATGTTTTATTACTATGGTATTCTTTCATTGAATATGTCCATTATGATCTTTTGATTTGTGTCTTATGACCAGCTAGTCTTTATTCCATTATTCTATTTTACGATCTTTTATTGTTTGGGAATGATATTTTATTTTCATTACCAAATTCTTATACTATATTCTCATTTTTATTCTCACATGTTTCCCTTGTTTACCCTTACATGGAATTTTATCTCACTCTATATCATGTTTCCTTCCCAAGGTTATGATGATGTTTATTTTGTTTTATGTGTGAAATATGGGTGATGGTCTAGAAGATCCTAGTGGAAGATGATATAGCCCTTTTATGTACCTATGTTTTGGTTACTATGTATATTATAGAAATAGACAATTAAGGTCATTGAGTGTCTTGTATTTTAATGTTTTAAGTATCCCGCCAATGTAATGTAATGTATATGTATGTCAAGACCAGGCCGTTACATTCGTTATCAAAATTAAATTAATGAAACACGCCCCTTTTAGAAAACACTATTTTTTCAGTATCCCACGTTCCTTCATTAGTTCATTCTTAAGAATTTCTAATAGAGTCATTTTAATTAACACCTAATTCAAAAAAGAGGATGTCCCAATATCCAAAACATCAAATAGAAAATTTATCAAGTCATTAATGAAATAAACATGTATCAAATGTAACATGGTAAATGATGTGTGATATTTGGGACTCAATAAATTATCCACTTTGTTGCTTTTCCAGGATGGTAATTAATCCTGAAATCATAATCCTTTATAAGTTATAACCATCTTCTATATCTCAATATTAACTCTTTCTATGTAAATATATAATTTATTAGTTACAATAAATATAATTTTCACCCTTGGTTTCATATAAATTATATCTCAAATTTTGTAATGAAAAAAACACAATATCAAATACCAAATATTGTGTAGGATAATTTTGCACAAGATATTTAAATTTCCATGAAGCATATGAAATTACCTGATCATTTTAAATAAGAAAAAAACAATATTCCATCAAGTAAGAATTTTTTAGACAACAATATATCAATTTATTGAGGTTATGGATGGTACTACAGAATTTAAAAATCTTATTTTATGTTCAAAAAAATAATCATCACATTCTGATGTCAAGATAAATTTAACTCCTTTTTATGCTAACATAGTTAGTGGTATATATAACTGAACAATTGTTTCAAAAAAACTCTAGTAATAAAAATATAATCTCTAAAATCTTCATATATATATATATATATCATTTGATGGCCTTTTCCATTCATAAACTACTTTTTTGGTAGGATTAATAGTAATTATTTCTATAATTATAATGTTCCAAATGGAAAAATAAGATGTAACATAAAATAAAATTTGATATATCTTTCATATAACTACATTTCATTAAATATTTCCAAAATAATACTTTTGTGTTTTTCATGATCCTCGTATAATGTTATGTTATCCAAAATATCATCAATATACACAACCAATAACATATCAAAATATTTATGCAATATAATATTCCAAAGGAAAATATATAAATCATAGGAATTTTTCAACCTAAAGGGAATAACTAAAAAATAAAAATTGTCATTATTTGTTATAAATGTTTTCTTGATAAAATAATTCACCTTAGATTTTATATAATGGTATCAAGACCTAATATTAGGATCTACAAATTATAGTTCTCCCTAGAGATGATCAGAAAAATCATCCATATAAGTAAAAAGGTACATCTTCTTAATAGTGATGTTATAAAAATTTCTATAATCTATTAAAATTATCCTGGAAACATCTTTATTTTTAACAATTAAAAATAGATGTACCCCATGGATAAGTGTTAGGTCTAATAGAACCTTTATCTAAAAACTCTTGTAATTGATTTTTCCGTTCAAATGATTCCACTTGAGACATTTGATATGGGTGTTTCGAAATAGTATTATTACTAAGGGACATAGTAAATAGTTAAATCAACCTCTCGATCAATAAATACACTAGTAAAGTCATTAGGTAATAAATTACATGTATTCATTTTAATTGAAACATCACAAATCTGAACAGAATCATTTATTCGTCGAAATGATATATGTAATATACTATACCATTTCTAATTAAGTTATCTAAATCTTGAAAGGATATTAAAGCTATAAAATCATTAAAACACCGTTCTTTGATATGAAATAATTCATACCAATATAAATTGAAATCCATTTTATAAAAAAAAATATCAGACTCAACTGTACGTAGTTCAAAAAGATTTGTAGGAAAGACCATTTCATCAATAACAATAGGAGGATTCCCAAATTTTTAGGTTGAATTAATATATCAACCATGGGTTTTTTCCAAAAGTTATATCATATTTTCATGATGTGATATTCTAAGTGTTATTAAAAATTTCATAGAATTGAATTAATTTTATGATCTATAATCAAAATGGGTATTAGAATATTTTTAAAACACACTTATCAAACCTATCACAAATTAATGTGATGACTGAACATCGAACATAGTAGTATAAAAATTGTTTTCCACACTCTCCAATTTCTAATCTTCTTGATTCCCATATTTAGTGACTATCATTGGAAACAATATAACATAATGTTGAAAATAAATAATCTTACCTTAGTGATTAAATTATTTTTCTACTAATTATCCATATAGTCATCAGCCCTGGGACTAATCATTCCAAATCACAAGCATATCAATGATTTTTCGAGACATTCAACAGATTTCTTTTTACCACACATTTCAAAAGAAGACATTTTTATTTTAATATCTCCAACTTTTTTGATGAATTCATCCCAAATACCTATGAATCTAACCACTTCATATTCTTATCATCATGAGGAACATACATGTCAGAAAACTGAATATCAATTTCTTAATCAAAACCAAAAAGATAGTCAAATACTTTATACTATAATAAATTCCATGATATTCATAAAATTGGTTTAAAACTTGAGTAATATATTTTAATTTTACTATAATTTTTTTGAAGAAAAATCCAGAATATACCTATACGGTATTGTATAATTGGATTTGTATATAGCTACAATGTCATTATTCTTCCACCTCATCCTCAGTCCCAAATTGTTTTTCTAATTTCTAATTTGAGTAGTACAAGTAATATACATTCCAAAAAAGAATCTTAAAATCCTCAAATTATATAACATCCAAACCATATTCTTCTAAGGAACTTATTAATATATACCACAATCGATAGAATTTACCTTTTAAATAATATTCATCTAGGGTTAGCTTATTGGAATTATAAACATCCCATGGATTTGAATATATTTTCCAAATCATTGATCCATACTTCATGTACCACTATATCTAAAGGTCCATTTAATTTTTGATGATGTTGAATCATAAAATGCTCCAATACTGATATATTCCTCTAAAGTTGATCTAGATTCTCCCTTCTATGGATACGGCAACCAAATATATATTCTTTCAAATAATTAATCACTATAAAAAATTGTTTCATTTGGATTCCATAAATTAGAGGATGCCGATTCAGAATGATGTTTTTCTATCTATGGATTACCACCATAGCATATATATTTCCTCAATTGAAAACCATTATTATTATAAAAACCACATAAAAAGATAAATGGTAATCTTAAAATTCTATATAATTACATCATTGACATAATTTATGAATCATTAATCAATGTTATATTAATATTATCCCAACCCCTATGTTATCTAAATAATGTTATGATTAACCCTATAAGGACCTTGAAATAAACATTAGATATTCTACTGTTTTAATGTAGAATTAACATTATTATATTCAAAATAATATATTCTATATAAATTTTTAGAGAATAATGAATAACTCTTTTATAGTAAACCAATTCATTACAAGTGGACACTAGTACACTATAACCATTTTTTGCATAAAAAATTTCTTCAAAATAAATTATTATTTTCATGATCAATCATCAAAATTTTCTCCTTGGTCTCATCCATGTAGTTATTCTCCAATAAAACATGTTAATTATTTTGTAAAATCTAGGATGAGTTGAAAATATTAGTAAGGGACATAAAATAAATGATTTAATTAGGCTTATGAAAATCAAAGAAAAATGTACTCTTAAACATACTATATTATCTCTAAAACGAAATCGTATTTTGAAAAAGATCGTTATCTTAAAGTATGAAAATAAATCAATTTCAATGAAAAAACATTAGAGTGAATATAAAATATATGAAGGTAAATAGGGCCATAATTATCCATCTTAGTTTTAAAAATAGAGTAACCAGTATGGGATACCTCCAACTCTGATATACCCAATACATTTGAGGTTATAACATAATCACGTATCCTTGGTTTACCACAAAACTACCCATTATTAGTTTATCAAATAACTAATAGTGCCTGGTTCAAGAAGTGAAAAACAGACCATTGGTTTTTCTTATAACCACCTATAATCACAAAAAAAATCTCAAAATCTATAATATAGTTAATAATCATGAAGTATTTCATCATAAAAAACTCCACGATGAAAATATCTTTCTATTATGAAATCACTCTTTTTTTAGAAAATGATTATGTACGGTGGAAAATATTTTATTTCAATGTAACCATATAAAATAGTAATATAAGCATGGAAATATTAAGGTTAAATTAATGGGTTGAAATTTTCTTCTTTCCATATATGAAAAATAATTACTTCTAAATTTTTAAAAGAGAATCATTAATAGAATTTTTTTAGAAGAAATTGAGAATTAATCAATTGAATCTATTATGCATATCCACTATAAATACAAATAAAAAAAATTACCATATAAAATATTAAAAATTAAATTCTGACATAATATTATAATGGAATAATCATGATGTATATGTTTAACCTGATGAATGGAAATTGGGTTATGAATTAACTTACATTAGGTTCTGTATCATTAAATATTTTCCAAAACACATGATTAATGTTTTAAAGAATGTAATTAATTTATTACATAAGGATACTCATATGTATAATTCGTTATATTAAATTTCATTAACATCTTACCACCTTCTGATTAATAATATTTCACAATTTTCAATGATTTGGGTGGGTTTGACCAAAAGTTTCATGGTCAGTTCATTTTTTCATAATTATGGATTTTAATTTAAAATGGAAATAAAACTTGAAAAGAGAAAATAAATTGTATATTTGAATGTCAATAAGTTCAAATTATACCATAAAAGTTTCTTAATTCTTATATGAGGATGATTAATTTGATAAAATGTTAATGGTAATTGTTTAGATTAATTTGGTGGTTTTTTCAACCCTCAAGAACTAGTTTCATTTTATTTAAAAATATGTATCAATATTAGATCCAAAAAATAATATAGGTTCCAAAAACCCAATAAAAATTATTTATGAATGTTAATAATTTTATGAATAGAAATGAAGGCGGTGGTGGAAACCAATAAATCATTATGAATGAATATGTTTAACTACCATATTTTGGACAGTGGTTGCATTTCATTGAACAGGTGTAGATTATAAAAGTGATGCATTTAAGATATTTCCTTATAAACTATAATATTCTATTATAATACATGATTATATAATTACTATTATTTTATGGATAAATTATATGTGGATAGAGTAGAATAAGAAAAGAAAATAAGAATGGATTTTAAAAAATTACCTCTTTAAAATCACATCCTTCAAGGACCCCTTGAGAACCATGGATTTTATATTTTGTTGAGAAAAGAAGAACATAGGCATAAATAAATTGAGGATGAGGGGTTTTTGGAGATACTTTTTTTATATTCCCGTCTTTTGAGGATAAAGGGGATGGTGAGGAGTTGTATTTATACATGAGGATGGGTGGTTTTATGAGATTAAATAACTGATATTATATATATAAAGAAAACCACATTCGGAAGGAATTAATTACAATTAATTAGAGTGTTAATTAAAACATTAGAGGCCTATTATAGTCAGGAAACACATCATCCTCCCATTTAATTTTTCAATTTTTATGAATCTTATGATTTTACTTCATAACATTAATTTTTTCTTTATTTTACCTGTACTATGAGAAATATTTTTTACCATGGTAGATGATTTATACCTAAAAATTATATTCAAAATACTTTCTAATACTAACCTCATTAATAAAAATTTGGAATTCATTATACAAAAGTTAGTTAACTTAATTCAAATAATTAAAAACAAAACCCACAAACGTGATGAAAAAGTTGGTTTTCAAGAAGTGTATTTTTCAAAAAAACATAATTTTGTATTAACTCATTAACTAATTACAATAATTGTATGAAAATAAAATTTAATAACAAAAATATAATATATTAATTTAATTTATAACATTTCGAAATATGTGTCATGACCCATCCCCCGGGGCCCGTATCGTGACTACCCCAACCCCGCCTTCCATAGGCCTGGGGCTCGAAACTAGCACCAAAGACATAAATCCCTAAACTGGGAAGATATTGCCTTTATAACTGTAAAAAAACACATCAGGATACACAACTGGAAGAAAAACACAAAGTAAAATTGTATACAAAAGAAGTGATGGAAAGTAAAAGGGGCCAAAAATACAAGACCAACATGAAAGTAAAAGTACAACTGAAAACATGTACGACAGAGAAAAAGTAATGAAGCTACTGGGTAATCCTCCGGGGTTCCTACCTGAAGGGTAGGTACAGATGGTCTCCTCAGCACTCCACATCCGTCTGTATTCTCCGTGTATCGTCACGCTGAGTGGTCCACCTCCGGGTACCATCCAGTCCTACTACTCTCTACCTCAGTCTACGCTGTCCGTCGTCTACAACCAACACAACGAGGTGCGGACATAGCCTGTACAGGGGTGAGTATAACGATAATCAGTACGGACCCCGAGACCCTCAAGGTCTCACAAAATCCAACAAGCATAAACCAAAAAGTTTGGAAACAATGAATAACCATTAGTTAGGTATATTTCCATACATATACCTATGTTATCTAGTAACCCATCTCAATCATGGGGAAAACAAAAAAAAATCATTGACTCAGCTCAAACCGGGATTTTTATTATGAAAACCACGGATGCTTGAGAAATCATCCTCTATCGAGTACAGTGGGCCTATCGCGACATCAAGGCGCTTCTCACTAACCTTGGACCACTGAGGTACTCCTCCTGTCGAGTACCGCGGGTCCACTGCCAGCTACTAGGCGCTCCTCCATTGTGGGTATGTCACCAACTACCATGCACTCCCCCTAATAGCCTATAGAGGTGCACCTCTTGTCGAGTACCATGGGTCTGCCGCCAACTACCAAGCGCACCTCCGTTGTGGGTCTGCCGCCATCTTTCAAGCGCTCCCCACTAGGCTAGTCGAATAACTCCGAGTCGAAACAGTCATCAGGTCTGTCAGCTACTAGGTCTCCACACTCTATCTTCTTGTCAACGGATGTATCCACTCCATGATCTACTGGGAAATACTCCAACTTTCGTGATGTTCTACTAAGAAGTATCACAAAGGTCTGTCACGTCATAGGGGTCTCAACGCAACAGATGACGCGTCAATCGGACGTCTGGTCTGTTAATTATTAGCCTTTTAGTCCCAAGGTCCCGGTTGGATTTGAGTACGATCCAACCTGAATGTATCTCAAATAAACCCCAAACACCAGTGGGGTATACTCAATGGGATGGCTTTTCTCCAAGAATACGAGCACCGCTGACAGTTCGTCAAATGGGCATCCTATGACAAAGTTATAGCTGAAGGAAGTAAAGGATCTATAGTGGGCACAGGTCTGGTACGACCCGGTCGGACCGACTCGGCCCAACCCAGACTGGGATGGCCTGGTTTGGGTTGACCCGTTCAGACCCCCTGGGTTTGACCCATCCTGTTGGGCAGGTCAGCCCGTTAAGTTCGGTCTGGTCCACTGGGCCAGGCCCAACGGACTGCGGGGTCGGTTCGGCCCGGGCTCGAGGCGAGTTCGGCCCGGAGCATTGTGAGGGCACGACCCGGCACGGCTTGACCCGGAGGGAATGGCTGGGCCGGTTCGGCCAGGGAACCGCGAGGGGGCTGGGATGCTGGATTGGTTGGGTGACCGTGAGGGAGCCGTGATGAGGTGGGGGCGCCAGGCAGGGCGCGGGGGTGCCAAGAAGGCTGCAGTAGGGGCCAAGTAGGCTGCGATAGGGCACTATGGGCATAGGGAAGGGGCCCGTAGGGAGACAGGGGTGTCGGGCAGGGCGCAGGGGCACCGAGCAGTGCGCGAGTCAGCACAAGGGGGTCCTGGGCAGTGCGCAGGGGCGCCGAGCAGGGCTCCAGTGGGGTGAGCAGTGCGCGGGGCAGTGCACGAGGGTTCCGGCAGTGCACTGGGGTGCGTTCAGCACGCGGGGTCGCCGGGTAAGGCGTCGGCAAGGCCATCCAGCGTGCGGGGGTGCTGGAAGCGTGTGGGGGTGACAGTCAGGGGGCCTGTGGGGCCGGGCCGGCCGTGGGGCAGGTCGCGGGTTCAGCCGGGGTTGCGTGCCGAGCAGAGCGTCGGGAGGCCGCGGGTAGGTGGGTCAGGCGCTGCTCGGTCGGCGGTGTTCGGACGGGAGAACCAGTGCACCGTAGGGACGACATGATTCATGGAGTCCGCGGGTAGCATGGCCTTCATCGTTGCCTCCTTTGTTGCCTCTTGCTTCATCTCCAAGCCGAAGTTCACTCAAAACAAGATCGGCAGAGGGGTCGGGCGATATTGGTTTGGACCGCACCCTCCGCATTTAGGGTGGTGACAATTGGTTCTCAAGAACGAAGTATAATATTCCACCCGTAAAAGATAATCATCATCCTTCTTCGATTCTTAAAAAAATAATAACATGGCACTTGAAGAAACTAAACCCCTACCTTTGATTCTTCGCTCGACGTTCATTGACGATGTTATTGGAAGAAGACGAAGTCATCGTTCATCACATCCACCGCACTCTTCCACTTCTGAACTGTGTCATCCATGGAAGACACTCCACGTTGGTAGGATCCGAGGGAGGAAGTCGAATGAGGAAATCTTCAACAGCATTCTTCATGTTCTTCGTTGGGAGAACTTCTTTTCTCCCTTTCTTTCCTCCTCCCAAGCTCCGCCAAATTCCCAACAAAAATAATAGAGGAATGGTTTGTCTTTTTTTTTGGAACAACATATCCAAAAGGTGAAATTAATTAACCTGGCTCCACCAAATTAATAGCATGAGAGGTGTCACATTTAAGTTGGATGATGTCAAGAGGCTCCCAAGTATTAATTCACACACGGTGGTGCAGTTAATTAGGAGTGATGGAAACAAATTTAAAAAGGAGGATTTGTAAATTAATTTGGGCGGTGGTGGCCCCATTAATTTCTAGGGGAGTGGGCCTCATTAAGGTGAGGGGTGGTCAAGAAGTTTCTCCACCTTAAATGGGGAGTTCTAATGGGTTACAAGCCCGGGTTGTCCCCACCAAAAGTATCCTCCCATGGGAGTTTATGTTTGGGTGGGCCCAACCACATTAACCTCTCATAGGAGGTTAAGGTGTGGTGAACCCCACCTCCAACCTCCACTTAGAGAATTTAAGCACCCAACCTCCACATGGCGGATAAAATAAAAATAAAGTGTTAGCTCACTTTATTTTATTAATTAATTGTTTTTATAAAAAGCTGAAAACTAACTTTTATTCTCAACCATCTGCTGTTGAGGTGAAAGGATTCTTAAGAGAATACTGGCGTTGTGAGTTCAACAGTGCCCTCATATTTCAATTCTGAGCACTGACTCAAATGTTATAAAATCTCACTCGTACGTTTACTAAACGTACTCGAACAAACTTCCGAAAATGATTCCGGGCACATCAGGTCTCAGAATCAAGCGCTGTAAAATTTCACGGACTTGTAAAATCACCATGTATTTATGAAAATAAATTTCCAAAGAATTTCTGGGTCTTTACATTCTCCCCACCTCAGGGATTTACGTCCCCATAAGCAACAAATCGAACTATGGGAACAATTGGGGGTACTAAACACGCATCTGAGCCTTCTGCTCCCATGTGCTCTCCTGGAGGTTCTCAAGCTGCCAGCGAATGCACACCAGAGGTATCGACCGTCGACATAGGACCTGCTTATATCAATCCTCAATCTCCACTAGGGCCTCTATAAAATTCCCCCTGTCATCAACGTCTAACTCCCCATAGTCGATGATGTGTGAAGATTCATGCACGTATCTCCTCAGCTGGGATAAGAGGAAGACGTCATCCACCCAGTGCAACTAAGGTGGAAGAGATAAGCGGTAAGCCACCTCAAATACTCTATTGAGGAACCTGAAAGGTCCGATGAATCTTGGAGATAACTTTCCACCTCATCCAAATATTCGTAGACCTCGTCGGGGTGAGACCCGTAAAAAGACGTGGTCACCATCCTCAAACACCAGAGGTCTCTATCTACTATCAGCATACGACTTCTTCCTACTCTATGCAGTCTTCATCTGATCCTAGATGATATGAACCTTCCCTGTAGTATCTCGTACCATCTTTGGTACCACTAGTGCTGACTCCCCAGAGTCTTTCCATCACAAGGGTGATCTGCAAGGTCGCCCATACAGGGCCTCAAAAGGTGTCATCCCTATAGTGGAGTGGTAGCTATTTTTGTAAGAAAACTCTACCAAAGGCAAGTGATCCTCCCATTTGTGACTGAAATCAATGAGACATGCATGTAGCATGTCCTTTAGGGTCTGAATGGTCTGCTCAGTCTAACCATCTGTCTGAGGATGGAAGGTGGTTCTCAAGAAAATCTTTTTCTCGAAATCCGCCTGCAACCCCTTTCCATAGTCGGGAAGTAAACCTTGCATCACGTTCGGAGACAATAGAGGTAGGTACTCAATGTAGTCGCACAATCTCTTGTACATAGAGGCGTCCCAAGATCTCTACTGAACTCTGCTCTCTGATCGGTAGAATGGGCCAACTTGGTGAGTTGGTCGATGATCACCCAAATCGAGTCGTGACCCCGGGATGTACGTGGAAGACCTGTCACGATATCCACAGATATCCCATCCCACATCCACTATGGGACCTCTAAAGGCTGGACCAAGCCTGCTGGTACCTGGTGTTATGCCTTCACTTGCTGACAAGTGAGGCACTATGAGACAAAATTTTCTACTGCCTTCATTATACCTAGCCACCAATGCTGTCATCAAAGGTCTTGGTACATCTTTTCCACTCCTAGATATACCGCTAGAGGGGACGTGTGTAAATCCCTCAACACTTCCTCATAAAGTGCAACTGGTACCAAGTTATGTCCTCTAAAGAGGATAATGTGCTCCCACCATCAAAAAATCCATCAAGTGGATACCCTGTAGATATCTGAGCACGTAATGTCTCGCAGTCAACGTCCCCGTGTTGTGATTCCCTGACTCACTGAAGGAGTGGGGGTGTAACCGTAAGAGACTGTATAAATGCTACTCTGTCTTTATCCACAAAGGTTATCTGCAAAGAGGCTAGCTGCTTTATCTCCTCTCCTAGTAGCTATATACCAGATCTCCTACTGACTATATATGCAACAACTTTCCCCTTCCCATGAGTATAGAATATCTTGATGTCATAGTCCTAGAAGAACTTAAGCGATCGACATTGTCTTAGATTCATGTTCTTCTGAGAGAAGATATACCTGAGACTCTTGTGATCCAAGTACATGGTAAAACACTCACCCATCAGATAGTGTCGCCACATCTTCCAGGCGAAGACCACTGCTACTAACTCCAGGTCATGGGTAGCGTAGTTTTGTTCATGCTGTCTCAGCTGCCAAGAACCATAAGCAATCACTACTTTCTCCTGCATCTGGGAAAAACCAATTCTGGTCCCTGATGCGTCATAGTAAACTACATACCCTACGCATTCCTCTGGAAGCCTCAAGATGGGGGCACTAGTCAGCCTCTACCTCAGCTCTTGAAAGCTCTGCTGGAATCTCTCCGACCACATGAAGGTTTCCCCTTCTTCATGAAGGTTGATAGTGGTTCTGCAACTCTGGAGAAGTCTGGAACGAATCTCCGATAGTATCAAGCCAAACCCAGGAAACTTTATACCTCTTTCACACTCCTGGGTGGCTCCCAAGAAAATACTACCTCAATCTTTGCTGGATCCACTGCAACTTTGACCTCTGAGATGACGTGTCCCAAGAAGTGAACCTCTCAAATCCAAAACTGGCACTTCGAAAGATTAACATAAAACTGGTGCTCTCAGAGTGTGTCTCATACTACCTGCAAATGGTAGGCATGCTCCTCCTTAGTAGTCGAGTAGATCATAATGTTGTCGATGAAGACTACGACAAAGAGATCGAGGTAAGGCTGGAAGATCCTATTCATGAGTCCCATGAACTCTGCTGGGGCATTGGTTACGCCGAAGGGGATAACCAAGAACTCGTAGTGGTCGTACCAACACCTGAAGGCTTCTTCTATACATCCTCATCTCGAATTCTGAGCTGGTGATGTCTTGATCTGAGGTCTATCTTCGAGAAGCATCGTGCTCCCTTCATCTGATCAAAGAGGTCGTCAATCATTGGGAGTGGGTACTATTTTTTCACGGTCACCTAGTTCAAGTGACAGTAGTCGACAAAAATCCTCATGCTCTCGTCCTCCTTTTTGGCGAATAGGATCGGGACTGCCCAGGGAGAAGTATTGGGCTGAATGGAACCCTTCCCTTACAAGTCCTCCATTTGTACCCACAGCTCACGAAGCTCAGCAGGAGCCATCTGATATGTTGGAGTAGATATCAGTTCCATCCTGGGGTATAGGTCAATGTAGAAGTCCACCTCTCTGTGAGGAGGTAGTCTTGGAACATCGTCAGGGAAAACATCCGTGTACTGGTCCACCACTACAGGATAGCTCAGACTCTCCACATCAACTGCTCCGAGGGTAAGACAAGCTAACTGATGAGTGATCGGTTGAACCCTCCTCTGATTAAGTCATTCATGTGCTGCAAAGGTTCCCTTCTCACCGGTAAAGGTAAACCTGGTCCCATCCGTGCAGACACACCACACTTTTTGCCTAATACAGTCAATCTGAGCATGGACTGTAGATAACCAGTCCATAACCAAGATGACGTCGTAAGGCCTCGACACCTCTATAAGGAGATCCCAGTAGAAGCTCTCACCTCCTAGAGTAATCTCACACTACCGGAACCAGTGAATAATTGTTTATTATGCTCCCTTAGGAGTATCTATCCATAAGGATCGAGCCAACGGCTCCGTCAGAATCTCCGAGCTCCAAACGAGGGCAGTGGCAATGAAAGAGTGACTGTCACATGTGTCTATAAGAACTACAGCTAAGGTGGAGTATACATAGATCATACCTCGAATCATCTTGGGAGTGTCGTGATCGTAAGCCTCAGCTACCTGAAGCATAGATCTCCCTTGTCCACCCACTCTCTACGGTCGGGGTGGACCTCCTGGTGGTGGTGGTGGAAACACCTCGAAACGTCATCCACCGCCATCTGTACGTCCAACTCCTCTTCCACATCCGCCTCCTCCCTCTGGACCGCCTCGATTGAACCTCTTCCTCTTCCTGGGAGGTCCCTCAACTTCCTGTTGATCGTCCAAATAGTGGGTTAGACAATCACGAGCCATGTGACTAAGCCCGACACATGAGTAACACTGACCGCTTCGGGAAGGACTGGCTCTGTCTCCACTCCGGGTTCCTCGAACAACTGATAATGAGTCATGCGGTCGACCACCTATAGGTCTGGTCCTCTTGGACCTCTACGAAATTTTCCTACTGCCAGCTACAAAAGAGTCCGCTACGTGTCGACAACTGGTACGTCTGGCAACTGGAGACATCCCAGCAAGGAAACTCTACACTAGGAGGGAACTCTCTAAAACCCCTGCCTTCATTGGGATGCTGAGGGAGATCATCGATGCTCTGATCTCTTTCCTGAGCCCCTGCTCAAAGATCTGGGCCCTGAAGAATGGGTCCCATACCATATCAGTGGAGTAGCACGAGAGGATGGTGAACATCACTGAGTACTATGCTACTATCATGATACCCTGATGTAGATGCAGTAGCACCTGTATCTGTGCCGCTCGAAGGGTGGCTGGGACAAACTCCACCCAAAATAGGCTCTCAAAGTCTGTCCACAGTAGCGTCGCCTCATCATGCACCTGGAGCATCAGGATCCACCATCTGCCTACTGTTTCTTGAAGGAGGCTGGCAACAAGGACCACCATGAAGTCTGCTAGTGTCCCTACTAGCCTGAAGACTCTCACTGCATCCTCTAGCCAATCCTTAGCTGCCTATGGGTCCATCTCTCCCATGAACCCGGGTGGCCTCTGGTGATGGAACTCGTTCAACGTGTTCAAGCGGCGTGCATAGTCTACTGCTAGGTCTGGTGGCATCAGTGGCCCAACAGAAAGTGGTACCGCTGGTGGCTTCGCTGGTAAAGGGCCCTGCACCGGGGCCTCGTCGCTCAGTGGGCTATTGATACGTATGACTCTCGGTGCTCTAACTAGTCATCTGTGGGGAGGCATCTTGAAATAAACAGATGTGACACTGTCAAAATATTATACCTGGTGAGCTGAATTGGTTGATCTGACTTAAATAAAAACTTTTGAAAACACACACACAATCAGTGTATTCATGAACTGAGTCGGAAATCAGAAGTCAGGGTCTTGGTGTATGGATACGTCAGCCACCCACACCAACACTAGACTCCCTGAACTGAAAACCACACTTAGTACCCTTAACACTATTGCTTTATAGAGAAGAAAGAGTAGATTTCAGAGTTCTGCGGTAGAATTGACTCCTCTGATACCAATTTGTCACGACCTGTCCCCCAGGGCCCATATCGTGACTACCCCAATCCCGCCTTCCATAGGCCAGGGGCTGGAAACTAGCACGAAAGGCGTAAATCTATAAACTGGGAAGTAATTACCTTTACAATTGTAAACAGAAAAAATCAGAGTACACAATTGGAAGCAAACCCCTAAGTAAAAATGTATACAAAAGATGTGTTGGAATGTAAAAGGGGATGGAAATACAAGCCCAATAGGAATGATCAAGTAGAACTGAAAGAAAGTACGACATAGAAAAAGTAAAGAAGCTATTGGGTCGTCCTCCAGGGTTCCTACTTGAAGGGTAGTTATAGATGGTCTCCTCAGCACTCCACGTCCGTTCGTCTGCTCCGTGTATCGTCATGAAGAGTGGTCCACCTCCGGGTACTGTCCATTCCTGCTACTCTCTGCCTTAGTCAGCGATGTCCATCGTCTGCAACCAACACAACGAGGTGAGGGAATAGCCCGTGCAGGGGTGAGTATAATGATACTCAGTAGGGACCCCGAGACCCTCAAGTTCTCACAAAATCAAAAAAGGATAAACCACAAAGTATGAAAACAATGAATAACCATTACTTAGGTAAATGCCCATACATATACCTATGTTATCTTGTAACTCATCTCAATCATGAGGAAAACACAAAAGTCATTGACTCAACTCAATCCAGAATTTTTATTATCGAAACCACGACTGCTGCAGAACTCCTCCTCTGTCGAGCATACTGAGCCTGTCGTGACACCAAGGCACATCTCACTAACCTTGGACTGTTGAGGTACTCCTCCTGTTGAGTATCGTGGGTCTGTATCCAACTACCATGCGGTCCTCTATAGTGGCTATGCCGCTATCTACCAGGCGATCCCCCTAATATCCTGCAGAGGTACTCCTCCTGTCGAGTACCGTGGGTCCACCACCAACTACTAGGCGCTCCTCCGCTATGGGTCTGCCGCCAACTACCAGACACTCCCCACTAGGCTAGTCGAATCACTCCGAGTCAAAACGGTCAAGTAGTCATCAGGTCTACCAGCTACTAGGTCTCCGCACTCTTTCTACTCGTCACTGGAAGAATCTGTTCCATGAGTTACTGGGAAATACTCCAACTATCTCAAAATGCTACGAAGAAGTAATTCAATGGTCTGCCACGTCATAAGGGTTTCAATACAACAGATAACGTTTCAATCAGACACTCGATCTATTAGTTATTAGCCTCTTAGTCTGAGGGGCCTGGTTGGATTCGAGTATTATCCAACCTGACCATATCTAAAATAAAACTCTAACTCCAACAAGGTATACTCAAAGGGCTAGCTATACTCCAAGAATACTAGCGCCACTAACAGTTCATCAAACGAACATCTGGTACCAAAGTTATGGCCAAAGGAAGTAAAGGATTGGTAGTGAGCCCGGTTCCGGTCGGACCGACTCGGCCCAACCTAGATAGGGATGACCTAGTCTGAGTCGACCCGGTCAGACCCGCTGGGTCTGTCCCCGCCCATTGGGCAGGTCAGCCAGTTAAGTTCGGCCTGGTCTGCTGGGTAGTCAGTTCAGGTGTCGCTCGTCTAGTAGTGGTCAGCCGGGAGGACCGGTGCACAGCGGGGCGGCGCGATTCGCGGAGGCCGTAGGTAGCACGACCTTCGTCGTTGCTATCGTCTTTTCCTCTTACTTCATCGCCAAGTCTAAATTCAATCAAAACATGATCGGGGGAGGGGTTGGGGCAAGTTTTTTTTGGCCTGAACCCTCTGTTTTTAGGGTGGTGACAATTGGTTTTCAAGAACGAAGCACAATATTCCACCGGTAAAAGAAAATCATCATCGTTCTTCGATTCTTAAAAAAAGAAGAACGTGGAACTTAAAGAAACTAAGCCCCTACCTTGGATTCACCGCTCGATGTTCATTGACGGAGTTTCGGGAATAAGATGAAGTCATCATTCATCGCTTCCGCCGCACACTTCCACTTCTGAGTTGTGCCAGCCGTGGAAGACACTCCACATTGGTAGGATCTGAGAGAGGAAGTCGAAGGAAGAAATCGTCGCTAATGTTCTTCGCGTTCTTCATTGGTAGAACTTATTTTCTCTCTATATTTCCTCCTCCGAATCTCCACCAAATTCCCAATTAAAATAATAGAGGAATGGTTTGTCTATTATTTTGTTGGCACAACAAATCAAAAAGGTGAAATTAATTATCCCGGCTCCATCAAATTAATTGCATGAGATGCGTCACATTTAATTTTGAAGATGTCAAGAGGCTCCCAATAATTAATTCACACGCGTTGGCGCTGTTAATTAGGATAGATGGCACAAAAAATTCAAAAAGGAGGATTTGTAAATTAATTAGGATGGTGGTGGAACCATTAATTTCTAGGGGGTTGAGATTCATTATGGTGAGGGGTGATCAAAGAGTTTCTCCACCTTAAATGGGTTATTCCAAGGGGTTACAAGCCCGGGAGGTCCCCACCAAAATTATCCTCCTAAGAGAGGCTATGTTTGTGTGGGAACCACCACCATAACCTCTTACAGGAGGTTATGGTGTAGTGCCCCCCCTTTAACCTCCACTTGGAGAATTTAAACACCAAACCACCACATTGCGGATAAAATAAAATAAAGTGTTAACTCAATTTATTTTATTAATTAATTATTTTTATAAGAAGATGAAAACTAACTTTTATTCTCAACCATCCGTCGTCGAGGTGAAAGTCTTCATAAGATAATATTGGCATTGCGAGTTCAACGGTGCCCTCAAATTTCAATTCCGAGCAGCAGTTCAAAAGTTATAAAATCTCGCTCGTACATTTACTGAATATACCCGAACAAAACTTAATAAAATGATTCCGGGCACACCGAGCCTCGGAATCAAGCACCGTAAAATTTTACGAACTCATAAAATTCCCATGTATTTAATAAAAAAATTTCCACGGAATTTCTAGGTCTTTACAATATGTATTATTTTAATTTACTAAATAGAAGTAAAATTATGTACTTTAAAACATTTTTCATAAATTTTATTTAAAAAACATATGGTAAAATATAATATGATGATGAAAAAATATATTTTAAGTAGTGGAATCAAACTAAAAAATAATTAGTCTACATAATACTATATTTATGATGTAATGAGTCTTTTTTATTGCTAAATTTATTTAAAATAAATGATTTTTTAACAAAAATTGGTAATTTTTCATGATTCACATAGAAATATATTCCTTCAGAAAAATATATAATATTCATTCAATTATGTATGTTAAATCAAGAATTCAAATATGAAATTATTTTTTATAAAAAAAATTATATAACTTGGAAATAAAATTTTTTAAAATTACTTTATAATAGATAAAACTATTTAATACATAACATATTTGTAACGAAATTTACTATTTAATTCAAGAATATATATATATATATATATATGAAAAAAAATATTAAATCAGTACCATGGTTGTTGCACCATGGTATTTTATTTATGTATATACATATGAGTGACCACATTATTAAATATGTTATTAATGTTCATACTCAATATATATATATATATTAATTCCTATGAAATAAAGACTCAAATTTTTTTGAAATCCATTTTTGATAAAGATTAAATAATTCGTCAAAAAACATTAATTTCATTTTTGGAAAGAAATTTATAATTAATTTATTCATCAAATATAAATTTTATTTTTTAAAAGTAATATTATTTTTAAATCCTCATGTTAATGTTAAATTAGTGTGATATTTTGGGATTTTTCTAAAATAATTAGTATATCAGTGAATTGTGGAAATACAAAATTTTCAAATACTCTAATTTGATTTTAATAAATGTTGTAATAAAAAATAAAATTATATTTTCGTCTTTCAGTTATATTTAAATATAAATAATTTTATTTTGAATCAACTAATTTATTCTAATATAATTAGTATCATTTTCTATTATGATATAAGTTATTTTTTTCTAAATAATCATTTATACATAAAAATATATTTCTCTATCATTTAATTAATTTATTTTAAAATTTATTACTTATAATTCATTATATTAAAATTTTTAAAATAGATCACATATTTGGAATGATATTTTTTTAACCCGGTGCCTTTTATTTTTTATCAATATGAATAGTAACCATTGTAAAAATTTGATCCTTGGTAATGGTATAATTGGATATAAAATATTAAATATATCATAATTAGTCGCAATATAAAACCAAAACACTCCCTGATTTAATTTTATGGGATAAATTATAATACATTATTATCAAATTCATTTATATAAAATTTTGATTTCATTTACACATGATAATGAAATTTATATATTTTAAAAAAAATTACAAAATATCACTCTCTTAATTTTTATTTCCATTATAAGATCACATAGGGATAATAATATTTTATAGAAGAATATTAAATATTATTGTGGATATTATTAATTTATATTTATGATCATAATATATTTTCAATCTTTTGTATCTTTTTAAATTGTTATAAAATCATATACAACACTGAAACAATTCTTGTGATATCATCAATTATTATAATTTTGAAAAAAAATATTTAATTCCTGAAATATTGTATCATTAAATTTTTATGGTTAATAATAAACTATATTTTATAGATAACGATTTTATAGTTGGATTAATTTATTAGATTTATGTATTTAATGTCTTATTAATTGAATAGTGTCTAAATTAGCATTAATGATATTCAATTTAAAATAATATTTTTAAATGTTATTTAAAATAATGAAAATAATTGAAGAGGACAATTAGTTTGATATATGGTTGAATATTTCATTACACGGTAATTTATGAGTCAATTGATACCTTATAAGTACAATTATAACCCATTATGATTGAATAAGATGTTTCCAAATTTATGGTTATAATTTGTTAATGAAGTGGATAAAATAAATGATAATGGTGAAATTTTCAAAAACACATTTTTACACATAATTTTGTGATTGGATTTTCATTGTACAAGTATCAACTTATAATATATGTCCTTTTTCATCAATTTGTAAAATAATGTGACTAAATAATATTATAAAACATTGAAAAATTACAAGTGTTACACGCATAATAATTATAAAAAGGACATGCATCCTATGACTTCATTGAAATAAATAGAGAATTCTATTTCAACCTAAAACTACCAAATTCTCATATAAAAATATAAATCCCACATTTAGAAGTTAATGACTTCTAAAAAGGAAATTTTATGAGGCCCTAAGAAGGGATGTAAAGAAAGTCTAAAAAAGATCAGTTAATCATTATACACAACTCTTTCAATTTAATTAGTCTTCTACAAACATTAAAACTATGTTAATCATTAAAAAAATGAAAATAATTATATAAAATAAACTGAAACATTATTTTGAATATGTAAATATTTATATATCTTCTTCATCAATGGGGTAGTGAAAGTATCTCTTGTGCGTACATGTAGACTATCACCTTCCTATAGATAAACAATTAATTTTCCATCACCATCTATAATTTTAATTCACTAACCCTATTATATCAGAGTCAGTTTGTTATTACATTACATTTTCATTATTACAATGAAAAAAATATCAAAGGACCACATAGTTTAGATGTTTTTGAAAGCCATATAATATAAATGATACCCATAATACATTGGGAAAGGAAAATAGAACATTTTACATAATAAACTGACATAATCTACATCCATAAATTCTTATTCAAATATCTATTCTTCATAACCTAGAAAAATACATAATAAGGGTGATCTCAAATGCTCAGAAAGGTTAATCAATGTGGAAACAATAATGAATCAATAGGAATAAATTAACCTGGAAATGTGATTAACTAATAAAACATGCCATTAAAATAAATAGATAAGTCAATATCAATATGGATATTTAGGAAAATAAAATATTTCCATTTTATCAATGAACTGAAAATAAAATGTATCCCTTGATACGTCGACGCAATATCTCATGAATGAATAATAATTGATTAATAAAATTGAAATGTATCAATAGATATGTCGATGCAATATCTCATGGGTGAATAATAACTGAATATAAGGGAGTATAATTATTAATTATTGGATTCCATGATTCCTATGTACAGGGTACCTTTACCTTTAAGACCATTCACAATACCATTTACAAAATGTAGTGTAAAACCCAATCTAATTGGCCAAATGATTCATATCACGAGACTACCGATGCATTGATGGGCTATCTATAACCAGGCACCACCCATGTCAAACTCATTCAAAGTATTTCTCATATTCATGAACTATGTGACTTAATAAATTGTATCCATATTGATTATAAGATATGGATTTGTCAATAATTCATCAAGGAAATATAATTAACAACAAGTGTTATTGACATTAAAATAATCTTGAAGAAAAATAATATTTAAACATTCCAATGTATCCAATACCATATTTGTCACACCTGGACTTTGCGCTGCATCATGTTTCGAATTTTATTTTTCATATTATGATTTTATATACTTTAATTATTATTATTCTTTTGATATGAAATACGGGATGAGGCCAACTGGGGTTCTGCTCTGATAAATGAGTGTTTGTCTTCGACAACGTTTCAGCGCGCCGCTATCAAATATGTGTGGCCTCGCTTAGGTCACCGCACAGCCTCGCTCAGTTCCCCACTCGCCTGCCCGATGTGCAGCTAATTAAATAAAATGAATTAATAATAAATAAATAAAATTAAATGAGTTTTTCGGGGCTTGTCATCATGCGACACACGATTGAAGCATAATTGTGAAGCTGTGCGGCTTCGATAGGTCCAGCATATGACCCTGCTTGATGGCCAACTGATTAAATAAGATGAATTAAGAATGGTTTTAATAATAATAATTTTATTAATGTCACTTGAAAATATTATGATTATTATTATCTTGGTTAATAATTTAAGTGAGAGTATTTTTTTTATTATTACCATTTTATTAAGTTATCATTATTAATATTGTTAACATTTTATTAAGTAATTATTTCTATAATTGTTATTACATAGTTGTCAATGTAATTAATGGTATTAATATTATCACCATAAATTATTATTATTATCATCATTAATTATTATCATTAGTTTTGTTAAAATTTTAATTAATAATGTTATCATTATAATTATCCTTGGGAATAATTTTAATAAGCTATTATTGTTATTGTTACTTTTGTTATTATTATTATAATTATTATAATTATTATTATTATTATTAGAAATATTTTTGTTTATATTATTCTTACTAACTGGTATTATGATTATATTTAAGTTGATAAGTTTTTTTTTGTTTTTTTTTGGGTCTTTATTCTTTTTTTTCCTTTCTTAGTTTCTCTCCCTTTTTTTCTTTCCCTCTTGATCACCTTCTCTCAAACCCGTCGCACCCCTTTCACCCTTCACCCCTTATCCAATTGCGCCGCAAATGCCCCCCCAAACCCTACGATCTATCTTCTTCGCTGCACCTCATGGCCAGCCCCTCTTACCAGCTCATCGCTCCCCTTATTCTCCCCTCTAATCCCCTGACACTGTTTCCCCTACCCCATGCGCATCCCATGGCTAGTCGCATGCCCTCCGCCGCGGCCTCCCTCTTCCTATCCAGAAACCACACCGCCGGCGCACCCCACCTCTTCATCCCTCCTCCTAGCTTCTACCTTTGTCGATCCGCCTCCCTTACCGCCACTCGCCCACATCTCCTGTCTAGCAAAAATCGTGCGCCAAACCCTTCTCTCCTATTACCCGTCATGCACAGCAGACCCCCCTGGTCTGGTCGCCTCCCTTTCCTTCCAGCCGAAGCTGGCCTCCAGGTGTTGTACCGCTGCCTTTCTCCCTGCCGGCCAAACTATGTCCGGTGAGCCATCCCATCACGCCACCCTATTTCTCGGCCAGTAGCTCTGTCCGACGAACCGCCAGTCGTGACCTCCCCTTGCTGGCCGACGACACCCCGATGAAACCTCTGGTGTATTTCCCTTCTTCTGCGTGAGAAACACCCCCCCCCCTCTTGATAAGTACCTCCTTCATCTTCTTTGAGTTTTGTTTTTTTTTCAGCGGGTATAAGTTCTTATTTTAGGTTTGTGTTAGGTTTAGTGTGGTGCGAACGGAACACGATTGAGGTTGCACAGTCTAATTCGAATATTTTATATCAATTTTGAGGTTTTTCACACACCGGTAGGTGGTTCCATGCCTTTGAATCATTTAGATAATTTAATTTGTTTGTTTAGTTTAATTTAATATGTTCTATGAATTAGTTTCATGGTGCGATCTATGTTTATAATGTTCTGGCGTGTTCGTTTGATGAAAATTGGGTTTCTGAAATAGTATGCTTTTGTTGTTTATATGTGTGTTGTTGTATAAATGGTTGGTTTTGTTTAATAAGTTGTGAGAAAGGCTTTTTAAAAATTGTTTGACATGCGTGTGTGATGAAAATTGCACTCTCTTTAGAAATGGTTATGTTCTTTTTCATTTCAATCCTATTGTGGAAAATTTTAGAAGTGTTTAATAATTGTTTAAAGAGTTCCAATGAGGTTTTAGAAGGGTTAATTTGTGAAATTGATTTTGTAATGGTTTCTTTTGCATGCGATATGTTTTATAAATTGAGGAATTGTTTATTTAAGTGGTTTTTTGAGTGCGAAACATGGTTGAAAGGTTTTTGAGGGTTGTTTGGAAGGTACGAAAGGTGTTTTCAAGTCACTTTAGGTGGTTGTGTATTTGAATAGACATTTTCAAAGTATATGAATCACTTTTGGTGTGTTTTCCTTGTTGTGTACTTTTGAAGTTGAAATGAAAAATTGTTTAAATAATGGAAAACAAGTTTTGACATGGTTACCTCGTGTATCAAGTTTTAAAGTGACACCTCTATATAAAATCAAGCTTTTTTTGGTGTAAAGTCTCTTGGATTTTCTTGAAATGATTTAAATAATAACTCAAATTATTTATTGGTACATTTATATGATGCTAAAATGGTTCTTTATTGGAGTTGAATATGCGTTTATTTTTAAAGTGGTGTATTTTTATAAAATGAGACATGTCTTTGGTGTGCGTGTGTCTTTGAAATAGTACTTTGGTATGAAAATGGTGACTTTTTTTTGTGTAATTTCATGTTTGGTTTGTAAAATGTGAAAGTGATGTGTTATGTGAATGTGGAACATGTTTGAGCACAAGGGAAAACCCTGGGTATCTAGGTGGGCGGACTAGAACTAGTGCGCTAGTGAGCCGGATTGGTATCGTCCCTGTTTCACTTAGCTGGATTGACGATTGCAACACTAACTAAACATATGATGACTGAGGGTCTTGGCCTCCTAAGCCACATTTTCTGAGGGTCTTGGTCTTCTAAGCCACATTTCTAAGGTTCTTGGTTCCTAAGCCACGTTTCACTGAGACACAAGGTTTCTAGGGTCCCACTCGAGCTAGATGAACCTTAGGGGATTTACCCATAGTGCTCTACCATCAATTTCGTGGTGCCTTCCGTCGGCATATGGAGGACCACTTGTGTGTGTGTGTGTGTGTGAGTATATGGGCGCGTGTGTGTTTGTGGGTGTGTGAGAGTATGTGTGAGTGTGCCCTTAAATGAATTTTTTTTTCTCTTCATCTTCAAAATCATATTTGTGAAATGAGTTCCCTTTTAGTGTTTTTCTTTAGCATTTAGCTTGTAAATGTTTTCTTTAAAAGAATTTTTAAAGTATAATTTTGAATAAGCACTTTAAATTGTCTTTTGATGTTGTGGCATGGAACCTTTTCTCAGTGGCATCCTACTGGGATTTTAGCTCACATCCTACATACACCCTTGGGTGTATGTAGATTCTGTTTCTTCTGTATTCCAGGTTGGGACTTCGTGCTCAGTGATGGTCATTCATGTTTCAGTTGGTCTTCTCATGCAGAATGGTGTTGATGTGGCATCTCTTCTGCCGGGAGGTTTGAGAATGAGTTTTAGTTTCCGCTGTCATCTTTTCTTTTTAGTTATTGTTTTGAGTTCTAGACTTTAAACTTGTTCATATTTTAAAGGCACGTTTCATTGTCTATTTCTAATTTCATTTTATTTATATGGTTAGTTGTTTTTATATCTTTTATTTTGGGTAAAATCGTTCCCATGTGTTAGTTTTGATACCCAGGCAATTGTGCCAGCCCGTGGGGATCGGGAACGCCCTTCGGGCCTCGTCGCGGACCGAGTCGGGTGCCGGGTCAGATGGAGACCCGACTGGTTCATGAAAAAATGGTATTAGAGGGAGGTTTGCTATTTTGGGTCGTGTTCTTTCGGGATAGAGTCACGATAGACTTGAGTTAAAGTTGTTGGGACTCGACGTCCAGGCTACGAGTAAGGTGTCTGGCCAGCACACCTCGTGGCGGGACTCAAGTTACCAAAGTATGTTGAGGTTTGTCAGAATCTTTGGTCCTTGTGGTTAAACTTGTCTAAGGGAAATGAAAAGGGTTAAGGTCAGCGGTCTTAGTGAGCTCTCAGAGTCTCGCAAGCCTTGTGGAGCCAGGGACACTGTCCTAAAATACACTCTGTGGCCAGTGGTGTGATCGGCGTATGCCCGCGAACCATATGTTCCAATCATCCACTGACCCTAGTTTCCTCCTGCTTTTCTTCCCATCTCATTGTTTTGGAATTGTGAGAATTTTCTTTTTAAGTGAAAATGATTTGGTCTTCGATTTTTTTTTTAAATAAAGAACTTTAAAAATAGAATGATTTTAAAGGTTTGGAAAGTGTGGTTTGGATGTTTTTGTTTTGAAAAAAAATGGAATGCTTTGGTTTTTATCCTTAGTGTTCTCATGGGAAACCATATGCATGAGTGTATATGGAAAGAGAAAGGACAAATGGCACAAGCAGATGAGTGCCTGGATGGACATGAGGTGGGTGTTGGTGTGGCACGTGAACATGCATGTGCGAGGTCCATGGGACACCCTTGGTGTTTGTGCAACCCACTGGCTTTGCTTATTCTCAAAATGTTTTGTTAAAGGAAAATTTGGTGTTTTTAAATAACCGGTGATTGTGTGGTGTGTTCTTGTATTTTTTTAAAAGGTTGGATGTGTGGAATTTCGAGTTGAGGATCCTTTTTGACTAATTTGTGTCTTGAGTATGATTTTTTGTTGGTTAGTTGGTGTGAAAGCCTATGGTGAATGGTATCTTTTGAAAAGTTCTTCGGGAAGCCCTTGTAGTGGTTCCCCCGCACGTTTGGTGTTTGCCTGCAGTATGTCTTGACCATTGGACCAGTTTGATTTAGGTCCATGATTTTTTTTTCTTTCTTGATTAGTGTTCCCCCCATAAAGCGTTGACATGTGATTGAAGTACAACTACGGGGAATTCCCTGTTGGCCGGCACTCCAGTTGATCGAATGACTCTCTTTTTGAATTATAGAATTGAACCCACCTCTGCTTTTTACAACTAAGTGGATCCTCTCGCAGCGGGATGACAGATGCGAGGGGACTTAAATAGAGTTTTAGTTTCTTTGAGTTGTCTGAGTCGTCAGGTATGAAATTTTACGTTGTTGCGTTTGAAGGTTTACCCTGGAAATGGTGAATGGAAATCCAGCAGGGAAGGGTGAAGCCGGTTCAGAATTTTCAGTGTTGACTAGTGTCTTGAAGGGCTTTGTAGTATTTTCATCGGTTGCAAGGGTCATGTTCAGTGATGTCTTACAGTGTAAGTTCTCTTTGACTATCAAGTGTGAAGTTTGACCACTAATTTTAATGTTTTGTTGGGAAATGGTGAAGGATATTCCAGTGGGGAGAGGTGGAAGCAACCTAGAGTGGTCAGTGCAGGCCACTATTCTAAATGACCTTTGGTCCTTTGTAAGTTTCAGTTAAGAAAGGGTCTACGTTAGGCCACTAGTGTGGCAGACCTAGTCATATGGGGATGCTACAATCAATTATAGGAATCACGTGTTGTTCATGACATGGTTTAAATTCTTTCTCAGTGTAATGTTTCTCTCGACAACAATGGTCATATTCAGGTGACAATTTGTGGTGTTGCGTTCTCATCCAGTGTGACAATGGTTGATGCACATGCACCATTTTAGCTCTTGTGTTGGTGAGTCTTCCATGTATGATCGGTTGGATGTCGTAATGTTTTGTGGTTGCTGGTGTTTCCTCGTTTGTAGTGTGGTTGCGTGTGACACCAAAAGGAGAAGCTCTGTTCGGGAGTCTTCAATACCTAACATCGAGGCATGAGATGATTCAAACATCAAGGCTCCAGCCATAAGCCTCGGAGTGAAGCTTGCACGTGTTCAGGATCCCAGAGAGTGTATGAGACCCCGACTTTATTTCTGTCATCGGTGTTAAAAGTATAGGTAGTTTAAATTGTTTCTTTGGTTGTTCCACTCTGAATGATTCGTCTGGTTTCATAAGGTTTTCGAGACCAGGTGGAGGCATGGTCGTCTCATGCCTTAAAGTTTTGGGGGTTGCGTTCCACTGGATGTAATCTCTTTAGTGGTCCTTATGAGAGTCTGTTGGGTAACTCAGTCTCAAATTTGAATGGTGTTCATCCAGGAAATATTGAGATGTTGGTTTGTGGCCGGCTGTGGTTTTGATGCCTGGTGGTCGGGCCCCTCCCTCCCCACCCCTTGTGGTGGGGTGTTTGGTCACCATTAAGAATTTTTCAAAGTTCTGTATCCTCTATTCGTTCTAATGGCAGCGAGATCCACGATGGGTATCACACAAAGGTCTCTGGAATAAATCGGTGTTGGCCTTTACTTAAGGGTGGGGAGTCCGCCTGGACCTCCCCATGTTGGTTTTCTGGTCTCATCTTGGGCGTTAGTATGTTCATAATGGTGGGGAGACCCACATTGGGTCATGCACGAATGTCTCTGGAATGAATCGGTGCTAGACCTTTCTTTAATGGCGGGGAGTCTTCTCGATCCTCCCCATGTCGGTTTTCCAGTCTTGTCTCAAGCTTCAGTGAGTTCCTAATGGTGGGGAGCCCCATGGGCCTCCCCATGTTGATCTTTGGATTCTGTTTTTTTATTTGGATTGGTGATAAGTGATAAGAGTGTTCCTTGGACATGGTTTGACCTTGTTTGTTTATTCTATCCAAATGCTGTGGTTTTTGTTTAATAATGCTTGAGGGGTTTCGGTTTGTGAGGTTGGTTTCTATGTGTTCAAGAATTTGTTTTCTAAAATAATCAACTAGAGGTGTTCTAGCTCTTCAGGGCGGGCGACACATATCAGAATGTCTTTTTACGGATTTCTTGATGTTGTCCTTGAGTCACTTTCTCTGAGCACGATGATTTTGCCTCTCTTTGCTTGGTGTTTGTGGGGATCCCCTTTGAACCTTAAGGGAGTGTGGTTTTCTTCTTTGGGGTTTGGTTCTAGTTGTGGCTTTCTGGGGACAGAAATCATTATGGTGGGGAGAATTGTCACACCTGGACTTTGCGCTGCATCATGTTTCAAATTTTTATTTTCGTATTATGATTTTATCTACTTCTAATTATTATTATTCTTTTGATATGAAATACGGGCCGAGGATGACTGGGGTTCTGCTCTGATAAATGAGCATTTGTCTTCGACAACGTTTCAGCGTGCCGATATCAAAGACGTGCGGCCTCGCTTAGGTCACTGTGCGGCCTCACTCAGTTCCCTGCTCGCCTGCCCGATGTGCAGCTAATTAAATAGAAGGAGTTAATAATAAATAAATAAAATTAAATGATTTTTTCGGGGCTTTTCATCATGCGACGCATGAGTGTAGCATAATTGTGAAGTCGTGCGGCTTCGCCATGTCCAGTGTATGACCCTGCTTGATGGCCAACTGATTAAATAAGATGAATTAATAATGGTTTTAATAATAATAATTTTATTAATGTCAATTGAAAATATTATTATTATTATTATCTTGGTTAATAATTTAAGTGAGAGTATTATTTTTATTATTACCATTTTATTATGTTATCATTATTAATATTATTAACAATTTATTAAGTAATTATTTCTATAATTGTTATTACATAGTGGTAAATGTCATTAATGGTATTAATATTTTCACCATAAATTATTATTATTATCATCATTAATTATTGTCATTAGTTTTGTTAAAATTTTAATTAATAATGTTATCATTATAATTATCCTTGGGTATAATTTTAATAAGCTATTATTGTTATTGTAACTTTTGTTATTATTATTACAATTATTATTATTATTATTATTAGAAATATTGTTGTTTATATTATTCTTCCTAACTATTATTATGATTATATTGAAGTTTGATATGTTTTTTTGTTTTGTTTTGGGTCTTTATTCTTTTTTTTCCTTTCTTATTTTCTCTATTTTTTTTCTTTCCCTCCTGCTCACCTTCTCTCAAACCCGTCGCACCCCTTTCCCCCTTCTCCCCTCATCCCGTAGCACCGCAAATGCCCCCTCAAACCCTACGATCTATCTTCTTCGTTGCACCTCCTAGAAAGCCGCTCCTACCAACTCATCGTGTCCCTTCTTCTCCCCTCTAATCACCTTGCACTATTTCCCTACCCCATGCGCATCCCATGGCTAGTCGCACACCCTCCACCACGGCCTCCCTCTTCTTGTCCGGCAACCACACCGCCGGCACACCCCACCTCTTCATCCCTCCTCCGAGCTTCTACCTCCGTCCATCCGCCTCCCTTACCGCCACTCGCCCACATCTCCCGTCCAAAAAAAATCGTGCGCCAAACCCTTCTCCCCTCTTACCCATCACGCACAGCAGACACCCCCTGGTCTGGCCGCCTCCCTTTCCTTCCAGCCGAACCTGGCCTCCAGGCGATGTACCGCTACCTTTCTCCCGGCCGGCCAACCTCTGTCTGGTGAGCCACCCCGTAACGCCACCCTATTTATCGGCCAGTATCTCTGTCCGACGAACCGCGAGCCGTGACCTCCCCTTGCTGGCCGACGACACCCCAATGACACCTCCGGCGCATTTCCCTTCTTCTGCGTGAGCAACCCCCCCCCCCCCCCTCATGATAAGTACCTCCTTCATCTTCCTTGATTTTTTTTTCAGCAGGTATAAGTTCTTATTTCAGGTTTGTGTTAGGTTCAGTGTGGTACAAACGGAACACGATTGAGGTTACAAACTCTAATTCGAATATTTTATATCAATTTTGAGGTTTTCCACACACCGGTAGGTGGTTCTATGCCTTTGCATCATTTAGATAATTTAATTTGTTTCTTTAGTTTAATTTTATATGTTCTATGAATTAGTTGCATAGTGCGATCTATGTTTATAATGTTCTGGCGTGTTCGTTTAATGAAAATTGGGTTTCCGAAATAGTATGCTTTTGTTGTTTGTATGCGTATTGTTGTATAAATGGTTTGTTTTGTTTAATAAGTTGGGTGAAAGGCGTTTTAAAAATTGTTTGACATGCGTGCGTGATGAAAATTTCACTCTCTTTAGAAATGGATATGTTCTTTTTCATTTCGATCCTATTGTGGAAAATTTTAGAAGTGTTTAATAATTGTTTAAAGAGTGACAATGAGGTTTTATAAGGGTCAATTTTTGAAATTGATTTTTTAAAGGTTTCTTTTGCATGCGATATGTTTTATAAATTGAGTAATTGTTTATTTAAGTGGTGTTTTGAGTGTGAAACATGTTTGAAAGGTTTTTGATGGTTGATTGGCAGGTGCAAAAGGTGTTTTCAAGTTACTTTAGGTGGTTGTGTATTTGAATAGACATTTTCAAAGTATATGAATCACTATTGGTTTGTTTTCCTTGCTGTGTACTTTTGAATTTGAAATGCAAAATTGTTTGAATAATGGAAAACAAATTTTGACATGGTTACCTCGTGTATCAAGTTTTAAAGTGACACCCCTATATAAATCAAGTTGTTTTGGTGTAAAGTTTTCTTGTCTTTTCTTGAAATGATTTCAATAATAACTGAAATGATTTATTGGTACATTTATATGACGCTAAAATGGTGCTTTATAAGAGTTGAATATGCATTCATTTTTAAAGTGGTTTATTTTTATAAAATGAGACATGTCCTTGGTGTGCGTGTGTCTTTGAAATAGTGCTTTGGTATGCAAGTGGTGAATTTTTTTGTGTAATGTCATGTTTGGATTGTAAAATGTGAAAGTTATGTGTTATTTGAATGTGTAACATGTTTGAGCACAAGGGAAAACCATGGGAATCTAGGTGGGTGGACTAGAACTAGTGCGCTAGTGAGCCGGATGGGTATCATCCCTGTTTCACTTAGATCAATTGACGATTGAAACACTAACTAAACATATGATGATTGAGGGTCATGGCCTCCTAAGCCACGTTTTCTGAGGGTCATGGTCTTCTAAGCCACATTTCTGAGGTTCGTGGTTCCTAAGCCACGTTTCACTGAGACACGAGGTTTCTAGGGTCCCACTCGAGCTAGATGAACCTTAGGGGATTTACCCATAGTGTTCTACCATCAATGTCGTGGTGCCTTCCATCGGCATATGGAGTAACACTTGTGTGTGTGTGAGTATATGGGTGTGTGTGTGTGGGTGTGTGAGAGTATGTGTGAGTGTGCCCTTAAATGAATTTTTTTATCTTCCTCTTCAAAATCATATTTGTGAAATGAGTTCCTTTTTAGTGTTTTTCTTTAGCATTTAGCTTGTAAATTTTTTCTTTAAAATAATTTTTAAAGTATATTTTTTAATAAGCACATTAAATTTTCTTTTGATGTTGTGGCATGTAACCTTTTCTTGATGGCATCCTACTGGGCTTTTAGGTAACACCCTACATACACCCTTGGGTGTATGTAGATTCTGTTTCATCTGTATTACAGGTTGCGACTTCGTGCTCAGTGATGGTGGTTCATGTTGCAGTTGGTCTTCTCATGCAGAATTGTTGATGTGGCCTCTCTTCTACCGGGAGTTTTGAGTATGAGTTTTAGTTTTCGCTGTCGTCTTTTCTTTTTAGTTATTGTTTCGAGTTGTAGACTTTAAATTTGTTCATAGTTTAAAGGCACGTTTTGTTGTCTGTTTCTATTTTCAGTTTATTTATCTCGTTAGTTGTTTTTCTCTCTTTTATTTCGGTTAAAATTGTTCTCATGTGTCAGTTTTGATACCCGGGCACTTGTGCCACCCCGTGGGGATCGGGAACGCCCTTTGGGCCTTGCCGCGGACCGGGTCGGGCGCCGGGTCGGATGGCGACCCGGCCTGGTTCGTGACAATATTGAAACATTTAAATCATAATTTACCGTATATTTAATGAAACTTATAACATTAGGAGAATAATTTTATTCATGACACAACATTTCATGAGGAATTATATACACCAAATAAGAGTTAATTTTTTCATAAAAAACATAAGTCTCAATAGTAAGTTGAGATGAAATCCCTTTCTTTAACCTTATTTTGGTTTTTTCGTCTCTATCCTCAAGTATAATGGTTTAAAATAATGGTACTAACATATAACAGAACCATAATCATGTAAATAATATCATATATTAATTAATTATAATATTTTATTAACATTTTGTTAACAATCTTTCACAATTTTGGCTATTTCAGATGTTAATTTCCTAGTTCTCTTAAGTATGTTTTGACTTATTATTTGTTGTTCTTATTAATTGAATATAGTATAATAATATCTATTAATTTATTCATGAAATAATTTTATTATATATATCAAATACATATTTATTTATAATATCTCATAATATTTGGATATTCTAAATGAAGTGCTCGGTTCATGGAGACAGTAGAGGGTACATACACATGAATACTACATTCATTTATTTGTCATATTAAAAGAATAAAGAATAAATGATATATATGTATATTTTAATTTTCACTATCACATATATGTTATATATTTTAAAATGGTATATTATAAAAATCCTTTATATGTTTCATGTATGGAAAGAACGAGTCATATTGCTTTGAGGGGGCAGTTGTCCACGCTTCCTCGAACAAAATTATCGTATTTACACAAATTTGATAGAATAAAGGTATTTTGTAAATAAAAACATCAAAGGAATGATATATATATATAATATAAATATATTATCCATTATAATGGCCACCATGATAAGTGGTAGGGGAAAATTGAATAATCATCATTTCATGAGGTAGTTGGGAGACTATTTGGAACCCACTTTTAGTTTGTACGAAAATAATTTTTGAATTTATTTCTGACCAAGGTTTGGTTTCTATGTCTTGGGGTGGTATGTTGGGAGACTATTTGGAAACATATTGTACTAGAAAATTTATATTTAGTGGTGTGAGTAAGGGGTATATTTCTTTCCTTTTTATAGTAGAGGGGGAGTTACTCTTCTGTAAATAAGATATTATATTTACTATTTTGGGTGGTCAATCTTATATGATGATTCTCTAAAATTGGGAAATAATAGAATAAAGGAGAATAATATTAAACAAAAACCTGATCCAAAAAAATATGTTCAATAAAATTATATGGTTCCTTAACTTCTATGATTCCCTAATTTTATCATTTTTGTTTTTATTAAATTACATATATTTCTAATATAATTAATTTAACCATTAACTCTAAATTAAAGTGAGATATATTGGAAAATATTGATACATAGGATTGTTAAAATTATATCTAATTTATAAAAAAAAATCTCATGGTTTTTGAAAATTAATTTTACAACAAGCGCATGTGATGCACTAAAATGTTTCATGAACCCAAACCGTGCTAACAACATTCTTACAGTATATTGTTAAATATGTTAATTATAAAAGATTAATTGGTTTATTGATAGTACATATTTGATATTTATTAACACTTCAAAATTAATTGGTTGAATATAATATTTTTACTAATTTTAAATCATTTAATAATATTTATTTATTATAAAATAACTATAATATAAATTTTGACATTATTTATTTAATGATAATTTTAAAATATAAATCATATATTGGAATTCATATATATGAGGTTTAATGTGTTTAAAATGATATATTCATATAAAAAATTAATAAAAGCAATAATTCAATCCATTAACATCGCATTTAATATTTATAGTATTATTTAGTTTATTTAATTATTAACTAAATGATCCCTACATTGGTGTTTCTTAAGAATATTAAGTGCCTAAACCATCCCAAAAAATTATTGAAAATTTATTTTGATAAAAATACAAAATATATATTTCAATATGATATCCATAATAGAATATATAATTATTTGTAGATATCTCAATATTATATAAATGTTAAAGGTAAGGAAAGTTCCTTTTTTCTCGTCTTCCTTACATACTCTTTTATATAGGAAACTTCCATTTAATAATATCACAATAACCCATATATTTCAAACCAAGTTGGTACATGGTTAAATTGTTGGATGAAAATGGATTTTGGTCAAGTGTTCAAGTCATTTTTGTTTTTAATTTTAAGGATTAGTCCCATATTAAGCTTAATCATACCATAATCCATAAAATTAATCTTAATCACATTAAATAATAATTTTGGTTAGAAAAATATATGTTTCTTATTAGTCCAAAAATACCATACTAATTACATCTGTGTATGTTGTATTTTCAATTTTCATACCACAAAAGTGGGAAAATTAAGATTAACACTAATCCTGCAGACGGGGTAAAATAATGGGAATCTATAGTAGAAAAAGGTTCAAATGATTTATAAGTTTTTATATACAATTTGAAACAAAAATTTATTATAATTAACTTAATTGAATAAATAGGTGTATAATTAATCTAGTTTTATTCTAAAACAAATCAAAAATATAATTTATCATTAATAATTATTTAAATTAAATGAATTTTTTTTACTAAATTGCAGTAATTTTCACGATTCATCAACAAATGATGTTTCTCAGAATAATATGAAAAATTAACCCTAATCTAATTTCGAAATTCTGAATTCAAAAATTAAGTTTATTCATAAAAATAAAATTTATAAAAATGTCAAAATTTAGTGCTAAAATAGGTTCACCATTAAGCGCTGGTAACACTTCTTGCTTGTAACTCATGTTAAGTCTGTGTCATATGTAGAGTAAGTATAACATTGTGTATAAATCATTCCAAAAACAAAATAATATTTATTCTAAAATAAATATATTGTATGGTATTAGGGTTCCACATTCTCCCCACCTTAATTAAATTGTTTCCTCACAGTTTAAACATCATTTTAGTAATCAGGGGATTTAAAATAAACTATTATTGAAATACCCACATCGTAAAAAGGGTTAATATGACATATTCATAATAGGAGAGAAAGGAAAGAACAACGGTCACATTATATGGTTCCCTTGTAGGAGAATATTGGTGGAAAATTTAAGTATGGATATGGATAAAAAATCGAATAATCATGTTATAGTGGAGAGTGCTAGAGAACATAATCAAATAAAACTTACTGTCAATAATACCATAAACTGTAGGTGTATGTAAAGTTCAATGATATCCTAAAAAATGATGATAATATGAAATCATTCATTTTCAAAACTAATTTTTCTATATTGAAGGAATTATTTTACTACATAATAATGTTATTATATACACATTTGTATATTAAAAATATTTCCTTTGATTATTCCTTGATCAATTTATACTTCATTTAATAGCGCATGATACAACATATAGTGATGTAAAATATTACCATCTAAAATATCATACAATTATCATCTTAAAAATTTCGTAAATGGGTAACTTTTTCTAATAGATTTTCATCCAATCACTTCGGAAAAAAGTCACTAAATTTTGAAAATGAATGTATCATCAGCCTTTAATCAACACGAAGCATCTCAGAATTTTAAAAATCCAAACATATGTATAAGATCATTCTATATCCTCTTGATATATTATAATAACTAAAATTACCATAAAACATGCATTTCTCCTTAGTCCTTATATTAGACACATGTTATTGGATATATTCCATAAATCCAAAAGTGTTCTAATCTTCATTAAGGATAACATAGACCACTTTTTGACAAGTATTTAATCAGTTCCATGGTAGTTAGTACATATAAAAATAAGTAATTTATTCATCATTATCTAAACATTAGGAATATAAATTACAGTGTTTTCCCCTCAATAAGGTGTTTTCAAAAAAATTAAACTTTCTACTGAATAACTTTCATTTGTACAATTCAGCATATGATCTCATATCCTTGATGAAAAAGTACTACAGTACAATAATCATATATTCTATATTTATTATGATCAGTACATTTCTAATAAAATATTCAACTCGCATAATTATTGAACAATCATATTAGTCATTACTCTTCATCAGTGATAGATTCATAACATTGACATTGTCCAATAACATCGTCTGGGGTATAATCCTTTAACACTTGGGACATTGATTTTCATAGTGTCTCATCTACTTAATGTGGAATCATTGAACATTGGAAAGTTTATTCTGACCCTTTCAATCATAGACTTTGTGTCCTTTTTCAACACATTTAACAAAATCCCACTCCACTGAATTATTTACTAGGGTGATTGCTTCCACAGTTATCCCATGTGGAAAATCATTATTTCCCTTCTCCGATTTATCCATATTTTTATCTTCCATCCTATTCCTCCATTCAAATCCAGAAGACTTAGATAATTCTTTACTAGTTTTTTTAACAGGTGATATTATTTTCTCACGTGATGTGAATAGATGGGGGACAATTTCCCTTTGAAATATTAGCTTAATAACATGAAAGAGTTGATCCTTATAACTCATTGAATCAAGTGCACTAGTGAGGTTCACATTCCATCAACTTGGAAACATTTATAAAAAATAGAATATACAATATCAAATCATAAATTAGGAACTTTATATATATCTAAACATTGTAGAAAACTTAACGGAAATTTATGCATCCTAAATCGTAGAACCATAAACATTAGATTCTTTTGGAAAATAATTATTTATAAATATATAAAAATGGTAGTTAAATAAAATATCAGTCATCTTAAATATATCCCCTAGGAGTTCCAAACCAGGTGTACAGTACGAGCCATTTTAATGTACAAGATTTCCCCTTGTAAAGCATGGAACACATTGTCAGAGTTGTTAATCCTAGTTACATTTATACGAGAACCACATCCCCTTGTAGTATTCAGATAGGGATGTATTTCATGGAATACCCACAAAATATCTACTATACCAAAATTCTTTAATGTTCATGTATACCTGTCCTCAATTTCTATCTTAGGGTTTTCTCCCTAATCAATGTTTTCTAAATCTAGTTTCCATGGTTGTTTCTAAACATCCTATGATAACAAATATAATTCACTCACCCCAAAATCTCAGAGTCGGTTCATTGTTATATTACATTGGACTTATTATAAGGAAGAAAATAATGAAAAATCGTGCATTTTCACAGTCTTGGAATGCTATATTACATAAATGATACCCATAATACATTGGGAAATCAAACTAGGGCATGATATGAAAACAAAAATAAATTGCATTCATAAAAGATTATTCAAAGATATAAACATCAAAAAATGGAAAAACATAATTAGGGTGTTCTAAAATGCTCAGTAAGGGTATGAAATGTGGACGTAATAATGAATTAATTGGAATAAGTTAATCGAGAATGTTTAGTAAAAGATAACACATGCCATTCAAAAAACTGGATAAAACAATATCAATATGGTAATTTCAGAAACTATAAAACATTCCATTTAATCAATGAAATTAAAATTAAATGTATAAATAGATATTTTGATGAAATATATCATGTATTAATAATAACATAATCTTTAAAATGAAATGTGCCTAAAGATATGTTGACACAATATATCATGGATGAATAATAAGTGGATATAAATTAATAAAATTAAAAATTATCGAATACCTTGTTTCCACATTACATGGTACCATTACCGCCAAGACCATTCATAATAATATTTACAAAATGTAGAGGAAAAACCCATATAACGGGCCAAATGATTCATCTCATGAGGCTACCGATGCGTCAGGGGGGGGGGGGGGGGGCAGTCTATAACCAGGCTACACCCATGTCATGCGAGTCCCAAGAATTTATTATATTCATGAACATTGTGACTTAAAAAAGTGTATACATATTTAATAGAAGATATATATTTATCAATAATTCCTCAAATAAGGGTATTTAACAACATGGGTTATTGACATTAAAATAATCTTGGGGACAAATACTTTTTAAGCATTCCAATGTGTCCCATATCATATTGAAAATTTTAATTCATAATTCCACATGAATTAAATGAAAGTTATAAAATTATGAGAATAATTATATTCATTTTATAACATGTCAAGGGGAATTATATACACCAAATAAGATTTAATTGGTTCATAACAAACATAAGTATCAATGGTAAGTATATTAATACGAAATACCTTACCTCAACCGTCCTTTTGTTGTGTCGTCTATATCATCCTTCATAGTTCTTTAAAAATATGTTTATAACATATAAAAGAACAATATTCATTTTTATAATATCATATATTAATTAATTATTTTATTTTATTACCTGTTTTTAACAATCATTCACTAATTTGTCTATTTTAGGTGTTAATTAACTAGTTCTCAAAAGTATGTTTTGACTTATTTTTTTCATATTAATTGTCTCATGGTATCATCATCTTGGGAATTTAAAACATGATATAATTAGGTTATATTTTAAGAACATATGTATTTATAATATCCCATAATAGTTGGAGATTATAAATTAAGTGTACCATTCATGGAGACAGTACGTCATATGTACGCATAAACACTACTTTCATTTCACTGTCATATTATATGAATTAAAAATAAATGATACATATATATGTTTTATTTTACAGTATCATATATATGTTATATATTTTACATAGGTTTATTATAAACGCCTTTTATACGTTCCATGTTTTGCATCAATGAGTCATATCACTTTGAGTGGGAGGTAGTCCATTCATTCTTCAAATGAAATTATCATATTTACACAACCTGGATTACATAATGGTATTTTATAAATAAAAATAACAGAATCTTGAGACATCATAAATAAAATATATATATATATATATATATGTATCATATAAAAATATATTTTCTATCATAATGGACCCCATGAGATGTGGTAGGAGAAAATTGAACAATCATCATTTTGTGGGAGACTATTTCAACGTACACAGAAATAGTATGTTCATTACCCATTATATGGAGATGGGTGTAAGATTAGGTCTTACCCATAGCATAAAAACATCCTATTATATTTGGTATACAAGTGTTTTTATATTATAATATAATAATTATAATATATGGAGTGGATAATGGAAATTAAATTAGAAAGCATGAGAGAAGGTGTTACCTCTTAATCGGGTAACCTCTTTTGGTTTGTACCAAAAACATCATTGAATTGATTTCTGTCCAAGGGTAGGCTTCAATGATTTTGGGTAGAGATATTTGGAGACTATTTTTAAAGATATTGTATGCCCCAATTTGGATGGATATGTGTTATTAAGGGGTATAGTGCTTTCCTTTTATAGTGGATGGGGAGAGGCTCTTTTGTAAATACCAAAAGGTATTCACAATTGGGGGGGGGGGGTAAATCATACCTTAAGTGCCACCAAAATCTAAAAATAATGGAGTAACAGATAATAATGATCTATAATAACCACATACTCACAAAAATATGTGCATTTTAATTATTTGGTTCCTTAATATCTATGATTCCCCAATTTTATCATTTTGGTTTTTATTAAATCACTTGATTATTTTATCTAAATAATTTAATCATTAAGACTAAATTTAAGTGAGAAATATTAAGAAATTATAGATCCACTGAATTATAAATTTGATATATAATTTATAAAATAAAATTACCAAGTATTTTGGAAATTAAATTTACAACAAGCGCATGTGATGCACTAAAACTATTCTTGAACTCGGACCGCGTTAATAATGATTTTATAGTATATGGATCAATATATTGATAATATAATATTAATTGGTCCATTAATATGTAATATTTTATATTAATTAACACATATAAATCACTTGGAAGAATATATTATTTTTATTTATTTTAAATCATTTAATAAGATTGATTTATCATAAAATAACAATAATATCAATATTGAAAATATATATTTAATGATAATTTTAAAATATAACTATTATATTGGAATTAAAATATATAAGGTTTTAAAGTATGAAACATGTTATATTCGTATAAAGAATAAATAAAGAGATTAATTCAATCAATTAACATCACTTTAAGTATTTATAGTACCATTTATTTTAGTTAATTATTAACTAAATAATCACAACATTGGCGTTTCATAAGCATTTTATGTACCTAAACCATCCCTATAAATTATTGAAAATTTATTATGATAAAAATAACTCATATTTATTTCAAAATTATATGTATAACTGAATATATGTTTTTTGTAGATATCTTAATGTTTTATAAATGATAAAGATAAGGAATGTTCTTTTTTCATCTTTATCCTTACATACCCTTTTATATAGGGAACCTCCATTTAATAATATCAAAATAACCAAATATATTTTCATAAAAGTGTGGAAATGGAAAAATTAATGGAATCCAAGGGCTTTTGTATAGGTGTCGAAGTCATTTTCTCCTTTAATATTAATGTTTAGTACCTTATTAAGCTTAATCATGCCATAATCAACCTAATTAATCTTAACCACATTCACTAATCATTTTGGTCAAAAAATTAATTTGAAATTATTAGACCAAAAATATCATACTAATTAAATACTTGTATGTCAAATTTTCAAAATTAAAATCATATAAGTTGGAAAATTCTCAATTATGATAATCTCATAGATGGGGATAAATAACAGGTTTTTATAGTTAAAAACGTTCAAATGATTGTTAAGTTTTTATATTCAATTTTAAAGTAAAATAGATTTTAATGAACATAACTGTATAAAAGGTGTTCAATTTATCTAATGTGACAATAAAACTAATCTATAGTATAAATTTTAATTAATAATTATTTAAACAAAAAGGATTTTTTTACTAAATTGTAGTAATTTTCCCTGTTCATCCAAAAATGTGATTTCCCAGAAAAACCCCAAAAAATCACTGTACGATAATATCAACATTCTGAATTCAAATATAAGGTTTATTTTTAAAAATAAAATAAATAATATTTTCAAAAATTACTTTTCAAAAATTTTCACCATTAAAATGCGGTAAAACTTTGTCTTCTATGTAACTACTGGCAATTCAGTGTCATATGTCATATAATTTTTACATTGTGTATAAATCATGCCAAAATAAAAATGATATTTATTTTAAAATAAAATTATTTTAATGAATTGGGGTGTCACAATCATGGATTGGTTTTTTAATAACAAAGAAATTTACATAATTTCTTTTGGCAATTTATTGGAATTATTTTGAAGCTAGGCACTGAGATGACACATGATTTTGAGGCTTGAAGTGCCTGGAATGTTATTTTAAACATATTTTATGTTTACTTAAGTTAATTTACAAGTAGTTTTCCCTATCTTATGAACAAGTTATTGGATTAGAAAACTAAGGGAACTATTGGACTCGCAGAGTTGAGATTCACCAAGGCAGGGCATAACATCGACCGATGTGGGTCAAGAAAAAATTAAATTATTTAGACTTAAAGAATAAAAATAATAAAAATAAAAATATTATTATTATTTTTTCAATTTGTTGGGTGACGATTCATCAATGCTACAACGCAACAATGTGGCAACACAGTAATCAGTAATGAAACTCATTAATGGAACAACGTGGCAATGCTACAACATTCAACATGTTTTCTTTATTAGTTAATAAAGGATTCGAGGATGAAAAAAACCTTGAAATTTATCTAATTAAATTCCAAAGAAAACGTCTTCCATCGACAAATAACAGAGACTACAAACATGATGAAGACACACCTAGAGAATGGATCAGATCCGATGACTGATGAACGAAGACGAATTCCAATGATTCACGGATTGACGAAGACGATGCGGATCTCATCCATCGTCAGTAGCGGATCCCACAATCTAGGTAGTGGTTTTTGAATTCTTTGTGATTGATGTTTCTTTCCCTATTCCTGATGTTAAAAATGAACGCAAACCAACCCACAAACAGGTGGATCCATGATCTGATTGTTCTTACTGGAGGGTCATAATGGGGGATTGAAAATAGGGATTTAATATGTTGTGTGGTCATTATTATTTTACACCATTTTTAAAATCTAAAGTGGAGATTGAGTGCCAACATGAACAAGGCCTAGGTCCCTATATTTTGGATGTTTCTTGTGCATTCTTCGTGTATGAATGATCAAGTTGGAAGAAAAGTGATATTGACTGATTCGCAATAATGGTGACACCCTACGGAGCTAATAGGTATAGGGGGTTTGAGAAATGGAACACCGTAGAAACTCTGGTGCCCCGCATAAGATACCACCAGAATTCCACAGTGGTAGAGGGTTGCATCCAGATAGTCATGGTATCATAGAGGAATAGTGTCGACTGGCGCCATGTGGAGGCGGTGGCCCATGTTCGGGATGACCAGGAGAGCTTGTGGGATGAGGTCTGTCGACCACATGAAGGTGGAATGTTCTACCATTTGTCTAACCATGTGTGACCCAACTATCACGGAAAAGCCCTGTCTTACCAAACTTGTCCGCTACGTGGCTGGTTATTAGGGGAGGCAGTGCCAGCTGGTGACACCGGGTGACAAAAGGGACGTGACTAAGATTCGCCCAGGCTGGAGAAGTTTCCCCGCCTCAGCGGGCCGGGTTGCAACGGGTGGGCCGCATCCCACCAGATAGGCCAGGCCAACCACATGTCGAGCTAGACCCAGTCGGGTCGAGCCCCGGTCGGGCCGAACCAAGACCCTACTAGCAAATGTTTCACTAAAACGCTTTTAATTAATAGATAGAGTAACTAATTGATGTGACATATATAACATGAGTACCCTTGAGATGAGGGAGTCCTTTTGAGATACTCTATGTGATTATTGGCGGAGGTTGGTGTACAAACAAGGTGGATCGAACTCAAATCCAACTGGGCTGTTTTAACAAAAATGCCCATATCTTATAGACTGAGCATCCATTCGACGCACTGTCTGTTGCGTTGGGACCCATAATAAGAGATTGTCCCTTGGGTTAATCTATGTGAGAAATCATGGTGGTTGAGTCATAAACAATGGCTTCCAGAGAAGATCATCCCAAAATCAAGCATGATTAGTGTGGAAATCAAGTGGCTGATTTTGATGTGAAGAATGAAGATATAGACTTCGTGTATCATCAATGAAGTGACCCTTTGTGGATACGCATAAGAGAAACCCTCCATGCATCAACAGTAGTGCGACCCATCATGGATTAGTTGTAGAGTGACCCATCATGGATTATAGCTAAGCAACCCTTCATGGATCAGTAGCAGAGCCACCCATTGTGGATCATCAGCAGATCATTCCAATAGAATAATTTGATAGTTATTTACTACTAATCATATTTTATTGTGTCCTTATGCGATACCTAGTGTGAGATGTCTTTTACTTTGTGAAATTTATTTTATATCTTTGTTATTGGTATTTCCTTTACTGTATTTTCTCTGTGGTATTTTCCATTGTATGTTTCTGAGAGACCCTCTGGGGTCTTGGGGTCCCTACTGAGTTATAATACCCAACCCTCTATGGGATTCACCCAAATGGGTTGTGTATTGTGCAGACGACCGATGTTATGATGCATACCTTGATGGAATAGGACTGAGAAAAGCATAGTGAGGCTGGAGGAGATGAGGAATACTTCTACAGCTTATGGAATTACTTCCACTACCCAATAGGTAGTGACTTTATAGTAGACATCGAGATAAATTTTTAGTTCGTGGGTTTTTGGACTTGTATTGTGGCCCTTATAATTTCATATTACACCTTTTACTCTTAGTATTGGTACCTTGTGGTGCTTGTACTTTTTTTCAATTGAGGTTTTATTTGTGTAGTATTCCATGTCTCTATGTGTAAAAGTTTAAAAGAAATGCTATCCCTTTTTAGGATATGACTTTCCGACGCTAGTCACTATCCCTTGGCCTATGGATGGCAGGTTTGGGGTAGTCCCGGTATAGGCCCCGAAGGATGGGTCATGACAAAGTGGAATCAAAGTGAGGTCAGTTATACCATAAGAACTAAGAGTATGTATTTTCAATGGAAGCAATAGTGATAAGTGTCTTGAGTTCAGCTTTTAGTCTAGGGAGTCCAATGCTTGTGTGGCGGCTAACATATCCATACACCAAGACACTAAATTTTGTTTTTTGATTTGGTACACGAAAACAATAATTTCTTTTATTATTGGAAATGTTTTTTTACTTGATATCTTTTGATTTAGATCACAAGTTATAACTTATTGACCATGGGGCATCTGTTTCCCTACAGGATTCCTCCATGAAGATAGCTAGACAAGATTCCAGTAAGGGATCATGACAATGGACCACCGAGCAATGAGGTGTTAGTGGAGGGACCACTTACAGTGATAGCACGTTCAGGTGGTGTACCAACAGCATTACCAGCCATAGAGAAGCAGCTTCTACCAGACCCGCCAGTGGATAGTGCACTCTAACTAAGTGTGTTGTACGAGTTCTAGATATTGAGGCATCTGAGTTTTCTTGATGAGATAGATCCTCAAGCAATTGAGTATTGGATGGAGGCAGTTACACGGGTTTTTCACCTCGTAGATACACCTACAGACTAGATGGGTGACCTAACCTCTAGAATTTTATTTGGGAACAACATAGATATGGTGTAGCATGATACTCTACACACACGAGGAGGAAAACCTATCTTGGTTGGACCTAGAAAGCCTCTTCAAGGAAGAGTTTGTACCAGCGACACTATTCTTAGTGTGTATTCAGGAGTGGCTACACATACAGTAGGAAAGACTAACTACGGCCTAGTACTCGGTGAGGTTTTCTGACCGGTCCTCCTACTCCACTGACATGGTATGAGACCCTTTATTTAAGGATCAAACCTTTGAGTAGATATTGGGAGGTAGAGAAGGTCAATTGAGGGCTTGATTTTGTTACTCCTATGGCGGAAAAGGGCACATAGCTCGCTACTGTCTAATTCCCCACAAAGCTAATCGATTGTCATTCGACGGACCATTGTGATAGAGACAGAGGTAGGAGAAGGCTGGAAAGGTAGGTAGAGGATGTCGCACAAGATCTGGATGAGCGGAAGGAGGGGGACGCAAGTATGAGTCACTGCCTCCACCACCCCCCAACAATCCACCACAGTTTTTAGGATCATGTGGACGGGGGCGAGCCCAGCTTTAGATAGTAGAGGCTGATGATCTAGATTTTCAAGAGATGACACAAGGTATGATATGTATCTTCTCCACTTTATCTATAGTGCTTAGATAAATAGGTACCAGTAGCTCCTTCCTTATCCAGGATCTTGTTCAGAAATCATAGATTCAAATAGAACCGTTGGATCGATCATTACAATTGGAGACTCCCACAAGAGGAGATTCAATGGTCACATGTTGGGGCCGAAAGAGTGACCTTACTCTAAGAGGATAGAGTTTCATATGTGACCTCCTGGTAGCGACTTTGAAGCCCAAAGTTATCATTATGGGAATAGAATGGATATTAGTAGTTTACACTCAGATCTACTATTTCAGATGTATAGTGTGGTGTACACGTAGAGATAGAGACCAGTTTTCCTTTTTAGGTAATAAATAAAAAAATGCAGGGTTAGATTGAATCACACTTAGGAGGGAGAAGTCGATCACTCATTCCTTGTATTTCATGACTATCGATACAGTTGATGAGGTGAGTCCACAGTTTCTTGTAGTGGTGGAGTATTTGGATGTCCTTCCAGAAGATGTCCCAAGCCCACCTCCTCATAGATAGGTAGAATTATACATTGAATTGTACCTAGGGACAACTCTGATATCTACAATTTCATATCATATGGATCCTGCAGAGCTCTTGGAGTTGATAGTACAGTTAGAGGACATACATAGGAAGAGTTTCGTAAGATCTAGTGTCCCTACATGGGTAGCCCCGATGTTGTTTTAAACTATGTTATATTGGAGCATGGGGAAAATAATGGACCTCCAGCACCTAAAACAGGTGAATGTTAAGGACGTATATCCACTGATGAGGATACATGACCTCTTTAATCAGTTTAAGGGAGTAAACTGGTTCTCAAAGATAGAGCTCTAATCAGGTTAACACAATCTTTGTGTATGAGATGAGGAAATCTAAAAGACATCCTTCATATGTAGATACAGATAGTATGAGTAATTATTGATTCTATTTGACATGATGAACGCCCTAGTAGTGCTCATGGAACTCAGGAATAGGATCTTACGGTCTTACATGGACACGTTTGTGGTAGTATGAATTGATGATATCTTAGTGTACTTAGCATCATAGGAGGAGCATTTTGTACACTAGAGGATAGTTCTGCATATGATCCAAGGGCACCATCTTTACAGAAAGATATCAAAGTGTGAGTTATAGATAAAAAAGTTCCATTTCATGTGACATTTCATCTCAGATGCTGGAGTTTCAGTGGATGTAGTGAAGATCGAGGCAATTCTTGCTTGAGAGCCACCCAGGATAGTAACTGAGGTTCAATGTTTTTTGGGTTGGAAGGCTAATATTGGAGATTGGTTCATGACTTCTCTAGAGTATTGACAGATATGATGGCTTTGACGAAGAAGGAAAAACCCTTCGTGTAGACAGAGAAATGCCAGAAGAGATTCCAGCAGTTGAGGTTGAGCTTGACCAGTGCTCCAATCTTGAGGTTCGTAGAGGATGTCATTGACTACTTGTTATAATGTGATGCATCAGGAACTGGACATGGTTGTGTCTTGATGCAAGGTGATGCAGTGATTTCTTATGGCTCGTGACAGTTGAGACCACATGAGAATAATCATGTTACTCATGACCTGGAGTTAGTAGTAGTGGTCTTCACTTGGAGGATGTAGAAACACTACCTAATGGGTGAGTGGTTCGCCATCTACTCGAACCATAAGAGCCTCAAGTATATATTTTCGCATAAGGTTCTGAACCTGATATACTGGAATTGTCTATAGTTCCTTCAGGGATGTATCTTTGAGATATTATATACTCCTGAGGAGGGGAATGTGGTTGTAGATGCTATCAGTTGGATATTGAGTTCATTGTTACTGAACAAGGTCGTGAAGAAGTTGGCCTCATTTCAGATATCCTTCATGGATATTGATGAGACATTTTTCCTTCGGTCAATGGTAGTTTCCTCCTTACTCTTACAGAGATTCAAGGATGCACAACTCAATGATTTCAGCTATGATACTACATGTTCCCATATATCTATAGGAAATGGACCTGATGGGTATTCTTAAGGTGGGGAGCACATCCATACTTTCAGAGGGTGCGCCATTGTACCAATGGTGTAGTGAGAGGAGGTTGTGAGGGAATTAAATATATCCACCTTGGCAGTACATCGTGGTGTGATAATGATGTACCAGGACCTCCAACGTCAAAACTGGTGGTTCGGGATGATGAAAGCAGTGGAAAAGTTTGTTTCTAGGTGCCTCACATCCCAAAAAGTTATGGATGAGCATGAGTTACCATTAGGTTTGAGCTTGACCCTCGAGATACGATAATGGAAGTGGGATGGGATATCAATGTACTTCATGATGGGATTACCACTTTGTTCTAGAGGACACAATACAATATGGGTGATTTTTTATCGACTCACCATGTTGGCCCACTACCTCTCTATTCGAGATAAGGGTTAGGTAGAGAGCTTGGGACGCCTCTCTATTCAGGAGATCTTGTGACTTCACGGGGTTCCTTCGACAACTGTCTCAAATCATGATGCACTTTTTACATCCATGTTATGGAAGAGATAGTGGGATAAGTTCATGACTCAGCTACACTTGAGCACAACCTTTCACCCATAGACTGATAATCAAACAGAGTGGACCATACATACCATGGGAGACATGCTTCATTCTTGTGTTGTAGATTTTAGTAGTAGTATTAAGGACCACCTACCATTGGAAGAGTTTACATACAAGAACAGATACAACTCCACCATCAGTATGGCACCACTTTAGGAAACATAAGGATGACCATGAAAATCAACATTGTGCAAGACATACCCAGGAGAGTCATCAATCATAGGTCTAGAGATGGTACGGGCTACCACATAGAAGGTGCAGGTCATTCGGGAGTGGATTAAGACTGTATGGAGCCGGTAGAAGTCTGATGTGGATAAGTGATGGATGCCTTTAGAATTATGGGAGGGGGAAACATATTCTTATGGGTCTCCCATCGATTAGGAATACCGGTATTTGGAAGAGGTGGAAAGATTTCATCAAGGTTCAAGTGAAAATTTCTAATTCTTCATAGAGAGTGTGAGGTGTCATACCACTTAGCTCTAATTCCACAGTTAGAGATGGTGCACGATGTCTTCCACGTATCCCAGTTGAAGAGATATGTGAATGAATATTCTCACTTCATAGACCATGTCGAGTTGGAGATTCATGATGTGGGGAATTTCACTGAGTACCCCGTGGGGGTAGAGGATCAACATGGAAGGGTCCTTTGTAGACCGTTGATTCCTCTACTAAACATTCTTTGGAAGTACGAGAATCTCCCAGAGTGCACATGGGAGAAGAAGGCACAAATTTGTTCTTAGTAACCCCATATATTTTTTTATCCCTTGTTTTGGCTTTCAGAGACAAAATTCCCTAAATTGGGGAGAATTTTATAACACAGAATTTTTAATAATTTTTTTTCATAGTCTATTGGAATTATTTTGAGACCATGTGCTTAGAAGACATGTGATTCTGAGGCTTGGGGTTCTCAGATTATAATTTTGAACTTATTTTAAGTTCAATTAATTAAATGTGCAAGTGGGATTTCCTATGTTTTGAACAAGTGGTCTTTTAAAAATATGAGGGCACCGTCGGACTCATAGCGTCGAGATTCGCCTAGGCGGGGCCACACATCGACTGGAACGGGTCAACCAGAAAACTAAATTTTTTAGACATCATGAAGAAAAATAATAAACTTCATATTATAATTATGTTTCCATTTCATTTCATTGAGTGATTATTCTTCAAAAAAGAAATGCAGTGTTGAGGAGACATTACATTCATTAATGAAACTCGTTAATGGAACAGTGTGGTGACACTACAACCATTAACTCGTTTTCTTTATTAGTTAATCAAGGATTTGGGGTTGAATAAATACTTGGAATTTCTATGAATAAATGAAAATGGAAAAATCCTCCATCGATGAAGGATGGAGATTAAAAACATGGTGAAAAAACACATGGAGAATGGATAAGATCTGATGATCGATGAATGATGAAGAACCCCAAGGATTAACAGATCGACGATGTTGACACGGATCTCATCCATCCTCAATAGGGGATCCAACAATACAAGTATATTTTTATTCATTCTTTGTGAATTATTTTTATTTCCACATTCCTCAGGCTAATTATGAACATGGAACAACCCACAATTAGGTTGATTTATAATATGATCATTCTTGTGGGAGGGTTATAATTCTGGATTGAAAATGTGGATTTAATATTTTCTATAGTTATTATTATTTTCCCCCATGTTTAAACACTATGGTGAAGGGTGTGGGGCGACACTAATAAGTTCTAGGTACCTTTACTGATGAATTTTCTTGTGAATTATTCATGTATCAATGATCAAGTTGGTGGAAACACAATTCTTATGTCTTCATAGTAATAGTGACACCCTACAGATCTCATAGGCGCATGCCATTTGAGAAATAGACTACTAGAGCATCTCACATTGCCCACATAAGAAACCCCAGGCACACCGGCTTTGGCCCATGGTAGCGGCCATAGGGGGAGGGAGGTGGTGTGCTGTGGTGGATTCTTGGAGGTATGGTTCCTACTGGTGCCTCGTGGAGGTGGCATCCCATATTTGGGCCGCTTGAGCGAGCTGGCAGCATGCGGTCTGTCGACAGTTTCCAGGTGGACCAGACAACAATGTGGGTCTCAATGGAAGCGAAAGATCCACATCCTGCTGACAAAACTGATCCTCTACGAGGACAGATTACAGGGGGAGGCAGCACGAGCTGGCGCTACTGGGTGACAACCCAGATACTGCTAAGCCACATCTTGGTCAAGTTATTGTGGGTGGGTTGTGTCCCACCAGGTGGTCCAGGACAACCATGGCCCAAAACAGCACCCCAGTGAGCCGGAACCGTGGCCCAGTAGGCCAGGATAGACCTAGGCAGGTTGGGCCTATGTCAGACTGAGCCCAAACCTGACTGGCCACCGTTTCACTGAAACACTTGTAACTAACAGACCAAGAGTCCAATTGATGTGTCATTTGTGGTGATATGAACCTTGAAATAAGGTGGTCCTTCGGAGATACTCTACATGAGTTTTTGTGAAGGATATATTATGGATAGGTTGGATTGAAGTTGAATCCAATCATGCCCTTTTTACAAAAATTTCCATATATTGAATACTTGGCATCTGTTCGATGCACCATCTATTGCAGTGTGACCCTTGTGAAGAGACAACCCTTTGTGTTACTCTATGAGAGAATTCCTAGAGGTTTAGGTACAATGGATGTATTGAGTAAGAGATCCTTCCAGAATCATGTGTGCTAACTGTGGGAATCTAGTGGCTTATTGTGACTTGAATAATGAAGATTGAACCTTCCTTGATCAGCAACAGAGCGACCCTTCATGGATAAGCATGGGAGATACCCTCTGTGGATCAACATGATGAAGAGCCTTCATAAATCAGTAGTAGTGTGAATCATATTGGATCAAATATAGAGTGACCCATCCTAGATTAGCAGTATAGACACCCTACATGGATCAATAGCTAAGAAATCCTTTTTGGATTTCTAGCAGAGCCTACCAAAAGAATATTATGATCTATCTTTACAAATAATCATACTTACATTTGTACTTAAGTTATTCCTAGTGTGAGATATATTTTACTTTTTAATATATATTTGAGATCTTTATTGGGGGTATTTCAATTGTGGTATTTTTCCTTGTGGATTTATAAGAGACCTTCAGGGGTCTCGGGGTCCCTACTGAGTTGTTATACTCAAACCTGCATGGGCTTCACTTGCACATGTTGTGTATTATGCTAAAGACTAATCCTACGATGTAGACCTTGTTGGTTTGAGACTTAGTGGTGCTCAGTGAGGATGGAGTGGACGAGGCATACTTTTACAACTTCATCCTTTACTTCCACTTCCCTACTGGTAGAGTCTTCAGGTTAGTAGTTGATAGTACTACTTACATTGTGGGTTCTTGGGCTTCAATTATGGCCCCTTTAATTTCAGTTTACCCCCTTTACTCTCAATGGTGGTACCATGTAGTGGTTATACTTTTTCACTTTATGGTTTTCTTTGTGTAGTATTCCATGTCTTTTTTTATACATGTTTAAAGTTAATGCCTTCAATTTTTGGGTTATTCCTTTCTGGTGCTAGTCACTAGCCCCTATCCTTTGGAAGGTGGGTTTGGGCTAGCCTTGCCACGGGCCCCAGGGGATGGGTCATGACATATTTTTTGATGGGATTGAAGTTAATATATGATATTTATCACATAATTATTTTTCAATAATTATAATTTCATATGTAATATTCTATCTTCTAATTCATTTGATGATCACAACGTCACTCGTGTGTACATGTGGACTATGACCTCCACAAAGTAATGTGATTTTATTTTCAGTTTATCCTTACTTGGATTGTCATAAGGTTTTATGTAGTGAATTTATATGATATATATGATAAAATAATTATTCTCTAATGGTTATTTACTATTTAATTCTCTATCCTTTAACCATTTAAAATATTAATGCACTATTCATTTATATGTACAACCTACCTTCTCCACAAATAGTGTAATTAATTTTTTTTATCTTTACCACTCAGTGATTATTTTTAATAAATAGTCAATATATATATATATATATATTATTTTTTTCATGATTATAATTCTAGATATGATTAATCTATGATCAATGTATACGTGATGGAATTACTAAATTGAATCATTTACAAAAAATGAAATATTTATCACCCAACAACAAAATTTAATGGAATTATTAATAAATTGGAGTTGAAATATTATATGTAGATAATATATGATCTTTAATTTGTGATATTTTTTATGAAATTGGAGTATAAAAAATTTTAATTTATTATAAAATATATTAAAACCACAAATGAGGCAATTTGGACCTAGAGTAAGAAATTTTCATCTCAATTTTATTTTTTTGAGATAATTTATTATTAAGACATTTTTTATTTTATGTGTTTTATGTATTACCCATTAATATATTTTATGATATTTCTCATGGAAATTAATCATATTTAAATAGAAATATAAGGATATCTCCATAGTAAGTTTTTTATTCAAATGTTACTAAATTGGTAGGAGTTTATTTCACAATATAATAATTTTTCAGTATTGTTTACATTTAGGCATGTATCAGGGAAATTATATAATACTTATGTACTAAACCCATCCTAATTATCATAATAAATATTTTCATGTAATTTTTATTTATTAAAATTTTCCTCGCATAGATAATAAAATGTTTTGGGAAATCATTTTTAGGAAAAACAATATTGGGTCAGAAATCTACTACATCCATGACCATGTTTTCATTAAAATGATTTCAAGAATATTTTCACATTTATCTAATGATAATATAATTTCATTTTCACCCATATTATATTTTCATAAATATATTAAATGGATATTTTTTCCTTTCAAAATGAGTAAATTTATACAAAAGGTGTAAATGGAATCAATGTTTTACCCAACATTTCACAATTGAAATATTCCACCACCATAAAAAATATTTAGGTTGAAGATTCATTTACATGTTTCCATTTTTTACAAAAAAAGAAAATTATTTCCTAATAATTTAGATATTTTAGGATTTTAATTATGTGATATCAAAATGAAAAGGTTCTTTTCTAGAAGAAATTTTCCATCAATTTTTTTATTTAGTTTCATATATATCAATAACCATTTTTGAATCATATGATTTACTATGGTTATGCTGTAAGGATTCCATTCACCATTTGTTTAGTAAGGATGAAGAATTTTTTTTACTTGATCAATTATTGACATTCATTACTCTAGATCTTCCAACATGGATAATTCTTTATTAGTTTGGTATGTTGATCAAGATGTTTTGTTTATTGATAAAATGAATTCTTTGGAATTATAATATTATGTGTGGGGCCCAGAATTACATAGCCCCTTTACGCATCAGTTGTTATCATGATCTAATGTAGAATGGTGTTATTTTTAAAATTCCATACCTATTTATGTATGATTTTAAGTAATGATGCATCAACGGTAAGCATTTGATATATTACATTATGCATTCCATGATTATGAAATTTGGTATTAATTTATTTATGATTATTTTAATAGTTGTGATACCCATTTATAAGATTCGTGTACATGTGATTAATTATATGGAATTATTCTATAATTATTTATTCCTAGAAATTTAATTCATCAGAAAAATATTTATAATTAAATCGGATTTATGTTTAGTTATTTACCATGTCATATGGACTATGATATATATACTCATGAAATATACTCATATATGTAACTGATAATGAGAATTTGATCACCCGCCTTTCTATTGTTTCATTTCCCTATGATTCTAAATTGTGTGATATAATTAATATGGAATGATATGATAAAGATAATAATGATATTATGAAAGGGAATACAATTACTTATTTTATTTTTTCCTATTTAATTTGAGAGTTAAGTATGTTTTTAGTTTACCATGAGAACTAAATAATTTTCTCCTATAGTATGTTATTTCTTTAATTTAGTGACAATGTAAAAAATATATCAAAAATTATGGTTACTAGAGATGAATTATTTAAACCCATATCCTTATATGGGTTTGTATAAGATAATGTGAATTTATATGGAACCTTATAATTATTTGATAAGAATAAATTAAGGACTCAATTTTTTTTTTGTTTTAATTGTTCTTCTATATATTTAGTGACTTTCTATTGTCTTGTAAATCTATGAATGATATGTTGGGGCTTGTGATGAAATGCGTGATCCACCTTGAGTGAGAAGGTGTGGTCCAAATTATGAAGCATGGGTTAACCTTGAATGATAATTTGGGTCATAATATGTAAATAGAGACTTTACTTGAGTGGGAAGGATTGTTATACAGGCTTATATGAAACAAAATAAGAGTAATAGGGTGGTATTTGTGATGATAGTTTCCTCTATTAAGTAGGAAGGAAATGTTTTTTGGTTTAATGATTTGTAATTCCTTATTTCAGAAAAAACCCATATAGGTTCTAGATATTATTCCTGGATATGTCTATCAACTCCTTCTAGAATAGCTACAAAGCTTGTATATATTAGATTTCTTGTTATCAAACTAGAAGTTGATGAAGTTTGTTTATTTGTTTTTTCATTTTCTACACTATTATACATTTGATGTTCTTATGTTAAGGGCTTATTATTAGTTAAATATGAAGAAGATATTCACACCCTACATAGGCATCCCATAGTATGTCCTGAATATAAAGTTATGGATCCTACGAAGGGAAATTTACTTATTTTGGTATACTGAGTGGAATGGAGTTTGATGTGATTATGGTGATTTATAAACATTATCAATGTTCTTTTTTACACATGACTATATCAAATTGTATACTATTTTTATAATATTTATATCAATATATCATATATAGAGATACAATTTTTAAATATAAATACTAGTTATTTTTGTATAATTTGATGCAGAATATGTGTAATTTTCATATTACTTCTAAAATATATATATCTTGTAATTTATATTTTTGATTCATCAACCATACTTGTTTTAGATGGCCATATGATATTAAGAGAGTAGTCTACACACAAAATGGTTTTAGTGTGGAATGATATCAAAATAATCCTCTATATATTGTGACACCAATGAGGTTATATAACACACTCACACAAACATAGTGATATAGGTTTTTTTATTACACATATTTTTGTTATTGAATGAAATCAATATATCCCAATGTAACAACTCAAATAACATAAATTTATCTTTAGTAGTGGGAAAATGTTTCCTGTTAATTTTATTTTTTATTCATGTAATACATTTTCTATCATTTTTATACATTCATAGTAAAAAATAATTTTCTTTATGTCATTCATTTCCATATATTTTAAAATATTATAAAAATTATTTCATACATCAAATGACTCAAACAGATATCTATAAATAAATTTTTTTATTTACTATAAATAATTCATTTAAATAATTCTACTTGATAATATTTTCCCCAACATTTGTTGGAAAAAATATAATATTAATATTAAATATTAATCCCATCATCGTTGAATAATATTCAAAAAAATAGGTTTATATAATCCTCAGGTACAAATAGGACATCATTTAGAGTAATGGACTATACATTGATAAACTATTGATTGACCACATAGATCACATGTATATTTATGCTTACTGTATTCTCCAAGTTAAGAGGTCATTGGAATGTTATTGAAATTATCCCCTTAAAGAGTGTTTAATTTTTACACATATTTCATGTAACAAAAATTACATCCAATGAAAAATTATATCCTCAACACATTATCTTCAATGAATATTGTCACAATATGCACAATCAAACATTTTCTTATATATTTAATTCTAGAGAGAAAGTAGTACTAGAATATTTGTGATATTTTTAGACATAATAAAGATAAATCTTTCATTATAATCAATTATAGATTTAATGTTTATGGATTGATTATATATTTTTTATCCATTCAAAATTTAGATAGGTTGCCTCCCTTCACCATTATGATCATATTTTTATCATAAATGGTTTCATTTACATCCATTTATTTTTAATATTACTCAAATATATTACTATAGTTGATCAACACATGTATGAAAATATATGCCAACTACTAATTTTATTATTTGTTAGAAACATTAAAAAACTGTTAAAATCCATCATTAATGGATTTAATAAAAATCAAATCAATTATTTCCATTTCGTATTAGATTAATTGACATAAGAAACATTTAAAAGGTTAAAAATATTCAATTATAAATTTGTGGTATACCATCCTTTTAAAAATAAAATTTCTTATTATGAATATATATATTATAAAATCATAATTGTTATCATTTTTTTATGGAATCCAAAATATCCATTCTATTGTTATTATTTTGTATGAATCAAATAGATCATCAACCAATGGGTTGGTTTTGTGGCCTGATATATGAGATAATTTTTCATATATATTTTTTCTCAATTATGATACATGGAATGAGTTATCTTCGGATATAGTGGTTGTTGTAGTTGATTTAACTTACATCAATTTGAGAGTCCTAAATAGCATATTCATCATCTTTTTAATAATTTTTTATTTTTTCCCTTTGAATTTCTCCTCCTTCATTTACTCTGTTAGAGATATATATGTGATAATTTAATATTCACTTTATTGTGTTGGGGGTATGAGTTGTTAATATTAGAATGGATATCTTGTACAATTTTAGATAGATATTGTATAGTCATGTTATATTGTTATTCCCCATTATAGTATATTCTATCCAACCATGTCATTATTATTATCAGTTTCCAGATAATTTTACTTATGATATAATTGAAGACCATTAGTTGATATTGGCACTTAATATATTTTAAAACCAGAATAAATTATTAAATAATATTATATTGAAGAAAAATTTCCATTATTCAATGAAAAAGTATGTTTTATACTATTATATTACTAGAGATAAATATGAATTCGTTTAAGGGTTCTAGAATACAAGGAATTTTATTTTACCTTCCATATAGATTTATTTTTATTTTTATGAAATATACTATTAGATTGAAAGATCCAAAAAAATTCTATTGGGTAGTAAATAATACACAAAAATTATGTCTTATCTAGATTTAATTCAGTTATAAGAATCACTGATAATTGAATATATAGCCTTGACCACACATACCCCTTGATATATTTTATCTATAAGATAATTCATGGCCAAATTAGTCATCATAGTCATACTCATTACAGAAACTAGTTTGACCTAATGGAAGTTATATTTGGATGTTTTTATAAACAATAAAGAACTAATTTTTATACAAATTATAGAATCTTTTATACATCTCTTTTTTATACTGCATGAGAGGTGAGAAGTTATCCAATATTTCAAAACATTGTGTTATTGCATGGGTGTGAATATAGGAAAATGGATATTTTATATGAGTATTCCCCACATTACCTAATACCACACATTTTTTTATTTTAAAAATATTAATTTATTCTCACTGATAATTTATACCCCATTCACTATAATTAATTGTGATAAAATACATTTTTATGTAATTTTGTTGGGTTTTTATGTTATTTCTCAAGGAAAAATTATTTTAAGAGGCCCAATAAATATATTTTTAATAAATATTATTAAATAAAATATTTATATATAGGGATAACCATAAAAAAACATATTATAATAAATTTAAGATATAAATAAATTTATTTTTCAAATGATGTGTGATGTTTAGAGTGGTAATGAATTATTAAAAATGCTAGCATTGAAATATCATGTATAACAAGTGGACATATCTAATCAATATCCATTTTTTAAGTAAAAACACTTTAAAAAGGATCGCATTCTATTTTCATGAAAAAATATTATAAATTTCTACATGACTTCTTCTTTTTTCTTACCCACCTTTTAAACTTTTGAATAACATTTTAAAAATGTTGGACGAGTGAAAAAAGATTAGTAAGGGACATAAAATAAAACAAAAAAAATTAGTCTAATGGAAAACATTAAAACCCATATAATTATTAACTTTATCTTTAATGTAAATTTACCGTATTAAATTAAACATTTCCTCATGAACAACATGAAAAAATAATTCTAAAAGAAAACATTTAAACCCAATTACAATAAAATAAAGACCATTTTTTGGTAACATATAGAATCAATTTCATAACCCATTTTAAACTGGTGTAAAAAATAAATAGATCATAGTTTAATAAATAGTATAATAACTTTGGAAACACCCCAATTAATTCCTTAAACTAATAGTAACTTCACCCAATATGTTGTAGATCTATATGGATGAAGCCAAATCTATAATGGGATCAATCAATGCTATCTGTTTTCATCCAACATAAATGTTTTATTAGGAACACACATGATCCATAATGCGTATCAACCATTCAAATAAGATGTATTAGTATCATTATTTTCCCTTATAATTCTAAAGTATAACAACATGAATAAAAACATTCTATGATTTCACTTTTCATCATAAAAAAATTGGGAAAACCTTTAAAAGATGTATGCAAAAATATTAAAAATTAAACTACCATTTTCATTTAAAATTCCACATTAAAAATCAAATTACCCGAAACATGGTAAATAGGATTTTTCATCAAAGATAATATAATTCACAACATACTTGTGGAAAATAAAAAATCGATTTTGAAAATGCATATTTTAAAATAATATCAATTAAAAAGGAGAATTTTTCATTTTAAAATAGAAAATATATCATTTAAAATTAATATTAAAATAAATTATTATTCATGGCTATACAAAAATCCACTCATTTAGTAAAATTTAATAAACATTAATTCCATATTTTTCATAGAAAATCACAAAAAACCTCATTTGGAAAATGAAAAAATGATTACATTTTATCTATTTTATTAAAATTTTACAATAGTTAAAAATGAATATTAAAAATCATAATATATTATTATAAAGGTTATTTAATTTTTATTTTGAAAATATGGATTTTAAATATAAAGGTAGTTTTAGGATAATCCTTGAAAGATATTTTTGTAAATGATTTTTGATTACCATGACTCTGAATCATCATATACATTCATTATATTCAAAAATAAAAAATCATATATTAATTTATACTTGAAAAAATCATTTTATTTATTTATTTTATATCAATTTTTATCATATTATGTACAATTAATTAATAATTTAATTTCACATAGGTCATTTAGATAATATTTAGTTCATCGGTCTGGAATGACTTTGATAGGTATAATATAGTCACTGAGATAATCATAACACCATACCTAGAATAATATTAATGAAATAATTATCAAATTTATGGAGTAATTATTTATTTAAATCCAACCATTAAATATTAATATTAATAAAACAATGTTACAATCATGGAGATGGTAGGTTATATGTAGATCTGAGCAATGTTCCCCTTTTTTGAGATCTATATGGAAAACAGTTATGTATTATTTTATCCATAAACAATGTATGTATATTGACCAGACCTTAAAATATTACATAATGTTGAATTAAATGAATAATTCAAATTTAGGATCTTTTTAGGTTTAGAGTTTCAAATAATTAGGCCATAAATATTACATAACAACATGAATATTACATGTAGACACTACTACTCAGTATCCTTTTTTAATAAAATAAAAACTCTTCAAAAGAAACATGTCTAGTTCCATGTTTTAGGTAGCATGACTTTTCCTTGATCCCATCCTTGACCCTATTCATATTTAAACCCTGTGGAAAACATTTCAAAAACCTAGAATGTGCATAAAAAGCTCAGTAAGGTTTATTAAATAAGGATAGAAAACATTATCCAATCAATTAATACAAATCAATGAAACCATACTTTTCAATCATAACATACCTTATGAAATAATAAGATTTATGAATAACACATAGAAATCATAAATAATAAAGGTTACTTATGGAATCCATGTAAAACATAGATTGTAGATATTATAGTTACATAGGGATTTACACTTGGAATACCCATCACTTTATATTCCCTAATTCTTTTAGGAGAAACATCACGTTTACCTTCGTCGAGTTACCCAATGCATTGGAGAGCTATCTCGTGCTCACCCGCCCTAGGATTATCATGGAAGCACCCATATACGTAAACAATTCACAATAACCATAACATAATCATAACACATAACACAAGTATAAAGGAAAGATAAAATTTTAACATTCCAATATATCAAATCAAGATATTGAAATAAACAGTGCTTTATCAAATCATTTTTAAAACCATTTAAAAAGTGATTTTTGAAATAAAGTGTCTCATACCACTTTGAATATTTTAAAAGAATTTTAATTTGAAAACATTAATGTATATATAAATAAATCCAAAAACTCATTTTTAAAACATAGAAATTAATGATAAATATTTACAATAATAAATCTTTAAAACATTTAAAATGATATTTTAGTTAAAGAGTTTTTTTAACAAAAAGAGAGACACTTGAATACAAATAATTGAGGAATAAAATTTTATCATAACTTTATAATATCATGATAATAAATTGATTCATGATATAATATGTCAAAGGACTGTATATACACCATATAAGTGTGAATTGGTGCATAACAACAATGAAGTCTCAGTGGAAATGTAAATTGATATGAAATCCCTTATAAAGATGGTATCCATAAAAAAGGATAAATCTATCACATAATTATGTGTGAAAAATATAAATACACCCAATATAAGAGGATATTAAGTGTAAAACAATAATTTTTCATTCACACATATTCATAGGATGACATATTCAAGAAGCACAATTTGAACCCAAAGAATTGAAATTGGGTTAAGAAGTTCCATTGTATAACTTTCAGAGCCTAACGACATCACATTAAAATTCAGAAAATTATCTGATGAGATAAAAAGGGTATCTCATCACTTGTACATAAATTTTACGTCAATAAAGATATAGAAGAATATATCCCATCACAAAAAGATGTAAATTTAAAGACATAACAAAAATAACTCTTTTTAAAAAAGGAGGGTGAAAGGTTCCCTTACCGATTTAGTAACTTACAAAACATATTCCACATGAAAGAAGGATCATACAATGAATATATAAATACTCATAAATGAAAGTATATTACACTAATATTACAATAATTGGCAGTACATACACCACACAAATGGAAATAGTGTAAAATATAGCATGAATCTCACATGAATAAAAAGTGAGATGAAACCCTTTACCATGTTGTAATCAACTGAGTCGTATGACCAAAAGTTAATAATCACCAAATGAATTAAATAATACCATGAATATAAGGATAATAATTATAATATATATCAAATGGCAGTACATAATACACCACATGTAATGAATAAGTGGCGAACAATGGAAATCTCACGGAATTAAAAGTGAGATAAGAAAATCCCTTACCTCGTGTTTGACTTGACTCGTTTGTTCCTTGTTCATCCTGAATAATAAAGTAAAGTTAATTTATAATTTCTTAAGAAGCTTTTTCAAGTTTATTATCCTTTTTTCATCACTTATTACAATGTGATAAACATTATTCAATCATTTAAGTTAATAATTGTCGTTTGGTCAATATTTGGTACTTGAGTAAAAAATGAACAACTTATAAGCACAAGTTGTCCATGTGGTCAACGATCCATTATCTCCAAAATTATATTCATGATTTATATATCATATAAATCATATATATCCAGTATATATATGTATTTATAATAGTACATAACATTTTGGAGATACGAAATGAAATGCACCGTTCATGGAGACGGTAAGCCGTATGTACGCATGAACAATACTTTCAATTCTATTTCATATTTTAATGGAATTAAAACATAATTATACATAGGTATATTATATTTTCTGTATAATATCATATATAATATCATTAACTGTATCCTTTATACATCCCACATATGGCATTAACGAGTCATATCACTTTGAGGGGGCGGTAGTCTACACATCCTCAAATAAATTACAGCGTTTACCCATTATGGAAACCATAATGGTAGGGTATAAATGTAAAATACAGAATAAAAAATAAAATATAAACATAATATATATCATATATGAATACAGTTCCATCTTAATGGCCACCATGAGAGGCAGTAGGAGAAAATCGAACAATCATCATTTCGTGAGGCGTTAGTTTTCCATCTAGAGAAATAGTATGTTCATCACCCATTAGATGGATGTGTGTGTAAGTGTAGTTAAAATAATTTTCATATCAACATCATAGTATATTGAGGATACTTGTTTTTTTGTAAAAGGAAGGAATAAAAAGAGTTTACGGGTTGGAAAAGTAAAATAAAAGAAAAGAAATTAAGAGGAACTGTTGCCTTTATTTTGGGTAACTTCCTTTGGTTTGAACATAAAGTACTTCTTGAAGTGCCTTATACCTAAGGTAAGGCTTCTAGGAGGAGGATAGGGATGTAGGGATCTTAATTGGGCAGATTTTGGGCGATCCAAAAGGCTTTAGAGGTGTGAGGAATTGGTTAGAAGTGGTGTCCTTTTATAAGGGGAAGGAGGGGCTCTTTAGGAAAGTGTGAAAATATTATTTTATTATATAATGATATTCGGTTTCTAAAGGTCCAAAACTAATTAAAATAGAATAAAAGATGACTCATGGTGGAGATAAAATCATCCAATAAGAATCGAATAGGTTTTGGATGTTATTTTAATATTTATAATCTTATTTATTTAATTCATTTATTAATGAGGTATATGCTGCATCCTTATTGTGTCATAAATAATTTACATTATTTGTTGTCTAAAAATTATAAAAAAAATACAATGATTTATAAAATCGTTTTATATTTTCAATTAATATTTGTATTCGAAAAGATAACTTATATAACTCCATGTAAAAATTAATTTACTGAAATATATTTGTTTGTGTCATTTTTGCCTTTACATTAAATTAATTAATCTAATGTGTCATTATCACTATTATGTGGATCCATGGGGTCCCAAAATCAACCCAAAGATGCCGATGGTCAGACATGACTCATCCAATAAAGTTATGAAAAGTTTTAAGATAATTTTTTATTATTATGATATTCTTTTTTCCTTGAATTACCCTAGTTATCTTTAACCAAGGTAAATAAAAGTCAAAAGATACTATTAATAAAAAATTATTTTCATCTTATTGAACCACATTTTACTTACTAATAACAACCATGTATGTTATATTTTCAAAATTTAATTCACAGAAGGGGTAAAATTTCATTTAAATGAAAATTTCAGTTTTTTTAACTTCTACTAAGTGAATTCATTATTCATCAAAAATTGAAGTTTTTCAGAAAAATACCAAAAATTTAGCATAATATATATTTGATATTATGAAATAAATTTTTTTGTCTATTTTTAAAAAATCAAAACATAGAAGTTGCATTATTTAATTTAAAATTAATTCCCATTGTCAAAACAAATAGCATGTTTATAATAAATAATAACTATCAAAAGATTGATACTTGTTTATGTCCATTTTGAAAATGAAATTATTTCCAATGACTAAAATTAGATTAAATGGTAAAAATATATTATAATTACACTTAAAACACAATGAAAAATATAATATAACCATATAAATAAATTATATTAAAAGGAAATTTTGAATTAAAATACAGTATTTTTCAATATTCATTAAAAAAATAACTTTATGAGAAAAATAACAAAAATTTACCCAAAGTAAATTTTAATGTCCCAAATATAAAGAAATATTCTATTTTGTCAAATAAAACATATAAAAATGAAAAAAACTAGATTTAACGAGGTTTTCCATCAAAAGGTGGTAAATCGACCTTTTACTGAATATTAGAGTATTCATGCTTAAAATTAGATTCATTCATATTTTAATCTCGTAACTTTTATTGGATAATTGTAAAAACATTTAACAAACATATATAATCATATTTTAGTTAGTTCTCTTCATTCCCGCCAATACAACGGCTAGGCATTAACTACCATTTAAAATAATAATATTATATTATTTGTGTGTAACATTGATTTCAAAGAAACTCGTTGTTGTGTATCGGGTACACCATCGAACATAGAATCCCCTTTAATGTAATATTAATATTTAATTCACAAATATTAATAAATATGAAAAGTTTCTTATTCTTTATTTAGCTGGGATGTTACATCATACCCCCCTTTTTGGAATTGCATCCTTGCAATTTTAAAACTAGGCTTGGAAACCACATTAAAAGTCCCACATCGGAAAAGAGTCAGTAAAAACTATCACTTTAAAATAAAGAAAGATAAATAAATAGGTCACCTGAGATAACTCGTACTAGGATCCCATATAGGAAAACATGGATATTGAAGAGAGAAAAAATGGTCATGTTCTTATGGAGAGTGATAGAATATGTGATTAAGAGAATGTTAACCACAAGAAAATCACAAACTTATGATGTGTTAAATGTTCATTGATTACATTGTAAAAAACTTAAACCAACAATGTTTTTGTCTTATGTTCCTTTTCAAAATTTTGAGGAATTAATTTTCTATATAGAATAAGAACATAAGGAAATATACTTACCTTTAAGTAGAGTTTCATCATTCAATAAGTTTCTATCAAAAACTAATCATATCTCCTAGCAATGAGCATTCAAAAAGACATGGTCACATCAAAAGCACAAGAATCATCATCTAGAGAATCATAGAATTCACAAAATAAGAACTATATATTTCCCTTTTCTTTAGACATGAACTAAAACCAAAATGGTTTGTGAGAGATCAGATAATACCCAAAATAGAAAATATTTTACAAAAAGAAAAACTACACTTAATCTCTAAATATTTTCAAACAAAACCCAAATATCAACAAAGAACATTCAATAAACAACTGTCCCTAAAATTCTTCAAAAGTAATCCAAATTGATATTGTAACCCAAACCTCATAAGGATTTAATTACATAGACTTCCAAGATACATCTTAACATTTATCTCCAAATAACACCAGTTACTCACAAAGTCTCATATTGAAAAGTAATTAACCTAATCGAATATTCTCCATGAAAGGTTAAACATTTTTATAAATAAATCAAATCATCATATGTCCATAATAAAAACATATATTCTTCCAAACTAAAATTTCAACCATTATTCCACAATTGAAATCCCATAGTATTCTATCTTCCTTAGGCATATAGTGTTTCCTCAAAAGAGATAACATCTTCCACAACAACCTTTATCACTTAATCACTAAATCATTTTTCTATACTAAGTATATCCATTTGATAAAACATAAGTTCCAAAAATAAAATTATTCTTATTCCATAAAATCATTTTACTAAAATAATAATCCATACTAACCAGGGACTGCAAGTATACTTATGATAGGTGATGTTCCCTTGTCGCCCTTCGATTGTGGGTTCGATTCCTACAACCTTGCTGGTTGCGACGGGTTTCACACATCCTATGGGTTGTCCTTTTTATAAGACTAAAAAATAACCCTAACATGTTTTAACCTCAATGGTTTTCTTTATACCTCTCATTTTCATCAAAATTAATTATGATCTCAAAATCTTAATTCTGGATGTCTTATTTCACCACCATATGATAAAATAAAATGACCCCCAAAATGAAGAACATCATACCATGATCATGGTGTCCATTTGGTTTCATTATCATCTTGTTTACGTAGGTATAAGATCCATGAATTGTACCAATGATTTATAGATCCTTAAAAATCATTTTCTTCCTCTATCCAAATACACCTTATATACAACATGAGTCATATGGGTGTTCATAGAAAAACAGTTTTGGAAAATAATAATGTATGACATATAATTTCAAAACATCTGATAAAACATGATTTATATATAACAGTCAGACCAAACTGGAGTTTAAACTTTCAATTAACAATCCATTTAAAATTGCATAAGTATGTGATAAGAGACTATATTGTGAAAGAAAATATAAATAGGTTGTGAAAGGGTCTCCTTCTTCAGTACCTTTTTTAAAATCATAATATGCTTCAAAATATTTTGATATGGTAAAATATTTGTAAATGACTTGATAATATTTACCTTTCTTGAAAATATGAGAATATTGTGAAAAAGTGATTTTTTTAAATATAACCCATGATCCACATTGATAATGAGGTAAAGTGGAGTTATTTGATATCTCAATCAACTGCTTGCAAGTGTGTTTTATGCTAGAGAAAGTTTCACAATCATCTGAACATGACTTTGCAATAATTATTTCAAACAAGTCATCAGGAAGAGACAGTAATGTCGTTTGAGATCCTCCTCCTTCCATTTGTAACTGAATTTCCTTGATCTGAAAAAGTTATAAAACAAGGATTTAACAGAAATAATAGACCTAGGGACTAGCCATTTGTTTAACGAAAACTCCAAATCCCTAAAGTTTTCTAAACTAACCTTTGATACCAACTATAATGACCCGACCATAAATCATTAAATAATATTGAATTAAATGAATAATTCACATTAAGGATCTTTTCATGTTTACTGTTTCAGAGAATTGGGCCACAACTATTACATAACAACTTGAATATTACATGTAGACACTAATACTCAGTATCCATTTTTTTCTTAAAATAAAAACTCTTAAAAAGAAACTTGTCTAGTTCCATGTTTTAGACTGCATGACTTTTCATTGATCCCATCCTTATCCCTATTCATCTTTAAACCTTGTGGAAAATATTTCAAAAACATGGGATGAGCATAAAAATAACAGTAGGGGTTATAAAATAAGGAAAGAAAACATTTTCCCATCAATAAATACAAATCAATGAAACAATACTTTTCAATCATAACATACCTTATGAAATCATAAGATTTATGAAGAACGCATAAAAATCATAAATCATAAAGGTTACTTATGGAATCCATATCAAAAATACATTGTAGCTATCACATATATATAGGGAGTTGCACTTGGAATACCCATCATAGTATATTTTCTAATTCTCTTAGGAGAAATATCACGTTTACCTCTGTCACATTACCCAATGCATTGGAGATCTATCTCAGGCTCACCCACACTTGGTTTATCTCAGAACCACTCGTATATGTAAACAATTCCCAATAACCATAACATAATCATAACACATAACACAAGTAAAAGGGAAAGATAATATTTCAACATTCGAATATATCAAATCATGATATTGAAATAAAAAATGCTTTATCAAATCATTTTCAATACCATTTCAAAAGATATTTTTGAATCAAAGTGTCCCATATCACTTTGAAGAGTTTAAATGAATTATCATTTTAATACAGTAATGTACATATAAATAAATCCTAAAACCCATTTTGAAAACATGGAAATTAATGATAAATATTTAGAAGAATAAATCTTTAAAACATTTAAAATGATATTTTAGTTAATGATTTTTTTAACAAAAAGAGAGTCGCTTGAATAAAAATAATTGAGGAATAACATTTAATCATAACTTTATAATATCATTAGAATAAATGGTTTCATGATATAATATGTCATAGGACATTATATAAACCATATAAGAGTTAATTGGTTCATAACAACAATGATGTCTCAGTGGAAATGTAAATTGAGATTAAAATCCATTATAAAGATGGAATCCTTAAATTAAGGATAAATAAATCACATAATTATGTGTGGAAAATATAAATACACACAATATAAGTGTATATTAAGTGTAAAACAATCATGGATAATTCACACATATTCATAGGATGACATATTCAAGAAGTACAAGTTGAACCCAATGAATTGAAATTGGGTTAAGAAGTTCCTTTATAAACATTCAACAGTCTAACTGCGTCACTTTAAAATTCAGAAAATGATTTTATGAGATAAAAAGGTTATCTCATAGATTGGTGATAATTTTTACATTAATAAGGATATATAATAACATATCCCAACATAATAAGATGTAAATTAAACGACATAACAAACCGAAGTCTTTTAAATGGAGGAGGGTGAAAGATTCCCTTATCAATTTGGTAACTTACAAAAAATACAACACATGAAAGAAGGATCATAAAAATAAGATGTAAATACTCATAAATTAAATTTTATTACACAAATATAATAATCATGGGATGTACATACACCCCATAAAAGGTAATAATGGAAAATATAACATGAATCTCACAGGAATAAAAAGTGAGATGAAACCCTTTACCATGTGGTAATCAACTGAGTCATATGACCAAAAGTTAATAACCACCAAATTAATCATATAATACCATGAATATAATGATAATAATGATAATATATATAAAATTTCAGTACAAAATACACCAGATGCAATGAACAAGTGGTGAAAAATGGAAATCTCATGGAATTAAAAGTGAGCTAAGAAAATCCTTTACCTCGTGTCTGACATAACTCGTTTGTTCCTTATTCATCATGAATAATAAACTAAAGTCAATATATATTTACATAAGAACATTTTTCAATTTTATTATCCTTTTTATATCAATTATTACCATTTTATAAACATTATTCAATCAATTAAGTTAATAATTGTCGTTTGGTCGATATTTGGTACTTGTGTCAAAAATGAACACCTTATAATTACAAGTTGTCCATGTGGTCAATAGTCCATTATATCCAGAATGATATTCATAATTTAGATATCATATGAGTAATATATATCCAGTATATATGTGTATTTATAACAGTACATAACATTTTGGAGATAAGAAATTAAATGCACCGTTCATGGAGGCGATAAGTCATACGTACACATAAACGCTACTTTCATTTCTATTTAATATTTTAGTGGAGTTAAAACATAATTATACATAGGTATATTATAATTCCAGTATAATATAATATATAATATCATTAAATATATACTTTATACATCCCACATATTTCATTAAGGAGTCATATCACTTTGAGGGGGCGATAGTCCGCACTTCCTCAAATTAAATTATCGTGTTTACCCATTATGGAAACTATAAAGGTAGGATATAAATGTAAAATAAAGAAGTATAAAAAAAAATATAAACATAATATATATCATATATAAATATAGTTTCATCTTAATGGTCACCATGAGAGGTGGTATAAGATAATCGAACCATCGTCGTTTCGTTATATGTTAGTTTACAATCCACAGAAATAGTATGTTCTTCACCCATTAAATGGAGGTGTGTGTAAGTGTAGTTTAAATACATCTCATAAAAACATCATAGTATATTGATGATAATGGGGTTGTGGTAAAAGTAAGGAGTAAAATGTGTTTAGGGGTTGGAGAAGTAAAAAAAATTAAAAGAAGTGAAGAAGAACTGTTACCTTTAATTTGGGTAGCTTCCTTTGGTTTGAACCAAAAGGACTTATTGAAGTTCCTTATGCCTAAGGTAAGGCTTTTAGGAGGAGTATAGGGATATAGGAATATTAATAGGTCAGATTTTGGAAGAGAAAAAATGTTTGAGAGGTGTTATGAATTGGTTAGAAGTGGTGTTCTTTTATAAGGGGAAGGAGGGGCTATTTAGGAAAGTGTGAAAATATTATTTTATTATATATTGATATTCGGTTTCTAAAGGTCCAAAACTAATTAAATTAAAATATAGGAAGACTCATGGTAGAAAGAAAATCATCCAATAATAATTGGACAGGTTTTGGATGTTATTTTAATATTTATAATCATATTTATTTAAAACATTTATTAATGAGGTATATACTACATCATTATTGTGTCATAAATAATTTAATTTGTTTTTTGTATAAAAATTATAAAAATATACCATTATATATTAAATTTTATTATAGTTTCAATGAATATTTATAGTAAAAAATATAACTTATATAATTCCATGTAAAAATTAATTTACTAAAAGATATTTGTGTGTGTCATTTTTGCCTTTAAATTAAATTAATTAATCTAAAGTGTCTCTATCACTCTTAAGTGGCTCTATGGGATCCCAAAATCGACCCCATTCTGAATATGGTCCCCCATGACTCATCCAATAAGGTTAGGACAAGTGTTAAGGTAATTTTGTATTATTATGATATTAGTTTTACCTTGAATTACCATATTACCCTTTAACCGCATTAAATAAAAGTCAAAAGTTACTATTCGCCAAAAATTATTTTCATCTTATTGAACAACATTTTACTTACTAATAACAACCATGTATGTCAGGTTTTTGAAATTCAATTCATAGATGTGGTAAAATTTCATTTAAATGAAAAAGTTAGTTTTCTTAACTACTACTAAGTGGTTTCACTATTCGTCAAAAATTAATGATTTTCAGAAAGATACCACAAATTTAGTCTAAGATATATTTGATATTCCGATTTCAAAAATTATTTCTATTTTACAAAATTCAATGAATAGGTGTTTCAGTAATTAATTTAAAATTAATTCCCATTGTCAAAACAAATAGCATGTTTTTAAAAAATAATAAATGTCAAAAGAATGACACTTGTTTATGTCCAATTTCAATATGAAATTATTTCCAATGAACAATATTAGATTAAATGGTAAAAATATATACTAATTACACTTTAAAACCAATTAAAAATATAATCTAACCATATAAATAAATTTTATTAAATGGTACTTTTGAATTAAAATACAGTATTTTTCACTATTCATTAAAAAATGAACTTTATCAAAAAAAATACCCAAAATTTACCAAAAGTAAATTTTGATGTCCAGAATCAAAATATGAATTTTATTTTTTCAAATAGAATATATAAAAATGACCACAACTGTATTTAATGAGGGTTCTCCATCAAAAGGTGGTAAATCGATCTTTTACTGAATATTTGAGTATTCATGCTTAAAATTAGATTCATTCATATTTTAAGCCCATAACTTTTATTGGATATTTGTAAAAAGATTTAACAAACATATATAATCATATTTTTATTATTTTTATTCATTCCTTCCAATACAATTGCTAGGAATTAACTACCATTTTAAAAAAATAATATTATATTATTAGTGTGCAACGTATGATTTCAATGAAACCCGTTGTTGAGTATCGGTTACTCCATCAAACATAGTGTCCCCTTTAATGTAAAATTAATATTTAATTCATACATATTAAAAAATTTGAAAATTGTATTATTCCTTATTTATCTGGGATGTTGCAGTATGTAAATTATGGAATATAATATTAATTCTTAAAATATATATTTCTACATCATCCATGTATTGTGGTGATGAAAAATGAATCACATCACATCTTAAAGATGGATATCTAAAAGTATGCATGAATTGTGTTATCATTTTCTTTTTCATGGAATGGTACGAATCTAAATGATATATCATTATTTCAAAATGATAATTACATCCTGAATATCATATATAAAAATTAATTTGATAATTATAACATCTCATTAGAGACCATGATGAAAAAATATTATATTATCTCGTGAGGTGGTGGTCTATCGTACACAATAATGATGATTTAATTTATCTTTCGGTTAAAAATGAGAAGTACATAGGTTAGTAAAATAACGTAATATCGTATAAATACATTGAATATACTAGATTTACTATTTAATCAATATTGGATATGGGTTGGGATTTTGGAAGAATAAATAAACCATCTTATATGAACTATAATATTGTTATTTTGTTTAAAAAATATTTATGGAATTATAATGGGTGTTTTATGATTATATTTTGTTAGGTATTGGTTAACTAAATTGGTTTTTTATGTGTTGGTAAAAGAGAATAGTATATTTTATTTTATAATATAGGGGAGGGGCTCTCCAAAAATTTCTCAAAATTTTAAATAAGTATAAATTAACTTTCAATTGAAAATGTATCCTAACTAAGTTATTTCCAAAGATAATATTAGGATGGTTCAAAATACTATCATATAATAGAAATAAATACATTTTTTCTATTTATAACCCTATATCTTGGTTTTAATCCATTGTTTAAAACCTTATCTCCTACTATGATGACATCTATTTTTACACATTGAGGGTTATATAGTTATAATTTAATGAAAAACAACCCATAAATGGACCATGGGTTAAATTCTTTACATTATCCTAGTAAATTGCCTATATATAGAATTTTTATATATCCCATATACTTTTATAAGGTATTGTTATTATAAATTATCCATTTTTAAATTTTAGAATGGTTTATTATTCGGAATTTAATAATATAAATATAACCTGGACAAGTTGAATAAATTATTTTAAAGAATCCCTAAAATGTCATTTTAATCACGAAAATTCATTATTCAAATAATTTATATCAGTTTTTCATTACAATATTTTCAATATAATTAATTTTATTTTTTAACTAAATAATAAATGACCAAATCATCATTGTGCAGGAAATGGAGTTAATTATTTAATCAAAAAAATTACAAATAAATTCCCATGATAAATATTAATGTTACTGATTTCAAAATACAATTTATAATTGAACATTTACTCTTGATGGGACTATATTAAATATAACAAACTTATTAAAAATAAGAGCATGACATGTTTAACATTTGTTTAAATTAAATCTTATATCAAATGGGTGAAAACCACATTTTATTTTTTATTTTCATATTTTCATAATAAATTTATAATTAATATAACTAAATAATTCATGAATAAAAATATATATTATAATTATTAATTAGATCCTTAATTTGGATGTTACATTTTACCTCCTTTTAGAAATTACATTCTCACAATTTGAATTTGGGATAAAAAACCATTAGTTTTCTATTTCAAAATACAACTGTTGAAATAGCATAATATAAAAAGAGTTAAAAAACATCCACTTAAATATAGAAAAAAGGTTGTATTAATGTAATCTATAATAACACATAATTGGATTCCATGAATTATAACATAAGTGGGATGTTAAAACATAGGTATAGAAAAAAAAAATAACACTCAAGGATAGATGGAGAGTGATAGAAAATGTGGTAGTGTGAATGTTGACCATAAAAAACCATAAATATATGATACTTTAAAATTCCATTTATGTCTCTATAAAAAAAATTAATTGATACATTTTTTCCAAATCAATTTCCAAGGGATGTTTATTTGTTTTACTAAATAGGAATAGAACATAAAAAAATTAAATTACATGATAAGTATAATTTAATCAATTAATGAATTTCTATGACAACTCATTTTTTATTCTAAATTATGAGTCATTAAGATGAATTATTAAAGTATGGGTCACTATAATCAAATTCTACAAATACAAAAATACATAGTAGTATAAAACTATACCCCTCTTATTATTATACATTAATCAAAACCAAAATGGTTCAAACAAGATAAATTAATTCTCTAAAATAGAATAAACCAATGTATGAAGAAAACTACTTTAATATCCCAAATTCAATTGTATTACAAAATCTTCAACATAAATCAATTCATAAATAACCATCCTCAAAATATTGGAGACTAATATTCAAACCCAAAATTAGGAAGTATTTGATCATATTTTTTTCCAGGGTAAATGGTAAAGTTTATCTCAAATTATCATCAATGACTCCTAATGTCTAAAACCAAAAATTTAATTTCTTATATCACATAATATCGATGATATTATATCCAATTCCATAAATAAACTGAATAACCATTAATTAAAAATAACATCTCATATGATTAAAATATATAATTCCACTATTATTTCATATATAAAATCCAATATTATTAGCTTCAAATTAATCATATAGGGTTCCAAAAATAGTGTGTTTCTTCTAAAAATACATTAATCACAAATTCACCAAATCGTTTTCCAATCCTATGTTTATCTATTAATTATAATATATGGTCCAAATACAATCATAAACATTACCCCAAAGAATTTTTATATAAGTAAAATAAATTTCATACTAACAAAGACATCACGTAGGCTAGTGGTATGTGATACACCCTTGGATCCCATCGGTATTCAGTTCAATACCCATTGCATTTATGGATGTGACAAGTTTTCATTCATCCCACATTATTCCTTTTTCGAAAAATACCTTAATAAATTCGTCCATAATTCCAAAAATATGAAAACAATAATCAAAATAACCCTAATATGGTCAACATTAAATAAATTTTTTAACATATAAGGCAATCTCATAGCACTCATTTTTCAAATGAAAATGCAATATCCTATATTCAACTCAAAACCAATTATATTATAAACCATAAATTATACAAATACCTCTTAAATTTTTCCATGATAATTAATATATTTATTCATGAAATAATATTTTTAATAAATCCTATTCAAAACTGAAGGATTGTATTAACCTAAATGAATCTCTAAGTATGATTAATCTCATACTCATACACAATTTAGAATAATAAAAATAGTGTCTAAAAAATTTAAGATAAGATTAAACATTAAATTTTATTCCAAGGATAGTATTCACAACTCTCCATATTACCAGAGCTAAAAAAATACTTATATGTAATTTTATATAAACTAATATCTTATAAAAACTATTTGGAAATTACTTTAATCCATAGATATTCTATTTTTAAAAATAATATTTCACATTCATTTTACAAAAATATTTTTTAGAGTTTTATATAGTTAGTAAAAAATCTTAAATAGTAATCTCATACATTGAAAGTGGATACATCAACACAGAATTTATTTATTTTTAAATAGAGAGCCATAAAAATTAAACATGATTTATTTTCATGAATTTTTTTATGAAATTCAACTTTAATTCTTACTTTTTTCATAATAATAACTAAAACTAATGATTTTTAAAAAAAATGATGAATGAGTGAAAAAATATTTATATGGGACATAAAATTAAATAACATTATTAGATATATGAAAAAACAAAAACTCGTTGATTGTTTATAATTATCATCAATGTTTTTTGAGGGTATTAAATAAAACATTCCTCATGGATAAAATAAAACAAATTTTTCGCAATGAAATCCCATGAAAACCATTAAAAGAAAATAAATTGTCTTTTGGATGGATATGAAATCAAGTTCATCAAGTATTTTAAAAAAGTGTCACAAATATGTGGATCCCAGTTAAATCTATAGGATAAACCATTTGGTAACACCATATGTTTTACCTCAATAGAAAATATACATCACCCAATGCGTGAGAGTTCTATATGGGGGCACCCAAAGCCATAATTGGATCAACAATCAGTATTTGGGAATAAACAATTTACAAGACATATGATGCTCACCCATGAGATATAATGGGTATAAAATGGTATTATAAGTTGTATTGGGAACACCCATTATACATATAATTCTCATGTACTATATAACAAATAAATTATTTTATAATTTTACTATTCATCATAAAACCATTGAGAAAAAAAATTAAAACCCATATTTAAAAAAAATTATATCAAAATAACAATTATTTTAAAGCCCTGTTTGAAATTATAGAATGACCAAAATAATGTAAATAGAGTTTTTTCATTGAAGTATAATTCATTAATAACATTATTAAGGTAAATAACATTTCCATGATGAAAACAGTCATTTCAAATATATAACATTTATAAAGTAAATAATTTTACAAAAATTACAATATATAATTGTAAAGGTTGCATCAAAGGAAATATTAGTCATGGTAGTAGTAATAATTGTTCGTTAAGTATAAGTTAAAAACATTTCATTCAATATTTTTGTCAAAATAATCATATAGTACATCATTTGGAAAATGAAAAAAAAAATATTCTGTTCAAACCATTATGTAAATAGTCAAACATGGAAATAAATAAAAATTAAAATAATAATATAATTATAAAAAACCTTCATTGAAATATTTGTAGAAAATATGGATATGGGATAAAAAATGAGTAACATGGGAAACATTAAAAATAAAGTCTCTTACCTTGATTCCGACTAATCATATAAGTCCTTTATCATTTTAAATAATAAATTTAGGTTATTTTATACATTCATAATAATTTTTTAAAAAGTTATATTATTCCATTTACATAACTTATTAACATGTTATATACAATTACATAATAATTTAATTTCACACCGGGCATTTTGACGATATTCAGATCATCAGTCCATAATGAATATGATAGGATGGATATGGTTAAAGATACTAGCATTCATACATATTTAAGATAATATTAATGAAATTATTATTACATTAGTATTGTAATTATTATATTAAATCAAACAACTAAATATGGTTGGGAAAAATCAACTATGTTACCATCATTGAGATGGTTGGTCGTACCCACACATGAGTAATGTTTCCATTTTTCAATAATTATTATATAAGGAATATAATTATGTTATAATATTAAAATATTTATTGTAATAACATAAATATAATTTTAACCCTTCAAATATAATTATATATATATTATCCCTATTATGTGTTGATTATGAATAAAAAACATCACTTAATAGAGGTGGTAATCTACACATACGTATTATCGACGTTATTATTTTTATGTTAATGGAAAGGTAAGAATATAAATTATTTATTATATTTTTATACATATAATTATATTATTAATAAAATTTATAGATATTAATTCTAGTATTACAACATGACTTGACAGATGGTGATGAAAAGCGATTAAAATCCCTTTGGGAGGTTGTAGTCTGTTGTACACATGGATAATGATTTAATTTCTCATTTGATGGAATATGAGATATAAATTGGTCATTATACTAAAATAATAACATGTTAGTATTTTTAGGATACTGAAATTTGTATTTTTATCATGTTTGAATATGTTTTGATGGACGTGGAAGTGGAAAAAATACTAAAACATGAAAATAAAAACTATACCTCTTGTTTGGAAAACCTCAATTACATATATTGAGACCTCTAATGTTGTTATTATACATAAAACCCCTCTATAATGAGGATAGGGATTCTATAATGGTATTTGGGTATTTAATGTAAGATAAAAATTGTTTTCCTTGTGATAAAAGAAGAAAAAGACGTTCCCTTCTTTTATTGAGTTAAAGGGAACTCTTGACATTTACCAAAATATTGAATTAATATAAATTTAATTTCATTGTAAAATGGACTCAAAGAGATCTATGTAGAATATAACTAGATTATAGTTATAAAAATTTCCAAAAAAAAATATACATGACTTTACTATATTAATACAAATAACATTTGGTTTCAACCATCACTTAACTAAATTACCTTTTACTGTTACAACATGGATTTCTACTCAATGAGTACCACTATATTTGAAAATAAATAAAAAAGACCCATAAATGGATCACTGATGATATATAAAATATTATACTAATCTCTTTGTGGCATTTAATATTTTTATTAATTTTATATCACTCAATATATTATTATTTACTATAAAATATCCATAACGTAATATTTTGAACTATTCATTTCATTGACTTTAATAATATCAGGAAATGACAAAAACATAAAGCATATTATTTTAAAATATATCTAATAGGGAAAGGTAATATATTAAATTCATTGATAAAATTAGTCATATCTAATTTAAATTATTTTAAAAAAATTAACACCATTTATTTGATTTTTAAAATAAATAATTAATTAATTAATCAGTGTTGTGAAAGAATTTAAGGTATTTTTCTTGTTAATTATAATAAAAAATAAATTTCCATGTCTAAGATAATACTTTTAACTTTTAAAATAATATGTATATATAATCATATATTCTAGATAACAATATATTTAAAATCATACACTTATAGAAAACAATATTGTGGAATGATTGAAATTTATTTAAATAAAATATTATAAAGGTAATAATGTCATCCATAGAGTCTCAAAATAAAAAATAAATCAGACCCTTGTATGATTATGGTTGTTATTTAATCATAAAAAACATTTTATTCTTTATTTTGGGTTATATAAGGGTTCTTATAATTTTATTTTTAACCTAAATTATCCAAATGAGCATTTAATTTCAAACTAAATTTTGTAATATTACTAGTTACATCACCAAAATATAATATGGGCCTCATACTATATTTTTACAAACAAATTTTCAATTTGGAATCCATTTTTCAAATTTCATAACCTAAATGTTTCATAATTTAATTAAAAAATGAACACGAAGAACATAATGAAAAATAGTTTTTCATAAACATCCCCTTCAAATAAATTTGTTTTATAATAATTAAATTATAAAATGATTTTTAAAACTATAATTTTATAATTTTAAATAAAATATAAAAAATTTAAATTCAAATCTAATTGAATTCATCTTTTTTTCTATATAAATAATTTAAATTGATATAATTTTTTTCAATAGAAATTGTTTTTTTCATTATTCCAAAAAAATATTTTCATAAATTATTTAAAATTTTAATCTATATATAATTTTGAGTGTAAGAACCCAGATATTATTTTTAGGAATGATTTTCTTTTTCTAGTGTTTTTTTGATAAAAAGCAGATTTTCTGAAATTTTTTGTTGTGCACGCCATGTACTTTATGAGTACATGTCGTGAACTCAGTTACCACGGGTAGTCGGGTGCTGGCCGTGTAGTGGCCATGAAAAATGCTATGTGTGGTGACCTAGAGACTGCTTAATGTGGGGGCCGGTGAAGGCAAGTACACGTCGCGTACTTATAAAGTACACGCTGTGTATTTTTTCATTAAACGCACTGGGGTTGTGTTTGGCGGACTGAACTTTCTACTTCTCGACCTAGTTCATTCGAGAGAACCCATATGACCATGATCTTTCCTCGAGCCCTCGATTGATCTTCTGTTCTCTGAATCGAACTCCTTTGGTTGCGTTGGAATCGCATCTATGAGTTCTCTCTTCTACTTGAGCACCTTTTTTTATTCATCCTCTTTCTCAAGTTATCGTCAGTTGAGTGATTTTATCTTTTTTTGTAGATCTATGGTGTTCTTGGGTGATTCAAGGCTATAGGTTCACCTATATCGTTCCTACAACACCGAGGTAGGTGGTTTGTGACATTCCATTGAAATTCTTTGAGTTATATATGAAAAAGTTCCCAATACCCTTGATCCGGGTATTGCGTGTTTAATTTTTTTCCCTATTATTTTCCTGTTATTCTTGTATGCTTGAATAGAGGTTAATTGAATGAGAATAGGGTTAATTTCTATGCTTTGGAGGTGTTTTGCCATGCATTTTTATTTATGTCTTTTTGGTCTTGCTTAGCCTATTAGGCTTCCTTGAATGTTTCCCATGAAAGTATTGTTGGATGGATTGGTTTTGTTTATCTTCCATGTTATTATGTTGTAGACTGTTAGACATGTTTTTCTTGAAGTTTAATTTGGCTGATACACATTGCTATGCTTGTTTGACTTAAACAGGGCCGTGAGAACCTGGTGTAGTGGACCATAGAGAGAATAGACATAATGGCTTCTCTAGAGTGTCAATTATTTTATCACATTGTGATTCCATAAGAGGGATTAACGCTAAGTGATCCCTTAGAGGGTATATAGTTACCTTACGAGGCCACGGGGGGAATTGACGTTCAGTGCTTCCTTAGAGTACCTATAGTTTCTGTTGAAAGACTATACAGGGAATTGACAGTGAGTGATTCCTCAGAGAGACTTTAATCATACTTGTTTAAAAGAGGAATTGACATTGAGTGCTTCCTCAAAGAGCCTTTACAAAAGTTGAACCAGAGGTTTTAGACTGTGTGCACATCCTAGAGGGTTGCTTGTGTTTTCTATGTAATTCTAGAGGGGATAAGCTGTGAGTACATCCTAAGGGGTTACCTTTTGTAACTATCTTCAAACTTGATGTGTGGTATTTTTGAATTCCTTGTAACTGTTTAAATGTTTACTGTTGTGTACTTCCTTTTTTTACTGCTTCTTTTGCGTATTTCCTTCCATATATATTCATTGAGTGTTGGGAATAGATCTCTTTGTGGTTTCCTACTAGTATTTATTCTCTCACTCTGTTTGGGTCATTCTCTTGGGCCCAAATAGATTATATTGTTGCAGGTATAGATAAGGGCATGTGCCCTTCTACTTCTGGTACTTGACTGCTTGGAGTTGGAGAGCATGGGACCAATATTTGGCTTGCGATGTTGTGGAGTTGTTTGCTATTTTCTTTGTACTTGGTTTTTGTATTGTATTCCAGCATTGTGATTTGTTTGGCTTCTTTCCTAGACGTATGTATCATGCATCATTTATATATATGTTCTCTAGTTGTTAATTTATTCAGACTTCTATTGTTTCTTGTTTTTTGATATTATTACTGCTTCCGCTGTTGTTATCTGTAACTATTCCATTGTGTTACTCTGCCAATGAGGGAATAGTTTCCCCACTATCACACCAATGGCCCTCGCTGCTAGTCAGCAGCCTCTGGTGTTTGGGGAAATGCGCTTGAGGCTATGTGACCATCTGGGGACGGCGCGCCTCTGGGTGGCTTCTGAAACCGAGATATTACAAAGAGGTATCAAAGGAATTATTTTCTCTTGACTTACTATTTGGAGACTATATAAAGGGATAGAAAGAAATAGGTACTTGGAAATAAGTTGTGCCCGAGAGTTTCTAACCCGTGTACTGGGAAAATCCAATCTACCTCATTTATTGCAATTTTTTTGGATTTGCAATTTTTATAGTTGATATGATTTCACCTTGAGTGATTCCCATGTTTTGTGATGTTATTATTAATGATTTTGAGGTTTTATTTTTGATGTAACCTTCTGAGATGAGGGTAGGTCATCTCATGCATCATATATGAACTTTCTAGAAATCACAAGTAATGCATTCTTTCCATGCCATTAAGGTTGAATTAGCGATTTTATGTTATTATGATATATGTTGTGCTAGAAATTCATGTTATTGTGAGAGATTCCTTGATAAAAAAATATTCCTACAATTTAATAGGGTATTGTTTGTGTAAGTTTTTTATTGAATGAACGCCAAACTTTGGTTCTGGAGGTGTTGTGGGCCCTCACGGATCGGAATTTGTCCCTTTAAGGTTAGTTTCAGTGTTTTCTAGGCTCTGGGGTAGTTTTGAGGCTTAGTGTTCAGAATAACCCGGAATACACGTCGTGTAATGTTGAATACATTCCATGGGTTCTTCTATTCAAAATGAAATTGTTTTTCTTAAGTACACTCCGTGTACCATATGTACATGCCATGTAGTATCTAACTGTGTCTTAGAGTTTGTGGGAAGAGACACGGGGTTTGGAAATCTTTGGTAGGACACGCCATGTACCAGATGTACACACCGTGTTGTAGAACCGTATAACCAGCCATTTCACTAACAACACAGGTCGGTTAAGTCTTCTCTAATACATGTTGTGTCCATCTGGAACACAGCATGTAGTGTAACCCGAGTACCGACTGTGTAATGAACAACACGGGTTGGAGAAATCATCTTAGTACATGTCGTGTCCATCTGGAACACACCATGTAGTGTGAGCTATGTATCTAGCTGTGTCACTAACAACATGGGTCGGTGAAGCACATTTAGTACACGCCGTGTCTTGCACTAGCACACCGTGTAGTCTCATTCTAGGAGAACTGTGTGGCCTAGCCATGTAAGGGAACTTTGGAAAAGGAATAGTATTCATGTTCACACTGTGTATAAGGAAAACACGTTGTGTATGGGTTTGTTACATGACCAGTTTGGTAGAGGTACATTCCAAGGTGAAAGGCTTAGTGGAACATGTCGTGTAGGCATTATACAAACCGTGTATCCATTTTTTGAAAAACATGAATGCTTTCTTCTCTTGTTCCCTCCTAACTCTTATAGTTTTCAGTCCTTGATAATTTTGATCTAAGTTGTGCACTTCACATTGAAGAGGCATGACATTGAAACATCCTTCAGTTGTATTCTAGTTATAGGGAAACGATCAAACACTAGACAAGACAAAACAAGGACTTCCAGCAGATCCTCCAGTTGTTCCAGTCTTAGTACCGCCCGTAATTCTGGACACAGGTGCAGACGACCTATTCCGAGAGGTCCTTATGAGGTTTATGCAGGCCATCCAGGGAGTAATTCCACCTTCCCCCATCGATGGAAGAATTGATGCGGGTTTTCCAGCAGCAACATCCTCCCACTTTCAAAGGGGAAGGAGGTCCTCAGGCTGCAGAGTCATGGTTATAAGTCGTTCTTACTATCTTTAATCATCTTGAGATTCCTTTAGAGAGGAGGGTCAATCTCGCTATGTACATGCTTCGGGAATCAACCAAGAGATGGTGGGATGTGATCTCAAAAGAGGGACTCAGTATATGGATTGGGAAGAGTTTTAGCGTACCTTCTTCTATCTAGAGACTTTGAGGGTAGATCAAGCCCAAGGGTTCATGAGTTTGGAGCATGGTACTATTTCTGTTATGGAGTATTCTTATTTTTTCATCGAGCAAGAGCACTTTACACCCTTTCATGGGGGTGATGGGTTGTTCCTGGTATAGAAGTTTTAGGATGGTCTGAGGCACGACATCTAATCATAGGTGAAAATCTTTTGGTTTACATCCATCACATCTATAGTCGACTAGATGCTGATCACGAAGTGAAATCTGAGGGATTCTGGAGTTGTGAGAGAGGGAGGCTCAACACCTGGAGTTAGTATCCCTCATATTGATAGTAGGAAGCACCAAAGGTTGTCTTCACATGGTGAACCAAGGAGGCAAGACAGTTCTTCTGGGTTCCAGGTGGTATTCTACCAGTGCGGAAAGAGTGGTCATACGAGGCCAATTTTCCCAAGAGACCCAGTGGACTTTCGATCTTGTGGAAAGATGGTCCATATTCAGTTTTTCTATCAGATCTTTTCACCAGTAGCTCGTGATAGGGGGTCTTCTATGAATCCTTGTTCAGGTGCATCGCCACCAGTTTCTCATCAGTCTAGTAACTGAAGTTATTTTGGGCATTCAGGCCAAGGTGGAGGTCACGACTGTGGTAGTCAGTCACCAGGCTTTCAGCGATAGTAGGGTCGATCAGCTCAGGGTGGTCAGACAGGGTGACATGGATGCAGTGCAGGTCAGACTTTTGCAGTGGAGCAAACCGAGCAGGAGTAGAATCCCAGACACTTTATAGTTCGAGGTTTGATCTTAGTCACCTAAGTTTTAGCTTCTTCTCTTTTCAATATAGGGTCTTCCCATAACAATATATATATTCTTTTTGTGGAAATCCTTGGTCCATGTATCTTTACTTTTTTTTTGATTTATTGACGTTGGACACACCATTGGGGACTAGAACGGTTAGTATAGGTCAGAGCAAGGAGTTCCCTCTTGAGTTTGGTGGGTGTCACTTCTTATAGAACCTTTATGTCATAGAGATGACGAGTTAAGATGTCATTTTCATAATGGACTGGTTAGTTCCCTTCTACGTAGTTGTGGACTTCTATCGTCGTAGGGTGAGTTTCACTTCACCAGAGGGAAGATCATTTCTTTATTAAGGAAAATGGGATGTCCAGGGGAGCAGAGCAGGACCCGAGCATCATGGTTTGAGAGGAGTTACAACCTAGATTTCTAGTATTAATTTGGATGGCCAGGGGACTTCTTAGATGGACTTTCCTCCTGTGGTAGATTGTTTCAGGGATGTCTTCCCAGAGAACTCTTCTGGTTTGACTCTATAGTGAGAGGTAGACTTTTCTATTGATCTCATTCCAGGAGTGGAACCGGTGTCCATTCCTCCTTATAGGATGGATGCACAAGAGTTACAGGAGCTAAAGATGCAGTTGGAGGAGTTGTAGGAGAAGGTTTTTATCTGACCTAGTACTTCTCCTTCTGGTTCTCCTTTCCTGTTTGCGAATAAGGAGGACAGTACTCTCCAAATTTGTACTTATTATCAAAAGATGAACCAGTTTACGGTCAATAACTGATACCCCTTGCTGAGGAATGATGATCTCTTGGATCATCTTTGAATATCCTGGGTGTTCTCGAAGATTGACATGAGATCCGGTTACCCTATGTGGCATGTTAGTCCATCTGATATACATCTTACAACTTTCCATAGTAGGTTTGTTCTATATGAATATGTGGTTATGCCGTTCGGTCTCACAAATGTGCCTTCAGTTTTCATGGCACTGATGAACCGAGTGTTCTATCCATACTTGGATTATTTCGTGGTGGTTTTCGTGGATGATATAATGGTGTATAATCACACCCAACACGAACACTCTACCAATATTGAGATCATTTTGAGTAAATTGAGAGAGAATTAGTTATATTCTATGCTCCCAAAATGCCACTTTTGGATGGACCAGATTCACTTTTTCGGTCATGTTATCTCAGAGACAGGAGTATCAACAGACCTAGAAAAAGTGAGGGTTGTAGTTTCCTAGGAGCAACCGAAGAATTTTTTTCGAGGTATAGAGTTTTCTATGTCTAACTGGATACTACAGAAATATCATACATGACTTCTCATTCTTATCAGTTCCATTGACAGACCTGACTAAGAAGGGTTCAAAGTTCTTTTGGTCAAATTCTTGTGAGTCACCCATTTAGGATCTGAAAGGGAGGTTAACTTCGGTATTGATACTAGTTTTACCAAATCCAGGAAAGAGATACATTATTTACTATAATGCATCAGGTATCAGGCTTAGAGCAGTGCTAATGTTGGAAGAAGGAGTCATTGCATATGGGTCTCGGTAGTTGAGGCCACATGAGAGGAATTACCCGACACACGATCTTGAGATGGTTGTTTTTATTCATGACTTGCATTTTTGTAGACATTATATTTTGGGACAGAATTTTTTGGTTTTCATGAACCAAAAAATTCTTAATTATATCTTCAACCAGCATGACTTGAATTTTAGATAGTGAAGGTGGGTTGAGTACCTTCAGTCTTTTGACTTTGATCTTTCTTACATGAAAGGGAAAGGCAATGGAGTGGCTGATGTGCAGAGTAGGAGGACTCAAATAGAAGTATTTCATGAGTCCAACAGTGAGAGGAATCTTATGGATCTATTCTCTGAGATTCCTTTGGAGTTGCATGATAGACAGGGGAAAAGTTTCTTTCTTTTGTAACTATTACCTCCACTCTTATTGATCGGGTGCGAATGAGGAAGCTATCTGATTTCAAAGGCCTAGTCCTATGGGAAAGTGTGTTGGGAGAGGACCCTATTCTTGGATGGATCATATGGGATGATGAGATCTTGGATTTATATGGGTGTGTATGGGTGTTAGCAGGCTTATGTGAGGAGATGATGTGGTACTTTCACTCTTAGTTTGGGAAGTTCTTCCTGGTGTCACCAAGATTTATTATAATCTACACCATCAGTATTGGTGTCCAGGTATGAAGAGAGTTGTTGATGGTTTCATGATGAGGTGTTCCACCTGTCAGTAGGTGAATGCAGAACATCAGTGACCAGTAGGGATTTTTTCATACTTACCCATTTCTGAGTAGAAATGGAATGATTTCGTGATAGACATTATGATAGGTTTTCCAAGGTCACCTCAAGGGAATGATGTTGTTTGGGTTTTCATTGACAGACTCATGAAGGATTCTCATTTCTTCAGATATACCTTCAGTTTTGATGATCTCGGGAGGTTGTACATCTGAGAGATTGTACGTTTACATGGGGTTCCACACTCCATTGTTTCAAACAGGGATGCACGTTTAACTTCTTCGGTCAGGCAGGGGCTACAGAAAGCCTTGGGTACACAAATGTTTCTGAGTATAGCTTACCCCCAGACAGATGGCCAGTCCAAGAATATGATTCAGGTGCCTGAGGACATGCTTCGAGCATGTATCCTAGATTTTGTAGGTTCCTGGGATAAGCACATACCTCTTGTGGAGTTTTCCTACAATAATAGATTTCAAGAAGCTATTCAGATGGAACCTTATGAGGCTTTTTATAGTAGGCCATTCCGATCACCTTTATGTTGGCTAGAAGTAGGAGAGGCAACTATACTGGGACCTCAACATGTCCAGGAGACCATATAATAGATAGAGATGATTCGGAAGAGGATGGCTATAGCATAGTCTCGACATAAATCTTATACTAATCGGTGGAGACGACCACTAGAGTTCAAGGTCAGGGATCAGGTTTTCTTGCATGTCACACCAAGGTCGGGGAACAAGAGGATTAGGAGACAAGGTAAGCATTCACTGAGGTAATTCAGGCCATTTTAGGTTTTGGAGAGAGTTGGGGTGGTTGCCTATTGGTTATAGTTATCTCAATGGTGTAGGGATATGCACGACATTTTATAAGTTTCTCAGCTCTGACATTACCTCTCATTCCCATCTCATTTTTTCAACCCAGGGAGATTGAGTTAGAGGTGGACGCCTCCTTCGAGGAGCATCCTAACTGGATTTTTGATCGCAGACCGAAGGTTCTCTGTGGTTGTTCTGTTCCTCTGGTACGAGTGCAATGGGAGCACGGGTGGGTAAAAGATGAGACCTGGGAGAGGGAGACCGATGTAGGGTCACAGTGGCCGGAGCTATTTGAGGATTCTTCTTTTACGCCACCATGCTAGGGAAATTCAGGAAAGAATTTATTTAAGGGGGGAAGTTTTTAAGAACCTGGATCTTTTTTTCAGGAATGTTTATTTGTTGTTGTTTTTATGAAAAAAATGGGGGGGGGTTTGTAAATTTTTTAAGTACATTTCATGTACATTATGTGTACATGGCGTGTACTCGGTTAATGCGGGTAGCTGGGTGCTGGCCGTGTTGCAACCCTGCATACGGCCATGTGTGGTGACCTGGAGACCACTTAATGTGGGGTCCATTGAAGGCAAGTACATTTCATGTTCTTTCTTTTTTTCATTAAATTCACCAGGGTCATGTCTGATGGACAGAACCATCTACTTCTTGACCTAGTTCGTTCGAGAGAACCCATATGACCGCGATATTTCCCCGAGCCTTCGATCGAGCATCCATTCTCTGAATTGAACTCCGTCAATTGCATTGGAATCACATTGGTGAGTTTTCTCTTCATATTCAACCGCTTTTTCTAATTTTTCTTCTTTCTCATGTAATAATTGGTTCATATTTTTTAACACTTTTGTAGATCTATGCTGTTCTTGGGAGATTCAAGGCTTGAGGTTCACTTATATTGATCCTATAACACCAAGGTAAATGGTTTGTGCCTTTCCATTGAAAATATTTGAGTTATATGTGAAAAAGTGTCCAATACCCTTGAATGGGGTATTGCGTGTTTTCTGTTTTAGCCCTATTATTTTCCTGTTATGCTTGTATGCTTGAATAGAGGTTAATTGAATGAGAATAGGGTTAATTTCTATGCTTTGGATTTGTTTTCCCATGCATGTTTGTTTATGACCATTTGGTCTGGCTTAGCCTATTAGGTTTCCTTGTTTGTTTCCCATGCCTAGTATTGTAGGATGGAGTGATTTTGTTTATCTGCTATGTTGTTATGTTGTAGACTGTTATCCATGTACTTCTTGAGGTACTTAGCCCGATACGCATTGTTATGATTTTTTGACTTACACAGGGTTGTGAGAACCTAGTGTAGTAGACCATATGGAGAATAGATGTTAGGGCTTCTCCAGAGTGTTCGTTATTTTATCATGTTGCGAGACCATAGGGGGGGATTGACGCTGAGTGCTCCCTCAGAGGGTCTATAGTTACATTACGAGGCCATAGGGGGAATTGACGTTGAGTGCTTCCTCAGAGTGCTTGTAGTTTTTGTTAAAATGCTATATGGGTAATTGAAGTTGAGTGATTCTTCAGAGAGTCTTTAACCATACATGGATAAATGGGCAATTGACATTGAGCGCTTCCTCATAGAGCCTTTACAAAACCTAACTAGAGGGGTTAGACTGTGTGTACTTCCCAAAGGGTTGCTTGTGGTTTCTAGGTAGGACGAGAAGGGATAGGCTGTGAGTAAATCTTAGAGGGTTAACTTTTGTGACTATCTTATTAGTTGATGTGTGGTATTTTTTAATGCTTTGTAACTGTTGGAATGTTTACTGTTGATTACTTCCTTGTTTACGGCTTCTTTTGCCTATTTCCTTCCATATATATTCACTAACTGTTAGTAATAGATCTCTTAGTGGTCGAATAGGGGTATTTAGTCTCACACCTTGTTTAGGTCATGCTCTAGGTCCCAAAATTATTATCTTTTTACAGGTTTAGATAAGGGAAAGTGCCCTTATACTTATAGTACTTGACTTCTTGGAGCTAGAGATCATGGGACCAAGCTTTGGCATGCGATGTTGTGGAGTTGTTTACTATTTTCTCTGTACTTGGGGTTTTTTACAGTATTTCAGCATTGTGATTTGTCTAGATACATTTCTAGACGTATGTATCATGAATCATTTATATATATGTGATAAAGTTGTTTATTTCTTCAGACTTTTGTTGTTTCTTATTGTTTGATATTATTACTTCTTCTGCTATTGTGATCTGTTTCTCTTCTACTTTGTTACTCTGCCAATGAGGGCATAGTATCTCTACTATCACACTAAAGGCCCTCACTACTAGTCAGTAGCCTCTGGCTTTAGGGTTAATGTGCTTTAGTCCATGTGACCAACTGGGTACGGGGCACCTCTGGGTGGCTTCTGGAACCAGAACATTTCGTTGAGATACATAATTTAAAAATGATTTTTTCAAATTATAGATCAATAATCTTAAATTTAATCTTTCTAATGGTCAATTAAGAATTAGTTTAATAAAAACCATTACATTTTTTGTTTTATGAATTACATAATATATTTACTATGAATATAAATACATTACTCAATAAAAATATAATTATTCAAATTATTATTATATAATTACTTATGTTATTATAGACGATGTCATTATTTAGATGAAATATGAAAATATTCAACATTATATTTCCTATAAGTTTCATCAAATGAAATCATTGAATTCACATATGAAAAACTAATTTTTATTGGTTATTTCGACATTGGTTATGAGAAAACCGATGCCAAAAGTAAGGAATTACATGGAAGTAATTATATGATTATTATTGAAATAGATAAATAATATATCCATATGTTTTTATAATTATTGAAACCAAAGGAATTCTATAAAATGAAACATAATGCATTGACTTAAATCCATCCCTCATTGTAGTGTCAATCAATATAATTTTTAGCATAGGAAATATTTCATAATTCCAACAATTCTATGCTTTATTTGGAATTTTAAAATATTCTTTTGAATATAATTTGTAATCTATTAATTATTTATAGGGACCAAAAATGTATTTCTAAAATAAAAAATGAATAATTAACATTTATTTTCATTAAGATAATTAATAAAAAATAAATAAAATATACAGTCATATGTATTAATACCCAATGCAAAAAAAACAATTGAAGATCATGTTGAAGAAAGATGTCAATATGTGGAAGAATATATTTAATTTTAATAAATATAACATGAAACGTTTTATAAGGCCTTTATAAATGTCAGCCAAATCATTGTGAATTTTATTCTTTATTTGATAACTGAAAGGTGAGTTTTGGAAAAATTTAAAATATATTTTGGTGAGTTGTATAATTTTTCATTTAAGATCACTCATTTTAATAACCAATGTTAAAATTCCCAGTGTAAAAAATTATAATTTTTTTTTGTAAAAAATAATGTTAAAATATGTTTTTAGTATCGGTTATTAAGTAACCAATATTAAAACTAGCCCTAATAAGGTTTATTTACATCAGTTATAGAAATAAGGGACCTGAAAGAATTTTAGTTATTGGTAACTTATTAATCGATTTTAAAACTATGATGTGAATTAAATTATTTCTTGAAGTGTAATTTTGAATGTGGGATTACATTCAAAAGATCATTTCTTCAACCCTTTTAAAATTTATCAAAAATAATATATATGAAAAAATAAATACAATCAATAAAAATTATAAAATATTTAAATTTTATAGTGATATTTAAAATCAATAATTGCATGCTCTTGGAAGGATTTGACTAAAAAATATTATCCCATAATTTTAACCGTTATATTTTATATAAAAAAATAATACTATTGAAACAACATGATGGCTCCTTGATAATAGAACTATTCATATCAGACAAATTCGATATACAAATGTTTGATTAAATTCCAATGTTAATATCAGTCTCCATGAATATATTATGTCTATGTATCCCATATCCTTATTGGAATGTTTTAAATATAATATCATAATATAATTTGGATTTACCAACCTTCCATAAACACATTTTTGAACCCAAGATAGTTACCATGATCCAAAACTGATATGATATCCATGGTTCAGTAAGTGTTTTGGGAACATCCTAAATATTTTATATGGGAAACAAGAAACATTATCCTAGGATGTAATATAATTTTATATTTACATTTAACATATAGTGTAGTTCCATATTTTATTACATACTAAATTTCATCTCATATTATGTTGAGGATACATTATTCTTGAATTTATGATATGGAATCCAATCCCACCCATATAGATGTTTTTTAGACCGACTCTCAGGAATGTTTTCATGTAGCAAATATATGTTTTCCCAATCTAACAGTTTTTATAGGTATAATAGCTTATATATATATTAAATGAGCCCAATTTTGCATTTAATTAAAATTATATTCATTATTATATATCTTAGGTACCATTTATTGACCATCACAATGTATTATAACTATATATTTTTAAATAATCCAAATTCATTTATTTTATAGAAGATATGGGAGAAATTTTAATTTTTTATATTAGTTTTTAATGAAATAATATTTGATTATATTTTGGAATAATTTATATTAACTTGTTTCTTTAGACATAAATATATTGTTATTGAAACAATTTTAGAAAACATATCACCTTTAAAAGGGTTATCAATAGGATAACTATTTTTTTACATTAGAAAAACCATAAAACACACTATTTTTCCACTAAAACATATAAATTAATCAATAGCTACGTCTATATATTTTAATAAACTATTTACGACACCCAATTGGGAAAAAGATAGATTAAATGAATAAATTTTGATTTTTAGCAAAATATATATTATAAATTCATGAAATATTTTTGAAATATGTTTGATACTTAATAATTTTTTTTTACCATATTCATACTCTACCCTAAAATATTTTGGTAATATCCTATTCCCATGTGTATGTGAGAAAATATTAGTTAATTGAAAATCTATTCAAAGAAAATTATAAAACTATCAATATTATTAAAATGATAATATAAGATATAGTTTTTATACAAAACAATTTTAAATCCAAATATAAAATTTTTATCACACAACTCATTAATATCATGGTTACTTTATAAAAATATATTATCCCCATTTACATTATATATATAAATTTGGAAAAATATAATTCAATCAATATATAAAAAAATATGGAAAACATGAATATTATGGAACACACTAAAAAATCATTTATTAACTTGATTAAATAATATTTAATTTAAAAAATTAAATCATTATAGTTATCAATCAATAATTGGACCTTATATTAAACCATCAAGAGAAAAAAACATATTATATTTTCTATATATCATATAATTTTTTCGTTAATCAACATATATTTACCTTCCACTAATCCACCATCACGATTTTTTAGAAAAAATTTTGTGAATTATAAAATCATATATGGAATCTAAATAATGAAAATTTACAAATAAAATAATACTAAATATGTGAATGTTTGAATCTAAATAATTGATTCCTTTTATTTGAGTATTCCGCATGGATTCAAATTTGGGTTTATATTTCTCAACCCTATCATGGATTATTATTATTATCCTCAATGCCAATTTTGAAACTATTTTTTATGATATATAATTAATATTTAATAATACCCATTATTTCTTCATCATTATATATTCAAAAATATCATTTATTTATTCTATCAATTTAGATGAATCAAAAGAAGAATATTTTTTTTTTATTTTGAGATCAAATTCAACTTTAGGTAAAGCTAGAGTTTCTATAAAAATATTATAATTACATCCTTTTAATAATTACATTCACAAATTATATCTCCATATTTTGGCATTCCATGATCGATTATGTTTAAAAACCTCCCAGAGTATATATATATATATATATATTATATTATCTTATTTTTTCTAGATTCCTCAATTTGGATTTGAATAAGTAAATAGGTAAACCATGATTCATTAATGATATCATCTAGTAACTCAATAAATTAATTAAATAAAAAATAATATTATTATAAAACCGTAAATATTTAATAATATTAACTCCCCACATAACCAAGAAATAAGAATATAAACCCCCTTTACATATCAATTTTCATTTAGGATTATGAAATATTAAAATTCAATAAAATACCAAAACGTATTGATAGATATGATTTTTTATTATTTAATTATTAATATATAGAAATATAAATACTTTTTTATATAACTATTATGATGTTATTGAATGTGAATAATTCTTCACAAAAAAATAAACCTTACTTTCCTCATATATGCATCATGGAATTGACAATTTACAATATTTTTTCTTTTCTCCCAACAGCATAATTGTTTAGAGGTATATAGGTAGTTTTCCTATCATTAATAATAACTTTGTAATTAGAAAATAAAGTACGATAATATTATTATCTTTATTATGATCGATGAATTTCATTATTATCCTACACTAGTTTTCTATAGAATTATTATAGTAATTGAATTTATGTATAAATTGATTATTTTCATGTTATAGTTTAACATAGAAAAATCATGATATTATTGTGATTTATTTTCAATTGAATGAAAATGGTATATAAATGGATAAAATAGGATAAAGATGAATTAAATCATTTTTTATTGTGAATTTAGTTGACCCATTTGATAATATAATTTAGTAATGTGTATTAATCAATATGAAACATTGTAACGATTGAAATAATAAATGAACAGCCATGAATCTCCTTCTAATACAACATTAAAATAAAAAATCAATCCAACAAAGTTCCACATTACATGGTCACATGTATGTGGGATTATGTATTTCAAAAATATGGTACCTATTCAATATGAGATTCAATACCACACTATTATTATTTTTTAATTGTAATTTATCTCCTTGGAATGAAACCCCACTCTATCATAAACTTCCCAAGGGAACCAAACAACAATATTTTATGACACACATTAATTTTCAATTTACCATAGACATATGATTGAATTAAGTTCATTTTATATATTAATGAAATGTTATCACAAAAAAAGTGAGGTCCATAGTTTCTTGAATTATTTAAAAGGGTTTAAAACACATTTTTATGGAATTTTTTAACACTAAATCCATTTAATTTTCCATTTTTAGTGGATATATCAAAGTTTTAACAATTTATCAATGTATACATGTATGGTACAATCATGTATGAACTACCTCATATTGATAATTTAGAAACAATTGTGCCTTGATTTCTGATTATATATTTTATTTTTTTAATATTCATTCATTCCATGAATTTCACACTATTTGTAATTGGAAAAATTACTATATGCTATAATGGAATATCTAAAACAATAAATATTTGAAATTCCTCTTCTATTATACTCATTTATTCTAGATCAATATTAGAATACCTTATATAATACATTATATATATTTTTTTATCCCTATGAATTTTCTACACCATTAATAAAAATTAAAAAACCACTCATAGTGTTTTATCATCAATATTTGTAATACATCTAGAATTATAAAAACAATCTATTACCATTTCAACACAATATAACATATAAAGTAATCTATAACTTCTTTTAGATAAAATTCTACTCATTTTACTAAATCCCATTCTTTATAATGAATATTAAATTATTACGTGGTCTAATTATTCCTTCACAAAACTATTAGTATTATGTTTAGTTTTCATATATAAAATTCACAAAACTATTAAATCATTTTCAATATAATATTATCTAGTATGTAAAATATAATTTTTATTTCTAATAATGTTAATCCTAAATATAAATTTTACTTCATCCATGTATTTCTAACTATGTTTTTTGATAAAATATGCATCGACAAAATTTTTTATTTAGATCAATCATACAAATTATTTTTTCATAAAATGATAAATCAATAACAATGACAATGATATTTAGAAATCTATATTATTTTATTTGACATGGTATATTTGAGAAGTAATTTTAGCCAATATAAAGATTGTGAATATTTGAAAATCATCTTTCCTAATTTAGTTAATAAAAGACATTTATGTTCTAAAATATATATACATATATATATATATCCATATAACTCACTAATTAATATTTATTCAATATTATTTATTTTTAAAATTACTAAATAACATATTTATTCTACATTTATAAGGAATCAAATAGAATATTTCATCGGTATAAAATTGTAAGTAAATAAATAAATGATTGAATTATTTTGAGTAGTCCCATTGGCTACCAACATGTCTTTATAATTCTCACATATAGCATAACCAGTTTTCTTCTAAATAATCATTATATCTAATAGTTTGTCAACTATAATGATTATTAACTAGTTTCCAAGTTTTTTATGAGTTAGAGTGTCTATTTATCCATTTATATCCTACTTCTAAGAATATACATTAAGTGATGGAAAATATTATTTTTACTTTTTTATAATAAAAATAATTAATTATAAAAAAATATTAATTGATTAATACTAAAATTAGATAAATCAAAAAAATTATATAGCACTCTAAAACTTATTTTTTGTTATTATATTGTAATTTAGATTTAAAAATATCTAATTCCTTATCTTCTATTGATATTATTTTGTTTAATATATATTCAATAAAATATAATTTATTAGGATATGGGGTAGAAAATTATTGTTAAATATAGAATCCATTATTTTATTAAATATATTATTTCCTATTAAATTACTATATTTAAAAACCAAAAGTAAATAATCATTAACATTATATATGTATCACTGAGATATTCATCCTCTACAAAATTTTCCCCAGATTCTGGATTTTAAATTTTAGATATCAAATAATTTCATTAATATAAATACCTATATATAAATAAGGTTTAGTTTCTATTGATTCACCCATTAAGTGTGATTTATAGCATCTATTTTTTCATTACCCAGAATCATATGTTACATATAATTAATAATGAATATCCAAAAAATCCTCAACAATATATAAATATCACCATAAACAAATTTAATATATATATTACATTTATACAATTTCAATGTTAAATATATTTTTTTTGGATTTTAGAGGAAGATATTAATTTAATTATAATCATTTAAATTTTAATGAATAGCAGACTATAAAATTCTATACCTCTTTCATTCTAAGTATTTTATTAAAAATCCCATAGTAGTATTGAAGTTTATTTTAATGGATAATTAGTCTATGAAAATATTTTTCTTAAACATGTAATGGATATATAATTAAATATAAAGAGAAATAAATAATTAATATCTAAATTTTTTTATTACTTGTGATGATTATATAATGGATTTCATATTTATGACTATATATTTACTTGGAAAAATTACTTTTGTTATATATTGTTACAAAATTATCATATGCCACTTTAGTTTATACACATTTGAAACATTTACAGTCATTTTTATTGATTCAATGAAATAATTACCTTTTTCTGTGTATGTAATTTATATTTATATTGATATGTTATATATGACTATATAATAAATAAAAATACTCTAATAAATTAATAAAAACAATATTTGTATTTAATTTTAAAAAATATTATAAAGACTTCATTTTTCAATATTAGTCCCAAGCTTTCATAGAATACATTGTTATTCCTTAAATATAGTAATAAACCCATAATTTTCGTATAAAAAAACTTATGAAATTATCATATAAGAGATGGGTACATAATAGACAAAATGTAGAGTATAATAATTTCTAATCTAAAAATATATAACGACCGCAACATTCTTTTTTTATATTTATGTCCTAAAAGTTCCCCGACATCAGTGAAGTCCCATCATAGATTGATTACATTCCCTAGAATACTATTGCATTGATTTTTTTTACCCTAGAATACATAAAAAAGAATATATATCCTCAAAATATTATAATTAAATAACATGGATGTTAAATGACTCTTTATTACATGATTATTCAATATTTTCTCATATATATATATATAGAATTACCACCTTTAAAATAACTAATTTCCAAATTGTTAAAATGTACATTTATTATTAATGAATTATACCAAAACATTATAATAATTGTTTGAATTTTTATACACACATGGGAACTCTAGTATTCCAACACCATCTTCCATGAGGACCTTGAATTTATTTTGCATTGGTTAATTGACCTCCACAGGTTTTTTGTTTTTAACATCTTTTTATTGATTGTTTAGAAATTAATTAGTCCAAATATATTACTTCTTATACATTGAATAATATATCACATACATATATGAATAACATATCTTATCTGTTATGAATATAACTATTATTAAAACATACATATTCATGTAGTTTAGAATTACATTTTATAATATGCATTGGATTTTATAATGTGGTATATAGTATATCAATTATATATAATATTATGTAAAAATAAATTAATGTAATATTAACTACATACTTAATACAAAATCATTGATTCATTTTGGTTTGGGGCTTAATTAATATACTTTTTCATCAGAATGTAATGATATGTATCAAAGTTATCTCTAGATATATTTTAGAATATTTCAATGACATAAGATATCAACATTCTATTCTTTCATTCTTTATATAATAGAAAGAGGGAATCTCAAATTAAAATAAAATTTTATTAATAGATAAAACATGGAAACCACTTTGAGAGTTACAATCAGTGGTGAAATTATATTTTCCCACCATTTAAAATAATTTCATTTAAATTTATCAATCCTACTTTTATAGACAAACTCCACCAGAATCTCTTCCTCACGTGGGTTTGAAATAATTAAATAGTGATATTAAAATTAAATAAATGCCTCTTCTATTTTATCATGATATTTATTTAATCTATGCTTGTTTCATACTCACTATTTAGAATATATCTTCATGTATTCGATTTTAGAACTTTGTCTTGAGCATTATTCAATGTTGTTTTGTTTCAGTGTGTTTGGTACAATTTCTAAATGTGGTCAAGGGAGTCATCTACGTACTATATTACTAATGAATATGAAATAACCATTATATAGAGATTATTTGGTGAAAAATTATGTTTTCATGGAAGAAAATTGTTTTTTAGGTGGAATAGTGGTTGTTTTATTCTATTAAAACATTATATTTAGGCCTTTTGGACATTTTGTTTTTGTATTTTATACTCATTTTGAGACAATTGGCCTTAGTGGTTGTATCATTCTTCATTTATTTATTTATCCACCCAATTATTATTATAAAATGACATATTACACATATAAATATATTTTTCTAGAAAAAATGTTCTTTTGAGGGACATAGATTTTTATTAGTTAATGATTTCATAAACATATTTTTTGATAATTCATTAATATCTAGATCTAGGATCCTTATTTTCTAAATTACATGTTTTTAGTAACCTAGGGTTGTTAAATGTGGTATTTAGTTTCTTTCATTTCCTCTATTTTTTCATTTCATAATAGTCACATAAGCATCTACACCTGAAATCTACATTTACTATAACTATAAGGTTAAGTAAATTAGATTTTTTTTCCACAGTGGAGGTCATGATCCCATGGAGAGTTGATGTGTTTTCTTGGATTTAACATTTTATATGGTGGTTTCTTGGCTTATGGTTCAAGTCACATTCATCATCCCCTAGTTTATGGAATTTTAAATGCATAGTTTTGGATTATGTAATGTTATATAAGTGATTAATGGTGCTTCTTCTCTCAGATTCTCTGATGTGAAATTATTTTTTAATAATTTCATGGGGATTAAAGTAATAATGAAAGTCTTTTTAATGTTTTATGATGAAAATCATTTTATAAATATTATTGGATCATGTCTCGAAAAATGGTTTTTAATTTTAATTTTTTTCTCCCAACATCAATTATGACTATTATGAATATGATTTATAATTTTTTTGGAGTGTTGTTTTCCAATGATATTTTGACATTTAATTAGGGGAATTCCATTGGAATGTATTTGATTGGATGGTTGTTTATGAGATACTGTGGAATCTTTTAATATGAACTATTACTGGGTGTATGGTGTGAGGAACTTACAATCCAAAAGATGGACGAAATGACTCATGGTTGGATCATCCTGTTATCTGAAAAAAATATGTGTTAGGATAGGAAATTATATTCATTGTATGACCAACATAGTTTAAATAGGGTTTCATTATATGATTGGTTATCTTTATATGGGGAATCATATTGGTTATTGTTTTTATCTATTTCACACATATCCATGTAGTGTAATTATTAATTATATAAATATATTAACTATATAATAATAGAATATATATTTAATATGATTAGATATTGATCGCATTAATGCACATTATGATTTTAATCCCATTAAATTTAGATCCAACCACTATATGTTTTTAGTAAATGTTTTGCAATAAAATAAATTTTTGGATGAAATGATTTTTCAATAATCAACACTAGTAAATAGTGTAGACTAGTGCATGGTGATCATTTTGAAATAAGGGAGTGATGAAAAAAAAATGATTCCCCAAAATGGGACATTATCAATAATAAATTGATATATAGGATATAACAACTTAGTAGTGGGGGTTTCTAATTCATGGTATTAGATTATTCATTTCATAGAGACTCCTTTATATATACATGTATGTTTCCATTAAAATAATCTATCTGACCCTTTACAATTGGGCAAAAACATGTTTTGGAAATGGAAATAATATATCGATTAAATATTATCTATAAAATATATCTTGACTTAATAAGTTCTCAACTTCTAAGCACAAAATGGTATGTTGTGTCTATTATATCATACTAAATTAAATCAATAGTTCAGATCATAATTGTTTGGTGTGTTGTATTGATAGACTATAGGCATCAAATCAATATTTGTGTTAAACCATTACGATATAGCTGAACTAAGATATTATAGGAAAACTATCAGCACAATATTTCACAATCATGGATGTATGGGTTCACCCATGTGAATGATGTAGTACACCCCTAAATATTATATTATCCTACACATTAACATTAATGAATAATGTTTATGGGTTTCCAATTATAATTTTCCCAACAATTACAGTAATTTCAATGCTTTATTATTATAGAAAAACCAATTTAATAATATATTTATTAAATAAATAGATATTTGAAAATAAATATTTAAATTCCGAAAAATCCCCTGTAATTTTAAAATAATTCTAATATAAAAAAGATTTGAAAATCATGAACTATATTCTCATAGAGAATTTCATTCATACAACTGATTATCATGACCTGATCCTTTAAATATTATTGGAAATATAATATTGATTTCATAGATATGTTTATATTACCATAGTAATTTTAATCTGGTTACTATACATATTCATTATACACATTCATGTACAAAAAGTGTTCAACATAAATATTTAGATTGGTGGACTAATAAGTATTCCCATGTTTGGATATCTACCAAATATTTAAAATTTATTAAGGCTTTTTAAACATAATCCTAGTTTTGTAATGGGGAAATCCACCATTATCCAAGGACATGGTATGTATATATATATATATATATATATATATGTTAAAAATTATTTGAAAATTTTCAATACTAATGGTAGACATAAAATTTCTCACAACATATGATACAGTCAAATAATTAGTATTATTTTTTTCTAGTAAATGTAACCCTTCTGTAAATAGTTATTTTACACAAAATACCTCTAAAAATTCCTATGTTATAGATTTCACCAAATATTTTCTCCAATTATTAAATTGTATAGTTATGTTACCATCCTTTATCAAATATCATACATGTCTATGTATAATAAATATTTTTATAAATTTCCGTTTTTTCATATTCCCTTGAGATCAATTATTATATTAAAAAATATCTAAAAAAATTCATTACAAGAAGCCTAATTATTAAATATTTTTAAATATATTGAATAATTTCTAGTTCATTTCAATTAACTACTAATAATCAAAACTATATTCTAGTTTAGAGTAAGTAATAAATGTTTTATTCATTGAAACCTATAAAATAACTCCACCAATTATTATATAAATGTATCACTAATTGAAATTTTATCCTAATGATCAATGATCTAATTTTAATTAGAAACACCATACAATAATATTTTGTTTCTACAACATGATATCCTATAATCTACAGTTCTGTATAAATATTTTCAGTACAATTTAAATCATATAAATCTTTTATTTCCACATATTTATATTATACCAAATTATATTTTCAAAATATAATAATTTCATTAATTATTCATGGAATATATAAGACACTAAATACCATATTCATATTCCATTTTAATTAATATCCTACTTGGATTTGGTGGAATCTTATTCCTATATGATTATGGGAAAAAAATTGACTGTCTAGCTATATAATATGATTTATAAGTTATTAATAATCTAATTATTTTCCATAATAAAATATATAAAATATATATGTATCTTCCTTCAATTGGATCATATGTGTTCCAAAAATTTACCAGTTATAAGCTTATAAACAAGGTAAAACCCAATGATTTTTATAGAAGCTATAATTAATAAAATCATTAGATTTACTAAATAAAAATTTGTTTTTCATAATTACATCCATGATTTTTTTATGAAATTTTATTGTTGATAATCGATGACACTATAGTGACTGCACAAATTTATAACCAATTTTTAACTAACATGTTCTATGAATACTTCAAGAATTTCCATATTAAATTCATTATTTTATTCAATTTTGTAGAATTTCATTTATACACCTATTTGGTGAATTTCATAATAATATATGGAATATATTATATAAAATATTTAATTGATATAATAAAATATAAAATCTCATAGATATTGAAATAATTTAATCCTTCATTTTTGTGAACCCCATTGATACATATCATTATTTATTATTTGGAAATATCCAATAAAAAATTCATTCTAAATAACCCTTTATAACCTATCAATTTTGATCCTTATGTACTAATAGAAATTATAAAATAATTCTCAATGTTTTGTGTTCTATGTATTCATTTATAAATTCTTTTTAAAATGATTTATTAGATGAGAACATTTATTTTATTATGTTTTATGTTTCAAATATATACTATGAAAAAGAGTATTTTAAATAATATTATCTTTATATACTTACAAAAACTAAATATAAAAATCATTCTAATGTGTTTTTAGTGTTTTTATTCATTTACTTCTGTAAAAATATATGCTTGTATCTTCTTCAAAGGAAATTTTATTTAATTTTCATCATTTAATAAAGTATCACAATATGTATCATAGAATAATACCTAATGAGACCGAATCCAAGATTGTTCATTGTCTAGGCAGATGCGTCACAAACATTCAACAATTATATTAACCCTCTTGGTAGCTCACATAGTTTAACCCATCTATCCAAGTAATGAAATAAAAATGAAAAGACACTTTGAGGAATCACACACCATCAATTCCCCCTATGGCCTTTCCTAAATAACTATAGATTCTATGGGGAAGCAATCAATATAAATTCCCCATGTGGTCTCACAACATAAACTGTAGACACTCTGAGGGAGTACTCACCATCAATCACCCATGAGGACTCGTAGCGTGAAATATAATAGACACTCTAAGGAAGAACTCAACGTCAATTCCCCCTTGTGGTCTTACTACACCATGTTCTCACAGCCCTGTGTAATTTAGTCGTGCATAAATGATATCAAGTAGCCAAAATATTCTCAACAACTACATGGCTAAATAATTCCAATGCATATCACAAGAATTTAACAAGCAACAAAAGTCAAATAGTTCCATCCTTTCAAGTAAGGCAAGTAAGAAAGGTATGCCTCATATGTATCCTAGACCAAACTGACCTAAATATTCAAACATAGAAACTCACCCATTTGGTGTTCCTTAAACAGGAAATTTCACATAATTTCACATTAACAAACCCTTAATCCCACAATCAGATCTGAGGTAGGTAAAATAGGGTTCAATATCCTTAACCCAAAATACCTGAAACATGTGTAATCAGAACATTGTCTAATAAAACTCAAAGACAAACAACGAAAGGAAAAAACCATCTACCTCGATATTGTAAAAAGAACACTCTTGAACATAATCCTTTGAATCATCCTAGATTTATGAAGATCTACAGAAATTTCAAAAACGTTAAACCCTAAATAACTAAAGAGAGAGAGAAGAAATCAGGGGGAGAGGCTCTAGAAGAAGGAAGGACTAACCAAAGGTGTTTCAATGCACCCTCTGAAGATTGAATCGGAGAACATATGGCAGATCGGTCGATCGGAGAAGAATTAGACATACGTTGCTCTCTTGTTCGAGAAACAAGAAGACGAATATGTTTTGGGGGATTAGAAGCGACCTCGGGCTTATTTATCAAATAAAAGAAAAAGTACATGACGTGTACTATTAATGAACATGTCATGTATTTTCCTCAGTCATCCCTTGACATTAGTGGTCTTCCACATCTCCCCCCATGACCATTTATCAGCTGTTACATAGCTGAGACATGGTTGTATGCGAGAAACAAGTACGACTCATGTACCCTGAAGTACATGGCATGTACATACAAATTTTCCAAAAACTACCCTTTTTTCGAAACACCCGAAATCAAGATCCATTCCAGAGGAACATGAGCCTCATCCCAGTTATTGAGGACTCCTTAAGTGAATCTAGGTGACCCGAGATCGAATCCAAGTCGAGGTATAATTTCTAGATACTGTAGTAGTACTGTAGCAGTACTGAAGCAGTACTATAGTAGGTATTGTAGTGGGAATTGTAGTAGGTACTGTTTGTCACTGTAGTAGCCTAAAATATTCCCCCGTTTGGGCCTTCAAGCCACTAATTTGGTCCTCGAGTCCTTTAAGGACTTCAGGCCACCCAGGACTTCGGGTTAGCAAGGCCTTTGGTCCAACATTTGGCCTTCGGGCCACCTTAAGTGTAGATGAAAACTAGTCAACCTATAAGGAACAAGATCTAGATGGAGGATGAGAAAGGAGCATTCACCCTAGTAGAAGCTAAACAGATTGAAAGAATGAGAGGGTCTAGCACCTACCATCAGGACAAGCCTGTGAATTCATGGGAATGTCTAGCCAAATAGCAATTCGAATGTGGAGAGCATATTTCATGATGAAAATGCTATGGAGGTGCAGTTCCAATTAGTTAGTCTTGGTTATATGTAATGATTGAATCCAACAAGAAATTAATTCCTCTACGGCCTACGATCCATGTAATACTTATTCCTATGGGCCTTGTAAGGGTTCCACCGCACCCCTTAAATAGTGGATTATCAAAAATCAATAAAGAATGAAGGCCTGAGGGACATTGGGGGAAAGATCCATTCTTGAAATAAATATATGAGTTCTTATAATCTAGAGTTACATTAGGATGTATAGGAATTTTTAGCATATCCCTAGTGTGAAAAAGTTATAAAATTTTTATTAGGCCAGTGAGATTATTCTATAATTAGTGAAAAGATTAGTGGTTTTATTCAGTATGTTGGATGGAAATTTTTCTTGTTGATGATATGACTTGGAATAAACTATTAATGGTGATTAGGTTTAGATCCAACATTGGGGACCTCAGATGGATCCCTAGTATCATGTTGAAACTAGAAAGGTTAGTGAAAAAATTGATAATACTTATTTCTTATGTCATATTAAAGCCTCAAATCATTAATGTGAGCCTTATATTATATTTTTTGTGGGGGTAGGTCGTTCACATAAGTGAAAATACTTGGTTAAGTAGGATGGTTTATGGAATATGGCTAACCTATATGATACTATATTGTATTACATTAATATTAGATAGGATTTACAAAATTTATAAGATATTATGATATTACTTACATAATTTCTTACATCACACATTGCACTTGATGGGATATAAGATTTTGTGGATGATTCCTGGGATCTTTGATTTTACCTATTGTTTTCATGGGATGTGAAGGACCATATCTAGGATATGGATTTTTATTTAATAAACATTGGATTTTTGAAATGATTATTGGGGTCTCAAATTTCTCCTAATACTATGATGACATTCCTATGATTCACCATATGATCAAGATTTTTAAACTAACACTATTGGATTCCGAGTGTTCTTCCGATGAACTGGAACTGCATATGATCCAATGATGACATTCCAATGTTGTTTGGCATTGTATAATGTGATTCTTAGTATGAATCCTTTGATATGAAATAATAACAAATATTAATAAACTCTATACGTTTGTATTTTTTTCTCTTAATCTGATGAGATCCCTAGGATTCCCCAAATAATATCCCTACTGAGATTAATGTTATCAGTCGCTTAGGAAATTTCAATGATCCAACTCATATTCCATATATTATTATATACATTGGATGATTCATATGGTCTGATATTGTTCGTTAAAATATTAATATTCACAATATCAGAGAACAATACATATACACTCCTACTCTAAATATTAATTATTATAATCAGAGACACTCCATAAAAGGCTATTGTAGGTATGAACTCTCCCCAATGTCACCTTAGAAATTTGGAATTGATGGGGATTATATTAATTATGATTCTATATTTTTAATTTCATTTTTGAATATCCTATGTTAATAAACTACATTTTCATGTTATTTTAGGGAAAACATTAGTTCTACAATTCTATGTTTTACTCACACCCTACTCTCTTATGTATGATACACTAGTTCCCAGAAACACTAAATGTCCATAGGTTCTAGTTGGGAGGAATCCTAGTGTCATATTATTATGATGGATAACATGGATGGACTAAAAAATTGGATGGAATAAGCTTTATGTATTGTAGTACTACCAAAATTATTTTAATTTATTTTATATATATTTATATGTTATTTTCTAGGTGAGAAATAAATTGTGATATACGACTGTGTGATTTTTTATTACATTTCATTGATATAGCATGTTTCATGTATTATGCAAACTATAATTTCATAATATTTCTCATAGTTTTATATAATTTTATTTAATTATTATATAATAATATCATATCCCAATTATGACACCCAAGACCCTCCCTACTATTTTGCAGAATCTTGCATTGGAGGATTTTCACCTGATGACCAAAAATATACAAACAATCTAACAACATTTGAGTTGTTTTGTGATAGTGGGGAAGTACATAGTTGTTTCATAGAATATTTTCCTTTATTAATTTCAAAGAATATTGTAGTAATGTGATATTGGAATGTGTCAAATAAAGTGATTGATCCTAGACATATTCTTCATAAACATGTTTTTAGTTGTAATTCGATGTTATCAAGTGTATTGTCCGAAGAAGGCATACCACTAAACTGGTAGCTGGACAAGTGGGTAACATTTCCTCAAGAGCACCTACCCAAATGCTAGAGGCTACTAACTATAAGGGAGGGTGTGATTTTGATTCATTGAGTAGACTACACCCTTATAATTGGAGTATAAGAGTGGTATAATTGATCAATAAACGAACAGTTGATGAAGTAGTATAACAAAATGACACATCTATAGAAGATAAATTTTATATAACATAACTAATTTTTCAACCCTAGTTTATAAAATGCATGAAGAATTTATTATACATAAGATTATGAAATAAATAGACAACATGGTTTATATTATAGTACATAAATAAACTAAAGGAAGCTAATCCCCATGGGTGATCAACATGATCATCCCAAGCATTAGTTAGATCCTTTCATCCTTACTTATAGATATAATAAATACAGTAATCAAACTATACCCTTTAAATATAATGTATAATAAAGTACCAAGGCTACCCGATAATGGTGTAATATATAAATATCTGCAGGCCCATGCCCATAGTGTCATTCCCAAACAAAAATTGTAATATAAATTAAAAAGTTTCTAGGTACAATGAATAATAACAAATGGAAAAAATAGACATCACCTATCCGGGTTTCTATGGGAAACATGATGACTATACCTACATCATCACATGTCTGGTGTCTAAAATTTTTACCAGTTCATTAATTATTTATTAACTGTTCATAAATAATTCACATGTTTTCAATAATTAAGGTTCCATGATGTCATAAGGAAGCCTATGATAATACTTAATAATGATGTTCCCTATTAATAACCAAGGAAATGTACACCTCAAGGGTCACCACCTGTGTAGTTAATGTATAATGGCTACAGTTTAGAGTGTAATACTTGTAAAAAATTAGAAATAATTGCAAAATAATATGCCAATTGAGTTCAAGGTGTTCATCTATGGTAAAACAACGCTAAGCACTGACTATGCCCAATGGGATTTAACCATGTCTCATACATGTCAATTATGGATCCAAGGAGTGTATCAAATGAATAATGTAGATGGGTAAGAGAGTAATAAAAGGATAACCATCCAAGGAATTCCATAATAAGATTCCTATCGAGCCAAAAGAGTTCATCAAAGGTATAATAATTCTAAGCACTGACTGGTTCAAATTGGCTTTAACCATGGGACATACTTGTCAGTGATATATCTAAGGAGTGTAACCAACGTATCTTGTATTTGGACATGTTATATCATATATTTCTATACTGAAATTCCATGGTTAGACAAAAAATATGTTCCATGTGGGTCTCAACCTAAGAATCAATATCCTTGAATTCGGATCAGGGTCCTCGAGTGCTCAATGCATTCACTCATGAACCCAATGTGTTCTCGAGTCTCTCCACCCCTATTTTGATAATGAATTCATGTATATAATACATAAGGTTCTGGACATTACTTTCCATTAGTGTGACAAGGACAATTGAACATGAAACCATTTAATCAAGTCGTCAGTAATCAATAGTCCCATTTTATTTAAGACTTTCCTTTTATTAGTTTGACAAAGACAAGTTTCATTATACCATTTAATTAAAACAAATTCTGTCGATTTCAATTAATTAGGTTCACTCTTCTGCCTTCCATGTTCATGTCAAGGTGTTCTATGGACATAGAACCAAACATTCCATTACATTTAAAAAAGATTAGTAATATACTTAAGTATTATTGTCAGAATATAATTTTCATGAATTAATTACATTTTGGTACTTACCTTAGGTTGGTCATGTTGAATTTACAAGGAAAACGGTACTCACAATTTCATGATTAAATATAAAATTATTGTAAAGAGGCTTTCTTTTGGTATATTCAAGCTTGAGAACCCCTGAATGATGGCTTAATGGGGTCAAAATTCTAAAGTCCATATTATCGAATATCACCCTACATGGGGTTTAATTTGTTGTGAACAGAACCACAAACAACCATTTACATTTATGGAAGGATAATTATGAAATATTAGTAATGAAAACAAAAAAAACTCATAAGATTTTACTCACTAATTTTTATTTTGAAGATAATACACCTCTGTTGGAGGGGTTTTATTACAAATATCTGGAAATTTATCTTCAAAAAAATCGTCTATCATATCGATCATTTCAATCATGAAACATCCTCAATTCATAGTTAAGAGACATTTGATCTAAACACCATACTTAATAAATTTTATTATAAGGAAGGTGAAATAAGTAAATAATTAATTCATTATTTATGTTAATGGGACAAGGATAGGGATCCTACCTCAATAAGTAGACCAAGCTGAGACTTGTAAATTGTCAAATCAAGGGTATACAACTCTAAACCACCCCACACTCACACACAAATACATCCATATACATAAATATATATTCACTAATCCAAATAACTTTTTCATATTCCCATTACGGAATACACATGAGGAATATATATATATATATATATATATATATATATATACTTGTGCATGTCTGTGTACACCATCAACAAAGATCTGATCATCCAATAATCAATTTTGGGAATCATAATCACCTTAAAAATATCAATTAAAGGTTAGAAAACAAAATAGTGGGTTAATAACCTAACCTTGGATGGAAACGGTGAACTGAATCAACCTGAACCACTTCACCCTCATCATTAGTTGACAAAAAACACACTAACACGACCTGATAAGCCGTTACCACAACCTATTGAAGGAAGAACAACTAAATTCAGTCAAAACTAAATCCTAGGATTTTGGTCGAACCATGTAGGGTAATAAGAATGCCAAAAATCACCCTAAAATAGAGAGGATAAGGGAGGCGGAAACCAACCATGATGGATCCTTCAAGAAACATGGATAAATAAAATAAAAATTAGTGTTTGGAGGAGGCATTAAGGGGGTGTCGTCGCACGGCCAGGGAGAGAACCAAGGGGGGACACATTGTGATGGTATAGGATGTGAGAGGATGACTTATTTTATTTATATATTAATTTGATCAAAATTTTCATTAAATTAGTTTCTTTAAACTGTGTATACTGCAATGTTTTACCCACATGGTTTTTTATGCCATGTGGAAATTGTGTTGTGATAGGGAAATGGAACTTCTTCAAAAGGAAAGATGGGTGGGATAAGTGCATTTTTTTGGGAAAATGTGTGCTACCTGTGCACATAACCATTATTCTATTTAACTAGGGAAACATAGTCTTTCTGCAATGGGTGATATGTTTTCAGTCTAACAGTTCTCCCTTTATAGCATTTACAAACCATGATTTTTTCAGGTCTGGAACACCGAATCTCTTAAATCCCTCCATAAAACTTATTGGGCCTTCAATAATGTTGAAAAATGTTACCTTGAAGTGATCCAATATTCATAATAATGTTATAAATCTTGGTTTTAAAAATATCTTGATCTATAAATGATAATGTTCAGAAGCCTTTGTATTTTAGTGTGGCTCAAAAACACTGAACACTATAATCTCTCGACCTTAGATCTTCTTTTCCCCAAGAACCCTTCAAGAAATAGCAAAAACATCACCTGAACTACAAGGATTTTAAAGTCCAATTCAAACTATCACATTATGTTTCCTATTCCAAAGACACCTTTAATCATTTCGTAAGATGTCACAACATGATCCAACAATTACATTTCAACAGAAACACCATAACATATCATACATGAGCCAATTAAGATAGGGACATGATCAAATCATCACGTTGATAAACATATGACTGATGGTGCTCCCCACCAGAGGTAATAAATTATGGATGGATCCAATTCGAAGCCATAATACCCCCAACATAGGAATTTCCATACAAAGCATGGATATAATACTAATGATTCTTATGGAATGATTTCATTAATAAGGAATCGTCGAATCTAGATCGACATAGAAGAAACTGGTCACATAATATTTTTTATAGGAAACTTACAGATTTAATACCACACTATCCTTAACCTGGAGATTTGAGTTAAAATTGTACCTTATAACTGTAAACCATGAACTAAAAGAATAGATAATGTTTCTAGCCACATGGATGACTTATCTCGGTGATTCCCAGTATAGACTATCATCTCATTCTAAACTAAACTACAATACCTTCATCAAAGTCATCATGGTTTTAGAAATAGTGTGTTCACCAAGTCCCATGATTGAATTTCGGTGACGCTTCATATATCAAACCCTCACCCTACCATTTTTACTAGAGGATGTGAAACTATTATAAAGTAATTCACAGTCTATATTAAAAAGTCGACATTGGTACAAGACTAAAACCATCAAAGTTGAACATTAAATGGTCCTAGAGTCACATCCTCTAAGCATTCAAGTAAAAATAAATGGTTGGGGTCCATGAGTCTGAATAATTTGTTCCTATATGGGAACCCAGGAATTACTGAGGACATGCCATTCATTGATAAGAACCACATGACAACATGAAACCCTGAGAAAACTCACACAAAAATATCAATAGATTAAACTTTAGAGTGATATAAGACCATTTCTATCTTAGCTCATCAAGGATGATGTCAATATAAGGTACATTCTCATCACTATCTATAATACTCTATGATTATATACACACCTACAAATCAAACATACTCCACTAATAAAAAAAATATTAGTCAAACCACCACTGTTCAACTTCTTAGAAATAAATTGGCTTCAACTACTGACACATCATTACAACTGATCATAAGCCTTCACATCATATTTATTTCCATGATTGCATGAGATTTCACCACCGAATTTATCCATGACCAATTGTGTTTTCTAGAGGTTTCAAACCCCACAAACGAGATCAATGTCGTGCTGTCCAGTAAGCACCACCATTCAGAAAACCAATCATCGCCAATTTATTTTTAAGTAAAAGTGCCCATTTTCAATGGCCCTCTTGGATTGTGTTCATTCAACTTGGAAGGCACACATTTATACGAACCTACATGACACTCCACATCTCAATATTTTCATAGTCATTATAAGACAATAATATAATTATACGCTCATAGGTATGCTATTAAAAATAATAATAATATTTTTTGTGTCACTCCATTGGGCCATGATCACATATTTTAAAGTATACCAAGAAATCCAAACCAATGATGTCGGCATGTAAAAACACCCGAGTCTTTAGAAGCACCATCCCAAGATTTAAGATGAACTTGGTTCCTTATCGATTAGGAAACACTACTTGGAGATGACCCAGACTGTACTCAACACCAAAAGGGATTTATTTCCGAGTCACATTGCCTTATACGACCATTATCCTAAATGAGAACATGACCACTCATCCATTACCAAGAATAATAAAGGGTCAAAAGACATATAAAGAATCTTACCATGACTGAGGAATGTCTAACCTACTGAATATGCGAATCAATCAAAACTCACACCTATAACAAATTCAATGAAACCATGAACACCCATATGACTAAGGGTTTCATTCGAAACATAATGTCCTACAAGGGACATCGAAACCCAAATGACACCAAAAATTAGAGATATCACGAAACTACAAAGGCATTTAAATTATAAGGACACTACCTACCACGGTATATCCCATTAAAAAGAATAACAATTGACCTTAACACTAGGTCACATCAACAAAAATTTACTAGGATCAAAATGAAACCATCCAAGACATTGGTAAAAGTAACTAACACCTATAGAAATCACTCATGATTCCATTCCATGTAAAATCAAAGAGAAACTAAAACTAACCTAATATTAGGGTTCTAAATAGATGACACCACTACATGATCCATTTCCATGCCCTGTATATTTAATCAATTTTTACCGTTAATCAATAAAATCTTTATTCAAAATATCATATAACTTTTGTCAAAAAAACTCAAGGTATGTGATTTTTGACCTATTCTCCAACAGAAAAACAAGAAAGTATATAAAACTACTTTTTCAACGTTATAAAATCATATATATCAAATATTTATATGAAAATTAAACAAAAAAATAATTTTTAGAAGTTACGGTGACCAACATGGGTCCCATTTTAACCAACCTAATTTCATCAAAATGAAAACTCGTATTAGTTTTCATTTCATTAAAATTTCAATCACCCATATCAAGTCATCTTATAAAAATTTTATCCAAAAAACCTACCTAGGTCTAGTTGTTCCATTATTAATTAACCATTATATTTCAAGAAAAAAAATAAAAAAATTTAACATCTATACTCATTCAAAAATATATCATGCCATTGAATTTAATTTGGGATACTATTTCTCAATTCATGGAGCACCCATACACTACATAAATTTAAAATTTTCTCTGATTTTTCAAAAAAGGTACATATTAGAATTTAACATGATCAAAAAAATGGTTTGGAGATATGGGTGGTCACCTCTCAAATTCAAAGGTTCCCATACACTTTACAGTTTGGAATTTTTTCCCATTATTCAAAACTAATTTACATTATCATTTTAATTTCAACATCATATTACAACATTTTGAAAACATGGGTTAACTTTTCCTAGTTATAAGGATACCATACAACTTTCAAATAAATACTTAATATCTTCATAATAGTAATGAAAAAAATTAATAAAAGAAACAAATTATATATCAAATAAATCTAGTATGTCACCACAACAAGCTAATATAGAGAAAAGTGATAAAATCACATAATCCTGGAATTTTAATCATAGGAGCATACTATAACAAGTAGTAAACACATAAGTCATGATAATGAATTACCTAAATATGTATAAATATAAGAATGGAATATATCTCTAGTAATGAAATCCAAAATATTAGGAATCCTATATATGAAACTACCTGACATGGCATATGGATGTCTTGTGAATTTCGTACATGCATAGTATACTGATTGAAATTAATTTTCCATGATGTAACTTTCCAAGGGAAAAAATACCATAGACTCATAATCCAATAAGCAAAAATAATTACACCATTTAATCATTTTGAAATCATATCAACTATAACATCAAACCACAGAAACAAAAATTCCCATCCTTGACCACATTGACATTTCCTGTAAATGGGGTGATCAGTCCCAATAATAGAAATTAACCAAGAACTTTCACATTCCTATTATCATGAATAACAACCCAAATTACTAATAAAATGGAATTTTTTTACCTCTGATACCACTTTGTACAATCCAAACCCAGTTTACCACTAAACTGGTAGTAATAATGGTGGTTTACATGGCCTCAAGAATGCATATCTATATGATAGAGGCTTCTGACCAAAAGTGAGTGTGTAGTGGTGTTTTAGTGGGGAGTAAATACCCTCATAATCAGAGTATCATAAAGGTATTATAGAATAAAAAAATATAGTAGTGGATGATGTATAAAGAAATGAAAAAGTAGTGGAAGACATGTTATATATAATTATACAAAGTTGACAACACCAATTTATATAATGAATGGAGGATGGATGATATATAACCCAAAGTATTAAAAAACAATTCTTTACATTACAATACAAAAATAAATAAATGAAAGTAAATCCCCATGTGCGTTCTCTATGAACATCACAAGAATCATCTCAGTCTATTGCTCCTAACTCCCAAATAGAATCTATAAAACTATCAACCTAGATCTTACAAATATAATGTCTACATGGTTAACAAGGGTGCATGTTTAGGGAATGGGATATACATATATATATTCCATAACACATGATCTCTAGCCGAAAATGGGAACTGCAATATAAATTAGATAGTGTTTAGGTATACATAATAATGAGAAATAGAAAAAATAAACATCCCCCATCTAGGTTCCTATGGGACACCTGAAGGATATACCATCTTTTTCCCTTGTATAGTGTCTGAACAGGTAAATAGTCCATTAATATATTATTAAAAGTTTAATAATAAGTAACATTGTCTCAATAATGTAGGTTCCAAGATGTAAAAAGTCATCTGTTGATGATATTTAATAATTAAGTTCCAAGGTAATAACCTTGGAAACATAGACCTGAATGGTTTTCAACATAGTAATGAATGCAGACTAGCAATGTTTAAGGGTGTAATTTAAAGATCATAGTCTGAGGCATTCCAAAATAAGATGAATAATATGTCCAAGTATTTCATCCAATGTAAAATGGTTCAATGCAATGATTGTGATCGATGAGAAATAACCATGGAACCTACTTTTCAATACTGGATCCAAGGAGTGTATCCAAAGAATCCTATTGAGGGGTAAGGGTGTAATTCATGGATAATCATTCAATTAATTCCAAAATAAGATTCCTACAATTTCGAAGTATTTCATGTAATCTAAAATGAGTCTAATCAATGTCTGGGCCTGATGGGATTTAACAATGGAACCTACTAGTTGGTGATATATCCAATTAGTGTATCCAAGTCCTACTATTGTTATATATGGTGGATCCTATAGTTTCATGTATGGAATTTATGGTGTGACACGGATCAAGTTTTAGGTGGTTCTCCACCTAAGAAATCTGTATCCTTTATTTTGGAATGGGGTCCTCGAGTTCTCAAGGAATTCCCTCAAGAGTCCAAGACGAGCTCCATTCGGCCCACTCTTATATTAATAATGAATTCCAATATATAATACCTAATAATCAATCCATTACCTTTCATTATTGTGACAAGTATAACTTTATATTAATCAATTTAATCAAGTCATATGTATTCAATATGTTCTTTTGGTTCAAGACTTGATTTTCATTAGTTTCACAAGGCCATATATCATGAAACAATTTAATTAAAAATATGAGAGTCATGTTTAATTATTATGGTTCACTTTGATACCATCCCTGAACATGGAATGGTGTGCTATGGATGTGAAAACATTCATTCTGTTACATTTAATAAAGCTCGCTCATATACTTATGTAATCATTCTATAATATCATTTGAATGAGTTAAATAAATTTATTCACTTACCATAGGTAGGTCGAGTGGAATTGAAAAGTCCCAAGATATTCACAATTTCAAGATTAAATACACAATTAATGTAAATAGGATTAAAATTAGTGTGTTATTCTTATATCACAGATGAATGATGGCTCAAAAGTGTCAAAAAACTACATAATGTTTTTTTGGAATGTCAACCTATATGGGGTGTTGGGAGTTATAGATTAACCAAAAAAATACAATCACATTTATGGAAAGCTAATATTGAAATATCAGTACCACAATATAAGAAATCATAAATTTTTAATCACTGTATTATATCTTGAAGACAATGGACCTACTTTGGTGAGGATTAATTATAAAATCATGACATTTCTTTTCAAACAATTCATTTTTCATATTTGAGAATCTAAATCATGGAACATACTAAATTCACAATTAAGAGGAATTTTATAAAAATTAATTACACGAAATGCGTTTTCATGGGTACTTTGAAATGATATGTGATTTTTGGTTACTTAGTTCTGGTAGAGTGGCTGACCAAGGTCGTCTCTCAAAGGAGGAAGTAAATTTAGCAACATATTAAATTTATTTTTAAAGTAAAATAAAAGTAAATAAGAACATTAATTAAAAGGATGGTTTTGTTTATATTTTATAAATCTAAAAGAAGTTTTCTGGAAGAATATTTTTTTTTGTTTTTAGTTTTGAAATGAAGTTGGATTAAAATGACACAACAAGAAGATGTTTTTTTAGAAAATATTTAAAAAGAGTAATTGATCTAACTCTACCTATTCAATCAATTATTTTTCATTATATTTTAAATTAACATCCAATTAATTATAATCCTATAATTTTTTATTCCTCAAACCCTATGGGAGTTAACTTAACCATAAATATTAAATTACATAAACCCTAGGCTAGCTTCGGAACTTGCAATCGCAACACCCTACTCTGATTAATTTTATTAGGTTAGATTATGGTCAGTTGTTAATTACAGAACATATCGACTCTGGAAATAAGGATTAATTGAGTTTAGGTATTATATTTGAACTCTACAAATTTATCTTGTGTGGTCTTTTATTAATGATTAAGATCGCACTCTAACAATTTACAGAACATCCGACCTCGCATGTTTTTGTTCCAATTATTCTATCTCTTTCATAGTTTCATTTAAATTAAAAACTAAATTAATCAATAATATTATGCGAATTACAGTATCTCATTAATTAAAAATAAATAAATTAATATGTTTAGAGTTTGATAGATTATTAAAATGAACTACTCTTCCATGGGCGGTGTAGTCATCGTAGAAATGATTTGCATGTGCAAAGGTTTAGAAATGGTAGAACCCATTAATGTTTTTAGTCTTGATTCCAAATCAATTAGTAAGATGAAGATAATAATATAATTCAATAAAATAGAATAAAAGAGAAGAAATAAAATAATAACAACAAAGTTTATTATGAAAATTCAAACATTACAACATGGGGCTACTACTTGGCATCCAAAAGAACCAAAATCAAATCCGGGCAGGGACAAATTTTTGGGTTTCTATAGCAACACTATATTAGGGAATTGTAGGAGTGGAGAACTATAGCGGCGGAAAAACTGTAGAGACAGAGGCATTGTAGCAAGAACTGTAGCGGCGGTACTATAGCGGGGACTGTAGCAGTCCGGGTACTGTAGCAGTACTATTCACTGAGGGGCCCTTCAGGCCAAAAAATGGGCTTTCAAGTCTAGTTTCAGGCCACTTGACCTTGGGCCTTTGGGATATGTAATGGGTATCCCTCTACCTAGTCTAAAGAGGTCTTTTATTTAATTAATAAAATGAGGCTTTGGCCCCAACCTCTATAATAAAAATTAAAAACAACATGAGGAAGATGAAGAGGGCTTCGACAAAGTGTCCCTTGCTTCACGAGCTACCCTTATTGAATTTCAGGTATAATTATAGTGTAACCTCTTCTCCTCTTACCTAAAATTCCTAATTTTCATCCCAACCCCACAAAATGAGATAAATACCAATTTATATAGTGGTTTAGAGGCTATGTTCAAAGTGGTTTCAAGTGTGAATGGGGAATCTCGGACAAATATTTTATTCCAACTTGAACCTCCCATTTGACAACCAAAACCCTTGAATCAGTTTTCCTTCCAGAAGGATGATTCATGAGAAAATGTGTCCTAGAGCTCCTCTCAATATTTGGGCCTAATATAAGAATGGATGAAGAAGTAATGGTCCAAATACAGAACGCATTCCAATCTAGCGAGTCCAGCCCAACTTCGACTTCATGGCCCATTTGCATCAACCAAATGCATGATTTAGCTCTAATGTCCCCAATAAAAGTTGTATAAAATTATGTTAGAAACAAATTCCCAAACTATTAGGTTCAGATAATTAAAATAAAATTATTTATGTTCTAAATACTACAAGTGAATGTTTAAAGTGTAAAACTGGAATCTTCCTCTAATTTTCAAATTATTGATATAATCCCAAATATTCTATAAATGAACAAAGTTAACAAAATGTGAGGAAGTTATAACATTTATTATCAATAAAATATTTAATAAAATTGTGTTTTATCAACTCCCCCCACACTTACCCTTTTCACTCCTGGGAAAAACCTCATATTATGTACTCTAAAAAATTATTACAAGTAAACATCAATATCTTATAAAAACAGATTTTGAAACAAATATCCTTAAGATCAAACAATTCCACAACAAGAAAAAAAAGATATCATGACTCATAAAAAAACATTATTCCAAGTTCTCTATTTATATCATTCTACTTCATTTATCCTCCCATGCACACAAAACACTTACCTCACTCCAATTTTCTCTTATCACACAAATGTCAAATTTTCAACAATGTTTTTCTCATCAAAATTCATATAAGGGTCACCATAGGCTTGATAAATTCCTAAATCTCCACCTAATGTGAATCCAGGACATATGTTTATCATGAGGACTTCTCAGGTTTGTTATGTGGCTTTCGGTTGGTAGGATTTAAATGTGAAAAGCTCTGAGGCTGAATGAGGAGGGCTTGACTCTTTTTGAAGAAAAATTGCATTATTATAATTTTCACTTAGATATGGTCTTCTTCTCAATCCACATAGCATTGATTCATGTTCATCCTCATTAAAATTAAAGGAATGGGAACACCATTTAACATTTCAGCAGTTAAAATTTCAATCTTCTCAAACATGATTTTATTGAAAGCACTAGATAGGCACAACTTTCTCTATCTATTAGATGCTCCAGAAAGGCACAACTTCACTTATCATGGAAGCTTAAGAAAAGGAAAAATATTCAATATAATGATTTTCTTCAGCAGAAAACACATATCTTTAGAATTTAATTTTCCACCCAAAGTTTCACAGAATGTGGTATCACAACACAAGACAACTTCCCCCGCACTTAAGTTCAACTAGATTAGACAATTTCACATCAAGATTTGGTTGGATAGGGAAAATTGGATGGTAATGTGGCAAACCAAACCTAATTTTTGGGGTTTCTAAGGTATATAAGGATTAAATGTTAAATTTAGGCCATTTCAAAAAAGGATTTTTTGAAATAAGGTCTTTAATACCAAAAAAATTCTTTAATCATTTAAACATAAGTACCTCAAACCCTCAAGTTTTTATAGGAATAAATCAAATTATGGTTAAATAAAGAATGGATTGGTTCTCTCAAGAAATTAGGTAAATATAAATAATATGAAAATAATGGTTTAGGAGCCTCATAGGAAACTGATTTCAAATATAAAGATAGTGGGATGTGGCATGGGTTTCAAAATTCAGAGTACTTCTCATGAAATTACTAAATATTTTAACTTGAAACAATGTTATTTTTAGCTTTAATTTAAGCTCATTTTCATGAGATAAATTGTTTCACTTGTTGATATGAATTTAAAAATGGTTATGAGAATTATTTTAGAACAAAATAATCAAAAACATACAAAACAATTGAAAAATAAACACACAAAATTTGAAAATCACACAATTGGTTTTGCAAGTCATTGAAAAATGGGAAAACAATTGAAATTACTAAACTAAAAGGTTTCTTCCCCCAAACATAAAATAGTTAATTGTCCTCAATTTGAACCCATGGGGTGATATATGAAAATGAAATTTATAATTTTTAATCGGATAATGATAAAAAAGGGGAAAGGGTTAGGAATAGACTGATATGCTCAAATGATGATGGGGCCAGGAATTGTAATGAAATCCGCTACATCAATTTTAATTACTTCAATGTATCTCTTAAAATGTTTCCCATTAACAGTAAATATTCTTCTTGTGTCCTCCTCTGTGATCTGCACTGCACCATAAGGAAAAACATTAGTCAAAACATAAGGACCTAACCACCTGGAACACAACTTACCAGGCATCAGCTCCAGTCGTGAACTGTAGAGTAAGACATTGTCTCCAATGTGAAATTCTCTTTTATGGATCATTTTTTCATGAGATTATTTTGATATTTCCTTGTAGAGACTTGGGTTATCAAATGAAGATATTATAATCTCTTCAAGATCTTGAATTTCTAGCTTCCTTTGGATTCCATCTTGGGCTAAATCAATGTTGCATTTCTTTATATCCCAACAGGCCTGATGCTCAACTTCCAGGGGGAGATGACACGCATTCCCAAAAAAATCCAATATGGGGACAAACAAATGGTTGTCTTGTATCTTTTCCTATAAGCCCACAATGCATCATCCAATCACTTGCTTCAATCATTCCTATTTAGCTGCACGGTTTTCGCCAAAATTTGTTTCAACTCATGATTTGAAACCTCAGCCTCGCTATTTGTTTGGGTGTGGTATGGTGTTGAGGTTTTGTGTGTCACCCCATACATCTGATGAAGGGAAGAATGATTCTGATTGCAGAAGTTTTTCCCTTGGTCACGAATGATGGCTTTCAGTACTCCAAACCTGCATAAAATATGCACTTTGACAAAGTCCACAACAACATGAGAATCATCAATCCTAGTGTCCTTATCCTACAACCATTTACTCACATAATCAATAGCAACCAAAATATAAAAAAAACCAATAGAACTAGGAAAAGGACCCATATAATAGATTCCCCTAATAAATCAACAATATCATAGAATAGTATGGGTTGTTGAGGCATATCATGTCTCCTAGAAATGTTCCCAGTGTGTTGGCAATGAGAGCATGACTTACAAAACACATGTTCATCATGGAATAAGCTAGGCCAATATAATCCAGAGTCTAAGACTTTCCTAGATTCCCATTGGGGTCCAACGTGTACACCACAAGAAAGTGTACGACTGAATTGTAGAATAGACTCAAACTCATGATCAGGAACACACCTTCTAATAACTTGGTCACAACACAAGTTCCATAGGTATGGATCATACCAAACATAAAATATTGACTCACTCTTTAATTTTTGGACATGATTTTTCATAATGTTTTTAGTGATTTCAGATACAACAAGGTAGTTTACTAAATCTGAATACCAAGGATGTGTACCTGAGTTAGAATAAATATGCTCATCAAGGAAAGTGTCCCAATGTGGTACCTTGTCCAAGGTGTCATCCTCCAGTGTGTGAGTAAGCCTACTCATGAGGTTTGCCACCATTTTTTCTGACCCCTTCTTTTCCTTTATCTCAATATCAAATTCTTGAAGAAGGAGCATCCATTAGATTATCCTGGGTTTTGCATATGGATTCTTCAAGAGGTACCTTAGAGATGCATGGTTCGAAAAAACAACCACTTTAGAGCCCAACAAATATGAACATAATTTATCTAAAGAAAATATGACAACAAGAAACTCTTTTTTTGTGGATTTGTAGTTTGATTGGGCTAAATCTATTGTCCTAGATGCATAGGCAATAACATGTGAAAGTCCCTCTACTCTCTGAGATAAGACTAATCCAACTATAGAGTTAGGGGAATCACACATAATCTAAAAACGAAGCTCCCACTGTGGGGGTTTTATGATTGATGGAGTGGTCATACACTTATTTAGCTCATAAAAGGAAGTCCTGCAATAATCATCAAACATAAAATCCAAATCCTTTTGAAGTAGTTGTGACCTAGGAAGAGAAATATTACTAAACTATTTGATGAATCGTTAATAAAATATGCAATTACCTAGGAAAGATCTAACATCATGCAGACATGAAGGATATGGTAAGGATGAAATGATATATACCATAGATTTATCCACCTCAATCCCATTTTTTGACACTACATTCCCTAAGACAATGCCATGATCTACCATGAAATGACACTTTTCAATGTTCAGGACCAGATTCTTCTAAATACAATGATTCAACACCTTTTCCAAACTACTTAGACATTCATCAAATGTGTATCCATAAACTGTAAAATCATACATAAATACCTTCCTGTAGGTCTCAATAAAATCAAAAAATACTCATTATGCATTTCTGGAAGGTACATGGGGCATTGAAAAGTCCAAATGGCATCCTTCAGTAGGTAAACGTACCAAATGGACAAGTGAATGTTGTCTTCTCCTGATCCTCTAGAGCCATAGGAACCTAAAAATATACAGAAAATACATCCAAGAAACAATAATTTTTCTTCCCAGCGATTCTCTCAAGCATTTGATCAATAAATGGGAGGGAAAATGGTCCTCACGGGTGTAATGATTTAGTTTCATATAATCAATACACACATGCCAACTGTTTTTTGACTTAATTGGAACTAACTCATCTTTCTAATTATTAACAACTATTACACCACTTTTCTTAGGAACAACCTGAATAGGATGTACCCACTGAGAATTTGAAATGGGTAATACTATACCTGCCTCGATCAAAATTTAATCTTATTTTTTTACAACTTCCAAAAGATTTGGATTTAGTATCCATTGTGGTTACCTAACCAGTTTAGCCCCATCCTCCAAAATAATCCTATACATGTAAATTGATGGGCTAATACCTGATATATCTACCAAGGTCCACCAAATTTCACTGATGTTAACCCTCAAATGATTCAAAAAAAATTATCATGTTCAAAATGGAGATTGTTATCAATGATAATTTGTAATTTCTCACCACTCAACACATATGATTATTTGAGATTAGGTGTAAATTTCTTGAGTTCTAGGGTAGGGGGTGGTGTTTGGATGGAGACATTGAAGGAATTGAAATATGTGCACAAAGAGCATCATTATTAGAATAGAAATCATTACAATCAGGTAATAAAACATCAAATCCATCAGCATACTCAATGGTAATGTCATAATCAGAGTTCACTTGATCAGAATCAGAATATAAATCCATTTCAAAATTAAATCTAAGAGAGAATTGTTCATTATTAATGAGTGTGTAAGTGATCTTAGACATCAAACTAGAACCTATACTCATAATATCTTTAATAATAGGACAATCAAATTCTTTGGGTTTTTATTTGGTGGTTTAATATGGTAGATAAAAATGCAGAATGGTGCTCTATGTGGTACTTCATGGAGTCCATAACATTAAATATGACAACTTCATCTCCAAAATATATGGAAAGTGTTCCTTCATTGACCTTTATGGTAGTTTTTGCAGTTTTTAGGAAGGTTCTACCTAAGATAATGGGATCATGAGAACTTACTGGATCATCCTCCATGTTAAGAGCCTATAAATCTGTTGGAAAGATCATATCTCTTACCCAGACAAGTACATCCTTAATGACTCCTGGTGGATATGTTGTAGATATATTCGCCAATTGCACCACTACTCTCATCGGCTTCAACTCACAAACCTATAAATAAGAGAATACAGAGTTAGGCATCACATTTATGGAATCTCCTAAATCACATAGAGCATCGAAAAAGTGAAACTCCTCTATGGTGCAAGAGATAGTGAATGTCACGAGATCCTTTCACTTTGTTGGAATTTCTTGAGTTTGTGTAATGAGTGATAACACCTTCCTTCCAAGATTGAACCTCACATTCCCCTTGAGTCCTCTTCGATTAGTACAATGTTCTTTTAGGAATTTTTCATACCTTGGGATTTTCTTAATGGCCTTAATTAGGGGGATGTTTATCTCCACACACTTGAATGTGTCCAAAACCTCTTTTTTCATTCCCTCGTCAGCCATTTTCGTGGTTTAAACAACCCTGTTTGGGAAGGGATGGGGTTTAGGAGGAATATCATCAATCTTTTTCTTACCTTTATCTTTCTCCTTCGGTTTCTCTTTAGCTGGTCTTGAATGAAGCTTCTCTAGAGTTGAGGTGAATCCCGGTGGAATTTTGGTTGCAGAAGTATCATTAATTTTCTTCCCACTACTCAATGTAATGGCATTGACATTTCCCTTTGGATTTGGAGTAGTTTGGGAAGGTGTATTTCTGGAATTGTTACTTACAAGTACCTGGAGGGAAGTAGAAATCTGGATCATTTGAGTCTCCAACTCCCTCAGTGCTGAACCTTGACTCTTCAGCTTATTTTTTTGATTAAGAACAATCTATTTCAATAGATCTTCAAAATTAGAATCTAACTTTTATTGAGAAGCCCCTTTTTATTGTCTTGATGATTCTTGAGCATAAAATTTCCTTTGGGGATGTTGGAAACCATTTTGGTAAGATGGAGGCTGCTAGATATATTTTTGAAAAAGGGGTATTTTCTGTTGTCCAGAGTCATACCTAATGTCTGATTGATTCTTACACCCTTGGTTGTATGCTGGTGAAATGGAATCAAACTTCTTTTGGAGATTTGGTAGTTGAGGCTGCTGATATGGTCTCCCATGAAACACCATTTCACAATCTCTTATTTCTTATACTTGGGGGAAACAGTCAGTTGGGTGGCTTGTCTCAGTGAAAATTCCACAAGGTCTTTAAGGAGGGAGTTGGGATTTATTTTGTTCCAAAGTAATCTGCCTCACCATAGTGGTCAATTATTCAAACTTAGTATCAATCAAATTATTTTCAAGAGAGGAATGACTTACATGATGTACTCCCTGAACATGCGGTGTACCTCGATCGCCAAATTGTTGGGATTTCTGTGTCATCTTATCAATCAATGCAGATTCAACTATTGGTGTCTTGTATACCAATTCCCCTCTTGCTAAAACATTCACCACGATCCTCTTCATAGGTGTGAGCCCTTCAAAGAAGTATTCTATGAGGATTTGATCACTAATTTAGTGATGTGGGAAGCTTGCACACAACTTCTTAAATCTCTCCTAGTACTCATACATTGACTCCCTCTATTCTTTCTTAATCCATGACATCTCCTTATGAATGGAAGTGGTTATTGATGTTGGAAAAAATATCTACAGTAAAAGACATTTAAAATCATTCCAACAAGTTACTTCTTTAAGCTGTAAATAATACATCTAGTCTTTTGCTGCTCCATCATGTGAAAATGGGAATGCCCATAGTTTTATTTTATCTTCAGATAAATTTCATAGATTAATGGTTAAGAAAACCAAATTAAATTATTTGAGTTGTTTATTTCGATCTTCAATAGAGAGGTCATTGAATTTTGAAAGCATGTGAGTTAACCCAGATTTCAGTTCAAAATCTAATTCATGATTTCGGTATGAAATGAAATTTGGTTGATAGTTAATATCAAGTGAAGCCACTTCTATAATGGTTATATTTAGTTCAATACCATTTTTTAGCCATTGGTTCTTGTTTTATGTTTTAATTATAAGTGTTACAAATTTCAATGTTCTTTGAGTTGATTAATTCTCCAACTGGTTGAATGTTGAACCTTCTCGTAGGCTAAGAATGTTTGATTGAATCCCTAAGGCGGAGATCAATCTCAAGGTCATGATCTAAGAGATATTTGGGAATATTTCATGTCATAAATATAATAAAAAGTAAAACAAGAAAATTGGACCATAATAAAATACAATATGATAAGTTTAAATTGATGGTCCAAAAAGAAGAAGAAAAAGAAAACTGAAGAAGAAGAAAAATCCAGATTGGGTAAAGAAGAAAGAAAGAAGAGAAAGGGAGAATAAAATTTTAAATAAAATAAATACCTAAAAATGGTTGAAATAGATACTTTCCTCCCCATAAATGGTTCCAATTTGAAAGGCATTATCATGGGAAATTTCAAATGATATGTCATTGTTGGTTACTTAGGTGTAGAAGAGTGGTTGACCAAGGTCATATCTCAAAGGAGGAAGTAAATTTAACAAAATAATAAAGGTATTTTGAAATTAAAATAAAAGTAAATATGAACATTAATTAAAAGTATGGTTTTTTTATTGTTTATAAATCTAGAAGAAGTTTTCTATAAGAAGATTATATTTTTGTTTTGTTTTAAGTTTTCAAATGAAGTTCGGTTAAAATGACAAAACAAGAATATTTTTTTTAGAAAATATTTAAAAGGTGTAACTGATCTAACTCTAAATATTCAATCAATTATTTGTCATTATCATTTAAATTAACATCCACTAAATTATAATCCTATAATTTTTTAACCCTCGAACCCTACGGGAGTTAACTGAACCACAAATATGAAATTACTTAAACCCAAGGATAGATTCGAAACATGCAATCGTAGCACCCTACTTTGATTGATGTACTTAGGTTATATTATGGTTAGTGTTTAATTAGAGAATATATGCACTATGTCAATGAGGATTAATTGAGTTTAGTGATTATATTTTTACTCTACAAATTTATCTCATGTGGTCTTTTTTTACCGATTAAGATCGCACTATCACAATTTACACAACTTCTGACCTCGTGTGTTTTTGTGTCAATTTTTCAATTTATTGCTTAGATTCATTTAAATTAAGAACTAAATTAATAAATAATATTAAGTTAATTATAGTATTTCATTTATTCAAACTAAATTAATGAAGAAGTTTATAGATAGATTGATTACTAAAAAACTACTCTTTCATGGGCGGTGTACTCATCGTAGAAACATTTTTCTTGTGTAAAGGTTTAGAAAGTGTAGAACCCAATCATGTTTCTACTCATGATTCCAGACCAATTAGGAATATTAATAGAATAAAAATTTTGAACAAAACATAATACAATATAATAAATAAAATAATAACAAAGAAGTTTATTATGAAAACACAAACATTACAACCTGAGGTAGAAGAAGAGGGATTCAATGAAGGGATCCTTTCTTCATAAGAAACCCTTATTTAATTTCTCGGAGAATTGGATTGGAACCTCTTCTACACTTCCCTATACTTCTTAATTCACATACCAACCCCACCAAATGATAAAAACACCAATTTATAGAATTGTGGGTAGGCTAGGTTCAAAGTGGTTTCAAGTGTGAATGGGAAATCTCGAACAAATATTTTGTGCAAACATTCACCACTAATTTGACCACAAAAACAAGTGAATCAGCTGACCTTACTGAAGTATGATTCGTGAGAAAATGGGTCATCAATCTCCTCTCAAAATTTGGTCCTAATCCATGAACAGATGAAGAAGTTATGGCCCAAATAACAAACTCATGTCCAATCTAGCGATTCCAGATCATCATTGACTTCATGGCCCATTTTCACCAACCAAATTCATGATTTAGCTTTAATGTCCTCAATAAAAGTTGTAAAAACATATTTAAAAAACACATTTAAAAATTATTCTGTTGAAATAAATAAAATAAAATTATTTATGTTGGAAATACTATAGTGAATTTTTGAAGGGTAAAACATGATTTTTCATCTAATTTTCAAATGAATGATCTTGTCCCAAATATTCCATAAATGAAGATATTTAACACAATGCGAGGAAATTATATCATTTATTATCAATAAAATATTCAATAAAATTATTTTTATCAGTACATCATTAATTAAAATATATAGAATTTGGGATAAGTAAATAGTTAATGTATTCATTAAATTAAAGGGGTAAGGTGAGGGACCCAACATCAAGCAGTAGACAATAATGACACTCATCACATGTAAATTTGAGAAGATACCACTATAAACCACCCCGCACTCACACATAAATACTATCGTAAATATATATATATACATCATTTAATTTAAATCACTTATTCCACACTCTCTGAGGGAAAACTCCCAAGGACGATATATATATATATACATGTGTATGTTTGTGTGCACCATAAATGATGAAAAAAACACCCTACAATCAATTTCGGGGACCCATAAACTCCATTATACTATAAATAAATGTGTTCGACAAAAAATAGGGTTAACAACAACACCTTGGATGGAGGTGGACATCCAAATCAATAGAAACCTATTCATTTTTTATTGTAAGATTTCATAAATCACACAAACATGGACATAGAGGCCATTCGCGTTCCCTATCAAAGAAAGAAGCACAAAATTCAGAAAAACCCAAATCCTAGGGTTTTTACCTAACCATGAAAAGTGATATAATGGCCTAATGTTTTATATAAATAGATAGGATAAGGTATGAGGAGAATCACTTTGAAGGATCTAATAAGAATCTTTGAGAAATCTTCTAAAAATCAGAGTCTGGAAGAGGATTGAAGATGGTGTTATCAAACTATCAGAGAGATCCCTAGGGTGGCACCATCAGATTGGTATAGGAGGGGAGAGGCATATTTTATTTAAATTTATTTTAATTTTATCTCATTTTATTAAATTTAGGTTCTTAAAATAGGTTCTAGTGCACAGTTTCTCCCACACAATTTTTCAAACTGTGCGGTGAACATAGCGTATGTACTGCCTCACAAGGAAGACCGTTAGAGCTATATACATGATATGTAAAACAATTAATATCCATGCACATTACTATTTCCCCTTTGAAAAACGATGCAAAATTTCTTATAGAGGGATACATAGTTTCTGAAAGATTGTTCACCCTTTATATCCTTTGAAAACCAAGCTTTTCTATGTCTGGAACCTCTAAAAATCCTCGAGCCACCCAAGAAACTTATAAGACCTTTGAACAAGACCAAAATGGTTTCGTTGAAGAGATCCAACTCACAGAATCTTCTTTTGAATGTTGGTTTTAAAAATATCTGCATCAGTAAAAAAAATTGACAATCCCCTGTATTTTTGTCCGATTCAAAACCACTAAACACTATTTCATAGATATGTTATTTATATTATGATACATTTTATTATTTTTGACAATATTATTTAAATATGATTTTTTATTTTTTATTTATATTTATGTTGTATTTTTGTTTCCTTTTGAAATAGACCATTTTATATGTAACATTTTTTTACTCATGAGTGACATGACATTCATGTTTCTGCTTGTGATTGATGTAACTAAAAATAGAGAGTTAATGTGTTGAGGGATTCAATGAAAAAATTAAAAAATATTTACTATATAAAATGTTGGTGAAATTATAATCATCTGAACCATGCTATATTTTCCCTAATTAAAGGTATTGTCTATTATATGAAATCAGTACTCATGATTTTAACTATACAGTCTGTTGGTATTGGTATTGGATTCCTTGATGATCCAAATATTTTAGGTAATTATGGTACTTGTCCTAAAAATAAAATATTTTTGGTTAATTAATTTCACAAGTAATACATATATTATTTTTCCAACATCAATTCTTGATGTAATTATTCATAACTAAACTATAAGATTATTGTTAATCAAAATATATTTTCATGTGATAATGTTGTTATATCATTAGAGATGGTATAAATATCTCTATGTTGAATTATTTTATGTTAATAATTAATGATTATTAGTTCCCTAGAGTGGTATTGATTTATCATGTGTTGTATCATAAATTTATATAAGGGAATCTGGGATGGTGGGTTGAAAAATGAGTTTCATTATCATATTAAAAAGGTTGAATAGGTATTTACCCCCGTGTAATGACCAATATGAGATGTTGTGTATGTGATACATGGGAGTGAATTAGGCCTTAGAGGTATTTCCCATGTTTATAGAATGTCATGTGCTTAAATTGATTAGTAATATTATTTAAAACTCTCATTGAGTAAAACTGTGGTATATAATATGAACCCAATATAACAGTTAGAAACGTATTATAAGTAGGATTAGATATTGGATTGATGGCTAGATTTTTTTTGATTGAGATGTTGTGTGATGTTTTCTACAATGTTAGAGATATATGCACGATTATGTCTTATATTTTTTGAATGATGATGCATTAGACAAAAATTAGGTGTGAATGGGATATCTTGGATAAAATTCATGGTCAGTAGGGTATAGTCTCCTTAAATAATTTTTATGAGAAAATTATCATGATTTTATTTTAGTATTGGGTATATATTTCAAGGTAATTATTAGTAGGATATTGAGTTTTTTTGTTTTTAAAAAAATAATATTGGGAGTGTGAGGGTAATTAATTATAATTATGGAATGATTCTAATGTTCTGTGGGATCATGTTATATTAAATTTATTAGGTGATAGTCCTTAGTATTATTTGAGAGTATGATCTGAGATGCCTCATAATAGAAATAATTAACTTGTGAGATAGACATGATAATTATTTATGAAAATCATCACATGATTAGTGATTTAGAAAATTAGGGAGAACGACTTGGGATTTATGATTAGTTTGAGTGAGGGTGTAAAAATATTGGTTTTATATATATTCATTATCGAACATTATAGTTTTCTATGGTAATGTACAATAATGTGTTAGTATGAGGTCATTTATAGGGTGAGGATTTTTCATTTTTATGTGATTTTTGTGGGGTTTATTTACAATGTATTCTATGAGAATGTAAGGTGCCCATATGTTGTGAGAGGTAACATTGGCAGTGGATCATGGTGCCATGGTATGAAAAAACAATGATTGTTCTTTAACATGAATTATTAGGGAGCTGTGATATTTAAATCATTTATGAATTGTTCTTGGGTATTGATGTAAAAGAATTGATATATTTTGAAGAGATCCATTGACCATGGAGGCTATGAACATCATTGTTTACTATGTTTTGGTGGATTTAGTGGCAGAATATCCTAATAAACATTGAACATACATAATTTTATGTTTTATATTAGTGGTCCATTATAAGAGGGATTTTATCATCCATCCATTAACTTCAACTATAAATGGATAATGGGAAATATATAGTGAATATGTCATGATAATTGATGGAAGTTGAAAAATCTGAGGGTCATGTGATTAACAAAGATGGGCATACAGAGGAGTCTCTCCAGGTTGTTTTTGATAAGATACCTAAAGTAGGGGAATCCTTTCATCTACATGATTGAAAAGGTAAAAAAGTTATTGTGGACCCAGATGGTTTCATCACTCCATTCCCCAAGAAAACTAGGAAACATAGAGACAATAACAGCTATGAAAGAACCATCATCACAAGATCATTTGCAGCCAAAATTTTTACCCTTGAAGTTCCTCCACAGCCAGTTCCTATAGAGCCCCTGCCTGAATATTCACAAAATGCTGATTGTTCTAATTTAGACACTTCTTCAATTGAAGTTGATGAAAATGACCTGGCATATATGGATGCCTACCAGTATGATAATGATCTGGATTTTCCAAAATAACTTGACTCCTGGTTCGGGGAAAATGAGACAAATACATTTTGGAAGTATCAAATGGTGATATAACTGCTCAGGATTACCTTGATATCAAAAAGAGGATGTTTATCAACATTGTTGAGGAATCCAATAAGGATCCAAACTTTGATTTCACGATTATTCCAAGGAAATAAGTATTGGATATGGTTTGATCTTTGATTGACTTTCTGTATTAATGAATTTGGTGGATACTGAATGATTTCTTTCTTAAAGTTTTCTTCTGAGTGTTTTCTTCTTGTCTTGGCACATGCTCCTGGGTCACCTGACTCAATCTGGTTGCTGTTTGTCTTTGTTAAATTTCTTCTTAAAGTCTGTCTTATAGTAATTTTCTCAAGGTTGTTTCTACTTCTTTTGGAGTTCATCTGGACTGGTCTAGTTTCTTGGACAGTACGTTTTAGGGCTATTTTTGGGCAGAGACCTTTCAACCTGTTTGGGGATTTGGATGTGATCTCTTAATCAGATCTGATTTTCATTTTTAAATTGATGTTATTTGGATCTATTTTTTTCTTCATGGATGCATGCCATACTGGTTTGATGAATCCGGATTCTTTATGATTTCATGAATCTGGACAGAAGCTGACAGTTTTTGAAGATTCTACCTCCAGTTTATTTTTTGTGGAAGCCCTTGTCTGCCTTCTCCATTATTTTTTGGCTTCTTTCTCTGTTTCCAGTTGGTGTTGGGTATGATGCATGAATTTACTGACATGCCATTTGGAGGGATCTCTTGGATGTAATACTTCTGCTTATTGTTTGGAATCCTTTTCTTGAGTTTGGACTCTCATCCTTCATGATTTGATTTTGAGGCATGCTGGATCTAAAAGAACTTTGCTTCTCTGAAGAATTTTTTCATGCTATCTAATACTTTCTGAAGTTTATAAGGGCTGTTCATGGAGGCACATCTTTCTCTCAAGGAAGGTACCCTGCTGGTGTCTATTTTTTTTCTATGATTTGTAATCTCTAATTCCCTGATGGTGTAAGTATGTTACACCTCGGGCTTGTTTTGTAAACTCTTTTTTATATTAATAAATTCCTATGGGGCATGTGCTGGGAAACCAGTTCATGTCGCCACCTTTTAAAAAAATGTCATGATAATGATCATTTATTTGATGTAATGAAGTGAAAATATATATATTATAGTGATGAGAAGTATCTTATCAATCAATAATTAATGACTTACATGTAGGAAGGGTCATGGGTGAATTATATTGATATATGGATTGATGAAATTTTAATGGGATACATTTTGGATGGTGAATTTCATGTGAACTAGTTATATGGTTAAAATATGATTTCATAATTTTTTGTGATGTTGGATAGATTCGTAGTATTATTATCAGTCTAAAGATTTATTTTTTTGGATATATGTTCATATATTATTAGTGATTCATATGTTCCTTGGTCAAAAAAATGGTTGATGGGTTGGTTTTATGAAGATCCTACTATAGAATTTTAGGGAGATTTAGGTTCGAGATTTGATGTTGAAACATAGTTATTCTCTTTATTATTTTTAAAAATTTTATGTTATCATCACATGATTGTATAGAATATTAATAGGAGAATAAGTTAATTTTAATTAATGTTTTTTATGTATTCAACTGACTATTTTTTAATTTGATTTCAGTACCTTTAGTTTTATTTCACTCAATGTTATTTTATTGATAAATGATAAAATATTATAGTATAAAATTAATTTAGAGGGGTAATATTTTCTTCGAATCATATTTAATAAGATCAGTATTGTTGTTGGTATCACCATAAGCATGGGGATGAATTATTTGAATACATTGTGGTGTATTATGATTGGTATGTGCAGTTTAATGTCGTTTTGTTTTTTGGTGATGGGGATGAGAAGATGCCTCTAGTTTTCTAAAATAGAGTGTCTTGTGATGGATTTATGTAGTGGAAGGTAATTTGGAGTTCAATGGTAAACATTAATATTTTATTATTATATTAGAAACATTGAATGGTTATAAGTACTAGTGGAATGACTATTAGGGATTCTCTATGATTAGAAGATATATGATTAGGATATTTAAAATAAACCTATTTCTACAGGTTGAAAAATTTATATAAAATTATATGCTTTCATTTATAATGAATCTATCATTTTGAGAATCACATTTTTATCCATATTCGTAAAAAAGAGTTCCACAATTTTATTTTTTGTTATATATTGAACCTCAAGTGGTTTTTTGGGTTAATGAGTTTACTATGGGGACTTCAATTTATAATTTGATTCATCATGATGGTGTTTACTTTGTTAAATTATAATCCCATGGTTATGGAAATACTTATCACTAAACCATTAAAGTTAATTTTTAATTTGTTTTTCATTATTGATTTAGGAAAGTATTCATAAAAAAATAAAATCCCAAAAATTTGAGTTTCAAGGGGTTAAGAACTATCACAACATGGTTTCAAAAAAATTGATTCCAAACTATGAAATTTTATGTAGAGTGAGGTATCATCCACCACAAATCTAGAATATAATTTGGAAAAAAATATATTTGTATCATGTCAGTTTGGTATCACTAAAAGGTTAATGTAACACCTTAGGTATAATTTTGGGAAAATCATGTGGCAAAACTCATTGGATACCAATAATTATATAAAATTAAAATAAATAACAGTTTCAACCAATTAATTTTTTGGATGGGGATCCCCCCACCCCCTCGTGAAAGTTCAAACAATCTAGGATACCTAGTATCCTTTGTCTTTCATTCCCTCTATATTTGGGGAATTCATAGTGGTTTTTTCTTTAATGAATATGATATTATCATCCTATACTCCATTCATACATTTTATATTTCATTCATTCAATTTTTTTGTAACATAGATCATTTTTTTCCAAGAAATCCAATAGATCAACATGGTACTATACCAGATCAATGTGAATTTTATTACGCCATTGATAAAGGATGATCTATGATAATGAATTCAAATAATTTTTCACTATCTCAATGGATGTATCTTCTACTTAGAAAAAATCTTTATTATTATAATATATTTAATTTCATTAATTGATTAAATCATTGCATACTATTAGGTATTTTTATTGAGTTGGTGTTAGGAGTGAAAAATTAAACTTTTTGATGTGGTTGGTTGTCATTTTTTTTTATGGGATGACCTGGTGGGTTATTAATAATTAATTCAGAATTTTACTAAATTATAAAATTAATTATAAATTTTATAATTAATTTATTTAATTTTTATGAGATAATTTATCATGGTATGAGCCCATAGGGGATCAGGGTTTGATAAGTTTAAGCTTTGGTTGTTTGGAAATACTAAATAGTTAATATAATAGTTTCTTATAGGAGGTCTTGAAACCTACCCATTTAATTTATGCATTTTTTGTTTATCATGTGATATATGGTGTCTCCTTTGATGGTGATTGTTTTTAAATAAAATAATTTATTAAATAAAATAAAATTTATATGAATTGATATATATAAGTTTTATGGTAAATGATGGACCATTAGACACCTGTGATAGATCCATTACGGATGGTTGAGATATTATTTATAAATATGATCATTTATATGAATTTAACCATGAATAATATCAATTAAACTTAATGGAGGAACATATTGGTCCTAGAAACACTACTTATTTAACTTGACCAGGTATGATAGGATAATTTGAAAAGTTTTCCTTTGTGATGGACATATGGGATCTCAGGATGCCATATACATGTTGGAATAATTATAAAGGGATTCTGTCTATTGTTTCCCCCACAAGTGAATGAACACCTATATTAGTATTCATTGTTAAAATATGTGTATGTTGGAAATGAGATGAATAACCTAGACTGACATGGGTTGGGAAATTAGCATTATTCCATCTAGCTGGAGTAGAACCTTTTTGAATTTCTATATGATACATGTGAGGCCATACTATGTTTGGGAATATTATAAGAGATGATATTCTGTGTGAGTGATTTTCTTTTCCCATATAGTTATGTTTATATATAAGATAAATCATAGGGTATCAAAGAAATGATGTGACGTTGGGGACCTTAGTGGGGGACCAAGATTCATGTTGACCCAATTGTGGTTTAGAGAAATGAATTAGATTTTACTGATTTCACATGTCATCTAAGTACCAAAAATATTTTTTGTTAACCTGGTATAAAACCAATGATAGAGGAAGTTTATTTTTATAATAGTTCTATCATGGTTTTTTTATTTGTTTTGGCTATTGGAACATATATGGGGTACTATGTGGGGTGCTTGGAATATTTCCTAGGATCCAATGATTTCATTAAATATTTATGTGATTATATGGAAACAATATAGATAATGGTGTTACATCTGATTTGATATGGAATTATGGGAATAAATCATGGTGTCTGTTATTATAATTGAATCTATAATGATTTTCCTAGGATATTATGAGGAATATTTCTTTTTTGGATAGGAACTCTCAGATTCCTATAATCCTTCCCTGTATTTTTCATTAAACATTATAATAGGATGATAACTGTAGGAAACACAAGTGGAACTATTTTTTGGGACATAATTATATTCCTGAGATGATTCACATGATCATTTATTTTACCATATATAGTGATTAAATTCATAAGATAATCCCTAGGATCTTGATTTGGAGCATGAAATTTTAATATGCATGGAATTATTTATATAATACACTATTATAATCTATATAATTAGATATTTTGGATTAAAGTCATTAATTTATTCTTAGAGGCCTCTCATCCCTTTATGCCACATGTTAGGGAACCTTCATTATGGATATTCTAAGGAGGAAGGTCATATCATGGCTCTCCAATGTCATCTCCCCCTATCCTCTTTCTCATTGTTCTTTTTCCCGCAGCTCACGATCTTTTCTCAATTTCTTCTTCTTTTCTCCTACTATATACATGTCTTATTTCTTAGTATTTTTCATTCTTTGGGGTGTGACCTTCTTAGTTGTGACATTTTCTCACCCCTATGTTCTTTAAATCATCCCCTTTGTGCTAGAATCCATATGTGTTATAGTGTGAGGGTTATTATGTTGTATTTGGATAGTGATGAGGAATTACCTTTTATTTAATGTCTAGGATAACTTTTTTACAATACATAGAAGATTTATTGTTTTCGCAGTATGTTTTTTCCAATTTCGCTTCATTCGTGGAGGCTTTGTAGGCGGTTCTGGTTTCTATTTGTTTCAGATTTCATGGAAGGAGATTTGGCCCTATATATGGATATAAATAACTATAGAGACCATTTCCTATGTTTGATATATGATATTACATCTTGTTCTACCAATACCTTGAGTCACTATGTGTCATAGTTTACTATAATGATTTTGGATGTGTCGGTTCATATATTGATGGTGAACCAAGAGGCACAACCAGAGTATGCTTCAGTCATTCCTTCAATGTTCCATTGGATTTGTTTTTATATCATCTTTATTTTTGTACAATCAATATTTCATAAGTGATTCATCACTAAATATGACATTGGTTCCATATTTTGAGTTTTAATTAGTTTGGTGATCAATGATGGTAGTCGATGACATTTTTCAGTGGTTTCTTTTTTGTTTGTCTAAATTGGTTTTAGGCTCTTGTTGATGTTTTTTCAATGAAGAACAATTAGGAATTCCAGTAGGGATATTTTTGTTCTTCCATTTATATCATTTCGATGAAAGGGTTTTTATATGATATCAGATGGTTTGGATTATAGATGATGATCAACAATGTTGTTGGGGGATCTGTGGTGATGACATTCACAATGATTGGTTTTTCATGGATCATGGTTCGGTGACATGACCAAAATATTCCCATGGCTATCCATTAGATGTGGGGTCTTCTAGAATATGGAATGTGGAGAATTTTTATCAAATTCATTGATTCGGTTTTGTTTTCAACTCTCTCATATATTTTATTTTTGATATCTATAATTTAATATAAGCTTCAGGATGTTTTCTTTTCATGGAGTGTTTTTGGTCATGACTTTTTCCTTCTTGGTTTGTCTCACTCAACATAAAATGAATTAATGATAAATTAAAATAATTTTTTAAGGAAATACATAGTTTAAAAATTCTCTAGTTGGTAGGTATAATTTTTTATGAGATACACAAAATTATCCCTAGGATCTTGAGATAAATCTAGATTTGATGAGATTACCATGATGTTACATGGATCTAAAAAATGTAACTTATGTTATGAGATACCCATGTTGATTCCTAGAATCATGTGTTTGAACTTGATGTTTTAGAATGCATGAGATTCTATTATTAGACTAGTAACTCATCCCTCTCACAACTCAATGATATGATTTATGATCAAAGATACTCTGAAATTGAGTGAATCAACTGTGTTCAATTTAGATACCACCTTAGAACATAAAATCAATGGACGTTATAATTATTATTAACATTCTATATTTAAATATTTATTAACATATCACATGAACATTTACCATACTATTTCTTTTTGAGAAAATTTTGGTTCTGGAATATTTATTTATATTGATTCGTTTCTTGGGTGGCCATGGAACTTTATTCCCATTATACATATCATTGTTGCATGTACCAGTAAGGAAGACCCTAAAATTAGAGGATCATGTGACAAAGATCAAACAGATCTATTTATAGGGATGTGTTGAATAATAGGGATATTAGTAGCACCTAATATATTTTATTTCACAGGTATATTTTTATATGTGGTTGGAATAGTTGGTTATCTTCCATGATGTATAATAATACACAAAATATGAGATGGGTTTTTCTTGGTCATATCAAATTTTATTTCAACCTAATATCATGGAATCAAATCCTCATAGTGTCACAATGAAAAGTTTTTTATATTTTGACTCATATATCATACTTGGAGGAATTATTGAGTTAATTTGATGATCCGCAAGTCTAGAAACTATTACGTAGTCTAGGTATGGTGAGGAATTATAATACTAAATAATGGATTATGTTATTATTCGACATTAATAGATCATATGTTACTATACCTTCTACTAGGAGGACCTTTTATTTTTAATCCATGAGAAAATCATTCTCATGATGTTTTTTATAATCAATATCAATTTGAAGATATTTTACTTATAGAATAATATTTAGAAGATAATTGTTAACATTATTCTAAGATAAATTGAGGTAATCTATGATTCATCTTACAATGATGAATTCATCAATCTTCAATTTTTTCTTTATATATTTCATGGTAAATGAATGTTAACGAATATACTATATGATTGTTATAATCTCTTATCTCTTGTATGAAATGAAATTTTTTATGAGTAAATTCACAATTATCACATCCATGATAATTTTTTTCCACTATGGAATCCCAATTCCCATTTTTCATCCTATGGTATTGATAATTTTTAAGGATATCCTTAGATAATTATTTCAGTATATATATATGACATATGATACCATCATTCAATTATTTTTACTCATTTGTGGATCTCATAGTGTTGTATCATTTGGTTTTGGGGATTTGGATGTGAAAACTCATACATTGGCATGATTTTTTTAAGAATAATTCTCATGCTCTTTTACCACCTTGGGAAATTTTTATCATTAAATTATAAATATGCCTCATTTTAATGGACATCACCAAATAATTTTTCATGGAATCTATTATAAACATTTTATATGATACGAGTTGATAAAAATGGAATGGAAAATATTAGTGATTCTGATATATCCCTTTTATGCATGTTATAATGTTTAAATATGTAAGAGTATATTTTCTCAAAATAAATTTGTAGTACTACTAATTTCATGTGAATCCCCTTTAGTATAGAATTGTAGTGAATTTCTAAAAGATTGTACATAATTGTGAAACCCAAAATATTCTTTTAAGATCATGATAGTCATTGAAATAAAATCAAATTTTCATTCCAAAAAATCATGTTGATTCTTATAGAATACCAAAATGGTGATATTAATTTATTTAAGTGTTTTTGAATGATTGTAAATGGAGTTCCCTTATATGAAAATCGTTTTTGTAGGAATTGATAGGAATATTTTGATAAGTTATCATACCCTTTAATAATGGATAAAAAATATTCTTGAAAATAATAACATCCCTTGATTTCTGGTTTCCCGTCATATTGAAAAAAATTAGATATGTCTCCCAAAACACAAAACCAAACCCCATGAAAGGATGTTTTTTTATATAACACCCAATCAAATAACAAATAATATTATATGAATATAATGACACGAGTTAACCCAATTGTCATACCAATTCATGTTTGGTACCATACTAGTATTACCTAATAATATCTATATAAAATAAAAAATCATCTTTGCTACTTACATGAATAATATTTCAATGATTAACATCTTAAATCATTATTTGATTATTCGATGTGGATTGGTTGGTGTATAAGGAATATGTGATCCATAAAAACCACAATATTATGTCACAAAAATTATAATTTTTGAAAAATTTTATTGTTTTTCAAATTATAATTATTGGGGGGAAATATCCCAATTTTGGATTTTTCTTCAAATAACAAATTCTATTTTATGAAAAAAATTTTAAAAAAAATATTTATTTATATAAAAAATATAATTTATATACAAAATATAATTTATATTCCAACTAAACATTATTTCTTAATTTGTTAAAATATTACACGATTTTTGAAAAAAAAGAATTATAGTCTATTTGAAAGTAATAAAAAAATTATATCTGAGTTTGAACCACTACATATGAAAGAAAAATAACTGATTTATAAGGAAATAATTATACCCTTCCCCGAACATATAGTTCTAATTATGAACAAAATTTAAAAAAATATTTTTATAATTCATTTGGTCATAATTTATTCCCAAAAACCATTATGAACATATGAACTTTATCATTTTATGATTTTTTTAGAGAAAAATACATAATATCATTGGATAATCCCCACTCATAAATTCACATCATTGAAGAAAAAAGTTTGCATATATTTAAAAACTAGTCTAATAATCATGGGTCATTAAAATATTTTAAAAGGAGTATTCTTTTTTCATGGACACCAAACACCATTCACCTATTATGTAATATAATTTTAATGATTCCATGACACATATAAATGATTTTACTATATTCCAATTATAAATATATTTTTTCATGTGTTATATTGTTGTATAGTCATTATATAATTTTTGGAAATTAATTTAAACCCATCTATAAGAAATATTTTTCACAACAACTCCATTGAAGTTACATTTTTTAGTGAATCAGACAAATTATTTAATATTTTAATAAAATACATTATCATGATACCTTCATGTAGAAATATCGTCATTTATCCATTTCTGACACAAATTCATCTTGATTTCATATAAAAAAATTTGTCTAATAAGGAATATTTTATTATTCAAAAAAATTATAATCTATTGAATCAAAATTAATAGTCAATGTATTTTATATTAGATATGATAAATTTTATCTATTCTTTTCGCTTTCCTCTACAATAATATCTAGACAAACATTGTCATAATACATTATACTATATGTTATGCACTTTTTTTATTTTATCTAAAAAAATTCTGAACCAACAAATATAGAAACCCAAAAACTAATTATATGGTGAGTGTCAAGATTAGTAATCTATCACGAAGTGAAAATAAAATACAACTGTTTCAACATCACAATATTTCATGAGATATATTATTTTTAATTTCATTGATGTCTTATGTTGTACACTAATATCATATTAGCTTATGCTATATGCAACACTGTATTATCTTTTTGTATGTGAAACACTATTCTTGGCTTGCATTACACACAAGATCAACTTTCCTCGATAGCTTGTGTTGTACTTCATACCGAGCTTCACTAAACAACAACATATTATTAAAATATTATTATTTAATGGGATATGAAATATCCAATATGAACATTATTGACCAAATTTTGAATTTTATATATCATTAACATTCATATTATGTATTTTCTAAAAATTATATAAGAAAAAATTATATTATTCGTATAAAAGAATTGTTTTTCATGAAATAGAGTTTTTTCATCTTCTGATAGAGCACCCATTTTAAATATAATTTTTAACACTTTTATATATTATATTTGAAAAAATAAACATCTTCTTTGGATGTTGGACATCAAAATTTACTTTTTTAAATTTTTGGTATTTTTATGATAGAATTCATATTTTAATGAATATTGAAAATTATTTCTTTTTTAATTCACAACTTCCTTTTCATCTAATTTATTTATATAGTTAGATCATATTCGTAATTTTTTTAAGGTGTAATTAGATAATTATTTTATCATTTAATCAAATGTTGGTCATTGGATGTAATTTTACATTTAAATTGTACATAAACACAAGATAATCTTTTGATAAGTTTTTACTTCTTAAAAACCCACTTTTCGGTTTCTGACAACGAGAATTAATTTTAAATTAATTTCTACAAATTATATGTTTTGAATTATTAAGTAATGATTCCATATTTATAATCAGTGGGAAAAATTATTTTAATAGTTTAATTTTATTTTTATTAGATTTTATTAATAGTAACTATGGTAATGTTTATTTACCATAGTTAAAGGTAAATCTGGTAAATTAGGGTCACCAATAATATGATAAAGATAAATAAATTACCCTAACACCTACCAAAATCCTATTCAATGAAATAAATATGAACAATATCAAATATGGATCTGAATTGATTTATTTAATTAAGTTTTTTCCAAGAATTTTATATAATTATAATTAAAACAAATGAAGGTGAAAACATGTCACTCTAATATTTCTTATAAGTATAATTATTTTAATATAATGATAAACATGATTAATATTCAAAAATAAATATTCTGAAGAAATGTAATGAAATTATCTCCATCATTTAATTCGATTTATAATTTTTATATATTAAATAATTTCCATTAATTATTACACAATAGTGATGGAGAGTTTATTTTATTGATAAAAATATAAAATAAATGGTCTTAAAAAAATTTAAACAAATATCTTATGAATGAATTAATGTTATAAATGAAGTTTCTTTGTGACTATGACATATTATTAGTTTATTAATTATTTTGGTTAGAATTTATCTTATGTGTTGATTTTATTTAAACTCAAATAAATTAATAGTTTCAAAATTGGCACTATTGATATTTTACAAAAATAACATATTAATAAATTATATAAAACTCACAAAAATATTTAAAATTTTAAAATTTAAAATTATATGGTCTAAAATTTCATAAAATATTCAATTATTGCCAATTTAAAGCACATAATTAAATATTCATAACCATTTAATATTTAGAATATTATTACCACAAATAAAATGAAATAGGTTAAATTAAGATAAATTAAAATGATAAGGTTCAAAATAAAATCAAAACATGTCTAAATTTTATTGGATAAAATAATTTAAAACCATAATCATCCAATATTATTACTAAATTATTTTGGGACCATTATAAACTAAAAATGAAATTATAAAAAATTAATATTGCTAGACATTCCAAAGGTGCCCCTCCCCTCTCTTATAAAATGTTGCCTCTACTTCTCTTTTAATAACACCTATAAATGCCTTTTTACGTCCAAAACCTAGACAAATCCCCTCCCAACATCCCTAAAATCATCCATGTGGACACCCTTTGAGATTAAATCCATCTTATGGAGTCCTTTTGTGTATACAAAAAAGAGATACCCCGAAAAGAGGTAATTGTTTTATCAACTCTTTCAAAATTATTTTCATCTTCTACTTCCACTTATTATGTTGTTTACATAATAAAGTAATAAATATTGTATATTATATATACTGAGATATTATTTTAATTATGGGAAAACCTTATTCTTCCTTTTATACATCCCACAAATAATAATATCACCATGCGTGCATACATACAACTTACCATCTCAACGTTGTAGTGTAATTGTTATTCAACGATACATAATTTGGATGGGTATATTGATGATTATAATGGATTTAAATAATGCATATAACATAATAATTATTATATAAAATTAATATATCTTCTGATTCAATAGCATTTAACCATTGATAGAATGATATCATTGCTCGTGCGTATGTATGGATTACCGTCTCCACGACGCGATGAGATTCATTTTCCACGTTAACCATTCAATAATGATTATAAAGTATAAATAATAAATAATCATGAAATACATAAAATAATAATTCTAATGGATTTATGTATATATATATATAATTTACTTTCTTCCATTCAATTCAATAGGGAAACAGAAACAGCTTTCATGCATACGTACGACCAACCATCTCTATAAATTATGTATTCCATTTCATTTATCTATATGTTATATATATATTTTATACTAAATATATTTTATATATAAATCAATTATTAAATTTGAGATTTTATTAAATAATTATCTAAGTAATTAGATCACAAATAACATATCAAAACACTTATGATAAATAAAACAATTATTACCCAAAACATTGCTTTAACATGGAATTGATAAATAAATGGGTAATATAAAGAAATAAGTGATTCATATATGAAATCATAAATATTATTATGGGTTTGATACAAGTTAATAATATGTTGAAACCCACTATACAAGAATTATAGATACATAAGAGAGAAATGAGACCTAAAGTAATGGATAATTTGGGAAACTCATTTTTATCTGAGATTGTTTTTACATATGTATTTATGGGTGGTATATTTATCATCCATGTCCATGTTTTTTTAAAATGTTTTTATAAAATGTTAAATATTATTATATGTATGTTTGAAGTCTTTTTTTCATATTTTTTTCTTTTAATACATGGTATGAAAAGAATCATTCTTTCATTTTCCATACGATGTACACATTTCTAGCAAGAGTACGGGAAGAATGTTTTTTTAACATATCTGGCATGAACAAATTTTTACACCTTCATAACACCTTATTTCTATGAATCTTCCTCTGCACGATTAAATGTTTATTTTCAAATAAATTATTTTCTTTTAAAATTTCCTGATATTTTTATAATATAAAACATTTTTTTGAAGAAGAAAGGATATTTTTCTCAAGAATTAAACTCATGTGTTTCAGAGAAATAATTTTCAAACTTTGATGACATAGGTTTATGTTTATATCACTATAATTACTTTTATTTTAATGTGTTTATGCAGGAATTATTTTTATAAAATAAATTTATCTTATATGGACTATGTTACGATGGAATTATGTTTAAGAAACCCCTTTTATTTTGTGGTAATTCTATTATGAATGATTTATTATTTTGTGGAACATGTAAGAATGATTTCATTATGAGATGGGTGGGACCAATATCTCTCTCCAATACATGTGGTAAATATTTATATCTCATGAGACAGACATGAATGTAATGGAAAGTAAATATGGTTCAGTAATACAGGTCTAGAACAACATGTAAATCCAATTCAGTAATACCAGTTTGGAAATGAATGTAAAACCAGTTTAGTAATGGGATTTGTCCACTACAATGGTCTTGGAAGCAATGCCTTGGACACTATGGAAATCATATTATATTCTTATTTATATTACACAATTTCATGTTTTATTCCAAAGTTATTTTATCATAGATAATGTTTCTTTATGATATTTGCGTTATATACTGCCAAGAATTATATTATAAATCAAGATTTTTATATTTAAAAGTTATGTTTATGTTTTTACATTGTTATGATTATGTTAAGTATGTTGTTTTTCATGATTATACTTATTGATAATTTGATCTCACCCATCTCTTATGTTTTCCATTCACCAGGATATTAAAAAACCTTTTAGGTAGGAAAACAAAAGTGAAAGATCTTTATGGGAGATGTTGACAATCTTTCCCCAAGTTATAATATTATGTTTCTAGTTTCCAAAGACACTTAACTAATATGGTATTTGGGATTCTTTTTGTTTCATGTATTATATATTTCTCAAAATTAATGTAATTTTCATTTATGTCATGCTTGGGTCATTATAGTTGGTAATAGAGGGAAGTATTAGTTAACCATTATAAACTACCATGCGAAAACTTTAGTGAGATCCCTAGAGATATTTCGAAGGTATGTCTAGGGATTTCCCTAAGCAAAAGTATAACTATAGGTTACAGTAATATAATTATGGAAATGATCTTGAATAAACTAGTATTAAACCTGAGATGTTTGAGATTGGACATTCTCATCTGTTATTATATTGTTTTCCTAGTATGATTTTTGCCTATCACGCTATTCTTTTTGGGTTTTAAAAAATGTTTGGAAATAGAAGGATTCATGTTAATGATGAATATTATTGATAATGGAATAATATTATTCATGAGAAACCAAATAAAATCATAGTTAGAAGGTGAAACATTGTTATTATGCATAATCTAAAATCTCCTAATATGATCAATAATATAAACTATGGTGAGTTTCCTGAGATAGCTAATAAGAGAAAGATGGAGTTTCATGGTGATCATAGTTGAAATAATTTTTATTTTTCCTCGTGTAAATCTTATGGGAAGAGGAATCAAGGAGAATGTTTCAAAGGAACTAGAAGATGATTTTGGTGTGAAAAAAAGAATTAAAATCCATTAATTTCAATTGAAAAGGTCCAGTTAACCCAATGGATGGTATTACTAAGACATCAATGATGGTTAAATGTTTTAAATGTAGAATGTATGAGCATTATGAAAATAGATGACCTAATAGAAAATCTCAAAATGAGAATCAACATGGTCATATGGGTAGTATTTATGTTACTGACAATAAAGAGAGTACAGATGATATATGAGATGAAAGATGTTCTAATGAATAATATGATAAAGAACAATAAATGGTTTAAGAAGACAGTTTAATGATTGCATGTTTATCAATAATAATGTTGTATAAGTAATTTTATAGTACTATGGAATAAAGAAACATATAAGGATTGTTACAATATTTTTTTCCTTAAGTATTTAAAACTATATGCTGAATGGTACCAGTAACCATGAATAGTTATTCAGATATTTTTGGAAAACACATGATATGTGAATAAAGATGGGAAAAGAATATAATGATTTGTTTGATATTATTAATGACCTCAGGATATATATAAGAACAATACGATAACATGGTTTTATTTTATAGATTTTTTTGGTATTTGTGATATGTGTAAAGAGTTAATTTTGAGAAAATACATGTTTTCACTATTGTTCTATGGTAATTCCTATTTTTATCATGTTTCAAGAGAATACATGACTAAGGGATTCAAATTTTGGAATTGTGACAATAAAGAACTACCTTATGAGATATGAGATTTAATTGTTTTGTCATTTTAGTTCACCTATTTCTAAAGTTTTATATTTTCTATTTTTGGATAGAATAAGTTTTATTCTGGTTGATGCTTGTTAGATTAAATTATTATCTCACTATAAGTGTCCTTATGCATATTTGATTTCTTGTGCTAACATTTTTTTTGAGAAATATGGAATGAACTATCATTATATCAAACGATCCACTAACACATCAAGAATGAAATATTCAACTTCATTTCTTTAAATAAGAGATGAATTGTAAATTTTTCAAGGCATGACAAACAATGATATTATACCAAAATCAAGTATTTATTTATTCTCATGCAAAATTATTCAAATTTAAAAAAATGATATTTAAAATAAAAAATGTTATCCTAGTACATTTTTATCCCATAAATCATATGGTCCCTTAAACCATTGTATATTTATGGTTTTGGGGTAGTTTACATTCTCCAAACCTTTTTCACTATCACTATCCATCAGAACATTATGATTAGATTTCTCTTTCATATCTATGTTTTCACTTCCCACCAATGTTCACCTATGTTGAAACCCAATGATGAGTTACTTTGGATAACCATTATGTTTCTAACTTTCATTTTTAAAATGAATTTTTAGTATTTTTTATGTTGTGGGTTTCTATGATAGAAACTTTTATGTCGTAACTCTTTTATAACCCCGACGAATTTCAAGGTTGAAATTAATTTTAAAGGGGTATAATGTTACACCCCGAGATTTTATGAGATAGATTCAATTTAATTTCTTTGATTTCTTGTGTTTTACGCTACACCGATATTAGATTGTGATATACGCAACATTGTATTATCTTTTGGTATATAGAACACTATTATTGGCTTGTGCTACATGCAAGAGTGACCTTCCTTGATATCTTGTATTGTACGTCGTACCGAGTTTCACTGATCATAGATATATTATTATTATATTATTATTTAATAAGATATAAACAATCCTTTTTGAATTCTATTATACAAATTTTAAATTATATATAACATTAAAATTCATCTTATGTATTTTCTTGACATGATATAATAACAAATTCAATTTTTCATATAAAACTATTATTTTTCAAAAAATATAGTTTTTCCTCATTTTGATGGTAAAATAATTTTAAATATAGTTGTCACCACTTTTATAGATTATATTTTACATAATAATCATCTTCTTTAGAAGTAGTACGTCAATTTTGTTTTTGAATTTTTTTATTTTTCAGATAAAATTCATATACTAATGAATAGTGAAAAATACTACATTTTAATTCAAAAATTAATTTTCATCTAATTTATTTATGCAGTTAGATTATTATTTTAATTTTTTTTAAGTGTAATTGGATTATTTTTTATCATTTAATCCAATGATGTTCATTTTAAGTAATTTCACAATTAAATTGGACATAAAAACATGACAATCTTTTGATAAGTTTTTACTTATTAAAACCCCACTTTTAGGTTTTTGACAACGGGAATTAATTTTAGATTATGTTCATAAAATTATAGGTTTTTAATAATTAAAAATTGATTCCATATTTATAATTTTTCTTTCCAAATAATGTTAACAGGCTAATTTTATTTTTTGATATTATGAATGGTAACTACAGTAATTATTATTTGCCATAGTTAAAGGTAAATCAGGTAAATTAGGGTGACTAATAATTTGATAGAGATAATAAAATTACCCTAATGCCTACCAAAATCCTATTGGACGACTTAAAGTATACCAATATCACCTATTTTCTATAATTGAATCATTTAATTGACTTTTTACCATGAAAGTGATGTAATTATAATTAAAACAAAAGAAGGTCACAACATGTATCTCTCATATATCTTATAAGTATTGTAATTTTAATATAGTGATAAACATGATAAAAAATTGAACATAAATTGTATCCAAGAATATAATTAAATTATCTACATTATGTGAATGTATTTTTAATTTTTATAGATTATATAATTACCATTAATGATGAAACAATAGTGATGTAGAATTTATTTTATTGATAGAAATATAAAATAAATATTTTTAAAAATATTAAAATAAATATCATATAAACTAATTTATGTTCTACAAGAATTTTCTATGTGACTATAAAATTTTAGAAGTTTTTTAAATATTTTATTCCCAATTTATCTTCTATGTAGATTTTATTCAACGTCAAAAAAATGATTATTGTCAAAATTGACACTATTGAAATTTCTTAAAAAACATATTATTAAATTATTTTAAAATCACAAAAATATTTAAAAATTAAAAGATGAAAATTAAATTGTCTAAAATTTCTAAAAATATCATATTATTTAAAATTTTAAAAACATAAGGAAATCATTAAAATAAATTGATATTTAGAATATTATTACCATATATAAAATTAAATATATAAAATAAGGATAAATCAAAATGATAAGGTTTATAATAAAATCAAAACATGTATAAATTGTATTGGTTGAGATTATTTAAACCCATAGTCATCAAATATTATGAATAAATGATTTCGGAGACATTATAAACCAAAAATTAATTTATAATAATTTAATATTTCAAGACTTTCCAACTTTTCTCATCCCCTCTCTTATAAAATGGTACCTCTCCTACTCTATTAATCACACGTACAAAGCCATTTGGATCAGCCAAACCCAACCCAAATACCCTCCCCACTTCCCAAACTTCATCTTAGGGGACACCCTGTGGGAATAAAGCCATCTTAAAGAGTATTTTTGGGCATACAAAAAGAAAATACCTGAAAAATAGGTAATTGTTTTATCACCTCTTTCAAAATTAATTTCCTATTCTACATCCTCTTATTATGTTTTTTTCAAAATAAAGTAATAAATACAATATAATATAAATTATGAGATGTTATTATAATAATTTTATAAACGTATACATCATTTTATCTATCCTGTGAATAATAATATCCTCTTAAGTTCGTACATACGACTTACCGTCTCCACGTCGTGGTGTAATTGTTATTAAACAATACTTAATTTGGTTTGGTATATAGAGGAGTATAATGGATGTAAATATTGAATATAAAATAATAATTATTTTTTAAAATTCATATAATATACAATATAATACTCATTAACCATCAGTGGAATGTCATCGTCGCTCGTGCGTTCATATAGCTTACCATCTCCACGTCGTGATGCGATTAATTCTCCATGTTAACTATCCAAGAATGATTATAATGTATAAATAATAAATAATAATTAAATATATAAAATTATAAGCTCATTGTATTTATATATATATATATATATATCATTTAATTTCTTCCATTCATTTCAAAAAGGAAACAAAAATAATGTTCATGCGTACGTATGGCCTACCGTCTCCATGAACTGTGTATTCCATTTCATTTATTTTTCTATTATATATATGTCAATACTAAATACTTATGATTTATAAATCAGTTTTTTAAATTATTTAAGAATTTAAATCATTATCTATGTAATAATATCCAGAATAACAAGTCCAAACACGTACTCTAAATAAAACGATTATTACCCAAAACATTGCATTAAAATGGAATTGATAAATAAATATGTAATCTAAAGTCATAAATAAATAATATATGAAATCATAAATATTATTATGGTTTTGTTACAAGTTAATAATACGTTCAAACCCACTATAAAGGTCTTTCAGACACATACAGATGAAATCAGACCAAAGGTAAGGGATAAATATGCAATCTCATCTTTATCTGAGATTGTTTATATGTAAGTATTTACTAGGGGTATAATTATCCACCATATCCAGGTTTTCTAAAAATGTTATCATAAAATGATAAATATTATTATATGTATGTTTAATGTCATTTTTACCCATTTTGTTCTTTAACTAAATGGTATGGAAGGAATCTTTCTCTCGTTTTCCAAATGAGGTACTTTTTTAATTTTCCAGCAATAGTACAAGAAGAATGTTTTTTAACTTATATGGCATAAACATATTTTAATTTATTCATAGCACCATATTTCCATGAAGACTCCTCTACACGATTTCATGTTTATTTTCAACTAAAATATTTTATCTTAGAATTTAATAGCATTTTGAAAATAGAAAACGTTTTTTATGAAGAAGTGATATTTTTCACAAGAATTCAGCTCAAGTGTTTTATCAAAATTGTTTTCTATCAATAATAACATAGGGTTATGTTTCTATACCTATTATTACTTTAATTTTATTGTGTTTATGAAGGGTTTATTTTTATAAAATCCATTTTTAATATATGTACTATGTTATGATGGAATGATGTTTAAAACCCCCCATTTTATTTCATAGGTTATGCTATGGTGAATGATTTATGTTTTTGTGTCACATGTAATAATGATTTCATTATGAGATGGGGGTGAAATATCTCTCCCTCAAATTCATTGGGTAATGATTTATATCTCATGACATAGACATGAAAATAATGTAAAGTGAATCTAGTTCAGTAATACTGGGCTAGAACGACATGTAAATCTGGTTCCGTAATATATGGCTGGAATGACAAGTAAATATGGTTCAGTAATGTAATTTTTCCACTATGATAGTCTTAGAAGAAATTACATGGCCACTATGGAAATCATATTATGTAGAAATTTTTTTTCACAATTCCATGTTTTATGCCAATGCTATTTTACCATGGATAGTGTTCCTTAAGGATTTGTGTCTTACGTACTTCCAAGATTTATTTCATAACTCATGATTTTGATATTCAAAAATTATGTTCATGTTTTTTAAATTCTTATGATTATGTTATGTATGTTGTTTTACATTCTAATCTATATTGAGCATTTGAGCTCACCCTTTTCATATTTTATATTTTCCCTAGGATATAAATAAATGTTTTCGGTAGTAAAGAAAATGGGTAATATCATTATGGGCGATATTGAGGATCTTTCACCAAGTTAAAAGATTATGTTCGATGTTTCAAATGACACTAAACTAAAAAAGTTTTTGGGTGTCTTATTGTGTCATGTATTAAGTATTCCAAAAAAATTAATGTAATTTACATGTACATCAATCTTGGGTCATTACAACTACATTAAATTTCTTCTATATCATTCGATGAAATTTTTAGTATCTTATATATATATTTGAATTATTTTGGAAAGCATATCATTATTCATAAAAACTATTACATGTGTTCTTATCAACTATCCAATAACCAATGAAATATTCAGTCATGTAAAAGTCATGGAATTTATAACAAACCCAATAAACCATCCATATCATGGGTTTTCAACATCATATACGTCAATTAGGGTCATAATTCTCCTCGAAAAAGAAAGGTTATAAATTAGTGAAATATCAAACTATCTAAACCAGATCATAAATATTTCAATGAATTGATAGTCATCAACAATTATATTCCTAACATGTTTAATACTTTATATAACATAACATTCATCTAGGACTATAATATATATTATTATAGAAAAAAATGACTTATCATATTTAATTTTATTCAAATAAGTTTTAGAATTTAATATTATATCAATATATATTCCCCGAACGACTCCATGAATTTTGTGGAATGTATAGTAAACACATTTATCAGTAAGGATTACTATAAATCAATATTAAAATATATATTTTAAAATTTCCAATTACATTATAAAGAGGTTATTTATAAACCATATAGATACATTTCTAATTTAAAAAACACAATTTCTTCTCCTATTACTATGAATCCTTCTAGTGTCTATATATATATATCATAAAATTTACCATTTAATTTTTTTATAATATTAATTTTATGAATATAAATTGATATTTTGAGCTTAAACTGAGAAGATATATAACAAATACTTTCAAACCCATGGAATCTTAGTTATAGAATTTATTTATTCCACATCATTGTAACAATATACTATAAATGTTTTTTTGTTTTCACAGTTATTATAGAAACATTCATTTCTTTCTAAATATCTATTTAAAACATATTTATTTCCAACTTTTTTTTCGATAAACCATAATCTAGGTATTTTTTATAGGTACAATGTAAATTCAGTCATTTATACTATTTGTACCCAAGACAAAAAATATATTTTTTATATAATTTTCATAATTTCAACATTTCCATTTTACAAATGATGTTAAACCCCCCAATAATCATTTGGTTCAGGGTATTTAGAGAGTATATACATAAATAACATATTTTAAATAAATATTTCAACATATACCATAATATATATACATGTGACTTATTTCTATATATAATATTAATTTAAGTTTCCTTGATAAATTGGAAAAAAGAATGGGTAACCATAAATTTTCAATAAGGGTAAAATTAAAAATGAATTTTATGGTTTTGAACATAAGAATCTGAGTAATCTTGATAAAGATGGATAAGTCTGATTATAACTATGAAGGAATATTTAGGACTATCTGTAAAGCATGATATAAGGGAATATAACCTCAATTAGTCAAACATATATCATTTCCTTAAATTGAAGACACATAAGAAAACAAATAATATACATTGATCATAACATAGGCATATAATTAAGAAATTATTAAAAAATATGCATAAAAAACATAACATAATGAATTTTTTATCACTTATTGTTTCACATAGTGGACATGTATCACAACTTATTTCCCAGAGTGGATCATACATCAGAACATATTCCCCAAAGTTGTTCGACCATCAAAAATAATTTCATATTATTATATCAATTAATATACTAACTTTTCTAAATAATTAGAGAGTTATATATGACAAATCATCAAAATAATAATATTTTACATGCATGTGGTCCACATGAATTCTTTTATACAACATATCATGAAAAACCAAGGAAATAAAATATGTTTAATATCACATTCTAAAATGAACAACTTAACATAAATATAATTTTTACCCTATAAGATCCTAATACATTAAAATATATTAAATTTTATATAAAGTTTTACGTTTTTATTTATTTCATTACATGTGACTCCCATCTTTTTTGATCCACGATATACTAAAGAGATTTTATTTAAAAATGACCAGTATAACCTAGTTATTATTTTATGTGTATAGATTGGATTAAAAATATTAGGAAATATATGAATAAGTACTTTCTATATTGAAATAAAATATCTTTCATACATTTATTATCAACATTTTGAAAATGGAAGAAAATTTATTTTGATGGTAGTAGAGATATTTATCATAATATTGACTTTATGTATGAAAGGTATTTTATCATAATAGATCAAATTAATATGAATTGTTAAATTAATATGATAAAATAATTATTCTATATAACTATTATAATTAATTAAAATTCATTTATTTATGGTTATTAAACATGTAATGGATTATAGTTTGTTTATACTTCACAAATTCATTTTCATCAAAAATTGTTTTTATTGTATTTTTTTGGACTATGTTGTAATTAATTTATCTTTTATTATAAATTTTATAAGAATGAATGGATATCATTTTTGAAATTATCATGTAAAGACATGTTAGGGATTTGGTTTTATTATTTTTTTAAAGGATTTATTTCTAAGTGAATATTTAATAATGTTGATATTTTTGAACACTATAATTTCAATTCATTATATGTGACAATTTAATATTTTCAATCTGTTTTATACTTTTTTTTACTTTAAAATATTATACTTCCTATAAAAGATGATATAATTTAATTTTATTTATTATTATACATGATTTTATGGGAACTCTTTTTTATATTACAAACACGTTTTTCTAAAAACCATATTTCTACTATTTTTTCACACATAGATTAAAATTTATTTTTAGTAGATACAAAAAAATAATATTGGAAAAAACATTATATTAGAAATAATGAATTAAATATTTTTTTTTAAATTGACCAATTTCATTTATATTTGAAATGAATTGAATGACATTAAATAAAAATCGCCATTTTGATGGGTAGAATAGGTTAAATGAGATTAAAAACAATGGGATAATGTCTAAAAATAAAGCATAATACATTAATATATTAATTTAAAATTTATTAATTTGACCATAAATACCTAAAAATTATAATGCATAATTTTTGTGCCACATTACATTTATTTTTATCTTTATAAGATTTTTTATTTTGAAATTTTAAAAATTTCCACTCTCTTTCTTTCAATATCCTTAATATGTTGTCAAAGAGATAACATAATGATATAAATGATTCTTAATGGTTATTTTGATTATGAATAAAAAAGTTATACTATTTTATTTTATAAATTTTTTAAGGTATTATTGTATCCCTTATCTCTTTTGTAACGTTGATGAAACAATTCTACAAGTAATGGAAAAAGAACTGAAGATTACAATAAACAATAAAAGTTATATATTTTGGATGAATTTTGGGGTCCTGATTATTTATTTTGTTATAAAAATTTATAAATAAAGGTTATTTTTTATATTCTAAATCCTTTATTTTCTGCGTACGACAAATGTCAAATTTTTTAAATAGACTAAAAATGACATTATATAGTATTTAATGAATCATAATTATTTTCAAATAAAAATTAAATCATAAATACAATATTGACTAAGGTAAATGATTAATGGTCAATAATGTCATGTGTGGTTTATGTTTATAGAACATTAAATATTTAAACTTACTTTCATGATCAATAAAGTTTTTTTAAAAAAGTTTAACAACGGTTACTGTAAAATAGGGTTATTGAAGAAACTATAACAAAAGATAATGTTCAATTAAAAACCATACCTATTAAAAAATATTTTTCTTATTATATATCTAACTTATCTAATTTTTTATCATATAAGGAAGTTTGGATTAATTTCTCATGTCTAATACAAATATTAAATAGCAAATTTTTATTTATTTTAAAGTCTTCCACATGCATCACTTGTAAAAGGAAATAATATCCCCTCTCTTACGTACACTTATTTATCACTCAAAAAAAATAGAAATTCCATGATTAAATGAAAATTTCCCAAAAAAAAATTAGATTCTATGTTATCAACAGAAAATAATCCTATGATAATTTATGGTGTATTCCATATGATGTTTCCAATGAAGATGTATAATTTTCAACCTAGTTTTTCAACACATGTTTTTAAACTACATCACCAAAATCATCTATATTCATAATATTTTAATAAAATCCTAATATTATATATAATGAGATGTTATTACACTCATGTAACAACCAATTAAATTCCCTATTTCCATGATATCAGAAATGAAAACTTCACTCTTCTATACGTATGAACAATCATCTCAAGGAAGTGATGTATTCCAATTTTTCATCAACACATTTAATGGTCAGTTTCTATGTTTTATGTATTTTTTATGTATTTTATTTATTAAATAATAATTAATATATATATAGAAGATATTATATACCTTCATTCATACCCATACATTAGAAAATGATATTTTTCTTCATGCATACTTGTAGAAAACACCTCTATGAAGAGATGTGGCTTTTTTAAATTCATATTAACATAAAATATAGTAAGGTGAGATTTTATGAATATATATGATATTTATGATATTATTATTAGTATAATTATTAAAATGAAAATTTCTTTTTAATTTTAATTTTTTACAACATTTAAATGGTAAAACATCAATTGTCTGTATCTATGGACTACCGTCTCCATGAAGTGATATAATTCATTTCACCTTGAATTTGTAGTAATGATTATAAAATATTTTATATGGAATTAATATGGTATTTATTTAGTGGCGTATATTCATTAGTTAATGAAACAATGACCAATTTGTATGAATGAAAATCAATGAATTGGAAAATACAAGTAAAATAAATAAATTTTCCATATATACTGGATTTGATAAATAATAATTTAAAAATATTCATCTAGAAATTATAATATTATGATATATAGTAATATATGAATGAATATTACTCTGTGATTCTAATATAATAAAAATATATATTTTATGTTGATTTTTTTAATGAATAAAAAACAACTAGAGACTTCTAGTAAGGGATTTTGATCCTTTTTTTACAATTCCGATACATATTCCATATTCACAACTTATTTATTATTTGTGGTGTATATAGTACACAAGAATTAGTATTATGATTGTTATCACAAATATTCTGTGTAATTATAAATAAAAGTAATATCCTCAATTCCATGATGATTGACTTAATGGGTTATAGAAGCTATGGGGGTTTATTTTAATATCATTTTCTTATATGAGATTATTTATGTTTAAGTTATTTTTTAGGAGAATTATATGATATTTCTATTATAAACCTCAAATATTTTTTTCAGATGTGGTTATTTATGGGGTTCTCAATTTTTTTATACCTTTTACTCTCATTTGTACATAAAATGTCTATAAATTTGATTTGAATAATAACTTAACATATTCAACCATTTGGCCATTAATAATTCTTCCCGATTTAAATATTATCTATTTTTACAATGAATGCTTTTACTATTACAAAATGATTGCTTATAAGAACCCATTTTTTCATCGAGTTAAATATCATTTTAATTTAAATATGATTCAACAGTTTTATCTTAATGTATGTTCGTAATGAGGTAACCTGGGTTACATGGTTGTGTAAGACATATATGGAGGTCGTATCTAGAACTTTTGGGTGGAACGGGTGGGCCGCATGGATAGAAAAAACCTTGTGGCCATGTCTAAATGTAATTTTTAAACCATTTGGGGTGTTCCATTTACCTATCTGGGGCTACATATTTAGTCCTAACCATGCAGTCCAAGACACATGGATGTGTGAGTGGTGCAAACTTTTTTATAGAGGGTTTTCACAAGGGTTGTATATATATCATCAAAAGTTGTTCCTAATACATATGTGCATGTCTTGAGGAAGTGGTTGTTGTATGGTTGATTATAAATTTATTAATCTTTGTAGAAAAAGTCTGAAAAACTATAAAGAAGCGTGAAAATAATATTTTCAACACATTTCTATTTAATTCCTTCCCTTATATCTCTCCCTTCGCACAAATAGGAACACCTTCTCCAATCATTGGAGATATCATTCCTACTTGCACAGAATTGGGCTATATCCTCCATCCAAAAGTGGAATCATTTTTTTCAAGTCATTTATGATGTTCACTATTGTTCTCTCAGTTCATATGGTCCCTTTAATGGATTATCTTACCATCGATGAAGTCATTTAGGTATGGTATAATATGCCCTATGTTCTATATATTTGTTTATTTTCCTTATTTCTTCTATTAAATCTTTAACTAGAGGCCAATAATAGATCATGAGTTGAATACTATTATAAGTTAGGTTCTCTCTCATTTTTTCTTCATGTATTGGTGTTTTATGTATTACATAATTGTGTTGCACACTGGATTTTACAAGAAATGATTGATAAATGGATTTTACATTAAAATAAATGAATAGGTATAACCTATATAATTAATTATATGTGTTTATGAATTAATGGATGATAAGTATCATGAATTGAAAAACCCATTATTTCTATCACAAAATTGAATAATATACCAATGAGTGTACTATGGATTTGATTCACCTATTAAGGTTTTATATTTTTCCCCTTACATAGGGATTATTAATGAAACGATTTATATATATGTTGAATGAATTGAAATAAGGAATTTAATACAATTCGCCTATGATATATTCTATAGTCTCTTATTTTTTAAGATTGAGATATTCTATAAATCCAAAATGATGAATTAAGACGAATGAAAGAATTTATTGGATGCTAGAAATTCTATGCCTATGATATAATCTGATCTACCTTATAAGGTGAATTAACTACTTATATTAATTTTTTTTCAAATTAAATTAAATATGTTCTTAAATGATGTGGTAAGACTTTGGGTGCATGATCATTTGGATTGTTATTTTGAGAGTGAAAAATGGGTTATGACATGAATCATCATGAAAATACTCACAGGGATCATTTAATTAAATTAATTGTGGATGAAATTGTCATATTCCTTTGGTGTCACATTGGTTTTCATATGAACACCTTGGATGTACACACTTAGAAGTTGGATTATATATTCCAAAAGTGATACTTGGGAATAATATATAGAATACCAAATGCGGACCATGATTGATGATTAGACTCTATATAAGGAATGATAAAGATAGACACAGATGGATGTTGTTAATATACTCTGCATGTGACATGTGGGATCCCTTTATTGACCACCATGTATGGTCTAAGAGAGTGGTTATTTTGTACCACACCTAATGAAATAATTATGTTTCAAATGATGAATGTATAGGATAATGTTTGGTGGTGATAGCTTCATGTTATTCATGGCGATACAAGTGTTAAAAAAAATTAAAAAGAAATTGCGGCTCATGTCTCATATAATCATAATGAAATAATTATATAACACGACTTTCAATTCAAAGAATAAGCACCAATTAGGTCACAGAACTATATTTCACGATGGTCTTATTACACATATCATGATCAGATATGAATCATGGTGTATTATTTGACTATAACTTGGGTATCAATAATATATTATAAATTAAATCATTATAGACATTATTTTCTGAAGTATTCCATCTTAGGCTGAATCATGTAACTGAATATGGGTAATATATGGGAACTCAGACCTATGTGGGTTATTTATTAACAAAATTTAATTTATAGATATATTTTTGTCTTCATATTATTTATAATGTACTCAGAGAATGGATGGAATTAGACACCGTTGGTGGTTTCTTAAAGATAATTTATCAGACCTTGTTTGGGCCATAATTGGGTACTCTAACAGGTATCATGAATGTGGTTAGGGAAAAGGTACAATAACATATTATTGAATATTTGTTAGCTTTTGAGGATATATTTTGTGGGATGTATAAGACTTACCTTATACTCAAGATTCTATTAGTTATATTATTGGTTCATTTTTTCATTTTTTTATTTCAAGTTTTATATTTCTATTCAATAATCCCCGCTATTTTCATTTTTTATAGCATTTCATGATGATCATTTTTGATATGATATTGATGGATGTAATTTATTTTAAATTTATATGTGGGATGATATTTAATACAATCCATAGAAAACTATAATAAATAAACTATTAATTGAAATTATTATACCATTGGGTTACACTATAATCATGATGATATAATCTCCAAACATTTCTACCATGGACCCCTACTACTAGTTAGCATCCTCAAGCATAAGGGGATGCACACTTGAGGACATGTAGCCAACTATGTACAATTATGTTTTACTGAATTGTGTTTAGGGTGTAACAAAATGGTATAATACGGTTTCTATTCTTTCATTTTAATTCCTTACTAATTTGTATAGTACAAAGTATAAATAGGAAATATCTGGATTTGGTTATGGGCCTATTCCTATGAGTAGTTAATCCTCATATAGTGAAAATAATATTTACCTCGGATGGGATATGTTTTTTTAGATTATGATTATTACAGTATCTATGACATAACTATTGTGGTGAATCCCATAATATTTGATGAACATTATGTTTTTTATTTTTTCTCTTCAGATGATAACAAAAGGTTGTATTTTTTCATATTTCATTATAGGTCCTTGGGGATTTAAATTTCATGCATATTCCATTCCATTTTTATATTAATATATTAATTTCTTATAGCACATTTTTCTTCCATGATTTCTATATCCATGAAATTTTACTAACATTTCATGTATGGATCATATAAATAATTTTCAGTGATTAAATGTACTACACATTTAAATTTATAAATTGTATGTGGAAATATGAATTGGAAATGGTGGTCTAGATTAATCCATTAATTAGAAATGTTTTCTATGTAAATAAGAATGATCTTAACAGATATTGAATACTAAAACCAAGTAGAAACCATTAAATGTTGATTCCAGTTGAACCATAAATGGATTTTTCATCTATACCATGAAATTTTAGATATATATTTTAGTATATTTGATTTATATGAGAGAACATATGCCAGATCATTACACTATAGAAGGAATTAGGCATAGTGTCTTGTAATTGTTTTGTTATGTTGTCACGAACCATCCTCGGGGCCCGTGCCGTGACTACCCCAAGCCCGCCATCCATAGGCCAGGGACTGGATACTAGCACCAAAGGTGTAAATCCCAAGAATAAGGGAAGGCATTACCTTTATAAAAGTAAACAACACAATAGAGTACAAGAAGAAGAAACCACTAATTAAAGTAGTAAAACAAGCGTGCTGAAAGTACAAGGGTCCAGAAATACAAGCCCAAAAGAAAGGTACAGCTACAACTGAAAGAAAGTACAACTCAAAAGGGAAACAGCTGAAAGGTGACGAGCCGCTCCTGGATCGTCCTCCGACTTCCTACCTGAAGGGTAGGTACAGATCTCCTCCTCATCACTCCACGTTCGTCCGTCTCCTCCGGGTACCAACTCGTCATGAAATCCACCTCCAGGCACTGACTCGACGTGATATCCACCTTCGGGCACCGACTCGTCATGAAATCCTCCTCCGGGTACCGTCCATCTCTACAAGCCTCAACCACGATCAGTATTGTCTGTCGTCTGCATCCAACACGACGTAGTACGGGCATATCCCATGCAGGGGTGAGTATACGCTACTCAGTAGGGACCCCGAGACCCTCAAGGTCTCACTAAATCCAACAAGGATAAACCACAAAGGAAAGATACAATCACGAAGTAACATCCAACACTACTTAGGTATATTCCCATACATATACCTAATTCATCAATTTGAGTTTGGCTCCAACATATGAGCCCAAGTTCGATCACATCCACACAGGATAGTACAACCCAATCCACACAGGAAAGCAAGCCAATCATATTGAAGATAATGATTGAAAGTCAAGACTCAGCTCAAACCAGGATTTATTCAAGATGTCGGAAACATTGTTACTGGAGAACTCCTCCTCTGTCGAGTACAGTGGGTCTGCCGCTACAACCAAGCACTATCCACTAACCTTGGACTACTGAAGTACTACCCCTGTCGAGTACTGTGGGTCTACTACTACAACCAAGCGCTTCCCACCAAGGGTATGCTGTTACAACCAAGCGCTCCCCCTCATAGCCTACAGAGGTACTCCTTCTGTTGAGTACCGCGGGTTTGCCGCTACAACCAAGCGCTCCTCCACTGTGGGTCTGCCGCTACAACCAAGCGCTCTCCACTAGGCTATCCGAAACACTCTGAGTCGATTGATCAGTAGTCGTCAAGTTTCATCCAACTCTAGGGTTTCATAAGGAATAAAAGTATTGTAGTCGTCACTGCCGAACCCACGGAGGATTCCCGTACAGTTGTCATCATCGTCGAACCCATGGAGGATTCCAGTACGAATGTCTACACCATCGAACCCATAGTTGATGGGAAACTCCTCCTCTATCAAGTACAGTGGGCCTGCCACTACAACCAAGTGCTTCCCACTAAACTTGGACTGCTTTAGTACTCCACCTGTCGAGTACTGTGGGACTCCTACTACAACCAAGTGCTTCCCACCATGGGTCTGCCGCTACAACCAAGCGCTCTCCCTCATAGCCTACTGAGGTACTCCTTCTGTTGAGTTCTGTGGGTCTGTCGCTACAACCAAGTGCTCCTCTGCCATGGGTCTGCCGCTAAAACCAAGAACTCCCCACTGGGCTATCGAAACAGTCCGAGTCGATCGATCAGCAGTCGTCAAGTCTCAGCCACCTCTAGGGTTTCCACACACAGCACGCTCATTTCCGGGAGGGTCCGCTCCACGAGCCAAGGGTTCGATACATCAACTAACATGTAGACCAGTGTTGATGTATCTCAAAGTTTCGTCACATCAAAAGGAACACAACATGACAGATGGCGCGTCAATCGGACGCCCGGTCTGAGAGTTATTGGCATTTTCATTCCAGGTCCCGGTTGGTTTTTAAGTCAAAACCAAACTGACCACACTCCAACTGCGTCCAAACCTCGAGTGGAGTAATCCAAAAGGTCTATCTCACTAAGAGGAATCCAATAAAGTTGATGGCACGTCAATCGGATGTCCAGACCTCAAGTTATAAGCGTTTCCGCTCCGAGGGCCCGGTTGGTTTCGTGTTCGAACCAACCTGACCATACCCAAAGTTCTCCGAAACCTTGAGTGTAATATACCAAAATGACCATCTCGATCCAAGTATCGCATTACAACTGACGGTGCATCAATCGGAGGTACGTAGCCCACGATATGGGAAAATGACTAAAAACAATCCAAAATGGGGGGTCGGGGCCCGGGCTGACCCGACCCGGGTCCGGGTCCGGCCCAATAGGGCGCGGCTCGGCCCGGCCAGCACGGCCATGCCCGGCCTGGGTGGCCCAACCCGGTGTGGTTGTTCCGGCCTTGGCGGCCGGTTGGCTTCGCACGGGCGCGGCCAGTCAGCTCGGCCATTATGGCCGAGCCGGAAATAGAAAGGGAGGGGGGGCGCTGCCCCACTGTTTGGAAACCGTGGCCCCCCGTGTGGGGGCCGCTCCCTTGCCAGCTGGGGGTTACGACCCCCGGCTCCTCCGATCGGCCAGCCCGGCTAGCTAGCCGGTGCCACCGCTGTGGGACCCCGCGGTCCCGCTCCTCTGAGGCGTAGGCGCCCGGCGGTTCCGGCAGCCGCTCCCTGCTCCGCCGCGACCCAAAGGCCGCACCCTTGGATTGATCTGCACGGCGCGACGGCGCCGCGCCCCTCTGACGCGGCCCCGCTCCGGCCATGGTGTCTTCGTGGTTCTCCGGCACGGCGCGATGGCGTCACACCCCTTCGTCGCGGCCCGACTCCGGCCGGGGGTTCATTCGGCCTCAACGGCGCAGCGTGACAGCGCCCTTCTTCTTCATCGTGATTCTCCACGTTCCTGCGCGGTGTCGTTGCACCGCGCTAGCTTTGTTCATGTCGCAACAAGAACAACAACAAAGAGGGAGGAGGGTCAGCCGTGTTTGTCCGATCTGACCTCCTCCCGTTATAATGATAATAGGCGGCCCAAAAAGAATAAAAAGTCCTCGTCAAACAAACGCAAGAATTAAACCATAATATTTGAACTCAAACCCCTACCTAGAAGAAGTCTTCATACGAGGATCGTCATGGAGAAACGGCGTCGCGGAAAATGGCCTCGCGGAAAGAGGCTCTGTACGTCATCGGTGCATGCCCAGTGAAAGATGTGGCCTCTCGCTTTCTTCATCGCGGGAAGAAGGTGCAAAGATGAGACGACGTTCTTCATTGAAGCTTCTGTGTTCTTCGCGTTCTTCAAAAAGGAAGAATAAAATCTCTTAGGGTTATCTCCTCCACACAGTGAATCACCACTAATAAAATAATACGTTGTCTTATTTAATTTACACACACACAAGCCATCATTAATTTGAAATTCAAAATGAATTCACCAAATTAATTAACGTGTGTTATCTAATTAATTAGGCATTTTATTGGCAGGTATTTAATGTGGAAGAAAAACTTCTTGAGTTGACTTGACATTAAAACGGGGGAGGTGCGGGTGTGTTACACAATTTAAAAGTGATAGGGTGATTAATGGGGAGTTAGAGAATTGAAAGGTTGGGGCTCATGTGGGACCCACCCCAACTCCCACACATGGATGTTATCCACAAAGTAGAGAGAAATTATGTTGTGACATAACTTAATTTCACTTAAACCGCTTAGTAAAGAAATAAAAATAAAACAATTTTATTTTTATTCATCACCTTTTTTTTAACAACACCACCCGAGAAAATGCATCTTTGGATAAGGTGTTCCTAAGAAATTACCGGCACTACGGTTTCATCGGTTCCCTTGGATTTCGATTTCGAGTACCGGTTCAAAAGTTAGGAAAACCCACTCATTTGTTCACTGAACGTACCCGAGCTAAACTTCAGAAAATGATTCCGGGCACACTGGGCCTCGGAACCAGGTTCCGTCAGAAGCCACAAACTCGCAAAATTCCAAAGAAATTAAGAAAAAAATTTCCATGAAATTTCCGAGTCTTTAAATTACTCCCACCTCAGAAATTTACGTCCCTATAAATCTATAACACAAACTAGGGAAACAAAAGTGGTACTGACCACGCAGCTGAGCCTCCCGCTCCCATGTGCTCTCCTAGAGGTTCTTGTGCTACCTGTGAAAGCGCACCTGAGGAATCGATTGTCCACGTAGGACCTGATCCTATTGACCCTCGTTCTCCACTAGAACCTCTTTGAATGTCACCCCATCATCGACGTCAAACTCCCTGCGGTTGATGATGTGTGAAGGGTCATACACGTATCTCCTTAGCTGAGATACGAGGATGATGTCGTGCACCCGGTGCAACTGAGGTGGAATGGTCAAGCGGTAAACCACATCGCCTACCCTGCTGAGGACCTAGAAAGGCCTGTTGAACCTCGGAGATATCTCACCACCTCGGCTAAATTTCTGTAAACATCGTCGAGGTGAGACCCATATAAGAACATGGTCTCCATCCTCGAACTCTAGAGGCCTCCATTTACTGATTAGAACTGAAACTCAAAAACTCCTACAACAACAAGGGTAAGGTTGGCCGACCCAAGAGTGATTGGCTACACCCTCCTAAGCATGAGTTAATCCTATGATGCCTGGGGTTCCCTTTTCTCCGACCAAGGAAAACCCATCCCGACGTTTTCCTAACACAGTTGATTTGTGTATGAACTGTGATTGCCCAGTTCATACTCAAACTAACGTCATAAGGCCTCGACGCTGCCCTCAAGAGGATCCAACCGAAACTCTCACCTCAAGGGTCAGATCACACTATCGGCATAAGTGTGATTATCGAGTCTCCTCCCAAAGGTATCTCCAGACGTGAGGGTCAAGTCAACAGCTTAACCGGAAACTCTAGGTCTGGGACAAGATTCATGGAAGGAAGGGATGATTCGTATCGATGTCTATTGTTACAATAGCTAGAAGAAGACACAATCCATACATTGAATCATCCTTAGAGCCCTTCGGTCACACTCCTTGACTTCATGCAGCTACTCTTTCCCCTGCCCTCCAGCTCCCTGAGCCTAGCGGGGATTACAAAGGCGGGTGGGTGAAACATGTCAAAATGTTCACCACCCCATGCTATTCTCTTAACTCTGCTTCCACATCTGCTGCCATGCAGATTCATCTTTCCTTTTTACTTCCTCTACTTGAAACATTTTACATGCTCAAGTCTCTGAGACTGGCGCCAGTTTCCTGCTTTCCCACTGCTAACCTTCACTGACTGCATCCATACAGAAAAAGAATTCTCAACCACAAAGGTTCTTTCTACCACCTTAGAATAAGTAGTAATGCATAGAGAAAGAATTGTTGGCTCGAATGTCCTTTAGACACACCTCACTCAGAATTTCGAGCCCTGAAGCACCGATTGCATCGTATTCATCGATTACCAGTAACGATCGGTATGCCTCGATGAATACTCAGCTACCGACATGTCGTCCTGCCGAAGTTGTATAACCTCTAGAAAACTCTAAGCCACCTCCTCATGCCAGTCCTCAGCCACCTATTAGTCGGGCTCGCCTCGGAACCTGAGGGGTATCTGATGCTGAAACACGTGTAAGGCACTAAGTATACATGTGTCATCTACCGGTACCGCCGGTTGAAACTGCTAACCAACAGGTAGTGATATAGCTGGCACACTACCTAAAGGTACTATCTCAGGTATTGGTCCATGTACCAAAGCCTTGTCACTATACAGACCAACCCCGTGGTCACTCACTGGGAAACACAAGTAGCCAAGTCCACCATCAGCTCTATTAGTGTCTACAGTGGGTGAAAACTCTAACAATCGCCTCCATCCAGTCCTCTACTTCTTGGGAACTGTCTCTCCTAAAAACCTCGAAGGCCTATGCTACCCAACGGGTGGTGGTGTTGTGGGTACACAACCCAAAGGATTCAACATAGTAAGAGGGCCCAGCACCGGAACCTCGTCTCTTGGTGGGCCGTCATCGTGTACTTTTTTTTTCAGGAATCCTAGTTGAATGTCTTCGTAGCAGTATCCTGATAAGGAACAGGTGCTCCACGGTCAAACAGTATACCTTGTGAGCTGATACAAAGTAATCACAAAGAAAAATTTTGGAACACACATGCAATCAATGTTTTCGTGCACTGAGTCAGAAATCAGAAGTCAGGGTCCTGGTGACCGGATACGTTGGCCGCCGCACCAACATTGGACTCCCTGGACTGATAACCACACTCAATACCCTTAACACTATTGCTTCACACAGAAGTAAGATTAGAGTACTGAGTTTTGCGGTAGAACCGAACTCCTCTGATACCAATTTTTCACGACCCGTCCTCGGGGCCCGTTCCGTGACTACCCCAAGCCTACCTTCCATAGTACAGGGGCTGGAGACTAGCACCAAAGGTGTAAATCCCAAGAAGAAGTGAAGGCATTGCCTTTATAAAAGTAAACAACACAACAGAGTACAAGAGAAAGCAACAACTAAGTAAAGTAGTAAAATAAGCGTGCTGAAAGTACAAGGGGACATAAATACAAGCTCAAAAGAAAGGTATTGCTACAACTGAAAGAAAGTACAAATCAAAAGGTCAATAGCTTAAAGGTGATGAGCCACTCCTGGATCGTCCTCTGGTTTCCTACCTGAAGGGTAGGTACAAATCTCCTCCTCAGCACTCCACGTCCTTCCGTCTCCTCTGGGTACCAACTCGTCGTGAAATCCACCTCCAGGCACTAACTCGACGTGATATCCACATCCGGGCACTAACTCGTCATGAGATCCTCCTCCGGGTACCATCCAGCTCTACAAGCTTCAACCACAATCAGTGATGTCCATCGTCTGCATCCAACACAACGTTGTGTGGGCATAGCCCGTTCCGGGGTGAGTATACGCTACTCAGTAGGGACCCCGAGACCCTCAAGGTCTCACTAAATCCAACAAGGATAAACCACAAAGGAAAAATACAATCACTAAATAACATCCAACAATACTTAGGTATAGGACGATACATATACCTAAGTCATCAATTCCAGTTCGGCTCCAACATCCGAGCCCAAGTTCGATCACGTCCATACAGGATAGTACAACCCAATCCACACAGGAAAGCAAGTCAATAATATTGAAGATAATGATTGAAAGTCAAGACTCAGCTCAAACTATGATTTATTCAAGATGCCGGAAACATAGCTGCTGGAGAACTCCTCCTCTGTCGAGTACAGTGGGTCTGCCGCTACAACCAATCACTATCCACTAACCTTGGACTGCTGAAGTACTCCCCCTATTGAGTATTGTGGGCCTGCTGCTACAACCAAGAGCTTCCCACCATGGGTCTGCCACTACAACCAAGCACTCCCCCTCATAGCCTACATAGGTACTCCTTCTTTTGAGTACCGTGGGTTTGCCGCTACAACCAAGCACTCCTCCACCATGGGTCTTCCGATACAACCAATTGCTCCCCACTGGGATATCTGAAACCTCCAAGTTGATCGATCAACAGTCTTCAAGTCGCAGCCAGCTCTAGGGTTTCTTAAGGAATGAAAGTATAGTAGTAGTCACTGCCGAACCCACGGAGGATTCCCGTACAGTTATTGTCGTCGTCGAACCCACGGAGGATTCCAGTATGAAAGTCTACACCGTCAAATCCATAGCTGCGGGGAAACTCCTCCTCTATCGAGTATAGTGGGCCTACCGCTACAACCAAACGCTTCCCACTAAACTTGGACTACTGTAGTACTCCACCTATCGATTATTGTGGTCCTGCTGCTACAACCAAGAACTTCCCACCATGGGTCTGCCACTACCACCAAGCGCTCCCCCACATAGCTTACATAGGTACTCTTTCTGTTGAGTGTCGCGGGTTTGCTGCTACAACCAAGAACTCCTCCGTCCTGGGTCTACCGCTACAAACTAGCGATCCCTACTAAGCTATCGAAACACTCCGAGTCGATCGATCTGCAGTCGTCAAGTCTCAGCTGGCTCTAGGGTTTCTGCACATAGCACGCTCGTTTCCGGGAGGGTCTGCTCCACGAGCCAAGGGGTCGATACATCAACTGACACATAGACCAGCGTTGATGTATCGCAAAGTTCTGTCATGTCAAAAGGAACACAATGCGACAGACGGCGCGTCAATCAGACGCCCCGTCTGAGAGTTAATGGCTTCTTTGTTCCAGGGGCCTACTGGGTTTTTAAGTCAAAACCAACCCGACCGCACTCCAACTATTTCCAAACCTCGATCGGAGTAAGACAAAAGGTCCTTCTCACTAAGAGGAATCCAACAAAGTTTACGTCACGTCAATTGGATGTCCGGGGCTCAAGTTATAAGTGTTTCTGCTCCGAGGGCCCAGTTGGTTCCGTGTTCAAACCAAACCATCCTTACCCAAAGCACTCTGAAACCTTGATTATAATATACCAAAACGACAGACTCGATCCAAGGATCTCATCACAACTAACGGTGCGTCTATTGAAGGTCTGTAGCCCAACATATGGGCAAATTACTGAAAACAGTGCAAAATGGGGGGTCTGGGCCCGGCTCGGCCAAACCCAACCACCCTTGGGTCGGCCCGAACCGGGTCGACCCGACCCGGGTCCGGGTCCAGCCCAATAGGGCGCGCCCCGACCCGATGGGCGTGGCCCGGCCCAGACCGGTGCGGCCGGTTGGCATGGCGCGGGCGCGCCCCGCGCAGCTAGTCAGCTCGGCCATTATGGCCGAGCAGGAAATGGAAAGGGGGGGGGGGCGCTGCCCCCCTGTTTGGAAACCACGGCCATCGCATGGGGGCCTCTCCCATGCCAGCCGGGGGTTACGACCCCTAGATCCTCTAATCGGCCGGCTCGTCTGGCCGGCCGGTGCCGCCGCCGCGGGACCCCGCGGTCCCGCTCCTCCGAGGCGCCGGCGGCCGGTGGTTCCGACCACCGCTCCCTACTCCGCCGCGACCCAAAGGCCACGACCTTGGTCAGATCGGCGTGGCGCGACAGCTCTGCACCCCTCCGTCGCGGCCCCTCTCTAGTTGCGGGGTCTTCGTGGTTCTCCGGCACGGCGCGATGGCGCCCTGCCCCTTCACCGCGGCCCGACTTCGGCCGCGGGTTCGTTTGTCCACAACGGCGCGGCGCGACAGCGCCACACTTCTTCGCCGTGATTCTCCATGTTCCCGCTCAGTGTCGTTGCACCACGCTACCTTTGTTCGTGCCGCAACAAGAACAACAACAAATAGGGAGGAGGGTCGGTCGTGTTTGTGCGGTCCGCCCTCCTCCCGTTATAACGATAACAGGCGGCCCCCAAAGAATAAAAAACCCTCGTCAAGAAAACGCAAGAATTAAACCATAATATTTGAACTCAAACCCCTTCCTGGAAGAAGTCATCGTATGAGGATCGTCGCGGAGAAACGACGTCGCAGAAAACGGCATCGCAGAATGAGTCTTCGTACGTCTTAGGTGCACGCCCGGTGAATGATGATGCGTATCGCTTTCTTTGACGCGGGAAGAAGGTTCAAAGATGAGATGACGTTCTTCGTTGAAGCTTCAGTGTTCTTCGCGTTCTTCAAGAAGGAAGAATATTATCTCTGAGGGTTATCTCTTCCACACAGTGAATCACCACCAATAAAATAAGACGTTGTATTATTTAATTTACACATACAAAGGCCATAATTAATTTGAAATTCAAAATGAATTCACCAAATTAATTAACGCACGTTATCCAATTAATTAGGCATTTTATTGGAAGGTATTTAATGAGGAATCAAAACTTCTTGAGTTGACTTGACAATAAAACGAGGGAGGTGTGGGTGTGTTACACAATTTAAAAGTGATAGGGTGATTAATGGGGAGTTAGAGAATTGAAAGGTGGGTGCTCATGTGGGCCCCACCACAACTCCCACACATGGATGTTATCCACACAGAAGAGAGAAATTAAGTTGTCACATAACTTAATTTCACTTAAACTGCTTAGTAAAGAAATAAAAATAAAACAATTATATTTTTATTCCTTACCTTTTTTTGACAACACCCCCCGAGAAAACACACCTTCGGATAAGGTGTTCCTAAGAAATTACCGGCACTGCGGTTTCATCGGTGCCCTTGGATTTCGATTCTGAGTACCGGTTCAAAAGTTAGGAATACCCGCTCGTTCGTTCACTGAACGTACCCGAGATAAACTTTGGAAAATGATTCTGGGCACACCGGGCCTCAGAATCAGGTGCCGTCAGAATCCACAGACTCGAAAAATTTGAATGAAATTAAGAAAAAAAATTCCTTGAAGTTTCCGGGTCTTTACATATGTAGATCACACATACATGGATTTAAAAGCAAGAATATGGGTGTGGCTATTATATTGGGGTTTTTTGTATCTATCATTTTCATATATATATGTGTGTGTGTGTGTGTGTGTGTGTTTGATTCATGAGTATATAAAATCTATTTTTGATGAATTCATTGGGAATTTTTAGATACATCCCCCCATGATGACCTCGAGTCATGCACTTGGATGGTGTTGACGACTATCCTTTAGAGGTTGTGGGCAATGGGTCACCAATAGAACCTCCAGTAGTGTCATCTGAGGCACAACCAATTATACCTTATATGGGAAGTATTTTCTAGTATCTAGAGGGTTTCCTAACCTTTACTAAACTATTTAGGGATCCATGTGACCTTCCCAAACTATGGTGTAGTGGATGTGTGATATTAAGCAGCAGCATCTGACCACATATTCGCGGGATTTTGGCACACAGTCTATGAAGTCATGTCTACAGTTCATGTTGTCCACTTTTAAGCTTCATGAGACACCTCCCAATATGATAATGAAGATAAAATTTTATATGGCTTGGTATTCTACTAGGAGATGGTGGGACATTATTTCCCATATAGAACATTATCATGATATTACAAAAAGGAATTTATATATAGCCTACATTCATTCTTCATATACTTAGTCCATAATGGCCCAAAAAAATAGAGATTTCATGCACTTGGAGAAGGTCCCTTTATCATTTATGGGAAATTCTTCCACTGTCATAGATCTCTAACACTTTGCACCAATTCAATTAGTGGATGAGTAATCTAAATATAGACGATTTGAGTATTTTGTCAGGAATGAAATTTGATCACACGTAACTAACATTATTTTTACTATTGTATCTTGGATATTGAATTGTAGGATTATCATTAAGCATGGACTGAGTGAGGCTGGTGGTCTGAGCCTAGATAGTTCGGCACAAATATCTTGAACTACATTGACCATGTTTAGGAATACTAATTTGGATCTTTTACATGGTTATATATGTATCCATGATATGTAATCCTGTTCCTAGGTGAAGTTCCATCAGTGTAGCAAGCCAAGACATAGGAATACTCAGTGTATTAGAGATGTAGTAGGGTTTTTTTATTATGGGCATATGGGTCATATTAAAAATATTGTAAAATATTTTCTTGCGTATCTATTCAGAGAGGGTCTTCACCAACTACACATTTAAGAGTAGGGTCTCAATATTATCATCAGGTAGGGAGTTGTAGTTTTATTGGTCAATCAGCCCATGGTGGTGATCGTATATGGGGTATCCTGACACTTGACTTATAGAAATAGAAGAGTGTGCATACTTGGGGTAACTGGGATACATCACAAAGAAACATTTTAGTTTATATTTGTTATGTAGAGGAGATACCGATGAAGTGTAGTATTAGAACATGACAGTAAGAGATAATATCCAAAAATAATTTATATTGTAATCTAATATTGGTGGGTGACACATTATATGTGACTTCGTTTTCCCCAAGATGATAATATTTGAATTCTATCTCCATATGGACTAGTTAGTTCCCTATTAGTCTTTTATTGATTAATATAACCGAATGGTAAATTTCACATCAATATAGGGTGTAAATTTTATTCACAAGGGCGAATGGGATGTCTTGGAAAGTCGATTTAGAACTGAGCATCATGTTCTGGGTGTGAGGATAGCCCAGATTCATTGTTTTATAAACATTAATAGGTATTTTGATACACAGATTTCCCTCAAGTGGAAGATCATTTGAGGAACATTTTCCTATATGAATTTTCAATACCACTTCCTGATTGTTACATGGAGTTCTCCATCTCTATAGTTCTTTGAGATTCATTAGTATCCATTCCTCTATAGAGGATGACTACAAATGAGTTGTCAGAGATCAAGTGGAAGCTAGAGGATACGGAAGTTAATGGTTTTATACAGCATAGTTCATTATTTTGGGGTTATCCATGTCATTTTTACCTAGCAAATAATGGTTACCATTATGAATTACATGGATTACTATTGGTTAAATAAGATTATAATTAAGAACATATATCAACATCCTTATATAAAAGATCCATTTGACTAGCTCTAAGGAGAAAGGGGTTCCACTAATATTTATATGAGGTCATGTTATCTCCAGGTGCATGTTTGACCATTTGATATATCATGTATAATAATGTATTGGATACATTTATTGTATGATTATTTGGTCATGTTTTTTAGTGACATAAATTCCCAACTAGTATTCATGTAATTGATGAATCAGGTTCTACACATGTATCTGGAATCATTTGTGGTGGTCATTGTGGAAGATATCTTAATGTATTATCATACACAACATGACCATGAAAAACATATTGAAATAATATTGAGTATATTAAGAGAGTATCATTTATATTCTAAACTCATAAATTTCCATTTTTTGATTGATAAATTTCACTTCTTGGGTTACATTATCTCATATGTAGTAGTATTAGTTGACCAAGAGAGGGTGAGAGATATGGTTTCCTAGGAGAATCCCATAATTTTTTTGATATATGGAGTTTCTTGGGAATATTCTATTATTACAAAAAATTTATTTATGACATTAAAATACTTGATTGACATCATAATAGATTTACTAATAGGGGAGTGATGTTCATATGGTTGGAATCCCATGACATATCCTTTTATGATAAATATGGGAGAACTATTTCTACAAGGATTCTAATTTTACTACAGTTAAGTAGTGGATTTATATTTTATTATGATGCATCAGGAATTGGCCTAGAGATAGTTCTGTTATAGTAGGATTGATTTTTGTCATACAAGTCTCATCATTGGAGGCCACCGGAGAGGAAATACTCAGTATATGATATCAAGTTATCCAATTTTGTTCACAATATGTAGGGAAGGACAAATTACATATAATGATACAAATTTATGTTTTTTTAGATGAAAAAATATAAATCACATATTTAAAAATCATGACATGAATCTAAAAAATGAAAGTGGATAGAATACAACCATTCCATTGAATTTATCATTAACTATATTCCAGATAAATTAAATGTATTAGCTAATTTCTTGAGATAGTGGACTCATATATAGGTCGTTCTATAAGCTAGTAGGTGGTGGAATATTATTTACTTATTTTTATAAATGAATTGTGAGGTTTATAAATATCTTTTATAGTATGTACCTCCGTCATTATCAATAATATATTAAATTATTGAGAGAGAAAAGATGTGATTGTTGTCTGATTCTCATGGTATGCTCTTTTGGGAGGGTGTTACAAATGAAGGCACACCATCTGGTTGATCATTTATAATGATGAGATAGAGTGAATTCATGGAAACATCTTGGTTAAAACAAAAATCTAAGAGGATTTGATGTTATAGTCTGATGTTTTAGAATGGGAAATTCATCCCTATATTAACAAGATGTATTATGACCTACTCCTCATATACTGGTGGTATAGGATTTAGTGTTAAATAGATGGAATTGTTTCATAGTGTTCCACCTTTCATTCAGTGAAGGTATAACCACAAAAACTTGTAGATATATTACAGATATTAATAATTATATAGTGGATTTGGGATGATGTCACCATGGATTTCTTAATGGGATTTTAGAAATTACCTCAGGGTAGTGATACCATATGGGTTATCGTTGATAGTTTAAAAAATTTCTCCCATTTCCTAACTGTTCTAGAAACCTTTTCATTTGAGGAATTTTGGAGGTTATTTATTAATGAGATAAACACCTTTATAGAGTTCCACATTAGATCATATTAGATAGAGACTCTCCCTTTATGCAAAGATTTTGGAAGGGGTTGGAGAGGGAATTTAATTCATAAGAACATCTGAGTACATCCTATAACCCAAAAACCAATGGTGTGTCCGAGCGTATGATAAGAGTTTTCAAAGACATGATTTGATTATGAATCCTTGATTTTGGAGGTTCTTGGGAGAAACACTTACCTATCATAATGATTTCCTGCAATAATAACTTCATCCCTGACCTATTTTTGTATCAATATGAGGCCCTATAAGAAAGTTCATTCCACTCTCCCATGTGCTACATAGAGGTGGTAAAGGAAAATATATGGGTTCCTAGACTAATTTAGGATACATTGGAGAAGGATAATATTACTAGGAAGTTGATATCAAAATCTCAATCTAGAATGAATTCTTAGACATTTCATCACCATTTACAAATATTGTGTGACGTGGGGAGTTAAGATTACATAAGTGTTTCAAATAAAATGGGGATTAGTGTTTTCATTTTGGGAACTTTGAGATTTATAAGAGAGTCGGGCTTGTAGCATATTGGTTTTAGTGTCCTCATTGCTACAAATAAATACATTACTTCTTTTTTGTATCATATATTTACTAATATCATTTGAATTTATCTCATATTATACATCATGAAAAAAAGGAAATAGAGATTTAGGTATCCTTCGAGGAGAACCATGTTGGAATTGTTCATCAAGGAATGCAGGTTCTTCAATGATGGTATATCCCTCTAGTATGGTTTTTATGGTATAAAATCCATGTATATGATGAGATGTGGGATAATAAGGCCATATTACTTTCCTATTGTCCAATTGCTTTCTCAAATGACGCTTTAAAAACCTTGGAAGGACAACTAAAATATGAGTTTCTTTAGTGGTGGATGATTGTATCATCACAATTTTTCATTGAGGTATATATCCTAAAAATATATATTTTTTATCCTAGTGGATGTTTTTAATGAGGTAAAAAAGATTTTGGTGGTCTACAGGGCTTTAATGGAGCTTAATCCCTAATATTTATGAGGAACAGGTGGGTAAAATAGTTTCACTAAACTATGTTGCTTAGAAAACAAAGATTGTTTACACAATGTGGAGTATTCAAACACTCAATCTAGGGATGCACTAGTTTTTCCCAATTATGTACCATATGTCACATGGTCATTTGAGTGCTAAATAAATAATATATAATTGGTTTTTCTATGAGATTCTCATTGTTACTCAAACTGTGAGTAGACTCGTGTCAGGGGTTTCTTGGGGAAGTGGTTTTCATATCGTTGAAATAGGTTTTTTCTAACCATGTAACCCCTTAAAAATGGTGAAAGGGACATTTACCCTCCTCTATATTTAATTCATTCATCCTTTGTTTCCTCTCCCAAAATACTATACCAACATCCTCTCATTGGGGAGATCCTCCCTATTTATATTTCATGGTGGTACGTCCTCCATCAAGACTCTGAATTGACTTTCATCAATCATGTTAGATGAGTTCTAGTAAGATATCCCTTACAACTTGTCATATTGTAATTTATCATCATGTAAATGGAGTTATTTTTTTATGATATTATATTCACTATTTCATGGTAAATTTCTTATTTTTTTAATTTGTTCTATTATATCCTAGATTAAAGGCCATCAATGGATAATGATTTGAATACCATGCTAATGTAGATGATATCATTATTTTCAATTAATATCATGATGTTTATTAGCTACTCCATTGTATCATGCAGAAAATTTTCCTAACAAAACATTATAAATAGATTTTCATTAAATTTAGTTAATTGGAAAGACCTATAAAATTCACGAGATTCATTGATTCCTTAATGGAGGTTATGGACCTTGAATTGAACAACCACATTGGTGTGTCACTAAATTGAATAGAATCTCCATGGGTAGACTATTGGTTTGATTAACTTCATAATGTAACTTATTTTACCATTTTTCTAAGGTATGTTACCTAAAATGATGTATATATAAATTTAATAAAATGAATGAGGTAATTGGAGCCCACATATTTATTCTGTTGTATTTTTTTTGTAATTTATTTAACCTTGACATGTTATTTATAAAAAATACCCTATTAAGATGAATGAGAGAAATCATGGGATATTGGGCCAAGATTATGTTTTGAGAAACCCTCTTAGGTTAGTTAGATGATTATATAATTATTATATAGAATTAAAATAAATTTTAAATTAAATGGTATGTTTTGAAATTGGTACAGTGACCATTCATGCTGAAACACAAATAGTGACAAACAGGCTCGACAAGAAATTACATGAATTGACATAACTAGCATGTTTAATTAAATGAATTGTAAATGTAATAATTATTTGGCTTGGGTGACACTTGGGTTTTCATAAAAACATCATGTAAATACTGACATGAAAGCTAGATTATATATTCCATGAGTAATACATAATAGTATTTCAGAACACATAATTCTACATTTCCTAGTTGTGATATAATAATTACCCATCTTGCTGAAATCTTTGTTATATTTTATTATAGTTTCATGATATACTATTTCATGTATATGATAATTAAAATTATTATAGTATAATTTATTAATGGGTGTAAAATTTCAAACTCTAAAAATTTTGAATAAAATTCATTATAATTAAATTTTAAGTGTTTCATAGAATTAATTTCAAGAATCTTCGATCATAAATAAAACATGATATACCATAGAAATATTATTATTTAAATATGACCAATATGGTCAATCTGAACTAGTCATTGGTATTGATGGTATTAATAAGAATAACTATATTATAAAATACATACAAATATTTTATCAATCTAAAATTAAATATCAATCATAAATTTATAATAAATTTCATGGATGTGAAGATAAAATATTTGGAAGGTAAAAAATATATTTCACATAAAACCATTTTTCTATGTTTATTTTTTTATATCAGGTTCATTATTTCACTTATAATGATTGAGTGTTATTAAATAATAATATTTTATATTGAATAAAATTAATTAAAAATAATTTATTAGTAAAAATTAGATATGTATTGAGAATGTATTTAATTTATACTTCAAAAATTCTTTTTACTTAAAATTGATATTTATTTTATTTTTTTCACATATATTATAATTAATTTATTATACAATGATAAATTTTTCATATAAAAATGGATATCAATTCTTACATAATAATTTTTTAAAAATAATTGGATGAATTTTTTCTCAAATTATAAAAGTTTTATTGAATTGTGTAAAATAAATATTGTTACAAAACTATCATTCATTTTATTTAAAAAAATAAATGATTTTTTTTAAAATTTCAATATAATATATGACCCACTTTATAAAAAACAATTTATTTTATTTTTTAGGTATTATCATTATACTTTATTAGTTATTAAATCATTTTCAATCTTAAAAACATATTTTTTTAAAAAAATCATTTTTTTTGCACACATGTATTAAAATTGATTTCCTCATATTTTGAAATATGAAAATTTTTGAATTGGTGAAATATTTAGTATTGCGTTATTCAATTTTAAAAAATTGTAAATTTCCATTTTTTTGGAAAATGAATAGGAACCATTGTGGCTATTTATCACTACTAAAAAAGGTAATATGGGTTAAATGATATTAAAAACAGTGGTATATGGTATCAAAATTACCCAAAAACATTACATTATATCATATAATGGGTTTAATTATACAATTAAAATCTTATAATAAAATATATTTCCTTTTTATGCCACTTGACTTTGATTATGGCCATAATATTCTTTTAAGCATGAAAAATTACAAAAAGACTATCACTCTGATTAAATATCACTAATAATTTGTTATAAATATACGATGGTGATATGAATGATAAATAATATTTATTTTTATAAGGAATAAATTATTGTTTAGTGTAATTTTTTTTTTAGGGATCTATATAATTTCATTGAATTTCTACCCAATGAAAACACAATTATTTTACGAGACGATGAAAAATAAAATAAATTATTCAATAAAATATTGAATCTAATATATTTCAATAAATAATGTTCCCTAATGAATTGTATGGATAAAATTAATTTATAAATGGATATGAAATTGTTAATATTATATTTCTACTTTCATCATTATTTTTTTAAATTTAACTATTTCGAATAGTCACATGAATGACATTAACTATTATTAAGTATTTAAAAATTATTTCAAAATCATTAATATTATTAAAAACACTATATTAAGTTAGATAAATATTAGTGTATAACACTATATTAAGTTAGATAAATATTAGTGTATATAATATTATAAAATTTGCATGCATTTTTCTCTTTTAAGTCATTAAGTTACATTAATCATGCTAAATAATGGAGAAAATTTATTACAATGATTATGAAAAAATATGGTTAATGATGGGGTAAAAAAACCATTAAGGTTTAATATGATAACAAAACCTATATAAAATTTAATATTTTATTATATTTATACCATGTATTCTTTATAATTGATGATAAATCTATTTGGATAAATTTTACATGTGTATGTAATATATTATATATTAATGTTTCATGTAATTACATGTATTATTCCCCACCTCACTTATATAAGGAAATAAACTATCCTTTATTCCTCACACATATTTAGCTAACTCTATTTAAAATTACCTATCCAATTTCCTTATAATTATCTCACCATGTCCTATATTATTTTGTATTACAAGAAGACAATACCTTTAATGATTAATGTGTAATATAATTGAGTTTTTCTAAAGATGAGTTAAAACTCTTAAGTTAGTGATTACATTTTTATTTTTTATTCCACCTCCTATAAATCATCACAGAACATTATAATAAAATAAACTAATGATCTCAAATAAAAATAACTTTTCTATGTTCTAGTAATAAACAATTTTTCTCTCATTTTTTATTGAATGGGAATGGAAGCATCGCTAGTGAATATTTACAAACAATAATTTATAATAAGGGACTAATTTAATCTTCATTGATCATATTTAGTTAACATATATTGTTTTGTATTTAATTTTTTTATTTAAAATTAATGAAATAATTATTCTAATGTAAATATATAATATATTATTCATTCTTACAATACCATATATTGTAAAATGATAATGTAGCTCATTATTTTGTGTTGACTACAACCTCTATGGAGTAATGACACTTGTTTTTAAATTATTATTAACATTTATGGTAATGCATATATTTTTATTAATAAATGTTAAATATAAATTATTATTATTTATCCAAAATGTGTATTATTGTTTTAATTTATTTCATTATATAAAATGATAAATAAAGACATCTCATGTGCCTAACAAACTATAATCTTCCTGATTCGATATAATTCCATGTCCTCCCCTGAAATTTTTTAATTGTTATGAATTACTATATTATGAATAAGTATTATAATAATTAAATGAATAATATTCTCGAGTTTTTGAACAATCATGGTGAACATTGAAACAAAAAAAAATCATACAGTAACATTAAGGGAAAAGGGACAAGTTTTCACATGAATCATTATATAAAAAATGAATTGTTAATAAAATGGTTATTAGAAATTTTATGTGGATTATATATATTAATATATGAATTAATATAATTATATATCATCTTTATAATAATTATTTATTTATTATATATTTGGATTTAATGCATGTAAATCAATACAATACTTAATATAAGGGTTTTTATTCCCAGTTTTATTTCTATGAGACAATTTACATTTACAACATAAATTGAATTTTTATGGTATAAATAATTACCATAAATTAATTTTACCATGATTTTTATGAAATAATGTATATTTAAAATCGCATTTAATGTTATCTCCTTCAAAAGGACTTTATTCATGGGTTACCATAACATTAAGGGTTTATTTCCCATTACTATTCGTATTTAGTATTGTCTATATTTATGTTTATATTGGGGGAATATTAATATAGTTATAACATAAACAAATTATATTTTATTATATTTTTTAGAATTCATTTTTAATTTTCTCAAAACATATTCCTATAAATGATATATGAATAGACTAAAAATATATTTTAATGAAAATCCAAACATATATGTACTTTTAGTTAGTAATCATTATCTAGTACTTCCATGTTATATAAAAAAGTTTTCAATTATTAAATTTACAATTATAAAATTATTATTATAACAGTTTTCAAAATATGATATTTTTTTAATATGGTTTCAATGTTATCTACTCATTGATTTCCAAATGTGATATGTTTGAATTTTTAATGAAAATGTAAAAGGAATTATTTTTTGATGTTTATTACTAAAATATTTTACATGTAATCATGAAAACTATTTTTATAGAGGAAAAAAATAAAAGTTTCTATGGTTATTTATAATTAAAATTTTTTCCTCAGTTCATTGGGAATTTATTTTAAAAAAAATTATGAAATGAACCTGAATGTTTTTCGATTAGTTTCAAAGTATATCCTAGATGGATTTGTAAAATAAATTACTTTTATTTTATGTCAATATCATAAAATACTTATTATTAAATAATATTTTATGATCTTATGAATCTGTCCAATTAAATTATGTAGACATATTATTATTTGGTGAGGATGAAATATCTATGAAATATATTTCTTTTCTATAGGTATCTTTATGATGAAATGATGATGTTTTGCAAATTTTCAGTGGAGTCATGTTTCGTGCCAAGGGATAATTAAGTGATAATTGAATCATGAATGTTTTAATGATATTATATCAAACATATGGATGTAATTTATTACCTGATTTGTGGTACTATAATTAATTAACCCACAAATACAATAATAAAACATTTATATATCACAAGATAGTTTTTATTGGAATGGGGAGTGAACCTCTTTTTGTAAGAGGAACTTTTCACTAGGATAGTCTTGGATGTAAATCTTGATATAAGAAATAATGTAAAATGAAGTGTTCCAATTCCTATATTAATGTCAAAGACATGATAATTTTCCAATGAAATTATTTTTTATTCTTATTGTTTTCATGCCAATTCATAGGGCATGTTATTATGCATGTTATATTATCTCATTTCCCCGGATTGATTTATGATGATTTATTAATATTAAGAATTGTGTATTTTAAATGGAAAAATATGTACTATGTAAAAATTCATTAATTATCCATGAATAGTTTTGTATGAGAGTCATTATATATGATTATGACCTCATAATATAATTAAAATATTATGCTTTCTTATAGAAATTAATTAATATATCAGATTTTAACCCATACTAAGATTGATTTCACACTTTATTATTTTTAAAATTCATATGGTTATAAAGAAATTATATTACATAATATATTTATATAAATATTTCATTTGTAAACAAATGTTTTCGAGAGATGTTATAGTGAAAAAATTCCCATTTAATGAGTATAGTATGATTATTTTATTAATTGTTTCTTCCAAATTTCCTAAAACTATAAACCTAAATGGTGTTGCGTATGTATGTAACTATATACTAGTTATTGATATAATAATTATGGATTTTTGAAATTAGGTCACATAAACTTGTATCAATTCCTGTATATAAAAAAGAGTTAGATCATTTTAGGTTGATAGGAAAATAGAATAGAAATAATAAATTTTATTCGATTATACTTTCACAACATTTCTTTAGAAAGTAATTTATAATAAATTTTCATAAAAAATTAAATTAATGTAAATTGGATTCATTTAAATCAATATTTATAACAATTAAAATTATATAATTCATTAAATGAAAATAAAATAATTTAATTAAATTTTGAGTAAAAAATAACTCATTTCACTTGAAAATGTTTTTTTCAATATTTTAAAATAACATATTGAAATCCCACATCATTAAAAAGGATTAAAAACCCCTATATAAAGAATGATATTATACATATTAAGATCATAGGAGCTAAAAATATCTAGGATTATAATTGAGAAGCAATAAATTTGGGCAGATAAAATTTGAATATGATGAAAAACTTCGATTAATATTGGTAGGAATTATACATTATAATGTAGAATTTATAGGAAGGGGGAATTTTTCATTGGATTGTTATGATGAAAAAAATGAATATTAAGATATTAAAATTATTAATTAATATATTATAAAGAAATTAATATTTATATGAACCATTTAAGATAATATTCATTGAAAACTATTTGTGACTAAATGAATGAAAATTTGGTCGATGAAAACCTTATTTCTTTTTTTTAACATTTGAATTAAGAATATACAAAAGGGAGAGAAATTTTTATGGTATAATGAATTTCATGAATAAATATATATTAATTATATAATATATAATGGCTAAATATATATACAAATTAAATTATAAAATAATATTAAATTGATATATATGTCTATGAAATAAATGTTTCACAATGAAATTTTTACCATGAGCCTTAACATTCTTATTTTGTTAAAATAACATCCTATATAATCAAATTAGGATAATTAAATACTCTCATGAGAATATTTCTCATTTTTTTAAAATTTATTTATACAGTTATATATTATTTTCATAACATTATATTATTTCCTCATGATTATTTTTCTTATCTAGAATTTATTCGTTTCACGTTTCTAATCATGTTTGGATTTTTTGACACTTATGAATGTTATTTTCAAATGAAACCACAAATCCATTAAATAAACTAAATTAATTTAATATTGTTATATATGTTTTAATGGTATCAAATTCCAATTTTTTTCTTATTTAGTAAGGGTTCCCCATGTATAAATATTATTGTTCAAAGACATTTTCATTTTGGCGGTATTAATTTCCATTATAATGTCAATGTTTATTTATTTCAATAATTATTCATAATTTATAGAATATAATTCAAGATATTATACACATATTTTAATCTTTTTTAACTATAATTTTGAATCTATATCCTTCCATGAAGGCTATGATAAAAAAAACAAAACACGACATCTATGGAGGTGGTACTATGCAGGTAGAAACATGTGAAATATTTATTTTTTAATTAGTATATTGGTTGTAGAAATTGAATATTACATTAAATTAATAATATGTTCACATATCTATGATAATGGTATCATGTTTTTCTAAATAATGTTGGATACGAGAAAATTATAAATGATTAAAATTGTTGGGTTGTGAAAAATAGATCTACTTTTGAATTTTTTTTTTCTATTAGACAAAAAATCATATAAGCATGGGTTGATATTTTTCGAATAAAAAAACAAATTAGTCATGATTTATTGTTTTGGTAAATTATTTTTTTGTTTTTAGAAATTATAATGTACTCATATATTTTCCATCATATAATTAATTATTTTAAACTTTATAAGTTAGTATAGGGGCACCACTGTAAATATTTATAATTATTTAAAATAGAAAATGTCATTTTCTTGTCATGCTTCCCCAAAGTAGCTAAATTTTTATATAGTTTGATATATGGTTGAAATACAAGAATCCAATCATGTTGGTAGTTTTATTAGTGAATATTTTTCCTTATATCATCTATAATGTACCCCTTTTTAACTCTTTTAACTCCTATCATAGTGATGAAATATTACCAGGTTTTTTTATTAATGGAAAACAATTATGTTTAATTTGTAAACTAATATTTTTTAATATAATTAAAAATATTTAATAAATTTAATAAGATTAAATTTATAAAGTTTGTTGAAATTAATTTTAATTTATGTTTAAAAAATGGAATATTGTTTCAAAATATGAATTTATATGCTTAAAATTAATATTACATAATATTAATTAGTAGAATATATTCTTATTACTCTTATATGATTTTGAATAAGTAAAGAAGATTTTTGTTCCAATAAAATAAATAAAAAATAACATGAATCCTTGTAAATATATACATTATGAAAATTATTAAAATAGTAATTTTATTAGAAAAAAATTAAACATATGTTCCAAAATAGTAACATCCCCCGATCTGACACTCACATGTTGCAAACCTAGGTTGGTTACTAGACCACAATTTCACCTTCCAATACAAAATATTCTACCAACTAGAAGTGTTGGTGTAATTAACAATATGTGGCAACTATACCCCATGGTGTTGGGTTATAATAAAAATGAAATAAAATTTAGACTATCCAAAATAGATGAAATAGAACAGTAACACCAGATAAACCAATTGGTGAAGGAAACTGAATGATCTAACAATACAAAAAGAGGCATTATAATGGTAGACTAAAAATTAACTAAGTGTCAAACTAGATGTAATATAGATGAGCAAATAAAATAACCCAAATAAAATACAAAAGACCCCTTTTCCAATCCCCACATTAGTATCATTACCACGATCCTAGAAAAATAGTAATAAATAATAAGAAAAAAGGTCCTTTGACTTTGGTAAGACATTCATCTAGGTAAAATTCTCTAGTTGGAAATGGAATCTCAAATTGGGTTTGGGTAAAAATCAGTTCTTCTAGACCACCATTCCCAAAAAACCAGTTTGATAATATGTTCATTGAATACAGTTACAATTTGGGGTAGTAATTAATTGATTAATTTAATATAAAAGTTATCATACTTTTGAACCATGCCTGAATATTTCTAACAATGTATCATCACCATGCCACCTCTAACCATAAGCCTAAAATATAAAAACCATTAGAAAGTCCCTCTATATCATAATTTCAATATAACTTTGTAAAGTCCATTATAAAATGATTTATCCACAACTATTACGAGGCCCATATATAATCATTTTCAGAAAAATTGGGTATGTCCCTCTATTTATGAATTTAGACAAAACTAGGTCATTCCCTTTAAATAAGAAATTTTAATATAACATTTAACTAAATTAAGAATGGAAGAAATGACCCCACATAACATCATAATCTACAATGGTAAATTACTCCCTTAAATTTTCTATTTCAATTACCATTTCAAACATCATGTTATGTCATCAGTATTTATCATTCTAGTGTACAAAACCATATCATATCAAATTATCATTAGAGATTTCATTAGAAATTTAAATCAATTTAAAAATCGGTCTTATCATAAAGAATTTCTTAAGATATCCTTTCTTTATAATTCATTTTTCTCTCTAATAACTAATTCATTATCATTCAATGGTACAATCAATCTCTAAGTCATTGAAATCTAGGTCTCAACACTATTGGGTCTAAAGCAGTCTAAGGAGTGTCTCGAACACATGATTATCATCACACATTATTCAATTAGTAAACATGCACACTGTGTTAGTCTTTTTTGATAGTGTTGAATATACATATATAAAAATAAAAAGTCCCTTGGAATTGTTTATATACCACTTTACATTCTCCAGTGATCATTTTATACCTTGAATTGGTAACATCAATCGTGAAAAATTGTGAAAGAGATCATCATGGAAAATATAAATCCAGAAAACATGTTGGTCAAATTCTAATTCAATGGTTGTCAAGATATCCCACCTTAGATAATGGAGTACAGTATAATGATAGATAAAATCATATATAATGAATTCACTTGAGATAAAATTCACGTCCTAGATGTTTGGGATGGAAGGAGTTATCAAAAAAATGACCTGGTGTCACCACAGTCTTCAATAGAGTAAGATGCACAATGAATTATGAAATATTTATAAATGATGCATTAACAAAAACTTATGGTTTTTATGAATTCATTTCACAAGAAAAATTCATGTATAAAATTCTACATACACCGAAAAACATGTCACCATGGGTTATAAATTCAGTGATCACACATTTCATAGTGTGAAATGTATTCATATCTTACATAATTTTTCAGACATGAATCTTTTTCATGGAATATTCTATGTGAGAATTTTCGGACGTAAATTAATTACATGTTGGGAATATTCCATGCGTGTTGTAATAAATATAGATACATATATGAAGAAAAAAAATACATCAACTCTTACCAATCCCAAAGAGAATCCGTTTGAGAGATTAGACACATTTATCCCCAACACACACTACTCAAAACAAATTGACACCCTCATACATTTGGTTATTTTCACATGAAAAATATCTTTATACTAAAAGAAAATTATTGGACACAAAGTTTTTAAAGATGAAGAAATAACTAAATTGGTTCATATTTATATAATATAGGTAAATAATAAGAAAATATGGGATCATACAGTATCACCGCCATATACCAGCTCATCCATGAGATGCTACATAAATATCGGTGGGTTATCAGTGAATAATAATTTCCATTATTATTTCAAATCGGTCTCTATTTCCTATATATCCTCTTGAACATTCCCATGATACAACTGCACTCACACTATGGTTATAGTAATTCAATATATATACTTCTCACTATAGTCCATAATCATTATTGTGTTCTCATAAAAGGAAGAATCCTCACCACCATTGATATCATAAACATATATCAGGTTAAATGGGAATGGATAAAATACTTGAAGCTACGACACATAAAACAAATAAAACCTTGAATTGTAGAAAGGTGGAAGGGGAATTTGAAATACAACCTGATCAACTCACACTACTCTTTTTAACAGACTAGAAAACATGTGTTCAATCATTCCATGATACCTTATATAGTGTTTCTCCAACTTGGGAGACAATTGAATGAACGAATGATCACCCACCTTAAAATACATTGATCTTCTATGTTGGTCAACATATAATTTCTTCCTTCTATGTGAAGTCTCCAACTAATTATTGAGAACATAAACCTTCTCAAACATATCATTCATGAGACTATGTCCAAAAAGTGTTGACTTGGATACCTTTACCAAAAAATATGAAAAGGCTAAGTACTTCCATACAAATCATTAAATTGTTCAATGTAGATCGATTCATAAATTCTTTTTTTATATGAAATATATTTGAGTGAATTATGCTTCCCCAACAATCCAAAAAAATCAGTACTAAGGAACATAACATATCATCTGGAATCTGACTCATCCATTCAGATTGGTCAATAGTTTAAGGATGATAGTCTCTATATAGAATAACTTAATAATACAAAATCCTTCAGAAGTCCCTTCATAAAATGATATATTAAATGAACATATATATCAAAAACGAAATTCAACAGAGCATTTTGTAGAAAAAATATCTTATGAATGTAGATACCACCTAGATTATCTACAGTGAAGGTCCCCCTAATGAGAAATAAGTGGTCTCCATTCATAATTCAATATAAAATCACAAATACATCATCATCATAATGAGGTTCCTAGGGTAAATCCATTTTGAAGTACTTAGATATATCATTCCATTTCCATTCATGAATTGGTAGAGGATGGAATAGTCTAGTAGGACTCTAGTGGTCATTCATCACCTACTATGAGGTGAAGAGTCTGACCATAATACATTCTATAAATTTCATTATCCATAGATAGTAGTAGTTTCTAAAGTGTTAAAGATGTATATTTTTCATAATAGTGTGTACTTTCCATCAATAAGAAGGATGGAACCTCATCATCTCCTCATGAAAGCTCATTTCATCTAATACATAGCCGTAGAATATAATAGAATGGCCTCTTCTAAAAGACCATCATAATGGAGGATCCCCACCATATATGTTATCCCTAAAATCTAATCCCTCTAGAGTAGGTAACTACTCTATAATAATGTGATCCAAAAGATAGGGTATAATATATGTTGATGTTAGAGATAATCATTGTAACGACCCAAAGTTTTGAATAAATCTTGTTCCCTAATTTTGTGTGTTATTTTATTTTTATACTCAACAAAACTGTTTCATTTGATAACATGAGTATAATTAAAATGAGACCATTGGGTTCTTACAGTTATATGACCATTGGTCTAAATGACTGCTGGAACTAAACGTTTTGATTATTTTCTCTAAATACAAGTGATCTTGGTTAATTAATATAGAAAGAAGATTCGATGGCCTCATCCAGTAGTCTCGGGCCAATCGAAGCCCATCTAACGGAACTTGGGAAGGAGGTAGCACCACTGGTCTTTGATCTGGACCAAACCCAAGCTGAACTTCATCGTGTGAAGCTAGAACGGAATCGCCTTCGCGAGAAGTTCAAACTGATAGAAATTACTACTCGTGCAATGTTGGTTGAGCCTCCCTCATATTCTCTCACCTTAGCACAGCTTACTCTTTGGTCCTATGCTGATGTTATAAGGGGCTATGTAACGAGAGCATAACTACCTTTTGTAATCCTTTGTTATAAATAAAATTGTGTTCTCTTCTTATGGTGAAGTTTGTGAATTTTCAAATGTCCGGATAAATATAGTATGAATATTTTTTATGAATTTTAGAAAAATGATATTTTAAAAATATTTATGTAAACCTTAAAAAATTAATGATGTGTAATGATTTTCAAAAAATGGTCTTCTACAATTATGTTCAGTATAAAATTTATGAGTCTAATAAGATCAACTTAATTTTTGATGAATAATAAATTATGAATAGTGGTTTTATGCTTAGGATTAGTAATGTGACCAAATGGATTAGTAATCTCACTTAAAGAAAGTGTTAATATAATCAAGACACCTTGATTAAGTAATAGTATTCAATAAAATAGGTAAATAACTGTTTCAAAAATTATAAGTCAAGTCTTAGTTTTTTTAGGTGAATAGTGTTTTTTAATTAAAAATTAAATTAAAATTATTTATAAATTTTTTTTTATAAAATGGATTTCATTTTTGAACTCAGAGCATCGATATTATGTTAAGGTAATTTTTGGGGATTTTTCTGAAAAAAATGAATTTTAGGTGAATAGTGTATTTATTTAAAAATTAAATTAAAAATATTTAGAAAATTATTTTTATAAAATGGAGTTCATTTTTGAAATCAGAGCATTGATATTTGGTTAAGGTGAAATTTTTTGAGTTTTCGGAAAAAATTGAATTTTCAGTGAATAGTGAAAATACAGTTTTAGGGTTTCGGTATGTTTAATGACATCATGACTCCATCATGATGATGTCGTGAGATATTTTAAGGGATGGTCAACTAAATGGGATAAATTATTGTATGAGGTGTCCCAAGTGGCCAATACCATGGGCAAATACCATGGGCAAGCCCATGGTTTTGCCAATACCACCAATGAGGTGTCTTTTGGCCATTGATGCCTTGCCCCCTCACATTCCCTATAAATACCCACCCTTTCCTCCTCTATTTTTCACTCCCAACTCTCCCCCGACGAATATCTGGTCTCATTACCTCCCAAGAATTCCTCCCAAGGTTCCCCCAAGCCCTCTAGGTCCCAACCTTCTATTTTTAAGAGTTATGTTTTAAGGTAAGGGATCCTACCTCTCTCTTTCTTTTCAAGTAATCTCTTTTATGTCATTTCTTTTATTCTCCATGCTCTTATGTTGGAGGATGTTATTTTATATTCCTTTTACTTCCCTTTTCATTTTCATATGATGATATACCCCCTCTTTCTCTCATCAAATCATTTTAATAATGTTTAAGTGGTGCCGTTAGGCTGGCGAATTTTTAAGGGATTCTTTCACCTTTCTCATTTTTCAAAGTTCTACTTTCATGTCAAGTCTTTCAAGTTCCTTTTTATTATGTTTCTGTATGATCTATATATCTATAATACTGATCTTTTATGTTCATATGATTAGATACCCAATTTTATCTCCTCAATTTATTTTTTTTGAAGTTTAAGTGGCGCCGTTAGGCTTCCGAATTTTTAAGGGATTCTTTCACCTTTCTCATTTTTCAAAGTTCTACTTTCATGTCAAGTATTTTATGTTCCTTTTTATTATGTTGGGTTATGATCTCTATATCTATCATACTATTATTTTATGTTCATATTATGAGAGACCCTATTTGATCTCGTCAATTCATTTTTGTTGAAGTTTAAGTGGCGTCGTTAGGCTGCCGAATTTTTAAGGGATTCTTTCACCTTTCTCATTTTTCAAAGTTCTACTTTCATGTCAAGTATTTCAAGTTACTTTCTATTATGTTGGGGTATTATCTCTATATATATCATACTGATCATCTATGTTAATAATATGTGATACCATATTTTATCTCTTCAATTCATTTTGTTGAAGTTTAAGTGACGTCGTTGGGCTGCCGAATATTCAGAAGAGAAATCTTATTTTTGTCTTCCCTCCATGTTTTTAATTTCATATGGTATGTCTTTAAAATATCATTACCATGTTCTTATATACATTATATTATTTCACTATAATTTTCTTTGGATCATTTATGAGTGGGTGACCTATGTCCCCTCTCTTTTCAATGTTTTCTAAAACCCCGAAGCATAGCCGTTATGCTGCAGAATTTCTGCCTCAAATGTCTCTCTCTTTTTCTCAAATTATTTTATTTTATTAAGTGAATACTCAAAGCTCTTCCTTCTAAAGTGGTATTAACATATATACCAAAATGTTCTATTTTAAATTCTGGGATTTACATACATGAGACCCGCTTTCCTTTTCCGTGGTTTTAAAGTGACATTAAGATCATGTCTTTAAAGCAGTTTTTAAAACGTTATGATTATAAAATGAAACCCATTTATTTTATGATATATGGGTTGTTTATGAAATTATTGATGAAGATATATGTGTCTCACATGATAATAAATCCAAATTAAGGGTGCACCCTGATAGCGCTCCAATTCATTGGGTAAAGACTTAATCTCTAGAGATGACCATTTTTAACGACGCCTTGGTGAATAACCTTGGTAATTTTTAATGACACCTTGGGGATGGACCTTGGTGAAATGGAAATGATTGTCAATGTTATATGTTTTATCCACATATTCAAGTTATGAAATACGTTATTTTTATTATGATATGCCTCATGATTTCATTCTCATGCCTTAAAGATCTTTTCATGACTTTATTGATGTATCTCAAGTTCTCATGTAAAATGTTTCCCTTGTTTCCCATACTGAGCCTTTTTCTCACCCTTTCCTTTGATGTATGCTCCCAGATGAGATGCCATAATGAAAATAGGATGAACAAATGAATAATCCTTTCAAGTTTTTAAGAATATTTTTTTTATTGTCATGTATTAAGTTCCTCATTTCCAAGACACTAAACCTTAAAGATCCTCAGTTTTGTATTTTCTAATGAGAGTTTATGTCATTAAAAGGTGGGATGTCATAATATCCCTAATACTCATAAACATCAAGATGAATATATGTGAATATATCCATTAACCATGAATCAATTCAAGACTCTCACATTTCATCTTTTTTCGTCGCTAGTTCAAGGAATCGACAATGATATTTTCTTTACCCATTTTATAAGACACCAAAATTTCAAAAGACTGAAGATACCTAACCCAAATCCTATATAAATGCTTATTATCCTTCTGTGAAGTGATATTCCTATGGATTTTTTGGTCCATGTACAGAACATACATCTCACTCAAAATAGAGTCCCCCCTTCATCTCAAGTAGTGTATTACTAGAAATGTCACCCATTAATGGGTAGGATAATTCCTCTCACCAAATATTAGTTGTCTTGATCCATAAGAAAGCAATAGATAATACTACATATAAACTGGTCCTAAAAAAGACTCAAGAAGAATCCAAATACATAGTAAGACCCATAATTATTACAGTATAAGAGAAAATCAGTGATGTGATCCACCACCTTGGTAGCTTTGAAAAAACTCTCACAATCATCTAAACAAACAATCATAACTCCTTTCTAGAAAATCCTATAAATCTAAGCTACTATATGGGAAAATTATTAGACAAGATTTCTATAATACCCTTATGGAATATGAAAAAAACATAATCTTGAATACATTATCATAAAACACCCTATATACTATAGCCACATCCTTCTCACGGCTTATTACCAGTCCTTTCTCTATGATAACATTACCCTTTTAATTCACTTTATCTATCCAAAAGTTGAATTTTGTTAATCTATTAAAAAGTGGAACCTATCTCCTTGTACTCAATATGAATTTAAATTTTTTAGCATGATCATCTATATACAATGATTCTACTAAAATTTCATCAACAAACACAATCATTATCTAAAAGGAAAATATTGAAAATATAGTTCATAAATTCCATGCTTACATATGATATATTTTCCTGACCTAACAACATCACCAAGAACATGTTCAATCCATTAATTATCTTTAAACTAGTCTTAGTTATGTTTGATGTTATAGCTCTCAAATTATGAAACTATGATCTAAATTTATTCTTATAAAAAATTTGAGAACCAATTATATGACCAAATAAATCATCAACGTGTAGTATTGAAAATTGGTTCTTGATATTCGTCTACTTCAGTCTCATATAATCTAAGGACAAGAACTATGCCCTATCACCCTTCATGTTGAAAATCATTAGAGAATATCAATGTGACATACTAGTTCATATGAACCCATTAGCTTATAGATCTTATGAATAAACATTTAATTCATGATGCTCTAATGTTTCTATATTTTATGGCAAGATATAAATTATATCTTCTCTTAAAAAACTCAATCATGTACTAAATCTATTTCTTAAATGGTAAGATGTAGAATATTTATGAAAACACTATGAATACAATCAAACACTAGAGGAAAACTTTATTAAATAATTCAATAACCACTAATAGAAAAAAAAATGAGTACTGATAAAATCATTTCTACACTAAATTTGTTTTTAATGTCCATCTTGATGATCCAATTCACCCTAATGAAAATTAATGCCTCTTTCTAGATATATGAAATTATCCCTCCTCTGGTAGTAGTAGATGTGAGACTTGTAATGAAATAACCATTCCATTCCAATAATATAATAAAATCCTATAATTTCTAGCTCAAATTATTTAGTAAAAAATGGCATCAAAAAATTCTAGAGAATATTCCATGCAATGTTTGATATTATCTGACTCTTCTTCAACTAAAGTATCGATTGTCAATATACCATCCAAGCCTTCAACAATGAATACCAAAACATTTATTAAATGGTAATATATAATTGAATGTAATTCCACCATATCAAAAAAAATATGAAAGTTTATATTATTCATTAATTGTATATTTGGTGTTAGAAGGTAAAAAATCCAATCTAGCAGAAGTTTACTACATAATGTGAAGTTAACTTTTCCATCTATCTCGGTTTCTAGTTTGTCTACCATGTGTATCTATGCCTATATAGTAATTTTTTTGGGTATCACATCCCCTTAATTGACTTTTAATTTTTTAAAAACTATATCTAAAATTCATCTAAGTGTTATATGATTCCTTCCTATGATCAACAACATGTCTTATTCCCCTACTACTACTATGATTCAAAATTACCCTACAAAAACTCTAAGGGTGGCCCCACCAACTCCAAGAAAAACACTCAAATAAATTCTATGGAATATGAGGCCAAATATTACAAATATTTATAAACTAATAGAACTAAAAAATGATTATAATATCTCCACCCACTTCCCTTGATTCTCCTCCCTCTCTAAAATTTGTGATTACTATAATAAAAAAACTACTTTCATTTATAATTAGAGAACCTAGTTCTCCCAAATGAAATATAATTTACACTTATTATGGAATATATCATACTTTATTCCTTTATAATATCCAAATTAATTATATCTAAAGTGATACTCATGGGAAAAATTGTCTAACTGTGACCAAATATCCAAGAAAGGGTCATCCAAGAAACCCATTTCCATGAAAATATCACCATGTATTAAAGATGTTGTGAAGTAACAAAATTATGAGATACATGAAACATAGTTCATCACTGACATAACAAATTATATCAATTTAATGAACACATGATCCTTATAATCACTCAATATTTTAGGATTGTTGTTTCTCAGAATCATTACATCACATTCCTTTGATGGTAGCCTCTCTTGATGCCTATATATCTCCAAAATAACCCACAAATTCTTAGTAGGTCAATTAATAATTTTAGAAACAATATTAACCATCATATATGTGGGTTCCTTGAGGTTCTTGATGATTATCGGGACTAAACCGATCTAGAAAATGGCAACATGTGGGAATCCCACCCTAGTGATAAAAGAATGATTCTCTAGTTGAAGCTCTCTCCTCAACTCAAATATGGAAGGTATCGTGGGAATAATATCCCTTTCATGGATCTTATAACCCTTATTATGAATTTAAAGATATGAAAATCCATCCATATGATTCTAAAAAACTATAGGAATATCTGGTTAGAGGCATTTGGATTGTACTGATTACCTCACTCTTGATTCTCAATTTAAAGAAAATGAAGAGTTATTCTATGTTCTAGACAACAATACTCCTTAAAACACTTGATAAAAATCATGGTTAACCTCAATAGGAGTGCATGATAGATATGAAATTCTCATTCTCTCTCCAAATATGGTTTAATATGTGAATTGGCTTGATATAACAGTTTATTTATTTCCTTTTTCATTAGATGTAATAGGGATCTCATTTCACAGGTAATAAAGGCTAATCAGTCACATTAAGTAAAATTTTCAGTATCATGAACAATTAACTTCAATAAATTTTCCTATATGAATATCATTAATAACTTATACTCATATGATACCATTCTAGGACACGATTATAAATCTCAAGAAAAAATAAAATCACACAACATGTAAATCATCGATGGTGGAGTAATATCAGTCGTAACAAGTGAACAATGTGATCATCTATCCCATCACTGTGTAATCATATTTTACATTTAAATGGGTTTGATACTACCATACACAGGATCAATACATATTCCAGATATGTTTCTATACCCTTCATTCCTTTCCTAAATTGTTAAGCAATAGAACACATAATTGTGATTCTCTAATTGAAGTTATAACATCCCTATATACATCACACTCTCCCACGAGTCCAAATCATGATGGTTACAAGACATAAAATGCACCTCCTGGAATTTTAGGGGGTTATGACTATAAGAGTGTGTGTAAATATAAGATTTCAAGGACTATAGCCTCTACTATAGGGTAGTATTAAAAGTGAAATAAATATTAGTGTAACTAAATCCTATAAATAGTACAACACCACCATATAAAAAATAGTAATGGAAAATAATAAATCTAACAATATGAAAAAATAATGTAATGTATTGATAGGTTGGAAGGTAAATAAGTGTAAAATTAGGTCCAATATAGATGATTTTCTAAAACAACTCATGTTATAAATCAAATATTCTTTTCTTGATCCCCAAATCGTTCCCATTCCAATGACCAAACCCACCAATATTTAATAATCAGCATCAAGGTCCTTTTCCATTGTGTAAAACACCATCCATATAATCAGCTCGAGTACTAATGTGAATACTAAATAGGGTGTGACTAAAAATACCATGGTTGACCCCACCATATGTAAAAAAATAGTTAGATAGTATGTTCATGAATTATGGTGATAAAAATATGTATTAATTAATCAGTTTATATGATATTGACCTATTTATAGGTGTTTTCATAGAACCAGTTGAGACCTCTATATAATAATTTCATCATAACAAGGAAAATCAATCAATATTATCAATTCAGAAATACCACTCCAATCAATCTATATATGAATCTCAACATAACTCGGTTAATGCCTATATATAATAATTTTTTAAAAATCAAATCCATTTATACAATAATTTCAGAATATGTGGGATAATCCCTCTATATAATAATTTCATCATAACATATATTAAAAGTCATATTAGAAAGAATAAAACCGAAAAAATCATAATCCAAAATTGTAAATTCAACCAATAAAATTTTATCATTCCATTACCCATTAGTTCATCATATATTGTATTAATATTTCATCATTCTAGTACTCATAAGGTTATCATAATAATGTATCTCTTTTCATTACAATAAATAATCAATCCATTTTCAAAAGTTAACATATTATAGGAAATCTCCTAGGATTTCAAACTATTCTAATTCATGTTTCAAGTTAAAAGTATGTTCTTTATTATTCAAATATAGGCTCACCCTATGGTTTGCTGCAATGTTTTTCTAAAGCCTATTGAATCCAAAGGGTTCGAAGAAGTGGTCCAAACACATGATTATCATCACCCATTATTCAATAAGTTAATTTGAATGTTTTGACTACATGATCGCAAAATATTACACATACTTAGTCATATGGAAATAGACCATATGGATACTTTCTATAACACCAACATTTATCGACTATTCAATGAAATATCTTAAACAGTGAACTCCATCAATGAATAAAAGAGAAGGAGATAACAAAATATGGATCACAAAAACATCATGATCCAATCCTGAATCAACCGTAATAAGTACATGACATCATTTTTACTATATGATAACAGGATAAAGTAGAAAACCAATGTGATGTAACTCCCAAGATATCAAACTCTATATTGATAATTCTATTAGGGAAGGTATTTCCCAAAAAATTAAAAGAATTTCCCATGGGTTTGGGAGAGGGGGAAGCATAATGAATGAGGAAATTGATAGTAATACAACATCAATAAAAACTATTGTTCCTAATTAATTAATGTCATGAAACATTTCCATCATGTTAATTCCACATATTCCAAAACAATATTGATTCATGTTAATAATACATATATAAACCTGTTCTTTCGGTGAAACTAATTCAAGGATTTTATAAAATTCACTTCCTAAAATTATTTCATGGATTTTTCTAACTGTTGGATTCACATCATGAATTACTTACATGGTGTGAATATGTATGACCACTAGTAGTTACTATAGATTCATATATATATATATTGATAAACATTAACATCCACCCATTCTTGAGTAGAATCATTTTTTAACCATTGACCCATTTATAACCAAACTCCACTAATTCAAACAAACATATGTTACCAAAAATTAAGTGATCTTCCTCTACAAAAGAATTCTATAATTAAAGAATAGTGAAATGCACCAAGTTATTAATGAATAAAACCCTAAAAAATAGGTTTAACCAAATCTCAAAGAGGGAATTACCGAGAAAATAACAAATCTTATAATAAAATTATATAAAAATTTATAAATATAGAAAAATATTTTCAAATAAATTAGGTATATATTTTAAATACGTGTTTATTCAATAAAAATGTTTTATAATCTTTGGCACCATTATAATATCATGATGTTTTCATAAAAGTAATGATATTTGGGTAACTTTATTTTTCAATAATCACTTAAAAATGAGCCGATCAGGGAAAAGTATGAAAAATATCCTAAAGCAGATATTCACATAATTTGTAAATTATTATGTTCATTTTGTTACATTAAAATTTTAAATATAATGATTAAAATTTTAAATATTATAATTATAAAAAATGAATTAATATTTTAATAGAAAAATGACTTTTGTTCATATATATACAATTCATATTCATTGTCCTTTTCAATTACTAATTTATGTAGTGTTAATGTATTATTAATTCCATAATATTTCATATCATAATTTAACTATAATATTTTAAGTTTCTTAAATATAAATTATATGTGGACTAAAATTTTATAGAAGTACATTTTTATCTAATGAAATTAATCAGAAATGGTATTTAGCTATACAAATAAAATTTTATCAATGGATAATTATTAAAATGTTACCTTAATTCTCTTAATTAAAAGATTTCAAAAAAAAATTCCATATATTTATATCTTATTAATCAATGAATACATTAAAATAGTCATATTTAATACTTATTATTTTATATTAATAATATTTATTACCATCTGATTTAGTTTTTTATTCTTGTTGAGAAATATATTAAACATTGTTAGATCATGGGTTTTTATATGAGGTATAGATATTTTATTAATTTAAATGCTCTTTTATATCATAATGTGTGTACCTAATTGTATCATGGGGGTATCAGATGTAAAGACCCATAAAATTCAAGGGAACTTTTTTTCTTAATTTTCTTTAGAATTTTACAAGAGCGCGGTTTCAGACGGCACCTGATTCCGAGGCCCGGAGTGCCCGGAATCAATTTCCGAAGTTTGGCTCGGGTACGTTTAGTGAACGAACGAGCTGGAATTCCTAACTTTTGATCCGGTGCTCGGAATTGAAATCCGAGGACACCGATGAACTCGTAGCGCCGATTTTCGCTTAAGGAGACCTTTCCCGAAGTTGCGTTTACACGAGGGGAGTTGTAAAAATAAAATTGTGAATGTTAAAATAAAAATTTAACTTCAATTTTTATTTTTATCTTCCTTAAGTGTTTTTATCCTTTGGGTGGAAGTTGGGTGACAACCCAACTTCCCTTGGGAGGTTAAGTGGGTGGTGGGGCCCACACGAACCCCACCCCTTCATATCCTCTAACCCCCCCCCCCCCCCAACTCACAATTAATGATGTAAACTTAGGTTATAACTTATGTCATTAATAAGTGAGTTTAATTTAAGTTTTGAAATTAAAACTCTTGAATTTCAAAAGACTTAAGTTGTGTTGTGTTAAGTTGTAAGGTCATGCTTTAATTTTAATAAACTTAAGTTATAACTTAAGTTTTAATTGTGGGGAATTAAATGAAGAGTTTTGAATTTCAAACCTTTGAAATTACAAACCCTTCTATTTAATTCAGTTTTTAGTTTCCTTTGCGGGTTGGCGTTTGCTGTGCGGAGAGGAAAAGAGGGAGGCTTCTTGTGAGTTCTTCCTCCACGACGAAGAACGCGGCGTCCTTCTTCCATGACGTCGGACTGCAACACGTTGGATTTCCTCCACGACGCCGCAACGCATCCTCTCTGCGACGTGCTTTCCACGGCGAACCTACGTCCGACGCCGCAATGCACTTTCCGCGACGTGCCTCTCGCGGCGAACCCACGTCCGTCTACCGCGACGCCATAACCGCGATGCCGACGACGTCTTCTTCCGTGACGTCCGACCTCCGCGACGCTCGTCCTTCGCGGATCGTTGATGAGCTCCGCGAGCTTCCTTCGAGGTAGGGGTTGTTGAATATTGTTAATTTATTCCATTTCTTGCTCGTGGATCGCATGTCTACGTGAGGATTTTGAATATTTTATATAAGTGTTTTTGTTAACGCGAGGGGGTCCGGACCGCACGAATACGGCCGAAACCCCCTCCATCGTTCTTGTTTATATTTGTGGATGGAAGCAAGTGGCGTGGTGCCGTCGCACCACGCGGATGATCGTACTTTATTTTATGCGGCGCCGTCGCGCCACGCCGAGGTAGAATCTTCAAGAACGCGACGCCGTCGCGCCGCGTTGAAAGGAATCAAGGCACGACGAAAGGGGCGCGGTGCCGTCGCACCGCGCCGGACGACGAACACCGTGGCCGGTTCCGGGCCGCGGCGGGACGAGGAGACCGCGGCCGGTTCCGGGCCGCGGCGGAAGAGAAGACCGGCGGCCGGGCCGCCGGCGTCGGAAGCCGAAAGGGGGACCGGAATTTCCGGTCCCGTTAGAGAAAACCGGCCGGCCAGCTGGCCGGCCCGATATCTTTAAAACCGGGGGAATTAATCCCCCAGCCACCTAATATAAAACCCCCCTCTTTAAGAGGGGGGGTGGTTCTTTGAAGGGAGGGGGGCAGCCGGCCCCCCGGATCCGCACCTGCAGGCCCCATACGTGGGGGGGGGGGGGGGCGCTTTTATAAAATAACGGCGCGGCATAGCCGCGCCGCCTTTTGAAAACCGCGGGGGTTTGATTCCCCCCCCCCCCCCCCCCCCCCCCCGCGCAACCTCCTTGCGGCGACAAGCCGCCCCACGTGCGGCCCCTCGCGGCGCCGGGCCGCCGCGGCCCGCCGCGCCGGCCACCGCGCCGCCCAGGGGGGGTCGGGCCGGGTCGGCCCGGACCCGGACCCCCCCGTTTCGAACCAGAATTGATTTTTGGCCCATAACTTGAGCCTCGGACCTCCGATCGACGAACCGTCAGCGGCAACGCGATCCTCAGATCGAGCCGGTCGTTTCGGTATATCGCACTCAAAGTTTCGGGTTACTTTGAGTTCGGCCGGGTTGGTTCGTTCACGAAACCAACCGGGCCTTCGGAGCGGAAACGCTCATATCTTGAGCTACGAACGTCCGATTGACGCACCGTCAGTCGCGTTGTGTTCCTCTTAGTGAGACGGATCTTTTGGCATACTCCGCTTGAGGTTTGGACACAGGTGGAGTACGTCCGGGTTGGTTCGTTCACGAAACCAACCGGGCCCTCGGAGCGGAAACACTCATATCTTGAGTTCCGGACGTCCGATTGACGTGCCGTCGATTTTGATGGAATCCTCTAAGTGAGACGGATCTTTTGGCATACTCCGCCCGAGGTTTGGACTCAGGTGGAGTACGGTCGGGTTGGTTTTTGCCTTAAAAACCAACCGGGCCCCGGGAACGAAAATGCCAATAACTCTCAGACCGGACGTCCGATCGACGCGCCGTCTGTTGCGTTGAGTTCCTGTTGACGATACGGAACTTTTGGATACATCAACTCTGGTCTTTGTGACAGTTGATGTATCAGCCTCTCGGCTCGTGGAGCGGACCCTCCGAACGAGCATGCTGTGTGCAGGAACCCTAGTGCTGGCTGCGACTGTTACTGTGACGACTACTACTACTGCTACTGTGACTGCGACGACGACAGTACAGAGATCCTGTGTGGATTCGACGACGACGACTACAGCACTCAGCGATCCTACGTGGAACAGTGCTACCGAACCTGTGTGAGCTGAATCTTCTGTTTACCTTGGGCGGTGTAGCGCTTGGGTGTAGCGGCGGACCCGTGGTACTTGACAGTGGTGGTGCGCTTGGATGCAGTAGCAGACCCTTGGCGGTGGAGCGCTTGGTTGTAGCGGCGGACCCGCGATACTCTACGGAGTGTGTGCGCTTGGTTGTAGCGGCGGACCCGCGATACTCTACGGAGTGTGTGCGCTTGGTTGTAGCGACAGACCCGCGACGGTGGAGACCTGCGTGCGGAGTACGGAGACCGTGTAGATGACTGAGACCTGACGACTGCTTGACCAACTCGACTTGGAGTGAGTCGACTAGCCCAGTGGACGGAGCGCCCGGTATTTGGCGGCAGACCCACGGCGGACGGAGCGCCTGGTAGTTGGCAGCAAACCCGCGGTACTCGACAGGAGGAGTACCTCAGTAGGCTATTTGGGTGAGCGCCCGGTATTTGGCAGCAGACCCTCAGCGGACGGAGCGCCCGGTAGTTGGCAGCAGACCCGCGGTACTCGACAGGAGGAGTACTTCAGCAGTCTTAGGTTAGTGAGCAGTACCTCGGAGTCGTGACAGGACTACTGCACACTTCAGAGACGGGGCTCTTCAGCAGCTACGGTTTCGATAATAAAAATCCTGGTTTGAGCTGAGTCAATGATCTTTGTGTTTCCTCATGACTGAGATGGACCGCTTGATAACTTAGGTATATGTATGGGCATATACCTGGGTAATAGTTATCCATTGATTTCATAAACTTGTTATAAACCGTGTGGACTTGTACTGTTATCCTATGTGGATTTTACTGTTTACTCTTCTTTGTGGATTGGATTGTTCTTGGGCTCGTGTTGGAGTCGAACGGAAATTGGTGACATAGGTATATGTATGGGCATATACCTAATCAATACTGGATGTTACTTCGTGATTGTTACTTTTCTTCGTGGTTTATCCTTTGTGGATTTGAGAGACCTTCAGGGGTCTCGGGGTCCCTACTGAGTAGCTTATACTCACCCCTGCACGGGCTTTGCCCGCACTTCGTTGTGTTGGTTGCAGACGACGGACAGCGCTGACTGTGGATGAGGCTTTCGGAGTAGGTCGGTACCCGGAGGAGGACCACTGAGCGGGACGTGCTCGGAGCGGACAGTTGGACCCGAGGAGTTGTGAGCTATCTGTACTTACCCTTCAGGTAGGATCCGTGGTGGACGATCCAGGAGCTGAGCCATCTGTACCTACCCTTCAGGTAGGAATCGAGGAGGACGTCCCAGGAGCCGCTTGTACTTTCAGTTGCTGTTTTCCTTTTCGAGTTGTACTTTACTTTTAGTTGGGCTTGTATTCCGGCCCCCTTTACTTTTCTGCACTTGTAGTTACTTTCCGCTTGCTGACTCTGTGGTGGTTGTTACTTTTTTAAGGCAATGCCTTCCCTTTTTACTGGGATTTTACGCCTTGGTGCTAGTCGCCAGCCCCTAGCCTATGGAAGGCGGGCTTGGGGTAGTCACGGCACGGGCCCCGAGGGCGGGTCGTGACAAATTGGTATCAGAGGAGTTCGGTTCTACCGCAAACTCTGATCTTTTCTATGTGAAGCAATAATGTTTAGCGTATTGAGTGTGGTTATCAGTCCAGGGAGTCCAGTGTTGGTGCGGCGGCCGACGTATCCAGACACCAGGACCCTGACTTCTGATTTTCGACTTAATGCACGAAAACATTGATTGCGTGTGTGTTTCCCAAAAGGTTTAAAGTCAGCTCAAACCAGGTCAGCTCACCAGGTATAAATCGTTGACCGTGACACAACTGTTCAGGATGTCACCATGCAGGTAGTTAGCTGGAGTTCCGAGAGAGTTCTCGATGATGGCCCACCGAGCAGCAAGACTCCGGTGCAGGGCTCTTTTTCAGTGTTGGCACCATCGGGTGGTGTACCAGCAGCACCACCACCCGTTAGGAAGAGGATGCCACTAGCTGACGATGCACGCTAGCAGAGCGCGATGCACGAGTTCCAGCAGTAGAGGCCTCTGAGGATACGAGGCGAGACAGATTTCCCAGGCAGCAGTGGACTGGATGGAGGCAGTTGCTAGAGTTCTACGCCTAGCTTGGATACTAGTAGAGCGGATGATGATCTTAGCTCCTGGTGTTTCCAGTGAGAGACCATGAGGTTGGTCCTTTTAGTAATGAGGCTTCGGTACGCGAACCGATACCTGGGATGGTACCTACGGGTAGTGCGCCAGCTATGTCACTACCTGTTGGTCAGTAGACACTACCGGCGGTACCGGTAGCAGAGATTCACAGGCTTAGTGCCTTACATATGTTTTAGCACCAGATATCCCTCAAGTTTCGAGGTGAGCCTGACTCGTAGGCGGCTGAGGACTGGATTGAGGAGGTGGTTGTGAGTTTTCTGGAGCTAATACAGCTTCGACAGTACGACATGTCGGAAGCAGAGCACTCAACGTAGCTTACCAATCAATCTTGGTACTCGTTGGTTACGTTGTGATCAGTTCTTTAGACTCGAACTTCTGAGCGAAGTGTGTCTAAAGGACATCCGAACCATTACTTTTCCTCTATGCATTTCTACCTATGCTAGGATGCTAGAGAGAACCTTTGTGGTTGTGAACGTTAGCAGTGAAAGGCAGGAAACTAGCGCCAGTCTCAGAGACTCGGGCGTGTAAAATGTTTCAGGAGGAGGAAGAGTTAAGGACAGATGAATCTGCAGGGTAGCAGACATGGAAGCGGAGCTTAGAGAGCAGCATGTGGTGGTGTACATTTCGACATGTTACGACCACCCGACTTAGTAGTCCCCGCCAGGCTCAGGGAGCAGGAGGGCTGGGGAGGAGAGTAGCTGCATTGCGGTCAAGGAGTGTGACCCAGGAGCTCTAAGAATGATTCGGGGTACGAATTATGTCTACTACGAGCTGCCATATCTATAGACATAGGAAACAATCATTCTACCCTTCCACGAATCATGTCCCAGACCTAGAGGTTTCGGGTAAGCCGTAGACTTGACCCTCACGTCTGGAGATACCTTTGGGAGGAGACTCGATAATCACACTTACGCCGACGGTGTGATTTGACCTCGAGGCGAGAGTTTCGGTTGGAATCTCTTGGTGGCAGCGTAGAGGCCTTACGACGTTGATCTGGGTATGATTCACAAATCATACACCGGTTGACTGTTTTAGGCAAACGTCGGAATGGGTTTTCCTTGGTCGGCGAAAATGAAACCCTGGGCAGCACATGTTAAACTCATGCATAAGAGGGTGTGACCGATCACTCTTGAGTTGGTCAACCCTACCCTTGTGGCAGCAGGAGTTTTGAGTTTCAGTTCTAACCTAAAAAGGGAAACCTCTTGAGTTCGAGGGTGACGAACACGTTCTTATACGGTCTCACCCCGATGAGGTTTCGGAGATGTGGCCAAGGCGGCATGTTATCTCCGAAGTTCGATGGACCCTTTTGATCTTCAGCCGGGTAGGCGAGGAGGTTTACCGCTTGACCCTACCACCTCAGTCGCACCGGGTGCATAATGTCCACCACGTGTCTCAGCTGTGGAGATACGTGTATGTTTCTTCACACGTCATCGACCCCGGGGAGTTGGACGTCGATGACAGGGCGACAAACACAGAGGTTCTAGTAGAGATCAAGGTTCGACAGGAGCAGGTTCTACGTGAACGGTTGCTTCCTCTGGGGTGCTTCTCGGGTAGCACGAGATCTTCAGGTGAGCATATGGGAGCGTAAAGCTCAGTTGCGTGCTCAGTACTACCTTGTTTCCCTTAAGTGTGAGTTGAAGCTTTACGGGGACGTAAAGCCCTGAGGTGGGAGTAATGTAAAGACCCGTAAAATTCAAGGGAAATTTTTTTCTTAATTTTCTTTAGAATTTTACAAGAGCGCGGTTTCAGACGGCACCTGATTCCGAGGCCCGGAGTGCCCGGAATCAATTTCCGAAGTTTGGCTCGGGTACGTTCAGTGAACGAACGAGCGGGAATTCCTAACTTTTGATCTGGTGCTCGAAATTGAAATCCGAGGACACCGATGAACTCGTAGCGCCGATTTTCGCTTAAGGAGACCTTTCCCGAAGTTGCGTTTACACGAGGGGAGTTGTAAAAATAAAATTGTGAATGTTAAAATAAAAATTTAACTTCAATTTTTATTTTTATCTTCCTTAAGTGTTTTTATCCTTTGGGTGGAAGTTGGGTGACAACCCAACTTCCCTTGGGAGGTTAAGTGGGTGGTGGGGCCCACACGAACCCCACCCCTTCATATCCTCTAACCCCCCCAACTCACAATTAATGATGTAAACTTAGGTTATAACTTATGTCATTAATAAGTGAGTTTAATTTAAGTTTTGAAATTCAAACTCTTGAATTTAAAAAGACTTAAGTTGTGTTGTGTTAAGTTGTAAGGTCATGCTTTAATTTTAATAAACTTAAGTTATAACTTAAGTTTTAATTGTGGGGAATTAAATGAAGAGGTTTGAATTTCAAACCTTTGAAATTCCAAACCCTTCTATTTAATTCAGTATTTAGTTTCCTTTGCGGGTTGGCGTTTGTTGTGCGGAGAGGAAAAGAGGGAGGCTTCTTGTGAGTTCTTCCTCCACGACGAAGAACGCGGCGTCCTTCTTCCACGACGTCGGACTGCAACACATTGGATTTCCTCCACGACGCCGCAACGCATCCTCTCCGCGACGTGCTTTCCGCGGCGAACCTACGTCCGACGCCGCAACGCACTTTCCGCGACGTGCCTCTCGCGGCGAACCCACGTCCGTCTACCGCGACGCCATAACCGCGATGCCGACGACGTCTTCTTCCGTGACGTCCGACCTCCGCGACGCTCGTCCTTCACGGATCGTTGATGAGCTCCGCGAGCTTCCTTCGAGGTAGGGGTTGTTGAATATTGTTAATTTATTCCATTTCTTGCTCGTGGATCGCATGTCTACGTGAGGATTTTGAATATTTTATATAAGTGTTTTTGTTAACGCGAGGGGGGCCGGACCGCACGAATACGGCCGAAACCCCCTCCATCGTTCTTGTTTATATTTGTGGATGGAAGCAAGTGGCGTGGTGCCGTCGCACCACGCGGATGATCGTACTTTATTTTACGCGGCGCCGTCGCGCCACGCCGAGGTAGAATCTTCAAGAACGTGACGCCGTCGCGCCGCGTTGAAAGGAATCAAGGCACGACGAAAGGGGCGCGGTGCCGTCGCACCGCGCCGGACGACGAACACCGCGGCCGGTTCCGGGCCGCGGCGGGACGAGGAGACCGCGGCCGGTTCCGGGCCGCGGCGGAAGAGAAGACCGGCGGCCGGGCCGCCGGCGTCGAAAGCCGAAAGGGGGTCCGGAATTTCCTGTCCCGTTAGAGAAAACCGGCCGGCCAGCTGGCCGGCCGGATATCTTTAAAACCGGGGGAATTAATCCCCCGGCAACCTAATATAAAACCCCCCTCTTTAAGAGGGGGGCGGTTCTTTGAAGGGAGGGGGGCAGCCGGCCCCCCGGATCCGCACCTGTAGGCCCCCCACGTGGGGGGGGGGGGGGGGGCGCTTTTATAAAATAACGGCGCGGCATAGCCGCGCCGCCTTTTGAAAACCGCGGGGGTTTGATTCCCCCCCCCCCCCCCCCCCCCCCCGCGCGACCTCCTTGCGGCGACAAGCCGCCCCACGTGCGGCCCCTCGCGGCGCCCGGCCGCCGCGGCCCGCCGCGCCGCCTCGGCGCACCGCCGCCTCCGCGCGCCGCCGCGCGCCGTCGCCGGCCACCGCGCCGCCCAGGGGGGGGTCGGGCCAGGTCGGCCCGGACCCGGACTTCCCCGTTTCGAACCAGAATTGGTTTTTGGCCCATAACTTGTGCCTCGGACCTCCGATCAACGAACCGTCAGCGGCAACGCGATCCTTAGATCGAGACGGTCGTTTCGGTATATTGCACTCAAAGTTTCAGGTTACTTTGAGTTCGGCCGGGTTGGTTCGTTCACGAAACCAACCGGGCCTTCGGAGCGGAAACGCTCATATCTTGAGCTACGAACGTCCGATTGACGCGCCGTCAATCGCGTTGTGTTCCTCTTAGTGAGACGGATCTTTTGGCATACTCCGCCCGAGGTTTGGACACAGGTGGAGTACGGCCGGGTTGGTTCGTTCACGAAACCAACCGGGCCCTCGGAGCGGAAACGCTCATATCTTGAGTTCCGGACGTCCGATTGACGTGCCGTCGATTTTGATGGAATCCTCTAAGTGAGACAGATCTTTTGGCATACTCCGCCCGAGGTTTGGACTCAGGTGGAGTACGGTCGGGTTGATTTTTGCCTTAAAAACCAACCGGGCCCCGGGAACGAAAATGCCAATAACTCTCAGACCGGACGTCCGATCGACGCGCCGTCTGTTGCGTTGAGTTCCTGTTGACGATACGGAACTTTTGGATACATCAACTCTGGTCTTTGTGACAGTTGATGTATCAGCCTCTCGGCTCGTGGAGCGGACCCTCCGAACGAGCTTGCTGTGTGCAGGAACCCTAGTGCTGGCTGCGACTGTTACTCTGACGACTACTACTACTGCTACTGTGACTGCGACGACGACAGTACAGAGATCCTATGTGGATTCGACGACGACGACTACAGCACTCAGCGATCCTACGTGGAACAGTGCTACCGAACCTGTGTGAGCTGAATCTTCTGTTTACCTTGGGCGGTGTAGCGCTTGGGTGTAGCGGCGGACCCGTGGTACTTGACAGTGGTGGTGCGCTTGGATGCAGCAACAGACCCTTGGCGGTGGAGCGCTTGGTTGTAGTGGCGGACCCGCGATACTCTACGGAGTGTGTGCGCTTGGTTGTAGCGGCGGACCCGCGATACTCTACGGAGTGTGTGCGCTTGGTTGTAGCAACAGACCCGCGAAGGTGGAGACGTGCGTGCGGAGTACGGAGACCGTGTAGATGACTGAGACCTGACGACTGCTTGACCAACTCGACTTGGAGTGAGTCGACTAGCCCAGTGGACGGAGCGCCCGGTATTTGGCGGCAGACCCACGGCGGATGGAGCGCCTGGTAGTTGCCAGCAAACCCGCGGTACTCGACAGGAGGAGTACCTCAGTAGGCTATTTGGGTGAGCGCCCGGTATTTGGCAGCAGACCCTCAGCGGACGGAGCGCCCGGTAGTTGGCAGCAGACCCGCGGTACTCGACAGGAGGAGTACTTCAGCAGTCTTAGGTTAGTGAGCAGTACCTCGGAGTCGTGACAGGACTACTGCACACTTCATAGACGGGGCTCTTCAGCAGCTACGGTTTCGATAATAAAAATCCTGGTTTGAGCTGAGTCAATGATCTTTGTGTTTCCTCATGATTGAGATGGACCGCTTGATAACTTAGGTATATGTATGGGCATATACCTGGGTAATAGTTATCCATTGATTTCATAAACTTGTTATAAACCGTGTGGACTTGTACTGTTATCCTATGTGGATTTTACTGTTTACTCTTCTTTGTGGATTGGATTGTTCTTGGGCTCGTGTTGGAGCCGAACGGAAATTGGTGACATAGGTATATGTATGGGCATATACCTAATCAATACTGGATGTTACTTCGTGATTGTTACTTTTCTTCGTGGTTTATCCTTTGTGGATTTGAGAGACCTTCAGGGGTCTCGGGGTCCCTACTGAGTAGCTTATACTCACCCCTGCACGGGCTTTGCCCGCACTTCGTTGTGTTGGTTGCAGACGACGGACAGCGCTGACTGTGGATGAGGCTTTCGGAGTAGGTCGGTACCCGGAGGAGGACCACTGAGCGGGACGTGCTCGGAGCGGACAGTTGGACCCGAGGAGTTGTGAGCTATCTGTACTTACCCTTCAGGTAGGATCCGTGGTGGACGATCCAGGAGCTGAGCCATCTGTACCTACCCTTCAGGTAGGAATCGAGGAGGACGTCCCAGGAGCCGCTTGTACTTTCAGTTGCTGTTTTCCTTTTCGAGTTGTACTTTACTTTCAGTTGGGCTTGTATTCCGGCCCCCTTTACATTTCTGCACTTGTAGTTACTTTCCGCTTGCTGACTCTGTGGTGGTTGTTACTTTTTTAAGGAAATGCCTTCCCTTTTTACTGGGATTTTATGCCTTGGTGCTAGTCGCCAGCCCCTAGCCTATGGAAGGAGGGCTTCGGGTAGTCACGGCACGGGCCCCGAGGGCGGGTCGTGACATCAGAGGTTTCTAGTGCCTCTTTAAAGCATGGTTCCCCCATGTTTGGAAATAATAGGCAGGCCACATGATTAGATGAAACCATATGAGATATTACATACAGTTTGAGAAACCATGTGAGGGATGGATAGAGGGATTCAAGAGACCACAATGTTTGAAGAAACCATACGTACATGGGTCCATGAACATAAGATAGTGCATGCATATTTTAGAAGAGGTTTTGGTAACTATTTTCACATGGTTAGTCAAACATTGTGCATTAAACTATGTGAGCTCCACCTTAAGATAGAGGAGGGTTCACAGTTGGAGCATAGTTCGACAACCATTATGTGAAAACAGGAAACCCCCTGAAATAGTGGGTAAATGAAAATTTTTCCATTAAAATATTATATAACCCTTTCCATTTCATTCCTCCTCTAGTAGAAATAACGTTGATGTGTTGGGGGCTCCATTGAAGCTCAAGCCATATGCATGGCATCTGTTTCTCAATCTGAACATGGAATCGAATTTTTTTGGTCTCATTGGTTTTATATCAGTGATTTATCCAATCAACATGTAATATTATTCATTTGAATACATTTTAAAAAATAAGTGTAAGATGATATGCCCTATTTTTAAGATTTTCAACAACTTTTATTTTTCTCTTGATCTAGACCGAATGAGAGGTCAATACTAGATGAGTGCCTACTATGGATCAATTATAGTTTGTAAATACCATTACATTAGTTTTTTGTTGTTTATAAGAATATATTTTATTATTCTAAACATTGTTTATTCCCTTATTTATGCTGAAAAGAATTAAATTCCTTGATTTTATGAATTGGAACCTATTAGGTTTTCCATTGAATACCTTTTATATTGTTGATGGTGTTTCCATGTACAAGGCTACCCATGGGATGTTCTGATATATATTTGATAATTTAGACCACTCTATGGGGTGTGTGGGTGATCTCTTAGTTAGAGGAATCCTTTATAAGTTAAATCAATTTAATTGAATTCTTTCAAACAAGTTATTCCTCCATTAACATGTGGTAAATGATAAAACTGTGCAAATAGATGTTATAGAAATTGTGGAAATGATATGGAAGTACTCAGGGAATGTAAATTTTTATGAAATTATTTTTTAATTTAAGAGATTAATTGAAATGGTAGTGTATTCCTTGGATGATATCCATGAATCCTGACTCTATAGATGTCATTGAAATTTCAACACTGGATATTTTTTGCAGTAGTGGATTCCATGTACTTCTTTACTTGTTTGATCCTCATTCAATAGTATTAAAAAGAAAATTTATACCCCTTGTATTTATATTTCAAGGGATCATAGTGTAAATTGTCGATTGAAATGTTCCTTGGACCCCATAGATATCATTTCTAGTTTCTTTTAATATACAGTGGGGACTCAATGTCAATTACTTGGTACACTAGATCCATCACTTGATGGTTTAACACCTTTGAATACTTGGTAAGTTCTATGAGAATGATTATGATTACATTGTGTTTTAAAGGTGAATTTTATGTTTTAGATTATATTGAGTGGTCATGATGGATGTTATATGCTAGGTTTTATAATGAGGTTGTGGTGGATGTTTTGACATTTTTATAGATACCCCTAGTATTGGTGGCATTTCTCATTTCATATAATGAATGATATTACTATTTTTTTCTACTTTAAATATTACCTTTAAAAAGGGAGGTTGAATATTTTTCGTGTTACATTGGTAGTATGGATAGTACCACATTATTTGTATCATATTACTTTTACTGTTGGAATACCTTTGAAAAACATTACACTGCATTTTTTTATATCACATGGTTAGGATTTATTATAGAAACCATTGGTGGTACCCTACTAATTTTTATCTTGCACCGCATTTGGTCCTATATTGGGAAACTTTAAATTATTAATTGATGCAGTTATAGACTAGGAAAATCAGCCATTATATGATGTTTTATAACTGAATAAGAGTAAGGGATCACATAATAAATCTAGGTTCATGATGCCATCTCAGATATTCCATTTTCATCTTTTTGGTATATCGATACATTTATTTTATTGGATTCTTGATTAAAAATTTTCCTTATTTATTGGGAAATTAAATGAAATATCATTTTATAGGATATTTCATTTCCCATTGTTTACTTATTAATATATTGTATGGTTATCATTTATCACTTTTATTTAATGCTTATGATATTTAATATTACGTTTACTGCCATTATTAAACACATGGACATGAGGGAAAATTTTCTTAATTCACACACACACACACACACACACACACACACACTATGACATACTACTAGTTAGAATCCTCTATGAAATGAGGAGATGCACATGAGGCCACATGAGCCACCAATAAGGGAACTATTTAGTGTAATTTGGTTCGGGATGATACAAAGTGATATTAGATATCTTTCTCTATTTTTCATGTTTATTTCATGAAAATATACATGATATTTAGAATGTTTTTTAATTTTATAGTGAGGTACACAAGGAATTATCTTATTCTAGAATAAGAAAAATCCAAATTTGTGGGAATAGAAATTGATATTTTCAATATTTTTCCTATTATATTTTATTTGATTCCACTATTTTGGGATGCACTAGAACTTTGATGTAATTATTACAATGATTAAGAGTTCTATTTTACCAATTCCTAATGTGATATGGATATACATATCATGAATCATATAAGGAACCTATCAGGATTCACATGGCATGAATTTTTTCAATTTTATATAGGATGAATCGATTAACTGTATAACCCAGTGATATGTGCCTTCCGTGATATATTTTTTATCCTGCCGGAGTTCCTATAAGTAATTTAGAATCACTGTTGTTATTTGGAGTGTCTACCATAATACAAATATTGTTTTTGTACTTAGGCATTAAAAGACACACTATTAATCCAAATATGGAATGTTAGGTCATGCATAATTAGTAACATGGACTTGAATGTATTATTGTATAGATTGATTAGAAACCACAATTCAGTTCATGAGATGTATGGTCCATTATATATTGGATGGGGTGTCTCATTTGGTTCATCCATTTAATGATAAATTTTATATAATTGTGAATTAAAAATGGAAATTTAATTTTAGATACAAAGAAATCGACCTAGAAAAAGCATTCGAGTGGGAAATAAGTATTGTCTCAAGTGATGTTTTTGACTGGTTCTTTTTACCCATACCTATATTTTGGAGTTGGTGGTGGGGTTTGATCTATTTATTTAATGTATTTGACCTATAATGTATTTTAAACTTTTATCTTCCCATTATCAATACATTTTGAGGAATTTGTTTATAATTGTAGAGACATGCCACCATGGAGACCTCCATTCATATTCTAGGATGGTTTGACAAACATTATTTATAGGTGGTGGTCCATGTGCGACCATAAGATCCCCCGATAGAGCTAGGAAAAGAACCATTGTTTTTACCAGACCCATGTGATATGGAATATTTCTATGAGGGTTTCTTATGTTATATGAAGACTTTTTATAGGGAACTATATCCTTCCATGTCCATAGAAGAGCACATGCAGTTGTTCTAGCAGCAGAAGTGACCCTTGTTTTCACGGTAAGGTGGTACAATAGAATCTAAGATGCCCCTTAAGACTAGGTATTTTATTTTTAATAATATAGAGACACCAACTGATGTTAGAGTTAATCTCATAAAATGTATGTTTCGTAGACCAATTATCTTTTGTGGGGATGTTTTCCACTTGGATGATATGTTCTGAGATATTGATTGGTTGGATTTCCAACCTAGGTTTTATGATTAAATTCATCCAGTGACTCAAATAGAACTGAAATCGAGTGAGTTTATACGTATGGAGTAGTTTACTATTATTGTTATGAAATATTCACTATGATTTAGATATCTTTATAATTTTTAACTTATATACCTTGATGATGAGCTATCTAGGGTGATAGAATTTGAGGAATGTATCAAGAATTTCATTCAATGGTAGGACATATTATTTGGGTTGAATAATATTATAGAGATAGAGAATGAGGAACTAATAACATTGAATAACCTGAGGGGTTCTATGGGAAGATAGTAGGGCAATGTTGTCTTTCATCCCAATGGTTCAGATTCAATTTTTATGAAGCGTGATTTTGAGGATTCTCAAGATTGGTTTACCATATTGTATGTTAGTGATAATAGAATATTTTTTTATAATTAGTGTGGAATGTGGGGATATATGATGAATAATTGTAATCAAGACCCATTCATGTTATGATATTAGGGTAGGATGGGCTGCATATTTGTTTTGCAGGAACTTCCCTCCAATAGTTAATGGAAGGGGGTTAGATATAACAATAGATTCAAGGGAAGTGCTCACAACTCTGCATTAGGCTAGGATCTGGGGTAGTACTAGTTGTGTAGACTGAGGAAGTGGTCATGTCTGAGTTATCCAATCATAAGTCATACATAGATAGGAGAGTGGTCTGAATCTCTATAGTGAGGTTTTTTCATAGGTTCATGGTTCAAGATATATATATTCTATATATCATATACCCATAGATCGGGGAATTTGGTCATCCCTATAGATAGGTATTATCCTAGTAACACTTACTATTGTATCCAATCATTTCAATACAAGTGCTTAACATGTTGTCAAATCTATACAAATTATGGATATCCTTTAGGTAATTGTTTAGTTTTATGATGAAATTATGACCTTGGATACTCTACTGGGGATCATAATGGAGGTATTAGGGTGGTACCAAGATTTCCCCATTGATATTGGGGGGTTCCACTTCATACAGAATAGTTTTTTTGCTGATATTTCTAGGTCTAACAACATATTCATGTTTGATGGGATAGTTGATTATCAAGCCCATGTAAACTGATTTCATCAGATATTGACATTAAAATCTGTGGAAGGTAGTGTTTTTATTCACCAAGGTGAATGGGATATGCAGGTGCGTCATGATAGATCATATCATTATGGGATGGGAGTGATGAAAATTGGGATTTCATTCTTATATCTTCATTATCTGGGTTCACATTAGGCAGAATTCCCTCCATTGGTTTATCATTTTAGTTATTTTTTCATGGATTAATTTTCTTTTTTAATACTAAATAGTGAGGTGGATTTATCCATTGAGTGAGAGATATAAGGTTCACTATAATCCATACCTCCATATAGGATGGCTACTAAGAAGTTGTGGGAGACCAAGGGTAAGCTAGAGGGATTAGAATAAAAGGGGTTTATATAACCTAGTATTTCTCTGTGGGGTTCACTGAACCTTTCTAAAAAATTTGAGGATGGTAGCCTCAGGATATGCATGGATTATTGGAAATTGAACTAGTTGATGATTAATAACTGGTATCATTTTTAATGGATATATTACCTTTTTTATTAGATATGAGGATATTTGGATTTCTAAAAGATTGATTAGATATTGTTATAACACAATGTACTCGATTGAACAACATATAGAACTCATTAAACTATTCATATCAAGTATGGTCTATATTGGTATTTTTTACATTGTTCAGCCTCACAAATGCACTAACTATTTTCATGGATTTATGGAACTGAGTCTTCCATCCTTATATTTTATTTATTGTGGTATTTATGGATGATATGTTATTGTAATATCATAATTTACACCATCATGGAAAACATCTGGATCTCATCGTTTATATACAAATTGAGCATCATTTATATTCAATTCTTTCAAATTTCCACTTATAGATGAATAATATTCACTCCCTAGGTCATATTATCTAAGAGGAAGGAATTTCAATTAACCTATAGAAGTTGAGAACTATAGTTTCCTTGGAGAATCCCAATAACTTATTTGATATATAGAGTTATAGGGGGATAGATGAATATTATGTCTATTTAATACACAACTTATCATGCTTAGATGAAAATCAAACATGATCGATTAGGAAGGTTGTGAATTTTTTAAGGATAGATACCTATAAGATAGCCTTTAATGAGATGAAATATAGACTTCCTAATGTGTCATCCCTGATTCTCTGAATTCTAGTGAGGAGAAATATTTTATATTCGGATTCATTAGTTATCAGGATTGGATTAGTTATAGGTTATTGAGAAAAAAAATTAGGTATGGGTATCATCAGTTAAAGACACACCATAGGAACTACATGATACATGTACTCAATATAGAAATAGTTTTTAATGATTTTTTTTCCTCAATATAGATATAGTTGTTAATGATTTGAAACGTGAGGCAGCTAGTTTCTCCACAGGGAGTTCCACTATCCGTAAACAATGTTGGTAAATTAATGACCTTCTAGACATCTATATTAGTTAACTATTCCATTATTGAAGTGGTATTATAGTGACCCAAGCCTTTTACATATAACATTTCATTATTTTAAGCATAATTAATCATTAGAGTACAATCCAAGGATCGTTAAGTCTAGTGACTTTGAAGACTACGTACATAAAACATAAAAGAAGGGGATAAAAATATCTTTATTTAATCTCCATAATGTGCTCCTAAATTCTTTTATGCCCTTACATATACATAGGGTACCCTGGAGAACACATGAACAAATTTATGAGCTAAAAATTCCAGTAAAGGAATGAACATAAGGATACATCTTATGCACAAGAGTGAGGAGGCATGACATAATGATATCCAAAGCATAGAACATATGAAATAATATCATATAATCATGGGATAATATAGACATGGAATCATATAAAAATTCCATAATCATAAAACATTTCTTTATTATGGTTCAAGGCTAACTGCTAATCCTGTTTCCCATTTTAGTATGGGTCAAGGCTAACTTTCAATCTCGTTTCACATCGCATCTCATGAGACTTAAGATTACCCAATGCATTGTAGTGCTATTTGGGCGCACCCATCTCAAAATTTTCATGAATATTATTGCCACATAAATATTCTTGCCACATAAATATTCTTTCCACATAAATAATCATACATAATCAACCATACATAAACATAAGGGTACCCATGGAAAAAATTGGGTTCCACAATAATGACACAGAGCATGACCAATGAGTATATCAAGAAAGTGTCCACGAAAGAAAGGGATTAGAACATACATGGACGTTCATAAGGTAAAATAGGAATATAAAATGGTAGGTGGTTTAAGACATATCTGACAACATATAAGAAATGTATTTGTGAAACATTTTCATAAAAATATTTTTGTGTGGTTTTAAGGAAATTGCTATAGAGATTTTAAAATAGAAAAACAAACAATATTTTATAAAAAACAGAATTAAACCAAGAAGGTTTCCATAATAAAAAGTCATATTTTATAAAGATAATGGTGGATCAAATAATAGGATATAGTGCACATGAAAGTAGGTAAATATTTGGGAAGTTCCAATAAAAGAGGTTTTCCTATCAGAAAGTTCTAAGGAGGGAATCATTTAAAAACATGTGTATCCCCAAAAGAGAGTTATAAAATGGTATACATAAATTAATTTTGTAAAAATAATAATAATTTATAATATGCACAAAAATGTATAAGATAACTCCATTTTGATATAAATAAAGATAACTCAACCCGAAAGAACAAAGGAGGTTTGGGTAGATTTTGTTACAAATTTTTGGCATGGTGTCAGGTGCATGTAACAGGGATTAATGTGAGATAGAAGGGGTTTATAATCACTTATAAAACATTAGGTTAGTATGGGGAGGTTCAAAATAATACCCCATCATTTGGTATTACACATAAAAAGGCATAGCATAGAGGATAATCATGATTAAGAGTGAAGTAGAGAGGATCCCTTACCTTAAATTTGTTGGTGTTCTCCACATGTTATTAAAGACATGAATAAACAAATTAGGTTTATTAACTAATAATTATATAAATTATTTTATATTTAATTTATTTATTATAATAATTTTAAGTTCATTTATAACCATTTTTATTGGTTATGAGATTCAATTTCATTGTTCAGGCTCATTTGTTTACACTGTTTTAATGACCGTTTCACATATATTATGGTTTGGATAAACATGTAAGATGAAATTGGTTGGCCAGAATTGAATTTATATTCTATTAGTGCTCATAAATGTGATAAAATGGTTCTAAAATTTAATTTTGTTACTTATAGTTAAGTTGAATTATTATATAAAAACATACTGACAACCGTTTTTGTTAATCCGTGGTTTCATTACAAAGAACATGTTTTTTATTATACAATTTTTTCAAAAGGATTACATGAAAAAATAGGATATATTAAATATATAATAATCTGGTTCAAAAATAACAAAAAAAAATTCATTACCATAATTGAAGATAAAAATAGAAATTGATAAATCATTGTCCTTGAATGTGCTAAATTAGCACCTCTCAAACGATGCTTTCGTTTCTTTAAAATAAAATTTGGGGAAATGATAGAAGATAATGAAATATCTCATTAACATGAAAACATTATTGTACATGTTTTTACTATATTTATCATACTCTTGGGGTGAAGAGAGTTGAGGAAAAAAACAAAAAGAAAATAACTTAAAATAAATAAAGGAATTGGAAAGAGGAATTTACCTCTGAGGACTTCCTCATTTGAGAACCTATTAAGGGGAGAGGATTTGATATTTTGAAGAGTATTGAATATTTTTGACGTGGGGGAGGATCTTGGGGAGAGATTTCGGCAGAATACTGGCAAGGCACAAGGCTTGAGAGGAGTGAAGAGAATAGGGAGTGAAGGAGGGTTTTTATAGTAGATGAGAGGATGGTTTTCATAATTTTTTAATCATTAGTTTAGTATTTCATCACAAGACAAGGAATAGTAAGTATTCCATGACCAAGAAAAATAATAAATACATGTGAGTTCTATATTTGGGTGCTTACATCACTTGTGATGTCAGTAATAGTGGATTTTAACTATAGTGTATTTATACGGTAAATTAATGTATTTTACTATTCACTAAAAATTCAAGTATTTTGGAAATATCTCAAAAATTCACTCTAACCATTTTTCGATGTGTAAAATCAAAAAATAATGTCCATTTTGCAAAAATATTTTCTAAATATGATAATTTTAATATTTAACTAATATCATAATTTATCAAAAACCATTGATTTACTTATTCTAAAATATAGGTATATCATAATTTCAACTTGAATATTATTTATATAATATCATAGTTAAGGTTAATATTCATTAGGTTATATCACTATTGATAAGGGTATGTTAATATTCATAAGGGTATGTTACTAATCACCAAAATTATGTTTTTTCTTATCAAACTCCAAATAACTTACTAATTGCAACTGTGTATGTCAAATTTTCAAAATTCCAAACACAGAAGTGAAAAACATATGTTTAAAGTTTACTTAGCACATAATTGTTCATTATTTTTTTATTTAATGACATATTTATAAGAAATTAATTTCCTTTGAAAAACACTGTGTCGTTACATTCTTCCCCCCCTTACGAAATTTCTCCCTCGAAATTTCATTTTATATTCTAGGCCAAAAACATGTGGGGGTACTTTTCCTTTATTTCTTCCTATAATTCCCATGTTTCCTCTTCGTACTTTCGGTTTCTCCACTGTACCTTGACCAGATGAGTAGTCTTGTTGCGTAGAACTTTGTCTCTACGATCCAAGATCTTCAATGGCTTCTCCTCATAGGAAAGATCATCCTCTAACTGTACCACCTCTAAAGAAAGTACATGTGAAGGGTCAGGTATGTTCCTCCTTAAGAGGAATAAATGAAAGAAATAATGTACTTTCAACATGGTAAGTGGAAGTGTCAGTCAATAGACCACAACTCTGACTCGATCAAGGATCTCGAAGGGGGTCATATACCTAGGACTTAACTTCCCTTTCTTTCTGAACCTCATGACCTTCTTCCATAGATATATGCTTAGAAATACCATTTCTCTGACTTTGAACTCAAGGTATTATCGATGGTTATCTACCTAAATATTTTGTCGACATTGGGCTTCCTTGATATGCTGCTCAATGGTTTTACCCTTCTCCACCATTTCTTCGACCATTTTAGGTTCTAGTAGCATACCCTCACCGACTTCATCCCAAAATGCAGGTGTTCTGTACCTTTTCCCATAAAGGGATTCATATGGTGTCATTTGTATTAACAATTGGAAACTATTTTTATAGGAGAATTCAACTAGTGTAATATGTGGGTCCCATCGTCCATTGAATTCCATAGAACAATATCTCAACATGTCTTCCAGTGTCTGAATAGTTCGCTCAGATTGGCCATGAGTTTGGGGATGATAGGCTGTACTGAAGTTTTATTCAGTTCTCAGAGCATGCGGGAGACTTCTAGAAATTCTAAGTGAATCTCGGATCATGATCGGATACATTAAAAAATGGTACTCCAGGAAACCTTACCACTTATTTAATGTAAATCCATGAAAGTTGATCCAATGAGAAGTCCTCTCGAACCGCGATAAAGTGAGTTGTCTTTGTAAGAAGATCCACAACAACCCATATAGAATTCTTTCCTCTGGAAGTCCATGGAAGGCTAGTGAAAAATTCCATGTTAATGTTCTCCTACATCTATTCTGGTATGGGTAGTGGTTGCATCATCCCCTTAGACTTTTTCCAATCATCCTTCACTTTCTCGAATACCAGGAACTTTAATGTATATTCATCAGTCTCTCTTTTAATATTTTCCTACAAAAAGTTTTCTCAGAGATCTCAATAAATCATTGTGCTCCCTGTGTGGATAGAGAATGTTGAGTTATGTGCATCACTCAGAATCTCATTCTTTATCTTCGGATCATATGGTACACATAATCGTGACCCAAATCTTGAAAATTTTTCCACATCAACTTTTGAATCAAAGGATTTCCCCTTTTTAACAGCTTCCACCCTTTTTAGATGTTCCACATCCTTTCTTTGAGAATCCTTTATTCTCTACATGTGGGATGGTCGAGCAATCATATGATAAAGGATTGACGATGTTCCTCCCTTATTGATTCCCATGTACATCCTTTGAAAATCTAAGAAGATTGGATCATTTTCAATTCTCATCATTGATAATGATGTAGGATCCTTTCTACTTAGACCATCTACCTCCTTGTTTGCCTTAGCAGGATAGTAGTGGATCGAGCAGTTATAATCCTTGATGAGATCTATCCATCTTTTCGGGAACATATTAATCTCTTTCTATGTTAATATATATTTGAGACTATTATGGACAATATATATCTCACATTTCTCCCCATAGAGATAATTCTGCCATATTTTTAACACATAGACCACTGCCACCAACTGCAGATCATGCTTGGGATAGTTTTTCTCATGTATTTTCCACTTCCTTGAGGCATATGAAATCACTTTATTATTTTGAATTAGCACACAGCCTAATCCCTTCTTAGAATAATCACTATACACCAAAAAGAGTTCTCCACCTATAGGGAGTGTTAGTATCGGCGCAGTGGTAATCCTCCTTTTCAACTTCTTGAAAAATTATTTACATTATTGTGTCCGGAAAAACATTACTCCCTTCCATGATAGCTTTCTCATTGGGTTTTACAATCATGAAAATTTCTTCACAAATCATCGATAATACCCAGTTAGACCCAAAAATCTACGGATCTCTGTTATAGAAGTTGGTCTGGTCCATTCTTCAATTGCCTTTGTCTTGGAAGGGTCCATAGATACCCATTTTCTGGTGATAACTTTCCCCAAGAATGATACTTCCTCCATCTAGAACTCACATTTACTATATTTTGTATACAACTTCTCCCTTCACAATTCCTTTTACACAGTATTCAAATACTTCTCATGTTCTTCCTTGCTCTTGGAGTATATTAGAATATCATCAATGAAGACTTCCAAAACATTGTCGAGGTATTCTCTAAAAACTCTATTCATTAAAACCATGAAACATATTATAGAATTAGTGAGTCCGAAGGGCATCACTATGAACTCACAGTATCTATACCTCGTTCAAAAGGAAGTCTTTGGAATATCTTCCTTTCTCACCTTTAATTGGTGATATCTGGACCGAAGGTCCACCTTAGAGAAATAACTGGCCCCATGAAGCTAATTAATCAAGTAATCTATCTGTGGAAGAGGATAGTTGTTCCTTATAGTGTTTTTATTGTGCTCACGATAATCAATGAAGAGGCTCATTGATCTGTCCTTATTCTTGATGAAGAGGACTGGAGCACCCCACAGTAAAGCACTCCGGTGTACAAAATCCTTCTCTATATTCTCTCGTAACTACTTCTTCAGCTCTTCCATCTATATGGTGGCCATTTTGTAAGGTGTCTTTGAGATAGGAAGTGATCTAGGGATAAGTTCAATTGATAACTCAACCTATCAGTCCGGAGAAAGACCAGTCAATGCTTTAGGGAATATATCAGTGTAATCCCTCACGATGGGAATGTCTTCAAGCATGATTCTCTCCTTTGTCCCAATCATTTGAGTTAAATATGCTTTCTCATAGGGTAGAAATATCCACCCATGAGACGATGATTATAAAGGAGATTCATCTTCCTCCTTACACTTCTAAATAATTTGAGGATTCTTCGAGATGTGAAGAGTGATCTCCCTTTCCCGACAGTTTATATTGGCTTTGTATAAGGACATCCAATCCATGCCCAAGATAGCATTGAACTCCATTAAAGAATGTGTGAAGATATTTTCTAGGAGGTTCAGTCCACAAACATTAATCGGGGTGGAGTTATAACCTATGGATGAAACAATTTCCCCATTCACTATTCTCATAGATAAGTTTTCCTTCATATTTTGAGGTGATGTTTCCATAGTTCCACTAAACTTGCAGGATATGAACGAATGCGTAGAACCAGAATCAAATAGAATTTTTGTTATTCATGAATGAATAACTAGTATACCCATCACCACATATTTTTCTAGAACCACCTATGTAGTATTAATAGAATAAGATGTTCCTTGTTGCCTTGTAGGATTTTGTTGATTGCCTTTGACAACCCTCAGCTTAGGGAAATTGTTCACATAATGTCCATGATCCTTGCAGTTGTAACACTGAACTACAAGCTAAGTGTTGACTTGAACCATCCTTTCATCTTTCACATTAGTGGGATTCTTCATATCCCAGTGGTTGTTCTTGGCCAGATGACCAAACATTCAACATATGGAGCAATCCTTGTTTCCCTTTAAACGGTTACCAGGATGCTTTTTCCCACAATTTTTGCAATTCGAAAAGTCAGGTTTCTTTCCATCATGGGATTTGTTTGATGAACCAACCATTTTGTTCTCCATTTTCTGATTAATTTCATTGGGCCCATGAGTCCATAGATATTATTCAACCTATATTTCAACCTTGATGGAACAATGGACAATATCATCATAACTGTCGAAGTCTCGAATCGCCAAAACTTTTTGTAGACTTGGCTTTAGTTTGCTAAAAAAGTGATCCACCTTGCTTTCGGTGTTCATGACAAAGCTAGAGGCATACCGTCAAAGCCTTGTAAATTTTTATTTATACGCCCTGATGGAATAATATTCCATCTGCTTGAGTCTATGGAAATCTATTTAAATCTTTAGGAAGAGGGTTTGAGGAAAATATTTTCACAAAAACATCCTCTTGAATTCCTCCCAATCCATGGAATCAATTTCTTCTTGGGACATTGAATTCTTAATCAGTTTCCACCACTGATCAGCTTCCCTATCAAAACGATAGACTGTCAGTACCACCTTCTCTTCTTTTTAGCACTAGAGGACGAAGAATATCTTTTCAATGGAGTTAATCCATTATTCCGCGAGGAGGGTATTAGAGGATCCTCTGAACAAGGGAGGCCTTTTTCGAATGAAGGATTATACAGGAACTTTCTCTTTCCTTATAGGAAGAGGAAAATTTTCCTGATTCAAGATATTATTCATAACTCGAGCTTGCTGAGAAAGTACTATCATGAAGTTTTGAGCACCCACTCCCATCATATGAGGTATATCATTAGGGTAATCTTCACATTTCGTATCACATTCATTGTTGGAACATGTTCTTCTATTTCCCACCATTAACTAAGAATAACAAAGTATAATTAGAGGTCTTTAATACTTAACTATTGGGCATAAAAAGGAAACTTTAAACATAAAAGGATAAATTTATAAAGAATAAGTATATCCTAAATTTTGATTCCATAGGTTTAAATCTTGTTTATCCTCAATCTATTTCTTAACATATATTCTTATGTGTTTTTTTGTCCCTTGATAATGGTTTATAATAAGATCGTTAATATACCAAAGAATATCCCACGGATGTGTCTTAAACAAGAGTCAATTAAGGCCCATTGTCGTGTACCAGGATACCCCAGGTCAAGACCAAAACTCCTTGTTACAGTTTTCACTCCTAGTTACATATGTTCCACCACCGACTCTACCAGCTCATATCCAAAAAGGGATATATTTTCTTGAAAAATAATTTACTCGATACTAACCAAAATTTAAGAATGTTTTCTTATACTTAGTCTCATCCTTAATGTTCTCACTAAGGTTATATATTCCTAATTACCAAAAATAACTAGACCAAGCTCTAATACCAACTATAGTGACCCAAGCCTTTTATATATAACATTTCATGATTTTAATCATAATTAATCATCATTTTACAAGCTGGGGATTGTTAAATCTAGTGTCTTCGAAGACTCGGTACATAAAACATAAAATAAGTGGCTAAAAACACTACTTTATTTAATCTACATAAATATCTCATAACTTCCTTTGAGCCCTTACATCTGCATAGGGTACCCTAGGGAACACATATGAACAAAGGGATTAGCTAAAAATCCCAGTAAATGAATGAACATAAGGATAAATCTTAAGCACAATAGTTAGGAGGCATGACATAATGATATCCAAAGCATGAAACATATGAAATCATATCATATAAGAATGGGATAATATAAAAATAGAATCATATAAATGTGGAATAATCATAAAAAATTTCTTTAGTATAGGTCAAGGCTAACCACCAATCTCGTTTCCCATTTTAGTACGGGTCAAGGCTAATCTCCAATCCCGTTTCACACCACATCTCATGAGACATAACATTACCCAATGCATTGGAGAGCTATCTGGGTGCACCCATCTCAACACTTTCATGAATATTCTTTCCACACAATTATTCTTACCTCATAAATATTCTTTCTACAAAAAATAATTATACATAAACATAAGGGTACCCATGAAATGAATTGGGTACCACAATCATGACATAGAGCATGACCAATGAGTGTATCATGAAAGTGTCCATGAAAGAATGGGATTAGAAGAGTTAGGAGGCATGACATAATGATATCCAAAGCATGAAACATATGAAATCATATCATATAAGAATGGGATAGAGTGCACTTTAAAATGGGTAGAAATTTGGGAAGTTCACTTAGAAGAGGTTTTCCAATCAGAAAGTTCCAAGGAGGGAATCATTTAAAAACATGTATACCCCATAAATAGAGTTATGAAAGGGTATTCATAAAAGAATTTTTTAAAAATAAACAAAATTTATAATATTCTCAAAAATATATAAGATAACTCCATTTTGATATAAATAAAGATAACACAACCTGAAAGAAGAAAGGAGGTTCAGGTAGATTTTGTTATGGATTTTCAGCATGGTGTTGGGTGCACATAAGAGGGATTCATGAGAGAGAGGGAAGGGATTTAACATCACTTATAAAACATGAGGGTAGTATGGGGGAGGTGTGAAATAATACCCCATCATTTGGGGTTACACATAAAAAGGCATAGCATAGAGGACAATCTTGATTAAGAGTGAAATTGAGAGGATCTCTTACCATAAATCCGTTGGTGTTCTCCCCATTTTATTAAAGACCTGATTAAAAAAAATAGGTTAATTAATTAATAATTCCATAAATTATTATATATTTAATTTTTTTACTATAATCATTTTAATTTCTTTTATAACTATTTTGATTGATTATGAGATTCAATTTCATTGTTCGGGATCGTTTGTATACTCAGTTTAAATGACTGGTTCACATAAATTCATGTTTGGATAAACATGTAAGATGAAAGTGGTTTTGTGTAATAGAAGTTATATTCTATTAGTTAACATCAAGGATATTACATGGTTTTAAATTTAAATTGTTTACATAGAATGAAGTTGAATTATTATATAAAAACATAGTGACAACCATTTTGGTTAATAGGTGGGTTTGACTACAAAGAACATGTTTTTCTTTATACCATTTTCAAAAAAGGATTATAGAGCCAAAAATAAGATATATTTCATATATAATAATCTATTTAAACCACATCACAAATGGTTTCATGACCAAAATTAAAGATAAAAAAGAGAAATTGATAAAATGTAGTCCTTGAATGGGATAAATTAGCACATCTCAAACGGTGCTTTCATTTCTTTCAAATAAAAGGTGGGGAAAGGAGAGAATATAATGAAATATCCCAATAGAATGAAGACATTCCAGTACATGTATTTTACTGGTTTTATTATACTATTTGGGTGAAGGTAGGTGAGGAAATAAACAAAAAGAAAAGAACTTAAAATAAATGATGGAATTGGAATGATGAATTTACCTCTTGAGACTTCCTCCTTTGAGAACCTCTTAAGGGGAGAGGTTTTGGTATTTTGAAGAGGATGGAAGCTTTTGGACGTGGTGTAGGATCTTGGGGAGATATTTGGGTTGAATATTGGCATGGAACAAGGCTTGAGAGGAGTGAATAGAAGAGGGAGCGAAGGGGGAGTTTATAGTGGAGGATATGAGGGTTTTAATAATTTTTTAATCATTGGATTATTATTTCTTCACAAGTCAAAGAATAGTAAGTATTACATGAACAAAAATATTAATAAATTCATGTGATTTTGATATTTGGGTGCTTACATCACTTTTGAGGTTAGGAATATTGGATTATCACTATAGTGTATTTATATGGTAAATTAATGTATTTTATTATTCACTAAAAATTCATGTATTTCAGAAAAATCTCAAAAATTCACCCAAACCATTTTTCAATGTGCAGAATCCAAAATTGAAGTCCATTTTTCTAAAATAATTTTCTAAATATGATTATTTTAAAATTAAATAAAATAATAATTTATTATCAAAAACTATTCATTTACTTATTCTCAAATATAGGTATATCGTACATTCAACATGAATATTATTTATATAATATCATAGGTAAGGTTTATATTCATTAGGGTATATCACTATTTATAAGGGTATGTTACTATTCATAAGGGTATGTTACTATTCACTAAAATTAATTTTTTTCTTATCAGACTCCAAATAACTTAATGATTGCAACCGTGTATGTCATATTTTCAACATTCTTAACACAAAAGTGAAAAACTTATATTTAAAGATTACTTATCACATAGTAGTTAATTATGTTGTGATTTAATGGCGTATTTATAGGAAATTAATTTCCATTTAAGAAAATTAGGTTGTTTTAGGGATGATTTTGTGATGTATATCTTGACCAAGATGTAGAGGAATCTTCAATGTAGTGATGATGTATAGATTGTTAAAGATAGAATCATGAAGGTCTCAAATTTCCTTCTGATCAAGGAGACCTTCTTAGTGGATGAGGTGGATAATTTTATATTCATGAGACAATATAAAATCACAAGGTTCCTCGGACCATGGTATAAGATAGGGCTATCCAGTATACATATCGTTTCTAGTAGAATCTACATAGGGTGTTGGCTACACAAATTTTTTTATGTATAGTTTACTATCCTGAGAAGGATGTATAGTCATAATGCATGATTCAAGTTCATTAGGACATGTTGTGATCATGCATCCTAGATTTGGGGGGGGGGTCATGGAAGGGGAATATTCCCCTATTTGTGATATCCTATAATAATATTTAATAGGAGAGTATAAATATGGAACCTTATGAGGCTTTTTATTATAGGCTGTGTCGATCTCCTTATAATGATTATAGGATAAATGGGATTATTTACATGGGCTTTATCTAATTCAGGAGAAAATATAGAATGTAAATATATTTTAGAAATGGATGGATACAACACATTCAAGACATATATACTTCATAGATCACCACAAAATATTTCTAGAGTTGGAGTTCTAGGATCAGTTCATTTTTCATATCACGTAGAGGCTATGACACAAACCAATTATGATATAGGGTAATTTTTCAATTAGATTTGTCAAGACATTTGAGATTTCGGTGAGAGTTGGCCAATATAATATCGGTTATACTTACCTCATGGGTATCGATCCATGAAAGGCATATTATATGTAAATCATCTCCACCATTGTAACTCAAACCCATCTCGTGATCTATAGATAGAAGAGGTGGAGTTATAGATTTATGCTTCCATCGATGAGAATATAATTTGTACTGTTGATAGTATTATGAAGGATCACTATGGATATTCAGTTCCCCAAGTATGGGTGATATGGAAGCATAGTTATTTACAAGAATAGAATTAGGTGTTAAAGGCTGATGTGCGTGCTTAGTAGAAAGATTTATTTTAAACCAAGTATTGAACACCATTGGAAAGGAAATTCATGGAAAATTTGATTCAATGGGGGAATATTGTATGATCCCATTTTCCCTATTAGTTATGAATCTTTTTTTCTATTTAAATGGATTTTTATTGCCAAATGTGAGTGCTTAATGGGATCATGTGGGTATTAAGGGTGTTTGAGGATATTTTTTAACTTGGAGGCCTATTTTTTGGATATAATAGACTGATAAAATAGTTATAAAAAACCATGTGGGATAGGATTAATGGTTTGAGAAATAGTTTTATGGGTTATATGTTTAATTAAAGAGGCCACACGTTTGAGGAAACCATGTGGACAGGGGAACATGACCATGTGAGGGAAGCTGCAGTTTTTAGTAGAGAAGGTGGGGATTGTTAATGGATGGTTATTTAAATCATAAGAATGAAACCAGGTATGAAATCCTTATGATAGATAATGGAACACTTTTGGCACGTAATTTGGTCAACTTTGTTTCCAAACTACACATGCTATAAAAATGGGGTTAATTACCATTTCACATTCTCTTATAACGTTTTTTTATTTCATTCATCCTTTAGGGGAAATCACAATGAGGCATTGGGAGATCTATTGAAACTAAAGGCATAGTATTGGCTCCTAATTCCCAATAAATACTTGGAATCAAACATTTTTTTTCTCATCAGAGTCATTATTGTGAGTTCTTCACTCATATAATGTAATAATTTATTTTACTTCATATCAATTGATTTATTTAGGTGAAATATTATATTAACTATTTTCAATAATTCTTCCATTATACCTTTTTCTTTGTATCTAGTCCTAATCATATGTTCATACTAGATGACTTTATCATTGCAGACCTAAGGTATGTGATCTATACAGTTCCCTTTGGTTTTAGTGTTTTATAAGAATATTTTCTCTTATTCTACAAACCAAACATTTTTCTATTTCCTCTTATATAAATTGAGTTCTTTTATTGGATGAATTGGAACCTATTATGATTCTTATTGAGTACCATTGAGAATGTTGGATGTTGTTTTCCCACCCAAGGCCACCCAGGGGGATAGCCTTTGTATCTAAAATACCTTATACCAACATGTGGGGAGTGTGTGTGGTCTCCTTTGAAGAGGGTGAAATTACAAATTTATTAATTTCAATTGACTATAAGGAGAATATAATTCATCCCCTACCATATGATATGTGAGGTCAAATGATTATGTTGTTTAAATGGATTTTATAAAAATTATGGAATTTTTTTTGAATAATTCATGGAATTTAAATGTTTATGAAAAGATTATTAAAATGATATATTTAATTGAAATGATAGTGGGTTCCTTGAATGAGTTCCTTGGATAATGATTCCATATATTCAGTGGATGCTTCCCCTATGGATCTATTTTGTGGTATTGGATTCCTTGGGCTTGGTTACTCATTGGATCATAATGTTGTAGGATGTCAAGAGCCTTATTACCCCATGTATCTAGCTGGTTTGGGATTGTAGTGGTTATAGTGTGTTGACATGATCATTAAAACCCACATAATTTTTTACTGTGATTCCATTGAGATTATCCTAGGACTCAATTTGGATTCCTAGTTCTTTTATACCTTGGATATGTCCCTTTATGTTCCAACACTTTTGATTACATGAAGAAGAAATTTCGGATGATTGTTATTATGTGGAAATGATGTGGTGAATGTTATGTACATGATTATGCAGTGTATTCATGATGTATTTTATACACTTGGTTATAAGGCATGGTCGTGGTGGATATTATGGAATTCTTAAGGATAGTTATAGTATGCATTTTAATTTTCATTCATTAGATCAGACAGTATTACTTGTGATTTATTTTCTACAACTTTCATTTTTTAATATAGCTTAACTATTTGTTTATATAGTGACATGGTAGGAAAAAATGTACCACACGACATGTAAATATTTACATATAAACCCTTTATACATGTGTTGAACTTCACACTCCTCTTGTTTATATCCCACAAGGTTGATTTTTTATTTTACACTGTTAGTGGTGGCATACTAAGTGTTATCTAACATCCTATTTTGGCCACCATTGGGATCGTGGAAAGAGCTCATGGAAGTAACAACGGACTATGGAAAGTAACCACTATATTATTGTGATCACTAATTAGGATTCAGAGAGCACCAGATCAATTTAGACTCAGGATGCTAGTTCAGATAGTCCTTCTTGTTCTTTTGGTATTTAGATAAATGTATTGTATGTGATACTTTTACACTTGTTTTCCAACTTTTTAGAGATATGAAACGACTTATCACTTTTTATATGATATTTCATGTGGTGTTTCTTACTTATTCATATCTTATATGTTTATTATATAACTTTTTTCTTTGCCACTTTATTTATTTACTATTATGTTTTCTACCACTATACTACACACTAACATGAGGGTAGTCTCTTAATAGACAAACCCTAGGCCCTTACTACTAATTACCAACCTCTATCATATAATGTGGAACACTTGAGACCATATGGACCACTGTCTTAGGGAACCATTTAGTTTAATACAAGTTAGGACATTACATAAATATTCTAAAATAATATGAAAATATACTAAGATACTAGTGCTTTACATTATACACCCTTATAAAAATTACATCATTGTGAATTTAAAATACAAACTTAGTAATTATACAGCCCATAATATAATTTTAAAATTTTAATTTATCTTCATTCATTCCAAAATATATTTTCATGTTTTTTTAAAGTATTTCGAAATTATTTTTAATAAACTGATGAATTACATTTTGTACACTTGCACTCAGTACCCATTTTTTTGCAACACTATATATTTAAACATAAACATGTTTTATTTTCATGAAATGTTATAATGAATTTTAACATGACATCATCATTGTACCTTGTCATCCGTAGTCACTGTGAAATATTTTTACAGTGGGGGAATTAATAAAAAAATATCAATAAGAAAAACCATATATTAATAATAAAAACCTATTATTCCATTTTGTAAACCATTATATCTTAAAAGACTATTTTAGTTTATCATAAATAACATTATCCTCAAATAATTTATTACATACATTGGAATTATGTAGAACTACACAATTATTTTTCCAATAAATCAATATAAAAACATAAAGGAAAAAACATAAACAAAATGGTTTAATAGAAATAATATAATCCTAGGAAAACATTATCTTAAAAACAATCCCTTGTACCATAAAATTGATGAATCATTTTTTAATGAAAATGATCATTCTATTACCTTTTTAAACCACAATATCTCCATGGGAAATCATAAAAAATCATATAATGTTCAAGTAGTTTCTTTGCCACATCAACATCATAGATACATTATAATAAACTTTATTTTAACAATTTAAAATGGATTAACTAACTTTGTTAATTTAAATATAACCCTTATGATAATATAACCATTACCCACTGATATAGAGTTCTATATATGGGTCAACAATCATTCATAATCAAAATATAAGGACCATACCATGAATGAAATAGATAAAATCATGAATTTTATAACAAAAAATCAATAAAAACTTATTTTACCAAGAAAGGAAACATATACATATATTTATATGTATTCATTTACTTTAAAAAACAATTTCGAAAAATAAAATACCCTGAATGAAAGAATTAAGTTCTTTTCATTGATGTAATATAATAATATTATAATGAAACTAGACAAAAAATTATTAGATATTGAGGCGGGAAAATCCATCAATATCATATATTGTAAAAAAATACATTCATTTTATATCTTTATGTAAAAAAATTCAAATCATTCCATATAAAAAATATAACATTTAGAAAACATTAAATGAATTATAAAATAGACATAATATTTATTTTTTAATTCAACTATATTAGTATAAATATTTTTATAAATTTATGTTATCAATATGGACATTGAAAAAAAATATTTATAAAATAAAACATTTTAAAATATAAAAAGTTGTGTTAATGGTAATGTGTCCCTTACGTCGAGTTAAAATTTTCATGCATGTTCATTATAAACCAGAATAATTACCATATGTAAATTATTTAAATTATTAATAATATTATCCATTTTAATTGTTCATTTAACTAAACATATATCAATGTTATATATAGTTTCTTAATTGATGATATTTACATTGAATATTTTGAGGTTGTTTTGTTCAAAATCTCAAAATGTCATTGATTGGTTGATTGTGGTCCAATAGATCATGATTATATAATTTAAAGTGTCATCATTATATTATAATTATTATTTTATACATTGATAATAATTTTTTATCCATCAATGTAACATAGTTATGAAAAATGAATTACATTACAATCATGGATATGGTAGGTCGCACGTACACATAAGCTATATTTACATTTTTCTATGAAAATGAGGGAAATAATAAAATTATAATTTTAATATTCATATATTTTTTTATATCAAATATTTAATTTTATATATTTAAATACCCAATATATGAAATCATTTTTATGTGTTGATGAAAAATAAATTATATCAATAATCCACACATATATATAAACAAAATTAATATCTTTGTATAGATCTATAAGTAAATAATATAAGATATATTATTCTTACTATATTATTATTATTTATATATATTCATATATCTATAATTAAACCATTTTTAATAACAACCTTGAGATGAAAAGATGGAAAATGTGTTAAATCAGTACACGAGATGTTAGTCCACCATTCACCAATAAAGGTTTCATTTCCCATTTACGGAAAGTGTCTATAGGTTAATGTTATTATATCAATATAAAAACATCATAGTATATTGGATTAAAATATGATAACATATTTTAATCTATATTATATGATGGAAGGTGATAAAATAATAATTAAAATAAAAGACTTAGTTCTATTTTTTAACCTTTCTTTAGACAACCACCTTAGTTTTATGACTATGGTCTCTTAAAGAAGGTAATATGATCAGTTTGGGGCCTCTATGAAATTGGGAGTGATTTTATGTATATATTAGTAAAGTTCATGGAAGAGATTTTATTGTCGGAATATTTTCATAAATGAGGAGAGGGTTCCCATTTATAAGTGGGGGTGTATACACTCATATTTTTCAAATTGTTAAAATATATTAACATTCTTACCAATACAAAGTGAAATAGTTTTATCATTTCCTATTATTAGGTGATATATAGTCTAAATATTTCTATCCAGTTGGATTTAGGCATGTTTTTTAGATCATGTTAACATTAATATATTCATTTTATATTATTTTAACATATTTTTACCCCTATCATTGTAACTATTTTTAAGAAAAACTATTACTCATAAAAAAACAAAATATGACATAATATAAAAAATTAAATAATTGTTAAATATTTCGTGTACATTTCAGACAATTCTATTTCTTTAATTGGAATAAATTACTATTAAAATAAACACACAAAACATGGAAAAAGGTTTTTTTTCATAATAAATATCATTTTATTTATAAAAATATTTTTATAAAAAATTAAATTATAATTTATATTATAATGAAATTTATTGAATTTTGTTAATAAATAAAACAAATGGAATTTTAAATATAATACAAAATATATTATGGCATTATAAATATATGAATCTATAAATCATTTTTCTCAAAAAAAATTATTTTCAAATAATCCCAAAAAGATCAAAATACATAAAAATATTCAAAACATAAAAGTAAGACAATTTTAACTTGATGATGTCAATTAAAAATGAAAATTTTTTATTGAAAATTCTATTATTTTTTAGTTAAATTCTTATATATGTAATATAATATATTTTTAAATGATTAGTATGAATAAAATCATTTCCATTATGATTATAAAATCCATTAATACTCTTATATTGATTTTAACTCTAACAAATATACATAAAAAATATTAATAAGACATGAATTTTGTTTAATGTTATATTTTCCTAGGTTGTTACATTCTTCCTCCAAATTTTAAATTTCATCCTTGAAGTTTTATTCATTACAAAAATAATAGGGTGTATTTTTACTTCATAGAATTTTCTAATTTCTATTTTTCTTTCTCAATCATGTGTATTTTCTGAAAAAAAAAATTTGAATTATTATATTCCATAACACCTGATATTTTTTATAATGAATTTTAAATATTTTGTTTCTCATATAAAATGTACTATTCCAACTAAACTACATTATGGATCAAATTTAACTTTTTGTCTATCACATAATTCTTTAACAGTGATACACGAAACACAACATATATATGAAATAAGCTCATTAGAATCCCCCTTGGAATATAATTGACACATCCTTATATTTGACTCAATATGGTCTAATAAACCACAATCATAAATTTTACTTTTGTCCTAGAAGGCATAATTCTCTCTATTAAGTCAAATTAATAAAAATATATTACCACCTTCCATTAATGAATAATATTTCCTCTAGTTATATGCATGAAATTCCTACCTACCTTGAGCTTTCCTAATATTTTTCTTCATTATGTTCACAATCCCAAAAATTTCATCAACAAATTCTAGAACTAGTACCATTATTTCTCTAACATAATCCCAATAAGATAGAGTTAAGCAATGCACTACATATAATCCGAATATGTATACAGTAATGAAAACATTCATAATATAAATAATAATGAAATTAATGATATTTTTTCCAACATCCTTATTAATCCATTGAACAATATATAAAATATATTTTAATGTTTGAATCAATATCACATCATGTTCATCATATTGACTATTAAAATGTTTACAAAAATCTTAAATGGTCAAAAATTAATTATAATGGATTTTACAAGAAAACATAAGTGAATATCAAACCATGTTCATATATAATGGAGTGATAAATTTAATGATATAGAAGTATAACTTTATCATATAGTCAGTACTGGAGATATAAGGACATAATATCTTTAAATGTTAGGAAATGTGGAGATTACATCAATCAATCAACAACATCCCACTTGATATTATTATCTAATGATGTAATTGACAATACCACCATGAAATCTATTGATGTATTTTCCAATTCCCACTCCATAATTTGGGAAGAATGACACACCCCCAATTACAAATGATTTTTTACATTAATATTCTAAAAAGTAAAAACATTCAAGTTAAATTAACTAATATATCTATTTATTCCTTCCAACTAGAAATGTTCATAAATGTATCTATACATCTTAATGATATTTTTATGGATATAAAAAGTATATTTATTAGGTCCAATAAAAAAATCATTCCTATAATTAGTGTCCCAAGGAAAATAAATCCTCTTTTTATCAAATAACACCATTATTACCAATATTAACACTATGAACAATTCCCTTCATGGATGATTCAACTCTATCATAAAACTAATATATTTCTTCAATTAATCCTTAATTTTTTATGACAAGGGAAAATATGCTAATACCTGATGAAAATACATTTAGTTTATATATGAAAATATTTTAGAAAAACATTCAGAAAATCATTTAACAATAGATTAGTTTCCAAACATAGCATAGATAACAATTCATTAACAATATATATTAATGAAAAATCTACAATATCTTATTTTTCTAGAAAGTAAAGAATCAAGAATTAATAATAATTAATTCATTCTATCCATATTATCTATTTCATGATCAACTAATTATGAGTGAATATGTACATTAAATTTTTTAATCAGTCTATTTTTTTAATATTATCTCCAAATTAATGTTTCATTTAGATTTTTAATTTAATCACTACAGTATATATGTCAAGGTCATGTGTTGTATAATTTATTTCATTTAATTTAAATTACCCTGAAGCATAATTTATTACATGATCCTTTTTCTATATGAATATTAATAATTCATTTTATAGAATAATCACTATAGATATCAAATAATCTATTAGAAGATGTAAAGGATAAAATTTTATCATTTAATAATCATTATTTCATTCATGGAATCATTCATTAATTTTTTTATCAAGATGAATTTAACTCCATTTTGTGTCATCATATAAAATTCACTATATAACTAAGTACATATTTTAACTAATAATATATTTTACCCTACTATAAAAAAAATTATGAATCACTATGACATATGATTCTTAATTTTAGTCTTCAAAAACAGTAATTTAATCAAAATAAAATGTTATTGATTCATTATTTATAATTTTTTAGGGAATTTAATATATATATATAAACTATAATTCATATTTACTAAATATTATAAATAACTTCATTCCTTCATGTATTAAAAAAATACCTCAAATATTTCCCAAGAACATGTTATCCATTTGAATGTATTAGGATGTAATTAAAAAACACAACCACAAATTTATCAATGATGACATGTAAAACTCTATTTATAAGGTCCTAAGATTCTACTATATGATTTTTCAAAAAAATCGAATGGGAAAAAATACATATTCCCATAGATCAAATGAAATTAAAATTTCACTATTCCATCCTTCTTCAAATTCAACTAATGTTACACAGACTAGAGATAAACATTTGAAAAATTCTGAGTTCTCTAGAGTTGGTTTGGAAAGGAATCTATATCAGTCAATAGATACTTCTTCTTAGTTGGTTTTTTTAAATACCCTATAATTAACTAAATTTATCAGAGAACCATCATACTTTCTAAAAATAAAGTAGTAGAACATTATGGTGTTGTGTTGGGTAATTGTATCCATTGTGAAGAAACACTTATAAGTGCTTTTAAATTCCCAAAATTAATCTCTATCCATATAAAAATGATATTTTAATACTAGATTATTATCATAAATAATCTATATATTAAATTGTTCTTCCCAATCAGGTAAAGTATTAGGATATTAATCCTTAAATATATTAAAATATTTATTTAATATAGGAAAAGAATAAATTTTAATGGTCCCATTCTCAACAATATATACTTAATATAATTCATTTACACCATTAATATGTTTCTCATTTTAATGATAGTTTATCATCCATAGTAATTCATTATATTACAATAATAAAAACTCATTCAAAGAAAATAAATCATTTATATCTAAAATATATTTTATCTTGATAAATAAAAATCTATTCCATACACAGAATAACACTTGACAAAAAAATTGGTAAAGAAAACATGGTTTTCTAGTAATATCATTCAATTTACAATAATAGTAAGATACTTATTTTATCTTTCTTACTTTATACTAAAGATATTTGTCGACATTGCTAGATATTCCAGCATCATATAAATTATTTACAATGAATTTATCCACACATTACTATTTATTATATAGGTTATATTAATCCTTTATTCCTATCATCAGACAAGTAATTGCATAATGAACAATTCCATTACAAATATAAAAACCATACTATGGGACATTAATATTTTTTATGATCATTAATGTCATCATTTTATTTAGTATCATGAAAAAAATCAGAAAATACTAAATTTTAACCACTTAATAATTTTTTAAGACATTCTAAATGGTTATTTTTACCATACATATCACAATATAGAAAACAATTATGACATTTGGATTTCCATGATGAAATCTTCCTATCTTCCTGCAACATAGTAACTCATTTATTTTCTTGTTATTGTAGGACACATTATCATCATTAAAACCACATTTAGTCTTTCTTGTAGAATCAAATATTTTTCTCATAAATTTTAAATTTTTCAGATTCAATTTCCCTTGGATATGTTTTCAACAATCCTTAGTATATAAGATTCATTTTTTTTTCATGGACCAAAATAAATTTTACTACCATGCTTTCAAATTAGATGGGTTTTTTCATATGAGGCAACTAAATAATCTTATTTCTACATAAAATCCAATAATTTATATTCCTTCCCAAATAAAACCCTTATTATAATATTTGAAGTGGAATTTTTCATTAAATTAATCCAATTCCAAAAATCAATCTAAAATATTTCTCTAATATTCTAAACCATTTACCACCATTGATCTATTTCACCATAAAACTGTAAATAGAATTAGGTTACCATTTTGACATTTGAATAACCCATGACATACAATATATTCTCCAAGACAAAACCCCTTTCTCTTTTTCCCATAGGGCCAAACGATCAAATGACTATATGGTTGTTTTGTTTAATGAAATTATCTACAGTGGTCATATTACTCTTTTTTGAATTTTTCTTGAATATAAAATGAATAAAACCACTATTTATATCCTAAAATTTAAAAAACATTGATAAAAAATACTCAGTTCTAATTTAATTATTCCATTATGTTAGTTTTTTTATTTTCCTCTTGATGCCTTCTTAATTCTACTTCACTATTTCTTATAAATGAATCTATTCGGATCAAATATATTTTAGATAAAGAAACATGGAAATTAATAAATTCTATATGATTTAAACTTTAAATTATAATCTCATAATGGTATTTCTATAGTTTATCATATCCAATAAAATTATCTATACCCTTGTCTAAAACTAAATATAATGAATAAATCCTTATATAACCCATATTTGATTTTTATTAAATTTTAATTTTCCCAGATTTGAAATCAACTTTTAGGTTTATAGTTTCATATAATTATGTCATAAATCTTATATAAATTACCAACAAATTAATATTTTGAAACATCTCCTCAATTTCCTTTTTATTCAAAATAATGTTCATTTTAAATGAATCGTGATCTCTTTTCATGAATAATAATCATTATTTTCAAAATGAATTAATCATTGTTCCTACCCATCCATAAAACCTATGTAAAATATTTTAAAACAGGGGTTGTTCAAAAAAATATTATTAATATATATAAACAATGAATAATAGAAACCAGTTTGTTAATTTCAGAAATAAATATATTATTATAGAACTTTTCATTAACATAATAAATATTATGCTCCAATAATAATTTAATTATGCAATAAATCATCATTACATTCTAGTTATTTTCCAAAATAACATTATTATAAATCATAATGGAAAATTAATAATCATGTTTTTTTAATATAAAATATGATAACCCATGAAAAACATATTATTAAAAACACAAATTTGAAACCCAAAAGGGAATTATAATTATTTTAAATAAATATATCCTTAGCATACCAAGTAAAATACACATATTTCCATGAAAAAACATAGGTATGAATATAAATTTAATTTATTTTCATTATGATGTGATTTTTTAAAATCTATAAATTAAATTATATAGGTGGAATAACCTTATCAGTCAACCCCACCATAATTATTTGGAGAATAGATTCAAAAACCATTTTATTGGATACCCTTGTCAAAATCACCCATCATCCAAGTTATATTAAGATCAACCATAATAAAAAAATAAAAAAGTTCTATAATCTTTTTTTGAAAAAGATTGGTTCTTGAATTTTCTTCACCAAACTCACAAAAATTTAATTTTCGAAACAATAGTAATAATATTTTGATATTGGAATATTTATTTCCTTGAAAAACAAATTTCCAAAATTAAAATACCCAAAAAATGTAATTATTGATTTAAATTAATGAAAAGGGGTTTTGTTTATAATACAATCTAAAAATAAAATTATGGTAATGTTGGTTAGAGAATCATTTGATATTAAATATTTCAAAACAAACTATTTCCATTTTTTCCTTTTGGAAGTATTATCCAAATATTTTGTAAAAAATATATAAAAAGAATCATTTTAAAAATATTTTAATGAATTAAAAATGAGGTATAAATATCCTAAATCAATAATTTATTTCTATATAAATACATGTCCAATGATATTTTATTGGGATGGACTCAGAAGAAAATTATTTTAAAAATAAATCAATAAAACATGTATAATGATGTTTTGAAGGTACGTTGTATCTTACCTCATGCATGATATGTCACATACAGTATTTATCATCCTGAATAATAATATTATGTTAATAATATAATTTCATATGAACATTTATCAATTATATTATTCATATTATTTTACTTATAACTAGGTTATAATTAAATACAAATTGTTGATGATTACATCAACCATTTTTTTCATAAGTGTAATATATTTTTGGTTGGTCAACATTGGCCAATGGATCATTAGTATACCATATAAAAATCATAATCATGATAAAATTATTATTTTATTCATATAATATAAATATATAACCAACTATGACTAATAGATAAAAATAATTAATTATGTTACAATCATGGAGATTACTAGTCATTCGTACGCATGAGTAACATTTAAATATTTAAAAAACATAACACAATATAGGTAAGTATAATTTTAAATTTAAAGAAGTATAATTAAATTATATTTATTATTTATTAAATTACTTGTATATATTAAACATGAGAGGTAGTGATGAAAAATGAATCATATCTCCTAATGGAAGTAAATATTTATATGTTCACACAAATAATGTTTTTATTTTTAAAAGAATATAAAGTTAAGAAATTATATCATCTATTATCTTTAAATATTTGTATTTATTTACTAGATATTATATATATATATATAATAAATCCATAAATTTAACCATATGTGTGATGTGGTGATATAAAATAAAGTACATTAGCTAATAAGGCGGTGTTCTTACAAACACATGAATGATAGTTTAATATACTAATTTATAGAAGAGAAGATGGATAATGGTAATGTTATAAATATAATAAATTATATTTATTTTTATTATAGTAATTTAATAATATTTTCATTATTGAGTGTGTTTTTATGGAGACAATAGAGGGAAAAATCACTTAATTATGTTCTTTTACCTTTCTCTAGAAAACCTCCTTAGGATTACACCATTGGATTCCAAAAGAAAGAATTATGAAAGAAACCAAGCCTCTAATATGTGAGTTGGGATTTTATGATTATATTTTTTTAGGGATTTGATTATATAATAGGATATTTTTTCATGGAGAAAGAAGGAAAGAAAGTCCCCTTTTATAGGTGGGGATTGAACACTCCTATAATTTCTTATAAGATGAAAAAATTTGACCAATTAAAATGGATAAAAAATATAGAATTTATTAATATGAGATTTTATTCATAAAATATAAATCCATCCAAAATATTTTAGTTGTACTTTTGTTCATGATTACTCTAATTATTTTATTTTTAACCTTTTTAACACATTTTATCACTTACCGTGGCAACAAAATTTTTTAACAGTGGTACTATTCAAAATGACTTATATTGAATATGGGATAATGAAAAAAATTAAATTATTAAAATAATTATAAATTTCATTTATTAAAATTCAATTTTTAAATGGTGTAGAAGTTATATATAAAATGAAACTACAATATATGACAAGAACTATTTTTTTATGAATTTTTTTTATTAATAATATTTTTTTTATATGCAATCAAGTATAATATGGGTTATAATAAAACATTTTGTATTATTTTTAATCAAAAAGGACAAATAAAATTTTAAAATACTTCCAAAATTTAATGGAAAATTATAAATAATCTAAAATAAATATCAATTTTCTAAAAAATAAAAAATTTCTATTATTCAACATAAATCTATCTTTTCGAGATAAAAAAATTTTAAGTAAAATTTTATTTTCAAATATAATTAAAATTTATTTAATAAAATTATAAAAATGAAATAAAAAATTTTTGGAAATAAAACCACATAATATAAGGTAGAAAATTATGTAATAATAAAACTATTTTATATTTTGTTGGTAAATTACTTAATATTTATAAAATGAATATAGCTATATGAAATATAATAAAAAATATAAATAAGGAATGAAATTGGATTACTATTAACATTATGTGGGTTTTTACATTAAATTTTTTTTATATGTGAAAATATTATTAATATAGTTATGACTTAGTATAAAATTTCAAATGAAATGTTGACCTCTCTAACTTCATAAATACTAATATACTCATATTTTTCATTCACATTTTCATCTATTGATAATATAAACAATTTATTGATGATAATAATCCTTAACTATCAATAAATATTATGAATTTCTTGAGGAATATAAATCAATGATTATCTTCCCAGATTATGTTTCCAACCATATATTTAAACAAAAATTGATATCAAAATATCAAAAAAAAATATTATTGAATTATCAAATGAATATACCAAATCTATCATAAAATTTATTTTCTAATGAGTTACCCATTAAATAAAAAACATCCATATTTCAACTATTATTTAACATGATTATCCTTTAACTAATTTAGTTTAACATTTTTTATACAAGTTCATTTAATATTTTTATTCTTTATGTAAAAATATTCCAGTCCCACAAAATTGTTCATGAATTGAATTTTAAATAACCATATAATAACCCTTGAGTGTTTCAATATAGTTATATTTTTATGAATCTATGAAATTCATTATGTTATTATTGATTTAATACCCAACTAACCTTTTTAGCATTATTACCCCTATATTCATAAATGTTAATTCATTTATTAACTTCTTCAAATCTATATTAGAACGTGATTATTAGAAGACCATATAATCTATAGTATACTGAAATATTCATATTTTAAATATTTAGACTTATCCTCATGGTTCCAACTATATTTTTATATTCATATTCAAAATGAACAAATAAACTAATAACAAAAAATAAACCATTATCTAATTACAAAAAACATGACTCAATAAAAACATGACTATGTTTTAAAACTATTTTTAATTAAAAAAATAAATTTATAAATTAATCTCACACCATTGAGAACTATTAGTGATTATATCATTGGAGACAAGATACATAAATTAATAATTTCATCTAAATACTTGAGCATCCCCAATAATGTAACATTATATATATTTATGTAAGATATACCTTTTTATGAGACTTTTTTTCAGATTTGGAGAGGTTTTTAGAGTTTCAACATGTGTCTAGGAAATTAGTTTCTTGAAAGATGTTTTTACATCATAATATTACAGCCTAAAATATAAATGTTGTGGGGTAAATGATTTAAATCCATTTATGCAGTAAAAAAAATTATGATATAAATATAAATATTTTCAAAAATATATCAACACGATATAACTAAACCTATAGAGATGTAGTTAATTATGTATGTTTTTAATGGGGATCTTACACCATAAATCCATGGTTTATGGAATAAATACCTTCATCTTAATATTTTTTATCTAACACAAAAAAAGAATCTACTCCTCTATTATTATACAGCTAAGATTACCAAACCCTATCATCTTCTAGGATATTTTTTGTGTCTCTTTACCTTTCAGACCACATCATTATTCAATTGATCACTATACACATTTCATTGTGTCACTCTAGAATACATCCATTCTAGATATAAAATTCCTATATTTTTCCATATGTGTTTCATTTTATTTTTGTACATTTTTGAATTTTTGGGGGAACTTGTTTGATCATTTATATATCTATAATTTCATCTTATCTTATATGTTTAATATAATATTGGTTTTGGGGTTGAAGTTGTTTCTATCAATGTATCTGAGATACAACCTCTACACATGATCATTTTTGTTATGGATTTGTATTTTTAGATATGGGAATCAATGTTAAGGCCCTCATTATTTTCACTTATTTCCTTTCGGTGTTGGTGGATCTCGTTACAGATGTTGTTTGACCCAAGATTAAGGTAGGTTGTTTAATATCTATCTGATGTTGGTTGAACTATATATTTATATATATATATATATATTTAATTACTTGGTATTATTTATTTCTTTTCATAAATTAATTTTTGGTAAAATATATTTTCTTTCCCACGGTTTTGATTAAAGGAAAAAAGGTAAATTCAATTTTTTTTAAATGTTTTAAAAATGGTTTCTAATCATGTATTGATAGAATAAATTGGTGTGGAATTGTTTTTGTAATGTGAAACCGTTTGAAATGATTTAAAAAATTTATAACATAGTGTATCTTCGGTACTTAGGTTGTAGGTGTAGCTTATGAAATTACTCTATTTTAGTTTTGAGAGGTTCATTGATGTGGTGTTCCTATAATCCATATGAAAGTTATTATAGAGGTCTTTTACTGGTATTGTTGGTGGGGTTCACTTGTGTTTTGTTCTATAGATCCATATTCTTATTTAAAAAGGGCTCAGCTGAACATTAATCATTGATTGTGGTATGATTAGATAGCTAACCTGATCTATTATGATAGTTATCATGTTTACTATTATGCTTGGGATATACTGTTTTTGGATTTTAAATACATGATTTTATTGATAAACTAGTTACGTTGAATGTTCTTATAAACTATTTACATGGATTGTTTTAGAACATGGGAAATTAAAAAAAATTAACAGTCTTTGTTATAGATTTTTTTTACTTCTTATCATTTCATGATTTCTTTATAATTATAATTATGGGATTATTTTTATTGATACATGATATAAAACTCTTTTGTGGGATCCTACTGCTCTTTTTCAACCCACACATTTCACACCCCACTAGTGGTATGTAGGCCTGGATATATATTTTGATATATGGAGAGGAAGGGGACAATAGTTAGGTCGCATGGCTTTAAACAGCTTGTATTTGGTAGTAAGTTGTGATATGGTGGGATATTACCAAAATATAAAAAGAGTAGTTATTTTTCTTTTAGATTTGTCTAATGTTTTTATGGGATATATACCATTTTGGTTTTATCTGATTTTCAAGTTGTATCACTACAACTATTTTCTTTTAGTCATTGAATATTTTCCTTTCTAATGTTTATTTAGATATTATTAATACTATTTCTATATATTTCATGTATAATATTCATGAGTGGGGAAGTCGTTCACTATGGTTTTTTTGATTCTTAGGTATAATTTTCAAGCCTATGGGGATCAAGAATTCCATTAAGATATGTGATTGATGATTTTGGGGAGTGTTTTATAAGGGGATACTAGGCTAGTTCATTAAAAAAATTTATCAAAGGGAGGTCAATCATTAAGATTAATTGTTTTGGGATGTTTTTTATAAATTTGATAATATTTTCTATAATTTATAGGTAGGTTGTGTTGAGTGAATTTCCATCTTTTACCCTGAATAGATTCATGTTACCATGGGATTTTGGGATGTGTGTCTCCAATATTGTGTTATTGAACATAATATTGTTTTTTTATTTTAGTTGTTTTGGTTTTATATAAAATTATCTAGTGATATTATCATTTATTCTTTTTTTATTCTACAATTATATACCTCAATGGAATCGCCCTAACATTCCAGAAGAGGGTATAGTGGATGGTTCTCATGAGTGTCCAAATTTGGACAAATATGTTCTTACGAAATTCACATGAGTAGTTCATTCCATAGACCAACATATAATACAATTCTATAAAAAATTAGGTACCAACATTAGACATAAGATTTAAGTATTTATTGTGATATTTCTCACATAAGAACCCATTATCCATTAAGTTTGTGATTGACCCACTAGGTGTGGAGGACATTATAGAAATGATCTATTATATATTAAACATACTGGATAAACCAAATTACTATACGGTGAAGGGTTAAATCTTCAGTCTTGATGGTCCCATCATGAAATAGTGGGATTCTATGATACATGAGGATAATAATGTGGCCTTATATTAGATTACTTTTAGTTCCATATTTTTCAATAGTTTTACCTTGAATCTTGGATGATGAAAAATGATCTTGTGTTCCTTTACTTATAGAAGGGAGAGTGTTTGTTTTTGGAACACGGTAATCAAATTACAGAGGTAGTTCTATTTTCTCAAGAAGTGGTAAATTATTATAGGTTTAATTCTCAAAAGTACCTATAGTTTTTGTGATCATATATCATATAATAATTATTTATTCAAAAACTTTTTAACTATATAGTGAATATAGGTAGGATAATGAAAGAATAGATGTATATGACAATAAATATTGGATAATTTTACCCTTTTAATCTACCTGGTTGCATCATTAGTGGCATACATTGGAGGAATTTGTTGTTTCATGATCATTGAAGGGTTAGTGGAGGCAGTTCCCAGAAGTGATAATCTTCTACAGTATTATTAGTATCCTGTAGAGTACCCATAACTTTATACTAGTGTGAAAATTTTTGGGAACACCATATACTCTATTCCTTCACCTACAATAATTTGACATGGGTTTCTCTACTCAGGTTATGTAGAGGGGTTCTACTATACTATGTAAATTGCTCACTATGGTCAAAATAATCAATTATTAAAGCCTCTATAATATAATGTGAATCATCGAAGTCTATAGTGATATAGACATATTCCTAATGATTTAGGCAACATCTCGTAGTTGATGATTATATAGTAGACATTAATTTCAGTCCTATGAGATTGAGATTTACAATCATTGTTGTATCTTCTATAGTGATATATCCATTTTAAATAGGTTCCTCCCACACATTTTATTAGCATGTATTTTAATTTTTTTAACATATAATCGTTCTTGTATCATTTTTCATATATTTAGTGAATCCTATTTGAAAGTGAAAATATGAGTGGATTCACTATCCTTCTAGTTATCTTTTAATAGATAGCACAGAGTATGTTTACGAATTCTTGGAAGATTATTTGTATCTATTTATTGTAAATATAGGGAAGGATTTTATAGTTTATCATTATGATGAAATTGATTACTACATTTAAGAAGTCGTATATCATCGTACCAATGAGATCCCTCCAGCGATTCAGTGTGGGTGGGATCGCCTATATATTATTATAGGATATGATGGGACAAAGATGATAAGGATGATAATAATATTTAGGTTTTTTTATTTTTTTCATAGCGTATAATAATGAAATATCATCTCACTTTTTCTTATGGTGAAAATCAGACTGACCATCACATTCAAACCATAATACTCTAAATATATAAGAAAGACCATCACATTTAGAAGATGTATTCTATAAGAAATGGATCATCATATTCGCATTGTGTTTGGAATGGGAGAAGATCATATTCTGATATAAATTATATTTTGAAGGATCCCATATTAAATTAGAGGATGATTTGCTGATTTTTATTTATAAATGACACAATTATTCTATAAAACTTTTGATGAAATATTGATGATGAAAATGGGGTAAAAGGTTCTAATAATAGTATTTATTCAAATTTTATTTAAAATAATTGTATTCATGTTTGATTGGATGAATATTTTTTTGGATGATATTGAAGTTACAATGCATTCCTTGGTATGTCAGTTGATTCTAAAACTAATATTCAATATATTCAAATTCATGAAAAATTCATGACAACATGAAGAAGTTTTTCAATGAAGGGTGTATATGAAGCTGGCGAAAGATACTTGGTGGCATAATCAGAGAAGGGAAGAAATTGTTGAATACCAAGTTACATATACAGATCCATCCAACTTGGTTTGTCTTCATATTTTTCAGAGGAAGAAATTGTGTAATCGATATTTATTATGATCAATGATAATGAACATATGTTTAATTTTATTTCAGTAAATTTAAATAATATGTTAGTTACTAATCAATAATGTAGTCAACCATTTTCATTAAGATGAATTGTTGGTTTAATTGATTTGTTTCTCGATTTTGGTTTCATGTGAACCTAAAGTTAAATGAAGAATTTCCTTAATAATTTGGTCAAGATACATCATATTGAAGTTGAATCTTATTATTAGAACGATAATTATACTAATAAACAAATTAATTCTGACACTGATAACATAATCAGATTCAGGATCACTAACCTAAAGAAAAGAAGAACGAATAATCTTGTTAGAATTTTATTGGATGTATTTTCCGAAGAGGGATATAAATCATTGTTAAAGTGTTGTGAAAATAAATATTTTCCATATTAATGAAGAAATAATAATGATAACTAGTTTTGAGAATCTTAATGGGATGACATTTTTTCTTTCTAACATTTGGTGCAGATAAACATTATGAATAAAACTATGGTTAAATAAATGCATTCAATAAAATGAAGATTTCAAATCTCACCAAATTTTGATAAATAATTTATACACAATTTTAGGTAGTTAAAAAGTTTGATAAGGTTCAATAAGACTTGTTATTATTTGAAAAAGTAATAAATTCATCTAAAATTCATTGGATATTATTGATTAGGGTAATTTGGATAGGTAGAAAACATTTTCAAAATCATACCCAAACCACTTCTAGGTCACTAATAAAATTCTAAAGTAATTTTTACATTATAATGAAAGTGTTTTTCCAGAAAGGATGATAGTAATGCTAAGAATTTATAATGAGAATATGTTTCCGAATCATTTTTCTTGATGATTTTTTAATGGAAAGAAGAAGAAAGGAGAAGAGACAAGACAATATTAAGTTGATCATCATATTCATTTATCCATCATATTGGGATGGATAATAGGACTAAAATTTCTTAAACCAAATAAATGATGTTCATAATTGTATCAAATTTATTCTAACAAACATATATATTTTATGTATTGAGCATTTAGATATGGAAATTAATCTATGAAATCATGATGAGTTTAGTTATGAAGTATTGGAAGTTCTTAACATTTTATGGGTATCAAAGTGATTTTTTTAAAGGATATATATATTAATGGTGAACAATAATCACCATAACATGATAGTTATAAAAATTGAATGTCATCAGTTCGTGCTACATGAAGCACATGTATTTTTGTATTGAACATAGTGCTACATGAGTGTAAGGGTACATCTTACTCATTATATGACATAGAAAAGTATTTTTTTATAGTGTATTGTTTGTTATTAGATTATTTTAAAACCATAATATGGATTTAGTTACTCTTACTAAATATAGACCTTGAAAATTAATGTGTTCAAGTGGATGTGTGTTTTAATTAATTCTATAGGTAATGAAATATTTAATAGTAGGTGTCAATTGATTCATAAGTAAGGAAACATAAAATAAAAAGGTGCCACAGATTAACCCCATCCCCGTCATAGTGAAAAAAATTATCTAGCCATGGAAATTACAATTGGTATCATAGCAGATTGTTCCTTCGGTATATTGTTTTATAATAATTTGCTGATAAGTAGATGGATATTTTGAATATTTTCAACAGTAAAGTTATTTTAGTTTTTTATGGTATAAATTATCATATATAAAAATATAGAAGGTTTTATTTATGTAATGTATATTGAATATTAGGTTCTTAAAGATGAAATATATAGAATTTAAATTATTGATGATAATGTTTCTTTTATATCTGTTGACAAGAAGAATATTTAGAATGATGAAAGATCTAAGAAATCATAATATGCATCACTTTCTGAAAGTGAATTTTTGATTTTTAAGGTTGTTTCCATAGCTAATGGTATATGGGATAAGTTTAAATACATATACGAGGAAAATATTAAAGTAAATATGGAAAAATTAAAAATTAGGGCACTAAAGTATGATGCTTTGAAAATGGGCGAGTATGAATCTGTTGGGGACTTATTTAATAGGGTGAATGACATTTTCAATACTATCATATGTCTTGGTGAATAGTTTAGTGAGTCTATAATTGTGGAAATGATCTTGATAGTCATTCCTAGAAATTTTTATTCTAATGTATCTTTAATAGAATATGTAGATCCTAAAACATTATCTCTAGATGATTTTAAAATATTTGTCATCACTTATGAAATGAGAAGGGGGAAGATATGAAAATAAAAACCAAAGTTGATATAGAAATGTATTTCAACTCTTCCAGGATAGATAAGTCAAAGAATATTTTTCTTGAAGAAGAATCTAGAAACTATTATTACAAAATGTATGTAAAAATATTGATGATTTTTTATTCTTTTTTAATAAAATTTGAAAATAGTTAATGGTAAATTTTAAGGTATACATCCCTTAAAATTCCTTAAATATGGATCCATTGGGAACTTTTTTGTTTATTTTCCTGAAATAAATAAATAATGGTTTGGTGGATAAGATTAAAGAAGGTAGAGTAGATCATATATCAAACATGGTGATAAGGATAAATATTTTTATAAAGGGAATGACAAGAAATTTTCCAAATTTAAAAGAAGAATTTGTTTATCTAAATGAAATAAAGAAGAAGATATTTAAGAAGAATCCAAAAATTATATTGAAAATTTTGAGAATAAATTTATTGAAACAATAAATAATAAATAATTTTTAGGAAAATGTTCTAAATAAGAAGAAGAAAATTTGTAAAAATATCATATGAATGAAGAGATGAAAGAATGTATGATAAATATTAGAAGGATTGAGAAGAAAAATTGAAATTTGATAGATAAAAATTCCTCAAAAAATAATAATAATGTTTTACCTGATCAAAAATTTATAGATGATGAAACAAATTGATGATTCAATTATTTCTATTTTGAATAAAATGAATTGGAATGAACAACTAGAAGTAAAAAATGAATGAAAGATAAAAAGAAGTTGATCATTTACAAAAAAAATTATCTAATTCTGAACAGAGGAATAAAAGTTTCAAAAACACTATATCAAGGGTGAACCTGATAAATATAAACAAATTTCACCTTTAAATTTTGAGAATAAATCTTGAATTTCTTTGAATATTAAAAAGAAGGGATAATTTTGTATGTTTCCAATGTTAAAAATGATGAAAAAAAAAGTTTCTAAAAAATATGAGTTTAGAAATGCTTCTAAAAATTATAAATATAGAATTTTTCATACCAAATTTGATTTTAAAAAGTCTTAAAAGATAAATTATCTGACAAAGAAAAATATTATTGGATAAATAAATGATTGTGGTCAAAAAAGTTCTACAATTAATGTTGTTGAGAAACATACTCACAATTTTGGTAAGTATGGAAGCTAAAGAGGAAAATATTATTTTTATTGATAATTATGGTATTGTGGTGGATTTGAGCATATGAAAAAACATTTATGGCCTAACTAACAACATTAAAAATATTTTATAGTCTATAAAAGGAAAGGGTTTATGGGAGTCAATTCGCTCAAAAGAATATGTTTGGAAATGATGTTATGAAGAAACCTATGAATGGTAGTGTAAGAATTAAAAATATGGTCCTACCACATGAAAATATTTTTGAAAGGTGTTATCAACCAAGATATATTGTCATGTTTTTTCTTTATTTACCATATTTTAAAGAATTTCTTAAACTTTCTCAGAAGTTGTAGGTAATAAATGAAAAGGGAAAACAAAAGGTTGTTGTTGTTGAAACTGATTTAAAAGCTATAAAATAAAAATAATTGTGGATTATTGATATTGAGTTATTTATGATATAAAAGGAGGTTTAACATTTTTTAATAATGTAATATACTTTATTGAAGTTATAGTGAATTTAGGAAATGATAAATCCTTGAAAATAAATAGTGTTAGATAAACCATCATTTTTGAATGAAAAATTAAAATCCAGGAAGGATTTGTATCTTGATGGGTTGAAACATAAATATCTATATATTTAAAAACATTATAATGAAGGTAAAAATAATATTTATAAAAATATATTTCTTTTAATGCATTTTTTTGATGGAAGTTTTGTTACAAGAGTCCATCATACAAATTAAAACTTATACCAAGTTGGTGAAATAAAAAAAATCATGATACTTTGGAATGGTGGAAGTGAACTAGTTGTGGAATAAAAGGTTGGGAATCATGTATAAGATCAACATGATAATGATAACCAAGTGATATAGTATCCTAAATATTATTGATAATTCAAGATGTATATATTTGTGTTTAAATATTTTTTTTAAAAATAATGATTACAAATTCTGTTTACATGAAATTTGATATTTTTATCAAGATGACATGAGAAAATTATTCATTCATATAAGGAAACGTCCTTAAACACTACATAATCCAATAAATTCTATTATAATTCACTTCTCTAGATTCCAATATATCTTTTATGTTTTTAAAATTAGAAGTTTATTATATAATTCATTTATATAAACCCACAATAATTCAAGTTTGGTTGCACTAAAACAGTATCTATATCATCTAAAAACCAAAAACTAAAAAGTATGCTTTCATTAAAAAGTGATCATAAAATTTAAGATTACTTACCTATTTATCTTACATATCATTATAAAATTATAAAAAAATTAAAAATATTGGATTAAAATAAAAATCTTAGAAATGGATATAAAAATAAATAAATAAATCATTAGTCTATGAATACATATAAATGCATGAAATCATTTTCACAAAGGCATGCTTCTTGTTGATAAGTTATCATATAATTACATTTTTAAAAATTATATTATCATAGAAAAGATAAATAAAACCATAAATGTATCTTGGTGAATTAATTAATTTATATTTTAACCCATTATGTTATCTTATGATTTTTAATCCTTATTAAGACCTTACAATTTAAACCTCACGGCTACCTTATGGTGTGACCATCTCCGTTACACTTGGAGTAACCATGAAGCCAATATCCAAAATACACATACCCAATGCATTGGAGATAGATATAGGTCCCACACACTATCATAAAAACTTCCCAACAGTAAAACATAATAATAAAATAATAATACTTTTATAAAACAACCCTTTTCGATTTTGTAATTAAATAGACGTGTAAAAGAGGATTTTAAAAGGAAATTCCCCTAAAAATATCATATAATCAATTAAAAATAAATTTAATGAATGGAATATTTGTATGCAAAATTAATAAAAATAATGAAACATAAAATAAACAAAAAATTAATTACAAAATCATTCGTATTACCATATAATAAAGGAATTAGAATGTTAACCTATTGAATAGAAATTTGATTAAGAATTCCCTTACCTTTGGATCTTCTTACTTAAATTTTTTTAGAAATCCATTTAAATGGTTATTATAGTGTTATTAATATTTTAAAGAGAAATATTCATTTTTATAACACCATATATATTAATTTTATAACATTATCCCACCCATTTATTAATAATATTTTTTTGTTTCCTTTATTTAAAGCATAATCTTTACATGATTTCCATGGTCTGTTCAAAATGGATTTTCTTTTCAAATGGAAGTGAAACTAAAAAAGTTAAATAAAGTGGTATTAGTATGTTTCCTTAATATTATATAATACTATAAATATTTTTTTTCAGATATAATGATGAATGATTAGATAAAACATTAATGATATTCCTTTAGATCATTTTGGCAGTTCTTTGATAATCATGAAATAGTATCATTTTATAATTTTATATTATATATATATATATATTTTAGTTCCTAAACATAAAATAAGTTATATAGTAAAATTAACATTTTTTCTCAAAATTTAAAATTGTTTTATGACCATACATGAATGAATTAAGGAAAATTGAAAACACATGGTCCACATTTTCGGTAATTTGACGCATCAAAAATGATATTTTTATAAGAGGGAGAGGAGAAGAAGTATGGAGATGAATTTTTTTATAAAAATTATAACATAATATTATATATAATATATTTTAGTTTTTATGCCTCTTGAATAAGGGGAAGTTAATAGAGTATATGAAATGAAAAAAAAAATAATGGAAAATAAAAGAAAATGAAATTTTATTTTTACCTCTTGATATCTACTTATTATGATTCCCCGTTTGAGTTTAGTTTTGGATTTTGGGTGATACCAGAAGGAAATTATATATAAACAAGCATGTTGTACATGGAAATTAAATTTCATTTGCAAAATACACAATACATGACACAAACAGATGCCCAAATACCATATTAGTTTAGTGTCTTTGGAGACTCAAAACATTATCTTCTAATCATTTTGAAAGATCTTCAATATCTCCCATAAAAATATTCTTCTTTTTGTTTCCTTCCTAAAACCATTATTTATATCATGGGGAAAAACATAAAATGATAGATCATAAATTCTCAGTAATCATAAAAATGGAGAAAATTAAACAAACCACATATATTTGAATGTAAAAATATGAACATAATGTTTAAGCACCCAAATATTGAGTCATGAAATAAATATTGGTAGTACGTATGGTATAGATCATAAAGTAATATTAATAATGATAAAATATCATGGGAATAAAATGTTAAATTATGGAAAACCATTAATTACATAAAATTATTTCTTTTGTAGCCATGGCATTGCTGCCAAGACTATCATAGTAGACAAAATCCATTACTGAACCAGGTTTGCTTTACATTCCAGGCATGTATTACTGAATTGTATTTACTTGTATTTCAATACATATCTATATCATTAGATATAAAAATTTACCCAATTCATCAGAGTGAGATATAGGTCCCACTCATCTTATAAAGAAATAATTCTTACATGTGAGAAAAAAAACTTAAACCATTCATCATAATATAACCCATGAAATAAAATGGGTTCCTTAAACATCTTTCCATCCTAACATAATCTATATAAAATAACATTACATAATTAAATCAATATAATCAATGTAATAATAGGGAAAGAAACATAACCCTATTTAAATTGTAACATCTTAGATGGAAAATAATTTAGATAAACCACTTCAACTTAGTTATTTAAAAAAATATCCTTTCGTCTTCAAAATTGTTTTCTTTTATCAAAATTTAGTGAAATTTATAAAAGAAAATAATTTAGTTGAAAATAAACTTGAAATAGTTTATAGGAAGATTCATGGAAATAAATCGTCAAGAAACCTTAAAAAACTATTCATGCCATATATGTTAAAAAAATCTTATCCTACATTTACTTGAGGAGTCAAAAAGTACCTTGTATGGTAAACGTAAGAATGATTCCTTCCAAAAAATGCAGTAAAAGTAAAAATGGGTAAAACTGAATTTAAACATACATATAAGAATATTGAACATTTTATGAAAAAAATTAGAAAACATGGACATTGATGATAAATATATTCCCAGTAAATACTTATGAATAAATAATCACTCATAAAAATCAGATCGGCATAGTTATCCCTTACCTTAGGTACGATTTATTCTGTATGTGTATGAAACTACAGTATAGTGGGTTAAAACATATTATTAACTTTTAACAGAACCATATCATTTTTTATGATTTCATATATTATTAACATACAACTTTATAATACATGTTCACTTGTCAATTCCATGTTAAAGAAACTATTTGGGTAATAATTGTTTTCTTTATCATATGTGTTTTAAATTGTTATTCTTGATATTATAACTTATATCATGATTTAATTACTTACAGAATGTAAAACATGATTTATATATCATATATATTCACTATATAAATATATATATAATAAATAGATAAATGAAATGGAATACACCATTCATGAAGATGGTAGGCCGTACGTATGCGTGAATGTTTTTTTCATTTCATTATTGAATTGATTGGAAGTAAGTAAATGACATATATATATATATATATAAATACATTATCATTCTCATGTCATATATTTCATGATTATTTATCATATATACTTTATAATCATTCTTAAATGGTTAACGTGGAGAATGAATCACAACTCGTCATCAAGGCGATAAGCCGTACGTACGCATGAGCGAAGTTATAGCTCACATAATTGTTAAATGGTATTGAATTTTATAGTGTATAATATCTAAAAAATAGTATCATGTTATAATAATCATATATAGTTATTATTTCCACAACAATAACCATCCAAGTAAGGATATGGTGAAAACTTATTACACCACGTCGTGGAGACGGTAAGCCGTACGTGCGCATGTGAGGTGATTTCATTTTATTAGGATGGATAGAAGGTGAAATAGGGTTGTTTAATATTTATAATAATATATTATTATATAATTTATATTGATGATATTACTTTATAATGAAACAAATAAATAAGAGGATGTGGAAAAATAAATAAATTTGAAAGAATCGGTAGAAGATATTTCCTCTTCCTCGATGTGCCTCCTTTATATTTACTATTAGGGTACTAGAGTTGGTATTTTGAGAATAAAAAAACCTCTAGAATGTGACTATGTAATTTTATAAGATAAATGGGTAGGGGTGGCCGAGCATGGAGGCTCAAAATGGAGTGAAGAGGAGAGGGAGGATGTTCCCTTTTATAAGAGATAAGATGGGCAATATAGAAAACTCTCAAAATATTAATTTATTATAAATTCAATTTCCATTTAAAATGGTCCAAAACATATTAAATTTAAATATAATTTTATTTAGGTTCTAATAACCATCATCCAATAATTTTAGACATGTTTTTTAAAGAAATTTATTCTTATATTTTTTGTTTAACATATTTCCCTTTTTAATCTTACTATAATGTCATGTTATTTACACATTGTGGGTTAATATAATTACCATATCATGTCAAATGATACAAATCAGTAATTTACGACATATTTGGTATTATATCAACCATTTGGATGAATCTAATATTTTGAGTAATTTAATATCATTTAATAAACTATTTTATGTTTTAAGTTATGAGTTATGTCAATTTTGGATAATATTCAAACTTGAGTTTTTTAAAAAATTCATTAGAGACTTATTCCATAAAAAATCCCTAAACACATCCCTAATATGAAAATTTTATCTATAAAATTTGTGGATGGTCTCAAAATATTCAAATTAATTTTTTTTTAATATTTATAAATTCATTTATTTGAATCATTCATTAATGAGGTAATCACAACATCATAATTGTGTCAAAAATAAATATATTTATCTAATTTCTAAAAATTATAAATAAAATACCATGATATATGAAATTTTTTTATATTTATAATGAATATTTATATACATATATATTAGTTATATATCCCCATATTAAAATCAATTTAGTACAAGATATATGTTTAGGTTATAATTGTCTTTACTTTAAATTAATTCTTATAAAATGTCATTTTCACATAAAAATGAATCCATGGGATCCCAAAATAAACCCAATGATTACCATGGTCATAAATATCTCATCTAATAAGAATAGGTCATATTTAATGGTAGTTTAATTTTATTATAAAATTTTTTTTTCCATTATTTAACATATTTACCTTTTAACCATGGTAAATAAAATAATTACTGAAGTTACTACTCATAATATATAAACATAAAAAGTACATTTTTTACAATTTGGACCTCCTGATTCCAAATATGGAATACATTTTTCCAAATCCAAAACTCATAATTTGAATTAATTAATTTAAAATTAATTTGTGATGTCAAAACAAAAAAGTGGGTTTTTAAAAAGTAATAACTATCCAAATATTGGCATTTGTTTATGTTCAATTTGAAAGTAAAGTTAATTCCAATTACTAAATTTATATTAAATTATAAAAATATAATCCAATTATACTTTAAAATCAATTAAATGTACAATATAACTATATAAATAAATTATATTAAAAGGCAGTTTTGAATTTAAATACAGTATTTTTCACTATTCATAATAATATGAATTTTATCGGAAAATATAAAAAAACACTCCAATGTAAATTTTGATTTTCCGATTCTAAAAAATAAAGTTATTTTGTCAAATTAAAAATATAAAAGTGAAAAATAGATATAAAATGGTTGCCCCATCAAAAGGTGGTAAAACTGTATTTTTTAAAAAATACTTCTTGTATGAAAAAAATTGATTTGGTTTTAATATCATGTTCAAGAAAATGATTCCGATTAATGATAATGTTATATAAAATTTAGAATTTGGTTATTAATATTCATAAAGGATAGTTTATATCCCATTAAATAATAATATTTTAATAATATATCGTTGTTTAGTGAAACTTGGTATCGCGTACAATTCAAGCTATCATGGAAGGTCTCTCTCGCATGTAAAAAAACCAATTTAGTGTTTCATATAGTGAAATATTCCTTTTGTGTGGTGTATAACAAAATCCAAACTTTTTTCATTTTTATATTGAACAAAATCTACACTCAATGTTGAGTTCAATCAAAAGAACATGAAGTTGTGTGCAGAATAAACCAAGAATATTGTTGTGTATACTACAAGCTAATACATTATTATGTATATCATAAGATAATATTGGTGTATCATACAACAGAAGATAGAAAATACATTAAAAATAATATATCTCATAAAATATCAGGGTGTTACATTCTACCCCCCATAAAATTAATTTCACCCTTGAAATTTTTCGGGGTTATAAATGTTTTTCTAATTGAATGTTTCTTTTATGGAAACCCACATCATAAAAAAATATATACTAAAACTTTATTTTAAAAATGAAATTTTGAACGATAACAATTACCCAATGTAACGCATCATTGGGTTTACACATAGTAGAAAATAGGTGGGAAGTGAAAACATGGATATAGAAGATAAATCTAACCATCAAGTTCTCATGGATGGTGATAGAGAATAAGGATTGGAGAAAGTTAACTACCAGAAAGACATAAATCTACGATGATTTAAGGGATCATCTGATTCATCAGATAAGAGGGTACTAGGATAAATTTTTTGGTTTTCATGATCAATTCCCTAAAGATGAATATTTATTTCATAAGGAGAAATAATTACTTGATTTCAGTGTAAAAGCATCATTTTTCATTCCCTAAAAAATTTCCACTTCATCTCGTATTTATTGAAATGAAGTTGATTTTTAATTCTTGATGTGTTAGTAGATCATACGATTGAATGATAGGTCTATTCATCTTTCTCTGAAAAATGTTAGAATAGGTTATTAAATATGAATAAGTATACCTATAGTGAGATAATACATTAATCTAACAATATTCAACCAGAATATAAATTATACTATCCATAAATGGATAAAATTAAAATCCTTCCAAAAACTAAAAATATAAATCTTTAGAAGTAGGTGATCTAAATCGACTTAACATTTGTCGCTTATGTCTCATTTTTTTGTTCTTGGTAGTCACATTCCTAAAATTTGAATACTTTAATCATATATTCTATTGAAACATGATAAAAACATAAATTACCATTGAATCATAGTGACAAAATGCATTATATCCAAATTAACTCTTTCCACACACCAAACACACCAAAAATTATATACACTCAAACCATGATAAACATCGTCATTTTTTCAGTCATGAGCTCATTAATAGAATCAAACATCTCATTTTCTTCTTATCCCTGCATTATGGGCATAACACCTGCTTTCCAAAAATATTTCAATCACATTTCATGGTTACCAGTACCATATAAATATTAAAAACCACAATAAACCAATAAATATATATTCCAATATTCCATAATATTATAAATGATATTCCACAACACTATTTTGGAATCACATTACTTAAAAACTAAATCATTTCACCTCTTCATTGTCATACACAACATTACCAATATTGATCGCATTTAACATACCATTTTATTTTTCCATAAGATGTTTCTAAAGTCGATCATCATTAACACTTGTATTATGGAATTGGTTAGCATAATGACCCATTTCCTTGAATTTGTAACATTGAAGTGTTGGTGGTGAGTTATCTATAGTCTTATCTATATAAACATCATTAAAAATATTTTTCCCCTTACTTCAGAACTAAACTACTTGATGACCTTATTTTCCACACTAGAAACATTTTCTAGTTCCTTTAATAAAATATCCTCATGCTTCTTTTCACACTTTAAGCATAATGAAACATTCATCTTCTTTTCAAAATTGTTTTGAGATTTTTCATTAAACTCCAAATTTCATTTCTTGTCAAAACCATGAGATGGATATGTAACCCCAACATCTAGTTCTATATTGATAGCACAATGCACAATATATTCATAGCTACTGATGTCTCTTATAGATAATTCCCTTATAAGACTTGGTTTTAAGCCACTGACAAATCGATCAATTATACTTGCTGGTTGGATGATAATGCCAGAATCCTACCATGCATGCCTTGTAAAATTATCCTCATATGTACCAAAAGATTCATCATCCTTTTTATAAAGTTCTTGGAACTCCTTTTCAATATTTATTTGAAGAAAACAGGGTAATTAATGATTGAAAAATATGTTCTTGAACTCATCCCATTCCATGGATTCATATTCATCTTGATTCTTGTATTTTTAACTAAAGTCCACAACTAGTCTACTTCACCTTCTAAACGATAGATTACAAAAATGAAATTTTCATGTTCTGAACAGAGAAGGATGGAAAAAATCATATCAATGGTATAGATCCATTATTCATCAATAATTATATTAGAAGACCCACTAAAAGAAGGTGGAGGTTGCCTCGTGATGGATTCAATAGAATATTGTTCCCTTCATTTATCATTTGGAAGTCCAGAATGATTCATAGCTTGTGTAATTATAGAAATAAGATTTTTTCATTCCATATCCCACAAAATTTGGTTTCTCAGTAGGAAAATCATTTAATTGACCAGTACATTGATCATTAACATGGTTCCTTTGGGTCCCAACCATTGTCTAAAACCCAAAAATAACAGTGTGAGAGGAAACAATCATACTAGGAAAACAACATAATCAGGGGTATTAGTTTTAATATCTAATATATTAGGCTTAATCCTAGGTTATTCGTGATAGTTAGAATTATTCTATGTCTATAAGCTATAGATATAATTATTTTTAGAGACATCCATGTACATAACTTTGAAATATCTCTAGGGATCTCACTAAAGATTCTGCATCCTAGTTTCCAAAGGTTAAATAAACCTTCACTCTGAAATCAAATATAGATAACCAATCTTTATTTACATGAAAATTACATTTTTTTTCAGAATACTTAATACATGACACAAAATGTCACCCAAAGACCTTACAATTTTAGTGTATTTAGAAACTTGGAACATAATATTTTAATCATGGTAAAATATATTTGACATCTCCCATAAATATCTTTCCCTTTTGTTTTCATATTAAAAAACGTTCTTTATATCCTGGGGTAAAGAAAACATAAAAAGGTAAAGTTAAAATTCTCAGTAAGGGTAAACATAGAGAAAATTAAACAAAACATATATATTTGAAAGTAAAAAAATGTTTATAAAGTTTAAACATCGAAATATTGAGTTCGGAAATAATTCTTGGTAGTACATAAGGGATAACTAATAAAAGAATATTAATCATGATAAAATATCATGGGAATAAAATGTGGAATTTTGAAAACCTATTAATCACATAATATTATTTTCATAGTATCCAAGGAATTACATCCAAGACCATCATAGTGGATAAATTCCATTACTGAATCGGGGTTACTTGTCATTCCAGCATTGAATTACTGAACTAGATTTACATTCCATTTTATACATGTGTATCTCATGAGATATAAATAATTACCCAATGAATATAAGGGTGATATAGGTCCCACCAAACTTATAATGAAATAATTCTATCTTATTCCACAAAAATATAAACCATTCATCATTGCATAATCCAAGAAATAAAATGGGTTTCTTAATCCTCATTCCATAGTAACATAATCTATATAAAATAACATTCCATAACTAACACAATCAAATAATATTAATAATAGGGATATATACATAAAACTATTTAAATAGTGTAATCTTTGAAGAAAAATAATTTTCATAAACCACTAGAACTTAGTTCTTGAAGAAAATATCCTATCTTTTCAAAAACATTTTCTTTTCTTAAAATTACATGAAATTTCTAGAAGAAAATAATTTAGTTGAAAATAATCTTGAAATATTTTAAATAAAGATTCATGGAAATAAAGAATCATGAAACCTTAAAATGAATTCAAGCTGTATAAGTTAAAAAACATTCTTTTCATAATTTTGCTGGAAAACTCAAAAAATACCTTTTATGCTAAATATAAGAATGATTCCTTTCAAACCATGTATTAAACATCAAATGGGTAAAAATATATTTAAAAATACACAGAAAAATATTAAAAATTCCTGAAAACATTTTTATAAAACATGAACATAGATGATAAATATGTCTGTAGTAAATACTTCTGAATAAACAATCTTGGATAAAAATGAGATTGGCAAAGTTATCACTTACCTTAGGTCTGAATTCTTCTTTTTGTGTCTAAAACTCTTATATAGTGGTTTTAAAATTATTATTAACTTGTAACATTACTATTAAAATATTTATGATATCATATATGGTTCACTTATGACTTTATATTACACGTTCATTTGTCAATTCCATGTTAAAGAAACGTTTTGAGTATTAATCGTTTTATTTGTCGTATGTGTTTTGAATTTTTATTCTTGATATTATTACATATATCATGATTTACATAATTACATAATGTTAAAAATTATTTATATATAATATATATTCATTATATTAATAGATATATATATATATATAATAAATTGATAAATGAAATGGAATACACCATTCGTGAAAATGGAAGGACGTACTTATGCATGAATCCAGTTTTCATTTTCTTATTGAATTGAATGGAAGTAAGTAAATGAAATATATATATATATATATATATATTAGAATTATTATTTCATATATTTCATGATTATTTAATATATATAATTTATAATCATTCTTGAATGGTTAACATCGAGAACGAATCTCATTGCATCACGGAGACGGTAAGCTGCGCGTGCGCAAGAGTGACGATATCGTTCCCATAATTATTGAATGGTATTTAATTTTATGGTGAATAATTTCTTAGAATTATAATAATTTTATAATTATCATATATACTTATTATTTCCATAATTATACCCATCCATGTATGGCGGTGGTGAAAAATAGATTACACCACGCTGTGGAGACAGTAAGACGTACGTACGCACGCACGGTGATTTCATTTTTCGTAGGATATATAGAAGTTGAAATATGGTTGTTCATATCTATAATAACATATAATTATATTAGTGATACTTATTTTATTACTTTATAAGGAAAATAATAACGAAGCGGAAGTAGTAGAAGAAATAAATTTGAAAGAATCAGTAGAATAGTTTACATCTTCCTCGACGTGCCTCCTTTATATTTCTTCTTAGGGAACTAGAGTTAGTCTTTTGAGAGTAAAAAAACCTAAATAATTTTACTATAGAATTTTATAATAGAAATAGGCAGTTTTTGGCCGAGCTTGAGGGCTCAAAATGGAGTGAATAGGAGAGGGAGGAGGTGCCCTTTTATAAGAGAGGAGAGCGCACTTTAGGAAACTCTCAAAATATTATTTTATTATAAATTCAATTTAGATTTATAATGGTTCAAAACTTATTTAATTTGAATATGATATGTTTTTTTTAAAATACCCATCATAAAATAATTTTTAGACTAGTTTTGAACATTACTTTTATCCTTATATTGTTTTTTAACCCTTATTTTACCCTTTTTAATCTTTCTGGGATATCTTGTTATTTACACATTATTGGTTAATTTAATTACCATCTCATGTCAAATGACCCAAAAAAGTTATTTATGACATATTTGGACTTATATAAACAATTTTAAGGAATATTTTATTTTTAGGAATTTAATATCATTAATAAACTAATTTATGATTTAAGTAATGAATTATGTCAATTTTGGATACTATTAATACTTGACTTTTAAAAAAATTCATAAAAATCTTATTCCTTTTAACCAAAGGAATTATATCATCCCTAATATGTAAATTTATTCCATTAAATTCTTGTATGGCCTCAAAATATTCGAATTAAATATTTTTTAACATTTATAAATTCTTTTATTTGAATCTTTCATTAATGAGGTAGTCACTATATCATAATTGTGTCATTAATTAACATATTTATCTAAGGTCTTAAAATTATAAATAAAATACCATGGTATAGGAAATAATTGTATATATTTAATGAATATTTATAATCATATATATCAGATATATGACCACATATTAAAATTGATTTAGTAAATGATATATGTTTAGGTTATTATTATCATTACATTAAATTTATTCTTTTAAAATGTCATTTCCATATACAGGTGAATCCAAGGGATCCCAAAATCAACCCAAGGATTCCATTGGTTAGATATATATCATCCAATAATATTATAACATCTCTTAGGATAGTTTAATATTATTATAATATTATTTTTTACCTTTATTTACTAGATTTACCCTTTAACCATGGTAAATAAAATAATTACTAGATTCACTATTCATAATGTATAAAAATAAAAGGTACTTATTTACACAATTCTGACCTCCTGATTCTAGATTTAGAATCTATTTTTCCAAATTCTAAACACATAATTTTCAGTAACTAATTTAAAATTAAATCTCATTGTCAAAACCAAAAGGTGGTTTTTTAAGAAGTAATAACTATCAAAAGATTGTCATCTGTTTTCATCCAATTAGAATGTGAAATTACATATAATGGCCAACATAGGATTAAATGATAAAAATATCATCCAATTATACAATATAAACTAAAAGTAAAATATAAATATATAAATAAATTAGATTAAAAGGTAGTTTTGAATTAAAATACAGCATTTTTCACTATTCATAAAAATATGAATTTATAAAAGAAAAATACCAAAATTGCATCCAAAGTAAATTTTGATGTATCTCTTCTAAAAAATAAATTTATTTTTTTCAAATTTAACATAATAAAGTGACATAAATAGATTTAAAATTGGTGTTCCATCAAAAATCGGTAAAACTGCATTTTTTATAAATACTTATTTTATGCGAAAAATTGTTTTTTTCTCATATCATGTTCTTAAAAATGAGTAAGATGACTGAAAATTTTATATGAAATTCAAAACGCAGTTAATACTATTCATATCAGCTAGTTTATATTCAATTAAATAATAATATTTTAATAATATATTATTGTTTAGTAAAACTCAGTATCATGTACAACATAAGCTATCGAGAAAGGATGCTCTTTCATGTAACACAAACCAAGTCAGTGTTGCATGATGTGTAAGATTCCTTTGGTGTTTCGTATAACATAATTCAAACTTAGTTAATTTTTAAATTGAAAAAAATCTGTACTCAGTGTTGTGTTCTATCAAAAAAAAACTTGAAATTGTGTGCAATACTAGAAAAGAATAGTGTGGTGTAGACAGCAGGCTAATACGATGTTGTGTATTGCACAAGATAGTTTTTTTAGCGTACAATACATGATATCAAAGAAATTAAAAACAATCTATATCATAAAATCTTGGGTTGTTTCATACATGGACACGGGGAAGAGTCTTAGGAAGAGTATTTGGCATAATATTGAAAATGAACAAATCTTGAGAAGTGTGAGGTGAAGCGGGGGTGAGAGGTGGTATTTATATTAGAGAAGAGGGGGGTTTTCATTATTTTAATCTTTATTTTATAATTATGATAAATATAATAAATAGAATTGTTTCTTATGATCAAAAATAGTAATTTATTCATGTGAGTTCAAACCAAGGGTTCTTACCCAAACATAACATCATTTGTGACTAAATAATTCATGTATTTAGTTTATATTATAAATTATCATATTTCACTATGCACAAAAATTCAAGTATTTTAGAAAAACTCCAAAAATTAACCCCAACCATTCATATACATGTATAGTTGAAAAATTAACATCATTTTATCAAATTTATTTTATAAATGTGACAAATTTATGTTTTAAATAAAATTATAATTTATTTTAAAAATAATAATTATAAATCTATAACCGATTTTATATCACCTAGAGAAATTAATTAAGGAATCATAAAATTTTATTATAACCAGATGAAAATAAAATAATAATTTATTATTAAATTTTATAAAATTGCATTTTAATTAAAATTATTATAAAAATCATAAAATTGTAATTAAAAATTTATGATTTTAAAAAATATAGGCACTTATACTATAATAATATTATCACTTGAAAGTGCCTAAATATTATTGATACATTAAAGGTTGAGGTCATTATTCATTTGGATGATTTTCTATTCATAAGGGTCATGTAATTATATAGAAAAAATTATTTTGATCCTATCAGATTCTAAATATCGTACTGATCATAACCGTGTATGTCCATTTTTCAAAATTCAAAACATTGAAGCGAGAAAATTTTGTTTACCATCTTGGTTATAACTATCTCTTCAAAACACAGTGTCAATATTTAGAGATTCACTTTTTCATGAATTTAATTCTATATTAAAATATAATTGTAAATACTTGGGGTGTTATATTCTCCCCACCTTAGAAAAATTATATCCTCATTATTTTTATATAATTATTAAACAGGTGAGGGTACCATTACCTCATTGAATTTTCAGATTCCACTTTTTCTTCATCGAACGTGTGGTTTCTCCAAAAATGTTTAAACTGGTAGATTGATTTATTCTGTAATACCATCTAATTTCGATCATGAATCTGAATATGGTTCTCTTTATTAGAAAGGTTCTCTTCCAGCTAAACAACTTTGGGGGTAAAGAAATTAGATGAATCTAGAACATATATTCTCAATATAGAAACATAAAAAAACATTATGTATCTAAGCTAAACTCAAAGTCAATTCTACTCAGTATTCAACTTTTCCAACATTATCTAGGATTTGTTAAGTTCCAATGAATCATAGACTTAAAATATATTTCTTTCCAAAATGAATAAAATTTCTTTTTGGCGATATTCTAAGAAAAATATGATCACCTACCTAGAAATAAATTTATTTCCCTCTGTTATATGCATAAATTTTTTCATTCTATATGGTATCCTCATGTGTTCCTAGATCATCTTCACATTCTTAGCCACTTCCTCTAAAAATTCATGTCCAGTAAACTTTCTTTCCTCTAATTTATCCCAAAATGATGGATTTCAACACCATTTCCCATATAATTCCTCAAAGGATTCCATCTATAAACTACAATGTAAATTTTTATTATAAGAAAACTAAAAAAATATAGATTGTGATCCCAACTTCCCTGGTAATCTATTGAACAATCTTGAACCATATCCTCCATTGACTAAATTGATCACCCAGTCCATCCATCAAATTAATGATTAAAAGAAGTGTTAAAATTTAATTAAGTTCCAACGACTATTCAAGGCCTTTCCAAAATATATAAATGAGCTTGGGATCATGTTCAGAAACATTGGAAAGAGGAACTCCATGTAACCTAACAATATTATTATGGTACAATCAAGAAATCTAATCCAGTGAAATAGTATCTCATATAGGGAGAAAATGGGTAGATTTAGTCAGTCAGTAAAAAATAACCCAAATCACACTGATACATCAATAATACTTTGGTAGTCTCAACATTAATCCCATGGGTATATTTTCCCATCTCCACTCATTGCTCTATAAAATTTTAACCCTCCCCTTATGTAGTTTTCTCTCTTATTTAACATTTTGAGATTTCAAACATTTCATGGTAAAATCATTAATATATCTTTTCATTTAATCCCACCATAAATATTCATAAAGATCTCTATACATATTATATCTCCCGGGTTGAACTGAAAATGGAGAACTATATGCTTCACACAATAAGTCATTCTTTAGTTGGGGATCATAAGGAACACATAATCTCTTTCAAAATCATAAAACACAATCTTTTTCAATTTTAAATCCTGGAAAATCATCCATTTTAACCAATTTCTACTTTTATGTTACTCAATGTCTTCCATTTGCACATTATTAATATTTTATGATTGAGATTACTATAATAACACCTGAAACAAAACATAGGAATTTCTTGCACCAATAATCTCATAGCCAAAAATAACCAATAATTAATCAATGGGATATGCTCAAAGAATAACATGGTTAATGATACATGATATTTTCTACTCAAGGAATCCTCCACTTTGATTTCATTTCCAAATTGCTAATTGATCATTCAATCATAATCATTTATATGGTCAAAAAATCTTCTTTTCCACATGTTTAATTCCTTATGAGAAAATATATATTTTAGGAATTTATAGTAAATATATATTTTACATTTGGATCCATATAAATGATTCATCATACATTTCCAAGAAAATACTAATGATTCTAATTCCCAATCATGTGTGGGATAATTTAACTCATGTGGTTTCAGTTGTCTTGAATCATATGCAATTACTGGATCATTCAACATTTGAACACAACTAATTCCCTTCAATTAATAATCATTGTAGATGAAAAATTCACCATTTTAAGAAGGTAAGGCAAAAAATGATAAATTCACCAATATCTTCTTCAGTTCATGGAAACGAACATCACATTATTTTGACCAAATAAATATAATCACTTTTTTGTTAATATACATAGTGGGCTAGATAATATTGATTTTTTTTTGAATAAATATTAGGAAATAACATACTAATATAAGATAACAATAAATCTCTATAACATTGGTAAGTCTTGGAAATTCATCAAACAATTTTATATTAGAGGTATCAATTTTTATTCCATCCTTATTTACAATATACTCAGTAAAAGAAATATATTACAAACAAAAATCTGATTTCTTGAATTTTCAATATATATTATTTTATTTGATGGTTTTCAAGACAATACTTACATTTTTTCATGATCCTCTTATAATTTTGAAAAGACCAAAAATAACAAAAAAATTGTCCAAATATTAAATTAATATTCTGTTCATAAGGTCCATGTTTACAATAGGGTAATTTTTCAAACAAAAGGCCATTAAAATAAATTCATAATGTCCATATATAGTATGAAAATCTTTTTTTGGGATGTCATCATCATTCACCTTCAATGGTTGGAACCCATATGTAAATTCTATCATGAAAAAATATATATCACCCTGGAGCTGATCAAATAGATCAACGATATGAGGGAAAGGAAACTTATTCTTAATAGTAATGTTATTAATATATCTATAATCAATTCATGGTCTCATGGAACCATATTTATTTTAAACAAAAAAAAATAGGATCACCACATGGGGAAGTTCTAGGATGAATGAATCTACTATCAAGCAACTCCTGCAAATGATTTTCTAGTTGAAGAAGACCAACTTGATCCATTCGATTAGGGGGTTTTGCAATTTTCTTAGCATCATGAACTAAATTAATAGTAAATTCAACTTCTCAAACATGTGTAACACTTGGTAACTCATACAATAAAATGTCAATATATTCTTTTACTTTAGTACATCATTTATTTAAATAGTTCCCTTATTTTAAAAAATATTATCAATATAACATTAATTAACTTCTTTTAAAAAAATTTATATTCCTCATAAGTTATCAATTGTATGGTTTCATTATTTTATAAAACTTGAAACTCATTTGGAAAAAAACATCTTTAGCTGTATAATCAAATTTAGCATGATAAACAGAAAGATAATCCATAATAATAATGATTTCAAACAACAGTAAGGAAATAACTACAAGGTTTTAAAGAAAATTCATTCCACATATAACAATAGGAATATTTTTATAATACATAATTTCTAATATATTTTATCATGGTGTTTTAATTATATGTTTCAATCTCATTTCATAAGGTAAAATTCTCAATTCACTATAAATTTTCTTAGAAATAAAGGAATATGATGACCCCGTTTCAAACAATAAAATAGAAAAATCTGAGTAAAAAAATAAAGTACCTAATAACACTTCATTTTATGGCACAAAATATGATGACGTAGTCATAATTGATTTCACTTCACCTTTATACTTATGATATAGCTACTTCCCATCATTCAAATATTTCTTTGGGAATGTATTTTCATATTGAGCCATCTCACCACATTTGAAACACATTATATATTTATTATCAAAATAAATATTGGGATAATTTTCATTAATATCTCGATCCATATTTCTAAACATTCCACTTATAAAAAACTTCTCAGTACTAGGAAGACATTTCCCAGGGTTCTTTTTACCACACTTTTAACAAACTAAAAACAAAACATTCTTTCCATTATATTTCTTTGATTCATTATTACCCATAATATTACATATGGACCACTTCTTGTACTTGTTTTTAAATAAAAAATGATCATCCAAAAACTCCATTTCCACACTCTCAAAACATCAAATATATTTCAAATAACTTTTGAATTCATGGGAAGCCAATTCCCTTCAATATCTTGGCTATAATCCTAAATAAAAACTATTTATTTTTATATCACGATACCGAATAATATTTTGAGTGGAACATTCGAATCAGTTGAAGTATACCTCAATCAAATTCAATGAATTTATTTTCCATAATATGTTGATCCTCCTTAAAAAAATTCAGGGAACAAATTTTTAAATTCATCCCATTCTAAGGAATCAATTTCCTCGTTACCCCTAATATTCATTAAAATTGACAACCAATTGTAAGATTCACCTTCAAAATGATAAATGGAATGACTAACCTTTTGATTATATAAATAACCCATTACATTCAGTATATTATCAAGTGATTTAATCCATAATTTTATCACCATTGGGTAAGAAGATCCAATAAAATAAGGTTGGTGTTACTTTATAAAATGTTCCACTATCATCATGTTTCATTTTGGTAGCTCTGGTTGTTCTATTTTAGTGATACCACCACCATTTATATTATCAATCACTTTATGCATTTCTATAAAAAAAACTATTTGGTACTAATTACCATCTATCCAAATTTGTGATTCCGAAATATATTATCCTCTTTATGCCTTCAAACTCCATCTTCTATAATCCTTCTGTGGAAAACCATTATGAACAAACATATCATAGATAAAGAAACATGATAATCTATAAATTTTTTATCATATAAACATAAATATCAGGTAAATATAAATTACTTTATTCTATTCACCTCATCATATTACCCAAAGTTATCTAAAACATTCTCTAATACCAACTATAAAGTCCCAGCCTTAAACATTACATAATATGGGAAATTCTATTAGAATTGACATCTTTAAATTCCAAAATATCATTTAAGTTTATATATTATTAATGTTAAGACATAATTAATTCTGAAAATCCACTAGAATACAGGATTTATACTACTAAAATAGTATCCATTTCTTCTAAAACACAAAAAATTCAAAATAAATAACATTATTTCATTGAAAAATCATCATCTCATCATTTAACATGACTTTCTTCTTTCTCTTACATATTCTTATAACATGTGAAAACATTTAAAAACATGGTGTGAGAATAAAAATAAAACTAAGGAAGTAATAATATGTAATGAAACCATTAGTACATGAATACTTATAAACATATGAAATCATTTTCACAAAGGCATGTTTCTCAACCATAAAGAATCATATACATTCTTTTTGAAACATGAAAATTCTATAGAAAATATAAATAAAACCATAAAGGTATATTGGGGAATTACTTACATAATTTTGTAACCCTCTCAATCGAATTATAAATTTTAACCCTCATGGAATCATTACAATGTAACCCTCACGGCTACCTTCTTGTGTAACCACTAAGGTTACACTTGGAGTAACCATACAAATGAACTCCAAAATACTCATACCAAATGAATTGGATAGATATATAGGTCCCACCCTTAATCATAAAAAATTATCTTTACCCATAACATAATCATAAAAGAATAATACTTTCATGAAATCATATCTTTTTGATTTTATAAAAATAGATGTTTAAAAGAGGATTTTAAAAGAATATTCTCTTCAAAATATCATATAATTGATGTCTGAATTAGTAGATAGAATGAAATATGTTTAAAAAAATAAATCAAAATAATAAAACATAATTAGAAAAAAAAAATCATTATATATATAATATTAGTACCATATATTGAATTAAGTAAATGGGTAACCCAAAAAAGGAAATTGGTTTAAGAACTCGGTTACCTCAAGTTCGTCTTACATAAAATGTGTTTAAAACTCATGTATAGTGGTTAAAATAGTGTTATTAATATTTTTAAGATACATATTAATTTTTATAACACATCATATAATCATTTTACAACATAATTCTAACCATTTATTAATAATATTTTTTTTATTTTCTTTGTTTCGGGTGTATTCTTTACATTATTTCCATTATCAGTACCAAATAGATTTTATTGTCCAATGGAAGAAAAATAATAGAATTTGTATTAAAGGGTATTAATATTTCTCTATAATAGTATATGATGTAACAAATCATTTTGTTTTCAGATATGATGATGAATCATTAAATAAAACATTAATGATATTCTTTTAGATCATTTTTGCAGTTTTTCGATAATCACAAACTAGTTTCATTGTATAGTTTAATCATATGAATAAGTGTTAATTATATAACACAATATAAGTTAAATAATACAATATATAATTTATTTCATTCATTAAATTGTTTTCTTGAATATCGATAAAGTAATTAATGGAAATTGAAATCACATGGTCTACAATGTTAGTAATTCAAAAAAATCACATTTGATGTATTTATAAGATATGTAGGAGATGAAGGATTATAATGAATTATTATATAAAAATAAAAACATTTTAGTATATATAAGATACTATAGTTTCCATGCATCTTGGTGAAATGGATGTGAATATAGAATATGAATAGAAAATAATGGAGGATTTTTACATCTTGATATATTCTCCTTGAGATCCTCCTTAAGGCATTTTGTTTTGACATTTTAGTGAGATTAGTAGGTATTGGACCTAGGTAAGATCCTTGAGAAGAGAATTGGGTAAAATTTATACAATTCCCAAATCTTTAGAGGTGTGAGTTGATGAGGGGATGAGGGGTGGAATTTATAGTGGAGTAGAGGGGGGTTTCCAAATTTTAATTAATATTTTATTATTTTTCTCAAGATAAGAAATAATATTGGTTATTGTGACACAAAAATAGTAATTAGTGCATGTGGTTTCGAACAAAGGGTTATTACCTCGGCATAACAACATCCATGACCCAATAGTTCATGTATTATCTTATTTTGTAAATTATCATATATCACTATTCACAAAAATTCACATATTTCAGAAAAATATGAAAAATTCACCATAACCATTTATCATAATGTGAAATTTAAAAATGATATCCATTTTATCAAAATAATTATCTAAATATGAGAAATTTAATTTTTAAATAAAATAAAAATTTATTTGAAAAACAAATTTAAAATTATAACTGATTTTATAACACCTTGAAATATTGTACAAGGTATCATAAAATTATAATATAACACTAAGAAAAGATAATAATAATTTATGATTACATTTTATTGAAATAAATTTTTATTTAAATTATTTAATTAATCAAAAAATTATAATTAAATATATATGACTTAAAAAAATCCAACACTTATACTATGATCATATTGTCACTTATAAGATTTCTATATTTTATATATACAATGATGGGTGGGGTAACTATTCATTTCAATGATTTATGATTCATAAGGGTCATATTAATATTTATATGGGTCATGTTACTATTTAAAAAAATATTTGATCCTATCAAACTCTAAATATCTTAATGAACTCAACCATGTATTTCCATTTTTCTAAATTCAAAACATAGAAGAGGAATTTTTTTGTTTAAGGGATATGTTATAACTATCTCCTTAAAACATTGTGTTCATTATTTAGAGACATAGTGTCTCATGAATTTCATTATGTATTACAATTTATTTATATACCCTTAGGGTGTTACTATTTAAATGTATGTGGGCCAATGGGAAAAAATCAACTAATGGACATAAGTACATAATTAAATTTATTGATGATTGTACTCAAATTACTTATGTTATGTATATGAAATAGAAGTTAGAGACATTAAAAATGTTAAAACCAATTAGTTATAATGTCGATAAGGATTGGTATTATTTCATGAAATTGATAAGAAATAATAATGGTGGTGAGCATAAGAATATAGAATTTGATATTTATATTGAGAATCATGGGATATTTCATGAGTTAATTTCACCATATACCCCTCAAAAAAATGGGGTTGGTGAAAGACCTAATATAATTTAGTTTTTGAAATAAGAAGAACTATGTTACTTTAACATGGTATTTCTCATTTCTATTGGAGGATATACATGCATACAACTGTGTATATTCATACCCAATGTTTTCTTATGATAATTTCAAATATGACTCAATGTGAAATATGTTATGAAAAAACATTAATTTTGAAACAATTAATATTTTTTAAGAGTACGTGCATTATAAATAAGAAAGGTGGAAACTATATATTCATTGAGAAAAGAGGTGATGATTTATTTTTTTGGGATATTATATGGATAGAAGAGGATACAGATTTCTCAATAAAGAAATAAGAATTTTTTGATTTTATTGATGTGAATGTTATTCAAATTGATGATGTTTATAAATAGACATGTACAGATAAGGAAGTTGAAAAGGGTAAAAATATTTGTTAACAATTCTGATACGGACAGTGATGGTGGTAGTCCTAATAATGAGGATAAATAGGACTATACTATTTGATGTTATTAGTAAGAAACTCAAAATTTTCATCTCAAGAAAAGGAAGAAAGTGGATAATAATAATATTTTTTTTATACTAATGTTTTCAAAAAAGAAGAACAATTTAAAATAATTATTTTTATTCAAAAGCTGATCCAAATATAAGGATATCTATTTTTGATTATGCATAATGGATTGAGTCTATGAATCAAGAGAATTATCAGATATAAAGAATGATACTTGGGAACTTTTACCTAATCTAGATAACAAAAAAAGTTATTCATACAAAATTGATTTTTTGGAACAAGATGAATTAAGGAGGTAAAGTAATATGAAACAAAGAATGAGTATTGTGAAAATGTTACTCACAAATTTAAGGTGTTTATTTTGATAAATCTTTTTTCCTAGTGAAAAGTATTAAAATAATCAGAATCAATCTTACTATTACTTCACAATGATGTTCAAAAAAAGTTCAAATGGATATGAAGTTAGTATTTCTAATTAAGGAACTTAATGTGGATGTTTACATTGATGAACCTTCTATATTTGTTTTTAGGAATGTTTAATGTTTTGTGTGTATGATGAAGAAATCCTTTTATGTGATTAAATAATACACGAGAGTATGGTATTCCAAATTTGATATGTTCTCATGGATGATGTGTTTAAATAAGGGTAGAGTTGATAGAAATCATAGCATGCAGAAAGTTATAATTTTTCCCTAATTATAATTTTTTAAGATGATGACACTATCTTGTATTGTAATGATAAATGATCTTGAGAAATATTTTCTAAAGATATGAAATAGTTATTTTAGTTTTCAATGATTGGATAATGGACCTACATTATTAGTTTAAGAATCCTAGAAAAGGATAAACACATATTTCATTCCTTGGAAAAGTATGATGAGTAACCTCATAAAAAGTTCATAATGGAAAACATGAAACTTATTTCAACCCTAATATCAGTGGGAACCATGATGAGTAAATATATAAAAGGAATATAAGTTGATCTAAATGATTTTTGAAATATTATTAGATGTTTGTAATATTTTACTACCTAAATAGATGGCATTGTTTATGTTGTTTCCTTTTAGGAAATATGTTAGAGTGATCCTAAAAAAGAACATTTACATGAAGGAAAAATAATTCACATATATATCAAAGGAATAATTAATATCTGAATCATGTATGATAGCTCACAAAGAATTCATTTTTTAGGGTATCCAAATGTTGATTACACAAGAAATTCTAATGATAGATATCCACATCTAGTTCAATTTTCTTTATGTGTAAAATTTATGGTATGTGGCATAAAAGGATATATAATTCAACAAATCATTGTACATATAAATGTTATTATGTTTTTCTAATCATGTAGAAACCCAATATATGTTGATTAAGACTCAATTAAAATATTTTATTGTTCAAGAAATGTTACCATTATTCTAGGTTTGTTATAATAAAATTGAAATCAACATCACCAAGAATCTAGTGAAACATTATCCCTAAAACATATGGATATCAAATATCATTTCATCAAATACCATGAGGTAAATAATGATATGAAGCTAGAGTATGTTGTCACATTAAAACAAGTTTATAATATTTTTAGAAAAAACATTTGAAAAATAATATTTTTCTAATTTTAGGTTGAACATGAGAATCCAACCACATTCTCATCAAGGATTAGTTATGTGTTTTTTACAATCTATAATTTTACATTTTGATATTTTTGTAAAGGGGGCATGGACTTATTTCATAAATCTATCCTTATTTTAGAATATAAAAAGGGGAAGTTGTGGGTAATATGTGAATCAAGTAGTTTAAATGTGTTAAATATTCTAAATATTTGTTGTATTTGTTTTAGGGAAAATTATTTGTGTATTTTAGGAAATTTGAAATAGTGGAGATAAGTTTAGGAAGAAAAGATGAGTAATATTTTTATGATCACTACTTTTTGAAAACATGGATTTTTTGTTAATAATTCATGTTTCCTACAATTAATTAGCTCACATATGATTATAATTGTTGATAAGTAATCCATATCTTGTCATTAAAATGTTCAATGATTTTAAAGAGTTGGTTGATAAAAAAATCCAAAGGGGGGATTTGTCAGGTCGAAGCTTATAAGGATGATAATCATATTCAGGTTTCTTATTTTGTTTTCATGGGAGGTTAAGAAATATAAATCACCTCAAGTTGTTTTCTGTTTAAAATATGACTGACCATCATATTTAAAAGTTAATACTCACACTTATGAATAAATTCCATTACATTGAAAGGATTATTTTAGGAAGAAACGATTCATCAAATTCACATCGGGTCCAAAATGGTAGAATATTTTATTGAGATGGAAAATTTGATCCAACATGGATCTGGTATTAAATAGTAAAATTATTTTCTTATTTTTAATTCACATAATTCAAAAGTATTCAATAAATATTTTTATACAATATTTATGATTGATAGGGGTAGAAAATATATTTTTAATTATATTCTAGGAATTTTGAAACAGGATAGTCGTATTCATGTTTGATCAAAATGAACTATTTTGTAAGAAGTTATAAAAGTTATAATACATTCATTGGTACACATATGATGTTAAAACTTATCTATAACATTTTTAAAGTCATTAGGAATCCATTATTAGAATTTGAAGTTTTCCAATAAAGAATTTTGCTGATGCTAGTGAGTTTTCCTTGGTATCGTAATCAGAGAAGAGAAGTTACTGAATAATAACCTACTGGTACTGATCCATTGGGGTTCGTATGTCATTAAATTTATCATAGGAATAATTTTTTCAACATGGATATGTTTTGAACAATGATAATGAAAAAATTTTATATTTATTGAATACAATTCAAAGAATATATCAAATACCCTCAATAATGTAGTTAACCATTTTCATAAAGATTAATTATTGGTTGAATTGTTCTGTTTCAATATTTTTGTTTCATGTTGTCATGGGAGACCAAAATAATTTCCATAACAATGTGGTCAAGAGTAATCATATTGATGTTGATTCTAATTGTCCTAATTAATTTGAGAATGATACAAAAAAATATGACCTCACATTGACAACTTAATCAGACTCAGGATCATCAGTCTCATGAAAATAATAAATAATAATATTTTTAGAATGTTTTGTAAATATTTTCTTAAGGGAAAAATATTTCATAAAGATTATGAAAATAGAGAAGTTTCTATCGTAATGGAGAAATCATAATGAGAATTTATAGAAATAATCATAATGATAAGACATATGGTTTCCTTATTAAATTTGGTTCTGAGAAACATAATGAAGAAAAATGTAGTTTAAGAGATTCTTTCATCATAACGAAGAATCAAAGTCAAACTCAATTTTGTAAAAGTGGTCAGAAGATAGATGATATTTTTAGAAGATTCAATAAGGTTTAAGAATATTTGAGAATAATTTATGATGTATTAAATTCATTCAAAATTCATGGGATCATGTATATTTGTGAAATTTTTTTGAGGGAAAATTTTCAGTATCTAGTGAAAACAACTTTTGGGTTACAAATAAAAAAAAAATACATTATACTTTCTAATGAAGTTACTATTAACGAATAGAAGAGAGAGGTGATCTGAATTTCTAGGGAAGAGAAGTTGAAAGATAATTCTTCTTAAATAATTAATGCTAGAAAGTATATAAAAATATAGGAAACAATATTGTATTCAACTGAACATCATATTTAAATGGTCAACATATTGGGATGGATCATCAGACTGGGATTTTCATAAATAGAGAGAATTTGTATAAAATTATCTCAATCATATTCTGACATACATATATATTTTATATATTGAGAAATCATGCTTAGTAATATAATAGGAAACAAGGGTGATTTTTGTTATAATGTCCAAGATGTTTATATCAGATTCTGGTTATGAAAGTGTTGAATTGTTTTTAAAGAACATATTTTTGAATGTTGATCAAGAAGAATTGTAACATGATTTTTACAAAAATTAAATTTCATCATTTAGTGATATGAAATTAACATTCACAATTATATTTATCATAGTGCTAAATGAGTGTATGGGTATATCCAACTTGTTGTATTCTACACAAAAATGATGTTTTATAGTGGATTGTATGGAATTTTATTATTTCTAAACCATAGTAAGGACATGTAAATTCCTATTGAGTAATGAACCTTGTAAATTCTTGTATTCTTATATATGAGGTTTTTGAATTTTTTTAATAAGGGATGGGAATATTAAATAATAGGGAAAGGTTTTTTCAAATGTAAGGAAAAATAAAAGACAAAGATATCACTAATTTAACCCATCACACACTTAGTGATACAACTATCATGACTAGGAAATTACATGATCTTCCCTCCAATAGAATTGAAGTTTTCTTCAATTGTTATGTTTGATCCTGATGTTATTTCATCCCATATTGATCATATTATTATTGGTAGGGATGTTCCCAACATCTTATCAGATGAAATTCCCATATTCCTAAATATATAAATGGAGTTTTAAAATGATATGTCACTATGGACATAAACAATCACAGTAGGATCTTATTGCATGGAACCCATTAAGTATAAGCATGCATGGTCAAATTGGATGATCTGATAGAGAAAATTTTAATTCATACATGATTTTATTCGTGGTTATATCTAGTGGTATTTACCCCAAGTTTAATATTTTTTTCAGTTAGTTATGGACATTTTGGTTTTAAAGATCGATTAGCACGGGGTTAAGGATTCTAATATTCCAAATAAATCATTCACGATATTGTAAAGGAATTGTGAATGTCTTATTTTTTTCTTTTTCCTTGACTAAAAATCCTTTTATTTTTATAACACTTATGAACTAGATATTCCATCATTAGCTTTAATAATTTGTCTTAGTCCTTGTGGATGATATTCTAATTTATTTAATATTTGAGTGTTAGCATGAGGACAATATGGTTTAGGTATAGAAAATTTTGATGATCCAATGAAATTATGTAAAGTATTTCAAATGATGTTTTTGGATAAAATAATTGATTTTTTTGGGACATGTGATTTTGGAACGTGCCTTATATATCATTCCTGAGAAGGTCAAGGTTGTCTTATCATACCCGGAGTTATGTAACATTTTTGTGATATAGAGATTCCATGTTCTTGTTTGATACTATTGGATATTTTTAAGGGATTTATCAATATAAGAATCACCCATGATTTCTCTTACTATATAATGGGTGATATTAACACTATTCAAAAAATTATATTCATATCTCAATGACCTGAAACAGTGGCTAACAGCAGCACCTACTATGATTTTACATGTGGATGATAAATTTTATCTGGTTTACATTGTGATTCTAGCACTGTTCTAGGTTTCATTCTTATCATGGATGATCACATTATAAAATATGACTGTCATAAACTTCATTTGTATTTGAATATATATCCCACTCATGATTTAGATCTTTTCTCACTTATTCATGTTCTTAGGTGTTGATAGAACTATATTTTTGGGGAGATATTCACAATGATTTTCAAATATAATATTATATGTTGTATATTTTTTCAGAAGGATTAAAATCATATACCTATGTGGTGGTTTCAATATAATAAATAATTAGACTAAAAATCATTATACCCCATGGACGGGAAATGGAAGAATGAATTATATTATAGGTAATATTCCATTTTAGATTTTATTGGATTTTATGAAAGAGTGAAAATTGATTGGGCTCATCACCATGATTCTTTTGGATAATAATGGGGAAGTTTCAGGTATGTTTTTGAAAATTTTGAGTCATCATCATCACTCCTTGATTATATTATTTTAATTCATTAGTAGGATGATGATTTTTGAGGAATAATAGAAATCATTTTTTGGTGGAGACACCATTTATGGTTGGTATCTCTCTTCTGATCATATTATACACATTTGGATTAGTTTTTCATCCCAACATTGGTACTGAGTAAAGTTTTGTTTGATTATTAATTTTCTTTATATTATGTTAATTTTGGGAACAAAATTTTTTTATTATGACATGAAATAAAAATTCAGATTCAATTTTTTGTAGTGTGAGATTGATGATTATATGTCACATTTTTTCCCTTTCCAACAGATAAAGGTATAGCATCTAAAACATTCTAGTCATCTCTAACCACTTTTAGTGTTGATTTAGAAATGGGATAATGTGTCATTTTACATTACATTAGTAATTTCATAGACTATAAAATGGAAGAATTATATCTGTGTAATGGTTGATCAATTGAAAAAAAACCCAATTTCATTCCGTTCAGGTACACAACTAATTTTGATGATATATGTATGATATATGTGTAGAAGGTTGTAATGTTACATAGGGATCCCTATATGATGTTTTTTAAGATATGGAAAGTATGATCAACTCCTTTTTTTAAGAGACTTTATGGGGTGATGGGGACTCAGTTCAAGTTGAGAATTAATATCCTTTATAGGCGTATGGTCACATAATGTTCTATTCAGATCCTGACATATATTCTTCATCTCAATATCATTGGTTTTAGTGGATCATGAGATTTATATCTATCATTATTCAAGTTTATATATATTAATATCTATCATTTATTAGTATTAATGGATACCATTGAGACATTATATGATCACCCATGTAGATGACATCATTTTTTGGGAAGTAGTCGATGAGGACTACAATAAAGATTAGAGCCTTTTGTAAATTAATAGTTAAGGATTCCAGACATACATATATGTCTATTTATAGATCATAGTAATTAGAAATGAAATTAATATTATATATTTAATTCTTTGTATTTTTTCATTTTTAATCATGTATTCTTGAATTTATCTCCTCTATTGGGTCACCATTATCTTAAGAATCATAGAAAGATGGATCCATGGTATTATGGACTATTTTTAGTCAATGGTCAAATTGGTTTGTTTTCCTGTAGGTTGGATTTTATAGTTTGGTTGATATTTACACATTATGTTTTGAACATATATCATCATTGGAAATACCATCATAATGTTTCTAACTTTCAAAGATTTGAGTAGATCAAATTGGGTCAAGATGTTTCATTTGATGATAGACAATTGAAAGTGTTTTATTCTATGGTGGAAGTTTCTAATTGGAATTATACAATGCTGGATAGAGTGTAATTGTGATATTTATCATATTCTCAAGAGAATTGGGAATGAAAATCCTCATTTTGTGAGTAGTGGGATCACCTCAATATAGAACACCCATCATCTTCTAGACTTTATAAGTTTCAAAAGTCCTATGGTGGATAAATTTTAATAGGATAAATTTTTTGGTATGCTATTTCTTATTTAAGATCATGTTATTTTATTAGTATAGATATTGGGATTTTTTACCAAAGCATGGTTTGTGAATAACCTCCATGTTTTTTATAATGTAAGAATATAGCTTGATGTGTAAATGATACAGTGATCAGACCATAAAACACAATGTTTCATAAAATTATTTTGTAGTGTAAATGTGATTTTAATTTATTAAATACATCATCACATAGTAATTATAAAAAAGATTATTCTATTTGTAAAATTTGGATTATGGGGATATTACACTATAAATCTCTTATTTATGATGCAAATCCATTATTTCGAGTAGGTTTTATGTATCACTCACTTATAACTCCTCTTTTCATGTTTTTTAGAAATAAATCACAATCCTTGGGCTTTATTAGGAGATATTTGGTATCTATTCACCATCTAAACTTATTTTTTCAATGTCTGAACTCCAACATGGTTGCATTGCTTTTATCTAGTAAATATCATTTCTCTTTATTCATTTATCTATTGCGGTTGTATCTTTGCATTATGATTATTTATCTTTCCACCATATTGTGATATTTTAACCCTTTCTAGAAATTGTTTGTGATATTCTACTAAAGATAGATCCCAAATCTTATTATGGTGTATCAGGTGGGTTTATTTGTGTATGTCCTCCCTAATGGATATTTCGTTTTATAGATTAAAATTATGGGATATGGGAATTGGTGTTAGGGTCAATTTTTAGTTTCTTTATCTCCATTAGGTGTCTTTGGATCTCATTGTGGGTGGTGTTTAATGTGATTTTGGGGTAGGTTTTTCTGTCTTTACCCTATTCTATGTGAATTGTGTTGCTTTTATTTTATAAATTATTTTATTTATTTCACAAAATAATTTATTTATTGTGATAAATTAATTTTTAGTAAATTTATATTTTTCTTAGTTTTTGAATGATGGAATCATGGTACTTCCCAAATATTATAAATGGTTTAGAAAATGGTTTTGATGCATGTTTCAGGGAAACAAAGGATTTTATAATTGTTTATGAAATTTGAAACCCTTTAAAATTATTTTTGAATTGAATAACATGGAAATGTTTGAGTAAATAGGATAATAGTGTTTCTTAAGGACACCATCCATTTTTTTGTTTAGATGTTAAATCATGGGGTGTTCCAAGTCTCCATAGGGATAGTGTATTAGGGGAATGCTGTATAAAGTATTTGTAGGTTCACTCATGTGAAAACCCGGACCCGAATTCCCCTAAATAGGTTCCTCGATCCCAGTGGGCCACATAGCCTCAAGTGAATCTTCCTGGACGCCAGAGGCTACTGACTAGAAGCGAGGTCCTAGGGGTGTATATGGGAAGAATATGCCCCAATTAGTAGAGTATATCACAACATAAGGAATATAAATTAATAGTAAATAGTGGAAGAAATATAAATCATATAAATAAACAAAGGAAGAAAACTAATGAAATGGATAACAAATAATTACAATAAATATATCAACTAGATTAGTGATGATGTAATGTCATGTCACTAGAAAACTAGAAAGCATGAATATAAGACAACATGCATAACATGTTCCCCATGTAAAGGAAAACAAGTCTACTCTAAGCATCATGAGATTCAACTCTGTCATCTGCTATCAAGCTCCATCCTATCAGCACACAATCAAGTGTTGGAAGTTAAATTCATCCCTTATCCAATACCTACAACCATGAAATCTACTCTGGGTACAAATCGATGCCTGGAGCGGGTGTGAGTTAAATCTCAGTGGGCCACCACCAATGTTTTCTATAACATTCAGCCCGTGTAATGGAATATAGTAGGGTGAAGGCATGCATATATATGGTAAAGAAAGTAGTACAATATAAATAAGTAACCAAGTACCTGATTTAGGCCCTTGTTAGTGTCTGTACATGTAACCATTTCATTAATTATGCAATTAACATTAAATGTTATTAGTTCACAAGATGCATATCCAATACTGACATCATCTCATGATAGTACAAGTAGTTAAGTTTCCAATACATGACAAGGAAACCTAAGAAAGATATACAGTGAGGGAGTTACTTGGTAATAACCAAGGTAACATAGATCTCATTGAATGCTAACTCAGTGTTATTTGAGTATAGCTAAGAGGAAAGAGTGTAATCCTAGGAGCGTAATACAAGGAATTCTACAATAAGGCACCTATCGATTCCAAGGTGACCGACTAAAGTAAAACGGGGATAAGAATAGACAGGGCCCAATGTGCATTCACTATCGAACCTACTAGTCAATGATTGATCTAAGGAGTGTATCTGAGGTAGCCTATAATAATGAAAGGGACCATAAAGTAGAATATCTGGAATCCATGGAATAGACAAGAACTAGAATCTAGGAGTGTATCTACCTAAGAAAACTATATACATGGATTGGAATTAGGTTCCCGAGACCCAAGGAATTCTCCACTCAGAATCCAAGGCGAGATCAAGTTAGTCCATTCTTATTTGATATTGAAATCATGTAGTAATTCATTTGTATAAATTCTTGTCTTCCATTAGTGTGGATAGGTAAAGTAGAGTTGAAACCATTTATTTATTGGTCCATGTATTTTCTTCATAATATGGACAGGACAAGTAGCATTGCAGCCTTTTAATCAAGTCTTAGTTAACCATTAAAGCATATTCAATTACTGAGGTTCACTCCTCTACCTTCCATCAACATGGAAAGGGGTTATACAGACATGTAAACTTTATTCAATCCCTTTTAATAAGTCCATTTTATATACTTAGTATACTTTCCATTTTACATTTAAAATTTAATAATCATTTAAATCACTTACCTTCGGTATGTCAAGTTGTGAGCATACACGGTATATGAAATTATGAAATTATCAGTAATAACAAGCCATTTATGATAAGAAGACTCACCTTTAGAATTTTCACATAAAGGTACACCTGAATGGTGGCTCAAACATTCTGAAACACTAAAAACCCAATAATGGCATAACCATTGACATGAGGCAAGTAGAGTTCTGGGTAAAACAACTAACAACTAATCACATATTTTGAAAAAGCATAACCATACGATTATAACGAGTATAATCCTAGAATTTAAATTTAATAAATGGTTTCCAATGAAACTGGTGTTCCCCACACAAACATTCAAAAAACAACGTCAATTAGGGATGATTTATAGAGCACCCACCTTAGGGTTGTATGACACTCCTCCTCTGGAATTGGCTCTTGATTTGCCTCGAATTGGAGTAGATCTAAGAAAAGGTGAAAAAACGATCACATGGTGATATCTATGTTGAGAGTAAAAGAGAAGAAGAATGGATAAAGAGGACTCAAGTACATACCGTTATTCATCTAAGGTGACAAACAAAATCTTGATTAGATGCCAGAATAAGGAGATCTCATGATCCCTAGATTTGGCCTTAAAAATCTCCAAATGGGTGGAAATAGAGGAAAATCCTATTGGTTATCAGATTAGTAGGGAGAGGAATGAGTTATAGATCATTAAGTGTATTTTGGACATTTCTACCTAGTTTTTTAGCCTGTGCATGGTTTGTCCGCATGGGTTTTCAAACCCTGCACAAACCGTGTGAGACAGTTCAACCTAAAAAATCTTCCTTCGCACAGTTTTGATCAAACCGTGAGCAATCCACGCACTGTTACATGGAAAAAAGGGTAGTTCACATGGTTAGTTTATATGGATGTGCGCCAAACATGCGATGTGCCACTATCCAAAAAGACATTATCCATGAGGTTTACTCTAAATCGTGTGCATGATCTATTTCCTCCAAAATGATCAATTCTAGGCTCCGAACAAGACCCATACACCTCAGAACCTTTACTAACTCATTAGGAATCCATATTAGGTATAAGGTAAGGATTTAGATATAAAGTTAAAGGATCTATACCTTAGTGAAAACCTCGGTTCTTAATGTCTTCCCTGTTAAAATAACTCACCTCTAAGTTCTCCTTCTAAGGGTAACGATACACTATCTAGGAACAAATATGGACATTGAGAATATACATCAGCTTCCCTCTCCCAAGTCTCATCCTGTAATCAGCAATGCTTCCATATCACCCATGCAAGAGGGATATACTTTCCTCAGAGAACCTTCATGTTTCGGTCAACGATGTGTATTGGATACTTCTAATTCTGATATAATATGACACAAGAAGTGGAATCTATCAATCCATAAGTCACATTTATCATGCTTGGAATAAAGATGATTCTCACTCAGTGTTATCAGAATGATCTCAAGATGATTCGCATGGTCGTTATGAGTGCACGAATACACCAAGATGTTGTCCAAAAAAGACCATGAAAAAAGAGTCCAAATAGGGATGGAAAACCCTATTCATTAAAGCCATGAAAATTATAGGCACATTCATAAGACCAAACGGCATAACAAGATACTCATATAGACCATACCTACTACGGAAAGCTATCTGAGGTATGTCTGAGGGTCTGATGTGCACCTGATGATAACCCAATCTCAGGTTTATCTTAGTGAAGACCTTTTCTCCTTGGAGCTGGTCAAATAGATCATCTATTCAAGGGATTGGATAGCAATTCTGGATCATAGGTTGGTTCAACCTTCTATAATCCATGCATAAATAAGTATTTCCATCCAAATTCTTAGAAAAAAGCATGGGTGAACCCCAAGAGGATGTACTTGGACAAATAAAGAATTTGGCCTCTACGTCCTCTATCTTTGGCTTGAGCTTCTAAATCTCAGTAGGTGCTATTATTTATAGAGTATTGGACACTAGAGAAGCTCCTGGAATAATCTCTATTGTAATCTCAACCTCTCTCTTAAGAGGTATTCTAGAAAAGTCATCAATAAATACTTCCCTGAAATAATCAACTACTGGAGGGAAATCATTTTGAAGTAAACCCTAATACTCCATGAAAATGTTTTCAATTTGGGAGAACACTACACCTAGACCAGGATGCTTCGGTCCAACTATCCTAGCCTGAACATCCCACTCACCTTTAAAAATAAAATTTCTTCCTTGTGGGTACTTAAAAGAAAACATGTGGTGATATTAGTCTACAAAGGCGTGATAGTGAACAAACCATTCCACCCAAAGAATGACATTGAATCCCTTCATCTCGAGAACAAGGATATTCTACAAGTAAGGGTAACTTCCTACCTCAATAGGATAGTCCATGCACTGGTGTATGACCTCTTTCCATATTCTCAATGGTGCATTGAGGTTCATTACACCATAATGATACTGTATCTATAGACTGAGACATTACATGATAGATACCGAAATAAAAGATTTTGAATCACATATATCAAATAAAGAAAATACACTAGTGGAGGCTACAAGAATATTACCTCATATAGTAGACAATCATGCAATCTAATCTTTGGGTATCAGCTATAAATAATGAAACTAACCTGATCCACAAACAAGTTCAATAGATGGACTATTGGAGAGTCGTTTTACTAAAGGTATGTTATCGACAACCCAAATTGTTTTACCCTAACTACTGTAGTACCAGTAAGGGGTCGATCCATAGGGGACAAGAAGTTATTTTTTCTTTCTTATCTCGTTTTTATTTTCATCTTAGTGTAGTGTACTAAATTTCGAGATTATTTTTTTAATTTTAGGATAAAAATGAAATTGGATTTACATTTCTTTATCAAATTACCTAATGGATAAAGGAAAATATAGGAAATTGGTTTTGATGAAAATATGGAGGGAAATGCATTGGGGATGTGTATTATTAAGAGGTTGTTTATTAAATAAATTTATTATGATGTTTTGTTGTTCATAATAACCCAACACTATGGGTTTCAAATTGTAACAATGTTTCCTTGGTCCAGTAAACTTATGTTTTGAGCTGAGAAAACTGACTCCTTAGTCTGATAGCTAGTGTTTCAATGTTCATTATTTGGCTTAGTCCATTTTTGAGTCGATTAATACTTCCAATGATCATGAAAGTATTCATTATTATTCTTCTTTTGTGTCCCTGAAAATTATACCCTTGGTCTGGCATAGAATTGATAGTGATAAAATGATTTGATTAAATAAGAATAAGAAGATGTTAACAGAACAAACACATTCATAACAAATGGTCTAAATTATAATTCATTCATCTCTCACAACCCCAAAAAACTGGGTATTTTGTTACACATAGAAGAAAATATAAAAATATAACCCTTGATACATAATGTGATCATCTCAAAAACTTCAAGTGGAAATTGGGTCTTTGGTAGAATAGTAGAATGGCAATGTAGTTGAATGATGGTGGCACTACAGCAGAACTTCTTTCCTTTAGAAATTTACCCCTCCTCCTCTCTCTATGAACCGGAGTCCAAGGACTCTATTTATATAAAATAAAATTACATGTTCTGTGGACAAATTAGATACTGTGTACTTTTTTTCAACACGCTTTTTTCCTCTTTTTATTCGCCGGTAGGTGTCCTAACATGTTGTCTTTGACTGGAAACATGGCGCCACCTAGTAGTTGGTTATACATGGAATGTAGCACCACCACACACAACATGTACTCTCTTTTATCAGCCACCAATCACTTATATAATGGCTGACTTGGTGTATAGATGATGTACATAGTGTGTCAACGTCAGCCGGCCACATGGGTGTGTAGACTTCTTCTAAAAAATCAACCACTTCTATAATACTATACATGACATGTAGTTTTCGAACACGGTGTGTACATGATTCTGGTAACTTGGGCATGTTCTTTTTCAAGCCAATTCATGTCTGAGTCTGACTATACATGGTGTTGATATATGTACAAGTCATGTATTTGTAAATTTTGCTCAGTTTTCCCTCAGTTTGTGTGTTTTTCCAGAAATCACCTAAAAATGAACAAGATCGCCAAAATCATAGTATTTATCTACTAAGTATTAGGTTTTTTTGGAAGACATGTTCTTATTTTCAATAAATAATGTTTAAATTTATACACAAATCAGGTGCATCAAACTCCCCCACATATAGTCATTTTCTTTCCCTTAAGAAAATCACTACATCTAATTAAAAGAGTATATATTTTAAAAAAAATGGAATTCAGTTAATCATAAATATAAATGATACAATCATAAGATAAAATTATAATAAGGTACAAAATAGTTTCCATTCATAAGATATTCTAATCATGCCTCATATACAATTTAATTTACTACTTTCATCCTCCTATAAACACGTGTTTTAACCTTTAAAAAATAAACAAGCCACTTGATGATCTACCTAAACAACAATATAATCAACACTCGAGATATTTTATATCAAAGTTATTCTTGGTCAATGATATATACACTATATCCAGAGGTTTTTAAGAAATCTAGTTCTCTTCTTCAGAAATTTGATTTACAAAAATATAAGGTCTTTTCCATAAGGATCAGATGTCTCTACAGCTAAGGTTTGGTATAAAAAGATGTGAAATATAACTCTAATGATTGAAAAAGGAGGCTAAATTCTTTAAATAAAAGTGCATGATATTCAAAATTAAGATGAGTGTAAAAGCATCCTAAAAAACACTTTTAAATGATTTCATCAACCCCATCTCCTTTAGTTAGGTAGGGTTCACAAACCAACAAGTGAGTATAAGGTTCCTTTGTCTGTATCTTATTTTATTTTATTTTATTTTATTAACAGATCAAAGATAACCTTTTAGAAATTCCACAAATAGGGGTTTGGAACCATTTTTTCCAAAATGATCAAGAGTCTCTCCCCCATACTTGATTTCATGAAAAATAAAGAAAATATGTCATCTAATTCCAATTCCTTCTCTTAAGATCAAGTGAATAATCATGGAAAATTATAAAAGAATTTGGGTAAGAAGGGAAATAATATTGTAATATGGATTCCTATAAAGTTTGTTCATGGTTTCTGGGGGCTTCATGAAGATCAAATGTACAGTAGGTCTTAAGATAAAAGGGGTTGAAACAATCTAATGCCTCAATCATATTAATGTAATTAAAAAATTCTTCTTTTTTTATAAAATTAAACTTGTAAATTTTTGTAGTTATGTATATTCTAATAATCTCTCATGAAAGAGGGTATTAAAAAGAATATGATGAAGGGTTTAGAATACCTATCAGGATTGGACAAAACAAATAAATAGACAATCAGTTCGTGACATGCATATAATTGATTATCCTAAACAATGTAATTATCCAAGGATCACAAGTTGCAATTTAAACTATATCATCATTCATTTTAAAACACTTTAAGAACCAAAATAAGTATTAAAATTTTAAAAAATTCCCACTTTTAGCTTTATTATTTAGAAATATTATTAACCAAAATTTCTTCCCATTTTCAAATATATCTTCCAATAATGATGTCTCGAAAATGATGATAAAGGAAAAAGACTAAGGTTTTCAAAAGACGCTCCCCCATACTTAATATCGCGCATGGTCCACCAAGTGCCTTATAAAGGTGGATAAGGGATTGTGGGGACACAATAGTGGACCAAAATTAGTGGAAGTAAGAAAAGAAAGAAATCAAGAAAGAAAAAAACAACAGAATATGTGGAAAAAAACAATACTACTCTCATGTCTAGATGAAGAAAGATGGGAAGTGGTGGATAAGTACAGCCCAAAGCATGAAAGAGTACCAGTGATGGTTGTGGAGAGATAACACTGCAAGCATACACAACGTACATAGGCACAATATATCACAAAAATATATATAATGGAAAACATGTGTCCAAAAACCAGTCAGGGGGTCACCTTAGAAGAGATATCATCTAGTACAGAAATAGCCAGGAGTGAAGTATTAGAAGCCGTAAAAACCAGAGGCATGGAATCTGAACTTGAAAGAGAAGTCACAAGAGTCAAATTCATAGGAGCTGGACTTGGTTGAGAAGGCTCAGCAACGATCCTTGGACTGGAAGTAGTAGTGGAAATAGCTGGGCCCGTAGTAGATATGAGAACTGAATCTGTGGCAAGTGCGGTAAATGGCAGTGGAGCTGTGGAAGAGGGTCTAGGATCCGAGGTAGGGGAAGGTGGTGGGGGTAGTGAAATACCATGATGATGAAGAAGAAGCCCCATTATCTAGTCAAGTTGATCCTGATGTTGATTGATATGAACCAAGTGTTGCTCTATTGCGGCTAGGTGGAGTGAAAAGGGGAGATAAAACAAGGGTGCAGAGGTAGGGTAAGTAGATGGAAAAGAAAAAAGGAAGGTCAGAAGAAGGGGTGGGGTAGGGAATCCAGAAGGGGTGGGGAAGGAGGAGCAGGTACATCGGCTGGGGCAGGAGGTTCGGTAGGTGGTCGGGGTGATTCTTGGGAAAGGACGTAAGCTCCCCCTACATCTAGATGAATCCCATGTGAATAATCATGAGAAATTCCATCCGATGGGGGGAACATAACTGTTCATGGAGAAGAGAAGTCTCAAAACCTTCGAGGTGGTGGGAAATGCGGGTGGCGTAAAACCCACTATTCAGGATTCCCTGACTTTTGGTAAACATGGCATGTAAATAGGAGGAGATTAGGTAAGGGAGGTCCAGGTATTCCTGCCAGATGACATAGGTGTGGAGCACCATGTCACTGCTGGTCACAACCCCTATATCCTCGTGGCAGGGGAAGAAGATGGAACTAAAGCACCGGTGGGTGAATCAGAGGATAGGGTCGATAATAACGGTACTCTTCTAGGAAGTGGGGGTGTATTGGTGGTCAGTACCAACAATATACCACCACATAAAAATGATCTTAGAGGGATTGGGGCGGGTCAGGGTGGAGACAGGGGTGGGGTTACGGGATGGGGATAGAAACGACACCCTCTTCCAAACTCAGTCATAGTAAGGGAGAAGGGTCGTCCCCCTAGCTTAAATCGGACCACCGAGACCGCATCACCAGGCGTGTCCCAGTACTCGGGCTCGTCGAACCCAAAGAGAGCAGCAATCTACAAAAATAAATCTCTAAAAATAGGATTGATGATCTGGAATATCGTGAGTAATAGTGTGTTCCCAAGGAGATGCTCTAACTCTCCCTAGATACCCAGCTATTGAGGGATGCTACTGTTGAGATGCTGGCTAATCAATGGGATTGGGAGATGAGAGAAACACATGAATCTATCGTGTGCCAAATTGGTAATGGGGAACACCATGTACGGGTACGGGACACCTACAGGGGCCAGCCCAGGTAGTACAGTGGTAGGGGCGGGCTCTGGGGGCGGAGCTGCTACAGTAGATGGAATCTGTAGTAGATGGAATACCGTTGGATGGGGTGGCCGATGATGGATCAGCTATGAAGGAGGAAGTATCAGGTGGTGTGGAAACTGGTGGGGAAGAAAGGGTAGTGCTCAGAGGCTCTGTGCTGGATGGTGGAGGTGCGGTAGTACTAGGGCCAGCATCGACCAAGGTGGTGTGTGGTGGAAGGATGACTAGCTGTTGATGTCGGTACATCAGATAGTTTGTATCTAGTGTTTAGGATTATGATCTGAAGAAAAGTGGGCCTCTCTCCCTTAGTAGTGGAGGTGGTCCACTTCCCATGCAAAGGGTCTCTATCTTCCATATCCTGAAAAAGAATGAAAAACTAAACAAAAGAAAAATAAAAGTAAAAGTAAAGAAGAAAATGTTATAAATTGAAAAATAAAGAGTACACGGAGTGTAGATCCAGAGTACACGGTGTGTAGTGGAAGTGGGTTAGCATCCCCTATTCTCTGGATAGACACGCCAAGTGAACATGGAAAAGTGTAGCCTACACGGCATGTACCGAATATACACAATGTGTACATGCAATGAGCTTCTAGTCGTGTGTTCTAAAGATACAGACACTGTCAGAGTAGAGCCAACAAAATAGTACACACCGTCTGAAGGGACTAGATGGCGTGTGTAAGAACAGAGTTCATATGGTCGTGTGAAGTGCTAGACACGGGCTGTACGAGAGAAATGGTATACATGGAATATACCAAATAGACACATCGTGTACAAGAACATGGTGTGTGTGGCTGTGTGAATAAGGTACTTGGGCACGATGTGGGCTTGTACACAGTGTCTACCAAACATACACACCATGTATTTTCATATTGTGAAGTATTCAGTGTGTACCCATGTACAGAAGTACATGGCATGTGTTCTTAAAATTGTGCATGTGTATCGCAGAAGCCGAATGCTCATCCAATCCACAAATCACCCTAAACACCTATGAAATCATGAAATAAAGGGTGTAGAAGGGCGTACCTAAACCAAAGATCACAATTCAGTACAAATCAGAATCCCAAACACCCGAAATCTATGGATTTGGGAATGGGGAGGCCGAGTGGCATGAGGGAGAAGAAACGGGGAGAGGGGGGTTCTGTGTGACATAGGCTATGTAGGGTGGGGAACTTATTTTATAGCCATGATACATGGTGTGTATCTATGACTTACATGCCGAGTACCACAATATTTTTTTTAATATGTTATATATATAGATATAAAAATATTTTAGTAAACTATATAATAATTTATGAATTAAAATAAAAGAAATATATATACACACATAATTTATCTAAAATAAAATTATACATGTAATGTATTAAGAAATGCACATCGTATGTTCTAAATGTGGAAAAATAGAAGTACAACCTTTGGTTTGGTGCTTGGGGCGAGATTCGAACTGGCGATTCGTCGTTCCGAACGGAATCACTCAACCACTGGAGCAAAGGTTGTACTACACTTCCTATTTATTCATTAAATTTATTTAATGTATATGTAATATACTACATGAGAGGAAAGGAATGCACGGTGTGTGGTTTTTAAGTATACAAAAAGGTATGATGCAGGAAGATTAGCCGAGTTCGAACCCGGGTCTTTTGGATCTGAGGCCAAGACTCTACCAATCTGCCAACTTCACTTGCATGTATTTTATTATGTTAAAAATACTTTCAGTTTAGTAATGAAAACACGCTACACATGACGTATATAAAAAGACATGTCATGTGGTTTTTTGAAATGGACAACTGATAGAAATGGGGTGGTTGTTGGGATTCAAACCTGGGTCTTTTGGAGTCGGGTTACGACCCTGTCCAACTGATATATCCCCGTCATGGGTTTTATTTTACGAAAATATATATATGTATATATATATATATAATATGAAAATACCACACACACCGTGTAAGAAAACAGGAATATTAAAAAGGAGTAACTCTGTGCTGAAGGTAGGTCGGGAGGGATTTGAACTAGTGACTGCTCAAATAAACTCCAGTGACCTTACCATTGGCATCGGCATCATCCCTATTTATTACTTAGTTAAATTATATATTTATAATAATAGATAAATGAAAAATAATAAGTACACATTGTGTGGATATGTGGTGCATGGTGTGTATCTGTTGGGTTGCCTCCTAGGAAGCGCCTTTATTTTAGTTCTTTAGCTCGTCCGAATTACCTATCCTTGCTTGATATGTATGTTGGATAGAGATCCCAGTGTGTCCTCAAAGTGATGGTAAATCTTCATTCATTTTCCATTCACCTTGAAAAGTTGTCCATCCTCTCAAAAAATTTCCACCTCTCCATGTTGGAATACTCTAATGACTCATAATGGTCTTGACCATCTTGACTTTAATTTCCCTGGGAATAATCGAACATGAGAGTTAAAAAAGAGTACTTAATCACTGGTTTGGAAAGTTTTTTGTGAAATCATGCAGTTGTGGATTGCTCATGTCTTCTCCATGTACATCTTGACGTTCTCATATGCCTTTAATCAGATTTCAGCAAGTTTCTACAGTTGGAACTTACGCTTCTCTTCAGCAGCCTTCAGATCATAATTCAAGGCCATGATGGCCCAGTAGGCTTTGAGCTCCAACTCTACTAGCAGATGGCATGGCATGAAATAGATGAGGAAGAATGCGTACATCCCTAGTGGTATTTTTAAAGAAGTCCTATATGCCCAAAAATCATCGTCTAACTTCTTGGACAATTTTTTTCCATGAGGTGTTCACTATTTTCTCAAGAATCGGCTTGATCTCACAGTTCGAGAGCTCTACTTGTCCACTGGTCTGGGGGTGATATGGAGTCCCCATATGATGCTTCACTTAGTACTTCAACAATACTCCTTTCATCAATGTGTTGTCGATGTGGGTTTCTATATCACTGATTAGTACACGGGGAATGTCGATCCTGCTAAAAATATGTTTCTTTAAAAAAACCTTTGACTACCTTGGTCGTGTCGAGTGTTGTAGCAGCAGCTTCCACCCATTTGGAGACGTAGTCGACGTAGACAAGGATTTAAGTGTTCCTGAAATATGGAGGGAATGGTCCCATGAAATCTATTCCCCAGACATCAAATATCTCGACCTCCATGATGGGGTGTTGGGGAATCTCATCATGAAATCCTACATTACATATTTTCTAGCATCGTTTGCAATAAGAAACAAAGGCTTAGTAATCTCTATGAATGGTGGGACAAAAAACCAGACTACAAGATCTTTTCTATTGTACGGTCAGGCCCATGATGTTCCCCAATTGGAGAGGTGTGACAGAATTCTAGGACTCCCTAAACTTTAGTTTTTGGGATGCAATAATGGATCACCACATCTCCATAGGATTGGAACAGAAGAGTGTCTTCCCAGAAGTACCTCTTGACATTAGAGAGAAATCTATTCCTTTGCTGGATGGAGAGGTTAGGGTGAATGGAACCTATAACCAGAAAATTAGCAATATCATCATACCAAGGTCTAGGTGTTTCATTGACTAAAAAGAGGTTCTCATTAGTTAAATCCACCCTGATCTCTCGATCTTCCTCCTTCTCCAAATGAGGTAGCTCCAGGCAAGAGATATGATCAACAACAACATTATCGCATCCTTTTTGTCTCAGATCTCGAGATAAAATTATTGTAGGAGGATTACCCATTAGATCAATCATGGATTTGAATATTTCTTGTTCAGTAGGTATATTAGTGCTACATGGTCAGTCTAAACAATAACTTTAGTTAGCACTAAGTAAGAACGGAACCTTTCAAATGAAAACACCACTGACATCATCTTCTTTTCTATGGTGGTGTAGTTCATCTATGCCTCATTGAGCGTCCTGATGTAATAATAGATAGGTCCAGAAATTTAGTCAATCCACTGGCCTAAGACTACTCCCACTGCGTAGTCACTGGCATCACACATCACTTTAAATTGTTCCTCACAATTGGGAGAAACCATTACTAAGGCTTCCACCAGGCGTTGCTTCAAGTTCTTAAAAGTTATGGTGCATGTCTCGTCAAACTCAAATACAGCATCCTTGGTCAGAAGGTTAGTGAGGGGCTAGTCTATCCTTGAGAATTCATGGAAAAACTGCCTGTAGAAACCTGCATGCCTGAGGATGCTTTGGATGACTCTGATGAAAGTCGGAATAGAAAGTCATGAAATGAATTCTATCTTTTTCGAGTCCACCTCTATCGCCTACTCAGAGATTTTTTGGCCAAGGACGATGCCACTTTGCACCATGAAATGAAACTTTTCCCAGTTCCAAACCAGGTTAGTGTTCTCGCAAAATTCCAGAACTAGCTCTAGGTTCCACAAGCAAGTGGTTAATTATTTTTCGTAAACAGAAAAATCATCCATGAATATCTCTAGGATTTGTTACTCCATGACATAGAAGATTTCCAGAATATAGTGAAAGAAGGTGGGGGTCGTAGAACATTCTAAAGTACATCATCTGGTAAGAAAACATACCATAGGGGCAAGTAAATGTTCTCTTATCTTGATCCTCTGGAGCAATGGAAATCAAATTGTAGCTGGAATAGCCATCCAAGATGCAGTAATTGTTATACCCTGCTAGTCTCTCTATCATTTGATCCATGAAGGGTAGGGGAAACAATCTTTCCTCATGGATTCATTCAGCTTCTTGTAGTCCACACAATCTCTCCAGCCCGTGACAGTGCTTGTGGGGATGAGCTCATTCTTATCATTTGAAATCACAGTGATACCCCCTTTTTGGGTACCACTTATAGGGGACTCGCCCACAGACTATAAGAGATGGAATAAATGATTCCTACATCCAACAAATTAATTACCTCATTTTTCAAAACTTCCTTAATGGGGGTTCAGGTGTCATTGTGGTTGTCGATATTGCTTCACACCTTCTTCAAGCAGCACCTTGTGGGTGAAAATGGTAGGGTCGGTGCCTTTCAAATCTGCAACTATCCACCCAATTGCTTTCTTGCACTGTTTCAAAACCTTTCGAAGTGCATCCTCCTTCTCCTGTGACAGTGCCTCACTATGTATGAAATGAAATGTTTGACTGTTTCCAAAATACTCGTACTTAAAAGAAGATAGAAGCGGCTTCAGTTCGAGTTTAGGTGCCTTTAGAATTTAAGGTACGAGTGGTTTCACTTTTTCCTGCTCCAAAATATCGAGTATAACTGCATGTTTCCAGTAGTGGCCGCCCTGGGCTTCTAGGAATTGTAGGTCTTCTGGTGATTCATCTAGTTGAATGTCTGGAATAACCACGTTTTATGAGGTAAAAGAACATACCAGATCATCCCGTTCTCTGAAAAAGTGATCATCCACGGTGGTCACTACATAATATCCCTCATGCTCTGACAATGATGCATGCTTGACAGCTTTGAGGACATTTAAGGATACTCTCTCATCTCCAACCTAGAAAATTACCTCCCCCTGGTGCATATCGATCAATACCTTTACAATTTCCAAGAAAGGCCATCCCAAAATGAGAGATTCCTATTAGTCTTCCTCCATTTCGAGGATGATGAAATATGTGGGGAGAATCAGCCTACCCACCTTGACCAGCACATCCTCTAATAGCCCCTTCGTATATTTGATGAATCGGTCTGCAAGATGAAGGGATACTCAAGTAGGCTCCAGATCTATGAGCCCTAGTTTCTTAAAAACTCTAAGGGGCATGAGGTTGAAACTGGTCCTTAAGTCGTAGAGGGCCTTCCCAAACTGACATGGTCCAATAGTGCATGGTATAGTAAAGCTACCTAGATCCTAGAGTTTGGGAAGAATTGAATGCTCAACGACTGCTAAAAACTCCTTATTCATTGAAATGGTGCCCAAATCCTCTATATTTCTTTTGTTGGAGATGATCTCCTTCATGAATTTGGAATAAGTTGGCATCTTCTTCAGTGCCTATTCAAATGGAATATTGATGTGCATCTTCTTGAACACATCTATGAATTTGCAGAACTCGTGGTCTAGCTTTCTCTACTTCATCCTCTCTGTGAAGTGTAAGGTAGGCTCGACAGTTTTGAAAACCTCCTTTAATTTACTTTTTGAAGCCTCCTTCAGTGGGCTTTTAGATGAGGAGGGGTCTGTAACTATACCATAGTCATCATAAGGGACTGTATGTGTACCTAGCTATGCTGGTTGGTTCTATTGTAGCTCCCTTCTAATCCATAGTGTGACGGCATGGGCCTCCTCCCTTGGGTTCTTCTCAGTGTTACCTGGTAGTGTACTGGGTTGCCTCCCGAAGAGTTGGTTGGAAGCTGGCCAACTTGGTTCTCCAGGCCTCTAATGGAAGCCTCCTAATTCTGGAATCTTGTCTTAGCAGTAGACATAAATTTGTTCATGAGATCCTCTAACCTTGAGGTATTCTCTTGCTGAGGTGGTTGTGCAGCAGGTGGAGGTGGTGGCTTTTACGGCTACAGCGGGTGGGGGTTTTGATACACTTGCTGCTAATAAGATCCATGCTGAGGCTATTGTTGCCTTGGGTACTAGTTCTAATAAGGAGTCTAACTATAGTCAGGGAGTCGGTGGGGTAGAGGATTCTGCTGTTGTTGGCCCCATCCTATGTTCTATTGATCACGCCATGTCGGGTTCTGGAACTATTGTTACTGTTTTGGCCCTCGATTTTGGGCCACATAGCCCACCTCACTCATCAAAAGGCCGCTTGAAGAACCCAAGAATTCTCCCATGATGTGGTTATCAACACACTTTCTGCACGTCGGATGGTTTTCTGCATGTACTTAGGATGCACCCTTCAGATTGAGCGCGTCAATCTTTTGGGACACAACATCCAACTGGGAATCTAGCATAATTGTGGCTCAATATTATGCATACATGGTTTCTGGGTTCCCCGCTCAGAATACCACTCATAGATGTCGGTAGATGTGTCTTCTAGTAGTTCGAAAATCTCTTTAGGAGACTTCCTCATTACTGTACCCCCAGCAGAAGAATCCACCACGGACTATGTATTCATCGTCAGTCCTCTGTAAAAGGTTTGGACTTTCATCCAAAGTGCGAGTCCATGGTGTGGGTATTTTCACAACATCTCTTTAAAGCACTCCCATTATTCATACAATGACTCCGAGTTGTGATGCTAGAAGTTGTGTATTTCGTTCCATAGAGTCACCATCTTTGAGGGTAGGATGTATTTCGACAGGAACGCCTGGGCTAGTTCCTCCCAGGTGAGGATATATCATTTTGAAAAACCATTAATTTAGTCTTTCATCTTATCCCTTAGAGGGAAGGGAAAGAGGCGAAGGCAAATGGCATCCATGGACACTCCGCGGTAGTGGAACATGTCATAGACCTCCATAAAATTAGATAGATGGGCATTGGGGTCCTCGCTGTGCAGGCTACCAAACTGAAATGTTTTCTTGATTAGCTATTTAATGGCAGGATTTATCTCAAAGTGTTGGGCATGTATCAGGGGACGGATGATGGTCGTGTTAGCTCCGTGAATAGAGGGAAGAACATACTCTATAAGAGTACAGTGTAGAGGTAGCTTCTGAGGAAGTGGAGCCAAAATGTATTGTTTTTCCTGAGGGGAAAATTATAGCCCTTGACTTGGCTGTAAAAATGCCATCCACTCTGGTTGGAACTGTTGGAGCTGCTGCGAGCCATACCCTGGAGTAAGTGGAGCTTGCTGGTTCTGGTTTTCATCCAGACCAAATGAATATCCAGTTCCTTAGATGAAGACTGGATTTCCTTCTTCGTTTTGCAACATTATATTATTTTGGTTGTGCTCATCCATGATTGATTGCTGGTGCCTTAAGAGTTTTCATTCGATTTCTGGGTCAACTAGGGAAAACCCCAATGACTCAATGTTCTTTGAATGACTGAGGTGTCCATTCATACATTTATGGACCTACACAATACTAAACACAACAACTGTAAATGAGGAAGAAGAAATATATACTAAAATGATATTAAAAAATAGATTTATAAGAATTTATTATTATTTTTTCCACTAAAATTTGATACAAAATTAATTAAAAAAAGGAAAAAATTAACTTTTTACCTCCATAACAACGGCGCAAAAATTTGGAGAGTTTTTTTTACCGAAGGTATGTTATTGTTATCCCAAATTGTTTTACGGTAATGAGTACAGTACCAGTAAGGGGTCGATCCACAGGGAACAAGAAGTTATTTTTTTCTTTCTTATCTGGTTTGTATTCTCATCTTAGTGAAGTGAACTGAATTTAGAGTCTATTTTTTTAATTTTTTTATAAAAAGGAAATTGGATTTAAATTTCATTAGAAAATTACCTAACAGCTAAAGGAAAATACAGGGAAGTGGTTTTGATGCAAATATAGAAGAAAATGCATTGGGATGTGGATTCTTAAGAGGTTTTTAATTAAATACATTGCTTATGGGGTTATGTTGTTCATAATAATCCAACACTCTGGGTTTCAAATTGTAAAAAAGTTTCCTTGGTCTGGTAAACATATGTGTTGAGATGAGGAAACTGACTCCTTGGTCTGGTAGTCAGTGTTTCATAGTTATTTATTTTTCTTATTCCATTTTTGATTTGATGAATACTTTCAATGATCATGAAAGTATTCATCACTATTCTTCTTTTCAGTCCCTGCAAATTCTTCCATTGGTCTAGCTCAGAATATTTAGTGATAAAATGAGATAATTAATGAAGAATAAGAAGAGATTAACATAACAAACACATTCATAACAAATAATCTAAATTACAATTAATTCATCACCCATAACCCCAACACACTAGGTATTTCGTTACACATAGAATAAAAGATAAAAATAGAACCCTCGATGCCTGATGTGATCATCACAGAAACTTCGAGGGGAAATTGGATATTTGGTAGAATGGTAGAATGGAAATGAAATTGAATGATGATAGCACGGTAGTAGAGATTCATTCCTTTGGACCTTCACCCCACGTCTCTCTCTCTAAACTAGAGGATAAGGCCTCTATTTATAGAAAATAAAAGTACATAGCGTGTGGAAAAAGTACACGTCATGTACTTTTGTCAACGTGCTTCTGTCATCTTTTTCTCCACTAGTAGGTGGCCTAACTCACAGTTTTTGACTTGGAACACCGTTCCACCTAGTAGGTGGGTATAAATGGCATGTAGAACCACCATACACAGCGTGTAATCTCTTTTATCAACCACTAACCACTTCTATAAGGGAATACATGGTGTATAGATGATGTACAAAGCGTGTCAACGTCATCCGGCCACATGGGCATGTAGACTTCTTCTGAAAAACCAACTACTTCTAGAATACTATACACAGTGTGTAGTTTTCGTACACGGTGTGTACATGCTTCAAGTAACTTTGGAATATAATTGTCCAAGCCAATCCATGTCTGAGTCTGACTTTACACGGTGTATATATATGTACATTTTGTGTAGTTGTAAATTTTGCTCAGTTTTTTCCTTGTTTGTGTGTTTGTCAGAAAATCACCTGAAAATGAATAGGATCACCAAAATCACAGTATTTTTCTACTAAGTAGTAGGTTTTTTCTAAAGAAAAATTCTTATTTTCAATAAAGTATGTGGAAATGTATACAAAAATTGGGTGCATCAATTACCACGATCATTACTGCTCTACTAGCACTACTGATGATCATGGATTGGGCTACCATGACCATGACCTCCTCTTCGGCCAGACTTGCTGGTGCTACTCCAAATCTCTTCCAGATGTGGTGCAAATGATCTCGCTCTGTAAGGTGGAGCTAAAGCTAATATGTTTCCACTCGATGCAGGTGGAATGGTCCTGAAAAATCGCTGAAGATGACCCATAATGCCACAGTCTCGGCACTCCACAGGGTCTCTCTCACACTGGGGCTTCTTATTCCATGGTTACCTACACTGATGACACACCATAGAGCTATCAAACTAAATACTCTAGATGCCACTTCCCTAAATAAAAACCTTTAGGGAATGTTTCCTACCACCAAAAGAACTACTAGCCTACCTCGGCACTGACCCTTTAAACCCAGTACTTGTGACGTCCCTTAGTTACACTTAGTGATAAGTTCCTAACTGAATATTTCTGAAATGTTAGGAATTAGAAAGACATTCACCAAAGTTTCTATGGCATACTAGATCCCATCCTCAAAAATTCTAGCACGTGAATACAAATCACAAACTAAAATAAGTGAAAAGCATTGTAAATCCATGAAAGGTGATGAATATTCATTAATTGACATAGAAAACTTCTTGATATTCATGAACTATATGGATTTTTCATCTCTCAGTGACTAAGGAATGAACTGATCATATAAGGCAGTCTGGAAGTCAACCCTTCACATGCCCTGATGACGTCTGGCCTGGGTAACAACATTCCAGCAATGCTTGGTCAAATCTCGAATCCTATATATAGCAAGCATGGATCTTCACTCTGTAGGTGTTTCCATATATTCAAATATTTAAAAAATGGCCAATATTCAAGACTCAACCACCTGAGATCCTCCATCCCCTGAAAAATTAGGAGGATGCTGCTACAGGAACTCACAGGTCAGATCGTCCATTGTAGGTGAAACTTGTGGGGCACCTTGCATGGACTGCATCAGGTGTAGGAAACTATCACGGACATGGGAATTAATATATGGATTAGGTATAGGAGGCGGTGCCTCAAGTGGCACTCTTATAAGTAAGACAGGCGGCTCTGGTCCCACCATGTCTAAAGCATGGTTGTCACTACTCTCCTGGTGAACGAGACAAGGATGTCATGTGGCATTGGTCTACAAATTCCATGCACACGCCTTACAAAAATCATATAAGTAAAAGATATTGCATCACTAATGGAAACAAAATGTAAGAAACTCACTACCCAAGTAATACAACCCAAACTACCTACTTAGACGACTATGTATTGGTAAGTGATCAAGTAAAGTTTCGTGTCATTTTACAGTTAATTTCTAGGTTCGCTCCTTTACCATTCATAAACATGACAAGGCAGGATAAGGATGTGAAACCAATTCATTTTAGGTTTTAGGACTCACCTTATAATGGATAGTCATTTCTGGTGAATCAGTTCCATACACCTATCACCAGAAATGGAACCCATTTACTTATATCATAGTGTTTTGACTCGATAAATTACTCATCCCATCCCATGAGGTCTCATACAAATCATGAATTGAGACAATAAATCACTAAATCGAATCCAATGTAATACAATTACAAGCAACTATCACAACATCTCTGATAAATTACATGCATTTTAAGAAATGAAAAGTAGTGAAATACTCTTATATGGCATAGAAATATGAATGACATGTGAATTTTAGGTGCCTATAATGATGCATGTTACAATATTCATTTCCCTCATATCATCGGTCTAAGGATGAAATAAATTCTCAAATAGAGTAATAATCAACAACACCACATGACATGTGTTTTACCCAACAGTGAAATAATATCAAATGTAATAGGAAAAAATAGAACATCAATTTCATTTTGGGTAACATAGATTTTTCCATGAACATGGGTTCATGGTGCCCAAGCTTGATTGGATGCTGGAAGAATGATATCTCATGATCCCTAGATTGGGCCTTCAAAAATCTCCAAATGGGTGAATATTGAGGAAAATCCTACTGGTTCTCAGATTCGGAGGAATAGGAAGGATTAATAGATCATTAAGGGAATTTTGGAAATTTTACATAGCTTTTTATCCTCTATATGGTTTTTTCACACGGTTTTTCAAACCGTGCACAAACCATGCGAGGAGGTTCTTCCCGAAAAGTATTCCTCTATATGGTTTGATCAAACCATGTGCCATCCATGCACAGTTACCTTGGAAAAAGGTTTGTTTGCTCAGTTAGGATGTATGGTCATGCGACAACTGTGAGAGGTGCCACTATCTAAAAAACACCATCTGCACGGTTTCATCAAAATCGTGTGCATAGTCATTTTTCTCCAAAAATTTGGGTTCCAGGATCCGGAAAAGCCCCAGACACCACTATAAACATTACTAACTCCTTAGGAATCCATATTAAGTCCAAGGTAAGGATTTATACTGAAAATTAAAGGCTCCATACCTGAGTCAAATACCAGGTTCTTACAACCCATGGGTTTTTTCTCATCTCCATTTCCATGGGTTCTAAGGAAATTGGTGTATATTATTCTTTATTTGTGGTATAAGTAATCTGAAATACAACCATATTTTGATCCTTAGAATAGCTCACATTTTTATTTTCTTGTATAGTTTTTTCTTTCATATTTAGGATTTAACTAATAATATTATTATCTTAAATGTTATTTAAAACTATATTACCTAGATTTTATAAGAGTTTTAAAATGAAAAATGGTATATATTTACAATGATGTGATATAGAAACTAATTTAATAGTGATTTTATTGTGTTTTCATTGAAATTAGAATAATGAGATTATTTGTAGGGATACCTGATATGGTTTACCTTGGTGGGATCCTATTGATCTTATCTAACTCAAACTCTTTGGAACCCGTAAATTGTGTATAGACCAAGTTATATCATTTCATAAAGGTAATTTCAAGGTAATGAAGTGAGTTCAATATGTTTCTATCAACTATGTTTAGGTATTTGGTTGTGAGATGTTGGGAGATTACCCATATATATATATTATATTATTCCTTTGGTTTTTTTGTGATATAAACCATTCTATTTTTATTTGGATTTCAAGTTGTATTCATAAAATTGTTTTCCTTTTGGGGTTATATATTTAATATTCTACTTTTTATTTACCTTTTCCTTTAAATTTTTATAAAAATTCATTTTATATTTATCATGTTGTGAAAAATCATTTCTTACGATTGTTCTTCAATGCTCGAGTGAAACTTTCTAGAATGTATAGATTGGGAATTCAAACAGGTATGTGGATAATTTGTTTTTTTAAATGATTATATGGGTTTAATAGGTTATATTATTATAAAACTATTTATATATATGACTTTATTTAATAAAAAAACATTTATTTAGTTTACTAGGGAAATGGGAAACAAATAGTGGGTGAGATCAAATTCTCAGTGAATGAAATATTCTAAAAGAATCATATGGGTTTGAACAAAATCATTTGAGTAAATAAGATCATGGGATAAAAATATGACTACAAGGATAACTAAAAATTAAATACTATTCAAAAGTCTTGATAAAAGTAAATATAACCTAAAATGATCTAACATGTATCATGGAATTAGTGCGTGTAAACATGAGACACAAAATATGATCCATTGAGCACAACATATGAATATATGATAAATGAGGGGAACAAAAATAAAAGTAACAATATTAAATTGAGGATCATTCATTAGATCCTATTTCTCATAGTGTATTAGGTATCACAACTTTTTTCCTGTAGTGGATTAGGAATTACATCCAATTTCTCATTGATTATTGAGAATCATTACTAATTTCACAATATTATTTAATGAGATATAAAGATATACTAATGATTTGGAGTTTTATATAATACCCACTCATCACATATTTATATTTAAACACATGTGACACACATTTAGTCATTCATACATCATATCATGAGAACATTTAAATAAAAAATGGGGTTTATATATTCTTTCAAGATATACCACATTACATGACAAAAAATGTTAAAACAAATGATACTATAATCCAAACATGAAAAGGGAGTGCATGATAATTTAATTTATTGGGAAATTCACGAATCATAATCTGAATGGGGATAGATCATCAATAAGAAGATATTAAAATGGATTTTAAATAAATTAATGCATATTCAATTGGATTTTGAAAAATGGTTGTGACAAATTGCATGTCAATTATCAAAACCGCTTAAATACAGTTAAAACATAGACACAAAAAAACTATAATTATAAAATTATTATAATTTTATAATCCTAAAAACAAATTAAATTAAATGAAATAAATGTGTAGTGGATGATAAAAAATTTCAATTGAAAATTAAATTCTTTTATTATTTTAATATAGATTATTGTGAACCCACATCGTTAAAAATGAAAAAAACCCATGATATAATAATAGATCATGATATATGAAAATTACATGAGTAAACATAAATTTTTTTATAATTATTAAAATTTATCATTTTGATAAATAAATCATGGATATGGATAGAAAAGATCTTATAAAAGTAGTAGGAATTTTTATAAACAATATATCATTTTTAAAAAGGTGGATACTATTAAATGTGGGATATTTTTAATATAAAATATAAATTATGAATATTAAAAGTTATATAATAATACAATATAGTGAATTGGTATCATAAATATCATTAAATTAATTAGTCATTGAAAATAACTCATGACTCAATGAAGTAAAATTTGAGTCGATGAGTCCCTTATTCCATTTAAAACATAAAAATAAAAAATAAAAATAAAATAAATAAGTAAATGATAATTAAAAATCATGAATGTAAATATAATTATTACATATTATTTAAATAGTAATAAATTCAAGACTTAAAAGAAAATGGGTTCATCAATTGGTATATGTCTCAATTTTTGATATTTGAGACGAGGAAACCCTTACCTAAATTCATGAATCACATGGCCAGTGAATCCAACTTATAAATTACTAAATACTAAATTATTAAATATTTTATTTCAAAAAAATTCAAATATAATTTATTTCTTTATACTTGTGAATATTATTTATAATAATTTTATTAAGACATCATGTTTGTTCCTATAATCTCTACATTGATTTTTTCAGGTTTCTAGGGTCATGTCTATTTTCTTATAGTTATAGATGTTATTATAAAATGAAACCCTAATGAGAGAATTAAAAAACCATTTTAATACAATTATATATTTTTTTATGTCCCAAAATATTCATATTTTTTAGGTATTCATAGTTCAATGAGTATAAATGTTATTATTTAATTAAATGTTAATCTAGATTGTTTTACCGTACCTTATGAACTAAATTTTTTTATTTTGATTTTTTATTATTATTAATTTTAGGAAAATAATATGTGGTAAATATTAATTATTATATTAATATTTAACAATAAAATTTAATCTAAAACTATCCATGAATGTGTTTATGAAATAATAAACACACCATTCATTGAGGTGGTAGTCTACATATACTCATGTGTGAAATTTTTAATTTTTTATAAATTTGAGGGAGGTAGAAAATGATAATTACTTTAACCTAATAAAATTTCAGTATCATTGTGATATATATAAGATATATAATTTTTTCATAAATTTGGATAAGAAAATATAGTAAATGACTAAAATTATTCAGTTGGTAACATTACCTCTTCCTTTACATGTTTTCTCTTAAACAACACATTATGGAATGTTGGATTGATATTTTGGGAAGATACAACATATTGTTTATTTATAGCAGTTATGGGAATTACTTTGGTTTGAAATTTTAATACCTTTTCTCTATTTATTTGTGGATATGTAGGGTGAAAATTTTCCCATTTATAAGTTATATGGGTATAAGCCTTACTAAAATTAAGATCTTTAAAATATTAAAAATTACATTTTTTAGTCATGTTGAACCAAAAATGAAATATTAAAATATAATGTCTAGAGTGGTATAAATGAAATGAACATATCATTTTGGGGAATGTATTAGTCATCATGATATCCTTATCTATTTGGATCACACTTTTCTATACCCTCTTAAACCTTACCGTAGTGCCAAATATTCAAAGCAGTAAAATATTTTAATGAAAAAAAAGTATATTAAATTTGTTATCTAATATTGATTATAACTATTATAATTATGGAATAAATTTTACATGTATCAATTTATATTTGTGGTAATAATTAATTTGTTAAAATTATTCAAAATAAAACCCAAAATGTTTTTTCTAGAAACCTTTTTAATCATAAAAATGAATTTACAAAAAAATATTAAATAGAATTTATTTTTTAAAATATATTTTTTCCATTAAAAATTAATATAAATTTATTTCAATTTATAAAAAATCCATAATATAATGTAACATTTCATTTTAGCAAAAAAATAATGGATCAAAAACATTATTATAATAAAATAACATTATCATTCCAAAATGATAAACTTAAATTTATATTCCAAATATTTTATTCTAAAATACATTATTTAACGCTAATGAATAAATTATTTTTCATATATTTTGTTTTTATATCATTATTATGTCATAAAATTGATGGTATTAGTAAAATTGTACATTTTACTATTCACATAAAAATATTCTTTTTTAGAAAAATCTAGAAAATTGATACATAAATAATATTGAAATGGTAAATAAGGGGATTATGTTAAGTTTGAAATATTAATATTCTAAATTATAGGAATTAAAAAATTAAATGGCTGAAAAATAATGAAATGTTCTCATTATAGAAAAGGTGCATTTTCAAATATCATTTATTCATATTATTAAATAATTCTAAATACTAATTATTATAGTCATGATATATTATTCATATAAATATTTCAATGATACATCATTTAACAATATTTTTTATTCATAAAATGAATCAACATATCACCTAAAATGAATTTTTAAGATGCATTGCATGCTAAAGAATAATATTGCATTATTAGTCATTTAGTTACACAAATTTAATTGTATCAAAAAAATGGTACTCAAATTAACAATGATATTTCTCTATAAATTAATTAAATAATTATGTTTCCGATATTTATGCCTTCTAATTCAACCACGACATTATTCAAGTCACCTTTATAAATTAAACTTTTATCATCATTAAATGAATCATTGTTTTTTTTAGTTTAGTGATGTGTGGGGAGAAATCTATTCAATATAGTATTTCATTAGAGGGAAAATATACTAAAATCCCAAGTAATTAAATATAATGTATTTTTTAATAAATGTATACAACTAATCCATGACTTCATTATATTTTTAAGTATCATACTTCATATAAAGTAAAATTGTAGATTGGATAACAACACCATCAGATGTTCCTTCTAAATAATATATATGGAAATTATGTCGATAATTTTTCACAATCTCATTTAAAGTACATTATTAACATCATCTATCGTTTACACTTGAAAAACTATTTTATTTGAGGAATATTCATCGATTTTAAATTTATTAGGTAAATAGGTAGGATTTTTTTCATTAAGGATAGCATATCTTGATTCACTTACTATATTAATATCTACTAAATCATTACATTATATAACAATAAATCAAAAGGGGTTAAAATTTTATTCATATCCTTGATGTATGAAATTAGTAACAATATAAACTATCATTTCATGTTTACGTTCATGTAATAATTTAATCAAATGAAAACCCCTTACCATTATATAATTATGATTTATTTTCCTATGATTTCATAATTAATATAGTTTCATAAATTTACTTTTTAGGTAACCCCTATTTTGGTCTTGATGCATGGATAATAATTCATCTCAACAAAAACCTCATGTTATTTCTAAAATATAAATAATGTAATTTACTATTTTCATTAATTTTTTGTTGTTTCATTTGTTTCTTTATTCCATTGAGGTGTACAAGGAACCTTTACATTAGGTATAATCCCTTAAGATTTACAAAACAGGTTCTATAACATTTTCCATCCCTATCAGATATAAAAAATTTAATTATAACAACAATTTTGAATTAAAATTAATATATATATATATATAATACTTATAACCATATATTTTTAATTTAAAATATGGAAATGTTAAAATCATAACAATCATAAATTTTTGATAAAAATTAATAAATAATGCATATAGTTTATACATCATTAAATACACATAAATCATAATTTTTTAAATAGTTATTTTATAAATAAAAAATTATAAAAAATATAGAAAGAAAACATTTTCATTTAATTCAAATAATCAATAATAAAGAGTCTTTTATCAGAAATGGTCTAACCCCTGGTCTCAATAAAATTATCTACCTTAAATAAATGTATTTTGTGTCCAACGGGATTCCCAAAACCATGCTCCAATTAAAATTATACATATAGAAGATATAATTTATAGTAGAGTACTTTTATTTTTAGAACCTAGATCAACCACTCAATTCCATTATGCATTTTTTCTTACTGAGCTCCCTATGTAGAATAATTTCACATCGCTGATTAATTCAATCCTCTATAATTGTATTTTTTTTCAAAATAATCCATGTGACTCATATTAAATACCCAATAAAGAAATATACACATTAACATTATAATAATTTATCTTGGTAGTATTTTTATTATTATGAGTGGGTTTTCCATTTTTCTTCTTATAAATATCATATTCCATCATGAATTTTAACAATATACCATAGAAGTGTCATGTACCTTTATTATTCATCAATTCTACCTTCCCATTTTATGTATTGATTGTAAATTCATAGACCTTTGATAAATATAAATGGACAACTCCCTCTTCTATAAATACATTTATTCTATCATCAAGATGTTTATTTTTCTCACCATAAATTTGAAATTCCACATAAATTTTAATATAGTTAAGAAAATAATTTATAGGAATATGTTAATTATAATGATATAATGAATGATTAACAGTATTCACTTGAGGGATATTTCATGAGATAGATATAAGAACTGTTGAATAATAGATTTTTCATTTTGTTTTACAATATGTTTATATGATAGGTTATATTAAATAAATCAATTTAATGATACATCTATCATCTAGTATTGTGTCTAAAAAAATATATAGTACATGGAACATGTATAATTTATTGTCAATAGATATGTGTTTCATAAATAATTTATCCCAAGTTTAATTTTTTATTATATTTATTTTATAAATATTAATTTGATCATCATATATTCAATTTTTTATATATAAAAAATATATGAGATCACTATATAATAATTATTTCTTTGTTTGAGATACAGTGCGTGTATATTCTTTGGATTTGTATGATTTGGAGTAAAAATATTTTTCATGATTCTATAAGTTGTAATCAGGTTGATCATCCTATTTCCAAATAATTTCAAACTATTTCTATAAATTTTCTCAAATTACTTCATTTTTATGTCCCTCTACAATCCCATATTTTTAAAGATTACTATTCTTATTTCTTGGGATATATGTTGATAATATATTATACAGCTCAGTTGAAAAGGCATGTTATGATTTTTTTCACCACTAGAGTATATTCTACCCCCACGAAATTAGTAATACTATCTGTTTAAAATGAATCCCCTTTAGTATAAAATTGTGTCTCATTACATGGAATGATTAACTAGTGTTGAGAATCCCTTGATAAAATGTAACAAACTGAATCTAGTCGCCATCAAAACCAACACCAAACCCAACCTGTGTCAAGACCCAAAGAGAATTATTGATCCCCATAGGCAGGAATAGTTGTCCGAGTATCATAAAATGTATTTTGGGAATTATTTACCGAAGTTTATAAGAATGAAATAACAAAGAAATCCAATATAACAAATCTGGATTTTTCAAAAGAAACCCTATTTTATAAAAATTAAGAATTTAATTACATAATTCAATAAAATTATAAATGACTATAACAAATGATGAAACCCAAAATGGACAGCCCAATAACCTCCCCATGGAAAGATGCACCACCCTCCAGCCATCTCTACAACACAGCATCATAAAGGATCGTTGAAAACCCGAACCACAGGCACTAAAACCTCTACCCAAACCTGTGACAAAATAACCATATCTACTTACTACCAAGGGTGTAAGTATGGTGCGAGAAAAATCATAGTAGGATTCCACCACAAAAGGATTCAATTTTATAAAAATTCAAATATGAAAAATATTGAATGTTTTCATAAACATGAGAAGCTATTAAGAATTTTAAAGAGATGTAACTTTAAATAAAAATAGTTTTCAAGTGGTATACCTTAAATGATCAAAAATTTTAAAATATAATTACAAGATATAAACATTTTCAAACAAATATTCCTTATATCGATGGTAAGAAAAAAGTATCTAATGAGCACAAGAAATGGGAAATAACCCCTAGGTACTAGCCCACTATAGGTCCCAGGTACCTCGTATCTCAGTGAAAGTAACCATACAGATATATGTTCTCCTGCACACAATCCACTAGTAGGGATCATACCCATAACCTAGTGGTCCCCCAATATAATCATAATAATCATCATAGTTTATTTAGTTTGGTCATCGTCAAACTTGCTCCGTGAAACTGGGGAAAACCCCACAGGATCCCTAGCATACTAGTACACGTTCACCCACCTTGATACCCGGTTTTTCCCTCTCGTGCTCAAAAAAGTTTTACAATCCATGAAATACCATATTAATATTCAAATACCATTTCCAAATCACACACACACAAAACATCCCATGAATATGTTACATAATCCCCTTTCTCATTCAAAATCATTTTTAAATCATACTCACACCCAAAACAACCCGCAACATGTTTCATATCATTTTCACAATTCAGTAATTCCTTTAAGAAATTTTATGAAACTTTTCCAATATGGTAAACATCACATGATTTCCCTTTCACAACAATGTGGAACATTTTCAAAACATACACCCACCCAAATAGTACAGAAAATTCCTCTTCAAAATTTTTGTAACTCAATAACCCATTTACAATTTTTATAAAACACTTTCAAGAAGCACAACAAGGTTTTTCACTTAAAACCCATTCAAAAACCCCCCTTTTGAGGACAAAATAACACTAAATCATTTCCTAAACATAATTTTCAGCACCTTTCAACCACTAATAAATCAGTTTTATATTTTATAAAACTACCACAAAATATATCAAATGATTTACATTTGAAAAATACACAACTTCAAGAAAAAATGTACTTTAATACTAAATGCTTGACTAATGCTTCCAAAAATTGTTTTTTCACTACAAAAAACATATTAGGAACGTGATAAATTAATAAATAAATCATGATAACTCATCAGTAATTTCTTACACATTTAATTACATTCCTTTTGATTCAAAACACCCAATTTATTGTATGAAACTTGAACCACAACACCGCCGCACCACGGGGGAGTGAAATCTAACCTAAACCCAAAGATTTGACCAAAAAACAAATAAAAACCTAGGTATGAACCCTCACTTCTGGATATTAATAACTTCAAGAAAACATGGATGAAACCCTATGCAAAAGGAATAAACCCTAAGCAAATGGGAGGTGGAAGGAAGGAAACCCACTTACATAAGGGATCTTGAAGAAATCGGTCCAAATCCACCAATAGTTGAATCTGGAAGTAGACAAAATAGGTAGGTAGGCTCTAATAAGTATTTTTAGGTCAAATGGGGACTTAAATGTGGGAAAAGAGTAAAAATTCAAGGAGTTTTGAGAGAAACATTTTACCTCTTCAAATTTGAGCGATTTGAGAAAGGCTAAGAAAGATTGCCCTAATCTGTAGGGGATATGAGCTATAAAGAAGCCCAATTGATAATGGGGATTCTTTTTAGGTTTGTGGGTTCTAGTGGGACGTTAAATAACCTAAAAATGAATGAGAAATTGAAAAATTAAAAAACATTAAACCACAAAATGGGCTTATGTCTAGGCCTAATACCTTAATAAAAAACCAAAATCCATTATGATTATGGATTCCAATGATGTCCAAATGAATATGATGGTTTTAATATACTAGTGAATACCAATTTGGAAGTTTAATGGGTGTAAAATGTTTAAACATGATGTATTTATAAAAATATTTGTTTTTAAAACATGAAATGGGCTCAGGGTTTGGCCTAAATCATGAAAACACATCCTTTCCTCCAAAACTACATGGGAAACCCCCATGAACAAATTAATAATAGTAATTAAATGAATAATAATTTTAAAATAAGTCATGTATATGCAAATTATCCCCACCATAAAATATTCCTCCCTCAAAAATCCACAACAAGGTCAAAAGAAAAAAACTAAACCCAACTGAAAGACCAAAATGGACTCCATTTCCAAGTTTCACCCGCCCCCAAAAGGCCAAAACACCACCAATTGATCAATCAAGGAAGGAACACTCTCACCAATATAAAAATACTCCACTTCCTGAAATGATCAATCATATTGTAACTAAATCCCAAAAAAACACCTCAAACATTATACTAACAAGACTCAAGAAAATTACATGGAACAAATAATGAAAATGAATGAGGTCTCTACAGTCTTACTTCAACAAAACCATTGTAACGCTCCAATACCAAAGTATACTCATTGATTAAGTTGGTGGTTAAATTAAACTGACCAAGACTACCTACTTCTAGAATAGCGCTATGGAAAACCCCATGTTAATGATATGGGGAGACACAAACAGACTCCCCACCATAAGGGGAAACTCTATTTTTTGAGATAGAATCGAGATACAAACTTGGGGAGGTCCGAACAGACTCCCAAAATAAGGGGTATACATGAATTAGTGTTTTCAAAAATAAATTACATGAGACTCATAGTGGGTCTCTCCTCTATAAGAACAAACCATCTTAACCGACTATTATGGGTCGACATGAAAAAACCACAAAAAAATAAAGAGTTGGCACGACCACACGGTTAGTCCGCACTATTTGGGAAACTGTGTGCTAACTATGTAGAGAATTATGTCTAAAGGGGAAGCGTCACACAATTACTTGGGCCAGGGTACATGGTTGTGTGGATATAGTTTGGTAGCTACTGTCTCTTATTACATGGTTTCCTAGGTTGGCGCATGGTTACTACTAACGGTGCGCAAATTGTGCTCTTCAATCTTCCTAGACTAATTTTTTTCCTTTTCTCTAAAAATTAAAAGGAAACCTAAGAGAATAACATGAAATTTGGGTATAATATGGAAACTGTGTCCTCCCATCTCTAATACTAAATGGGAAAAACTGGAATAGGATGACAACACCGGAGGTTTATACTATTCCCATCTTTCATACTAAAGATTCGAATTTGACCGAAGGTTTGAACGACCCCAGGATTTCCCCTGATTATGAACAAACATCACTCTAGGACCTATGGATGGAGATCATATTATTGAAGCATCATAGGCATCACAGTTAGGATTTGGAAATCCACAATTGGATCTTCTTCTTCTCGTGCTAAAAACAACTACACTACAATCCCAGATGGGTTTACCAAGAAATAACACACTCCAAAAATCACTTTACCAAAACCTAAAATTTTCCTGAAAGAAGGGATTAGAAGATGCACACAAATCACCCCTTGTTTCTTTGGATGAAAAATGGAAATATTAAAGGATATATAGATACAACTTCTTCCAAAAAAAAGGATATTGATATTTCTCGAAAGGAGACACACTTCTGATAAAAAAAAGACTCACTGATGATTTTGGAACATCACTTTTATAGTCAAATGAGGATGCGACATCACAAGGAGTCAAAAAACATGACCATTGCGACTGATAGAACCAATAAATGGATATAGACCATAGGTAACATTCCCAAATATCAAAAAAAATTATAATGTGGCCATAACAGCCTCTCATAACCATATTTCCTACACTAGGGGTTTAACATAAACCCCTTCTATGAAAACACTATGAAGGACCCACAGTCACTCTGGGACACCATCCACACTAAAAACCCCAGACCACTTCCACCTTCGACAAATCATGTATCTTAAGAAACTATGGTCTCTTTCAATAATCCATGAGCATTCTCCCACTACAAGAGGATTCACAAAACCAATAAAGTAAAGGTTTTATAATAAATCTCCAAATCTTGAGAAAAATATTCCTTATATTGATCAGTTGGAGGACCTTCCAATGGTGAAACAATCTGGGTTGCACTTCAGTTATGCACTAACCCTTAATAGGGGAGCACCTTATCCAAAAAAGGAACCCATAAACCTAACCATACTGGTCCATTGGTCAAAAAGTACTACAAAACAAAACCAAACACATGAGGGGAACTACCATAAATGCTTCCTAAACTTTTCTCAGAAGAGAAAACTAACCATCCCTTCAACCTAGCTTACTAACCAAACACAAACTCTAAACACCTTTCCAACAAGAGAGGTTCTTGGAATCAAAATATCCCACAAAACAACATTTCAAAAAACACATAATACAGACCACCCCAATATATTCATCAAGACATCATGTTTTTATTTATAATCGTATCTTTGAAAAAACAGTTTAGCCATTAGCACATTTACGAATGGTACCCCATGGGACTCACAAATTCATATTTTCGTGCCACATCGGGAATCCTCCTTATATCCATACTAGCACTCATCCATATATTCCATTAACCATACATCATCCTATATAACCCCATGCATTTGGTCTCCCATGGAAATACCAAAGGTTAAATATTTTTCCCACTTTTTAAAACCAAATCATTCAACCAATACTTCCTTTTCTCAAGACCATTATCCATGAAATAAAAATATCAATTAACATCTTGAAAAACTTTTTATAAAGGCTCAATCATTCAAATATGAACTCACTTTCAAGTCATATAAATCAATTTCAAAATAGCTCTTCCCATTTCAAAACACTCACAGTTTTATGAAAACACCCTTTCATCAATCATTATTCCTTTTAATACTCATCTCTTCTTATTTAAAACAAAATTCCAGTAATTCATAAATATTTTAAAATTATCACAAGTTACCAAATCAAAAATCAATTTCTAAACTCCACATGAAAATTAAAAACCACTTTATTCCATTTAAAACACATTTTTTAATAATTCAGAAAGTTCCATTTGAAATAGATTTTCAAAATCTAGTTTGACATAATTTATACTTTCAAAAGAGATTAATAACACCATTTACCATTTCAAAACAATTTTGATAATTCTGATCGACTATTTTACAAATCATAGCATTCCCTATTTATTAGAAAAACATTTCCCAAAAACATTACACTTCTTAAAAATGGGTCATTTTTCTCCAAAACCAAACATCCAGGATTCCTAAACTAAAGGATATAAGATAATGTGAGAGGAAACTAGTTTCGGTGGGTGAATTGAACATATAGTTGGCAGTGATACTCCAATAACTTCATCATAATGAAGAGTGTTATGGAGAAATATCACTGGATTCACATGGATTTCCAGTCCTAGTGAGCTCACTGATACCATTAGCCTAACTCTCTTTTACTTTCCCCAAATCATCAGAAAACCAAGAAAACCAAAGGACTCGGATAAATTCCAACTACCCTTGGTGAATTTAATCATGTCACTAAGTGTTCTATCTTGGAACACTACATGTAATAGGATTTTTAAGCCCCAAAAATCCTAACTCTAGACTATCCAGACTCTTCCCAAATAACATGAACCAGGAGAAAGAACCACCTTTGATACCATTTTGTCACAAAATGAATATGGTTTCCATCAAAACCAACACCAGACCCAACCCATGGAAATACCCTAATGTCGTTCCCAATCCCTATGGCCAAGCACAAGTTCTCGAGTATCATAAAATGTAATTAGGGAATGATTTACCTGAGCTTATAAACATAAAACAACAAATAAATTCAATATAACAAATCTAGGTTTTTTCAAAATAGATGATCTTATAAAAAAATTAAAAATTTAATTACATAATTTAAAATAATTATAAATGAATATAACAAATGAAGAAACTCAAAATGGATAGCCCAATAACCTCCTTATGGTATGAGACACCACCCTCAAGCCATCTCCACAACACCGCATCACAAAGGACCGTTGAAAACCTAAACTACTGGCACTAAACTCTCTACCCAAACCTATAAAAAAATAACCAAGTTTACTTACACCCAAGTGTTTAATTAGGGCTTGATCCAAAGCCTATTAGGATTCCACCACTAAAGGATTCCATGTGATAATAATTCAAACATAAAAAAAATTCAACTTCTCATAAACATGAGATGCTATTAATAATTTTTACGAGATGAAACATTAAATAAAAACAATTTTAAAGTGGGATACTTAATGAATCAACAAATTTAAAATAGAATTACAAGCTACTGAATTTTTTATATAAACATACTATATACCAATAGTAAACAAGTATCTAAAGAGAATAAGAAACTGGAAATAACCCCTAAGTAGTATCTCGTTGTGGGTCCTTTGTATCTCGTATCTTTGTTAAAGTAACCATAAAAATATTCATTCTCATAAACATGAGCCACCAGTATGGATAATACCCACAACCTAGTGGTCCTCCAACAACAACTTCATCATCATCATCATAGTTTAGTTAGTGTTTTCATTGCCAAACTTTCTACGTGAAACTAGGGCCAAAGCCCATAGGTTCACTAGCATACTAGTACTCATCCACCCACCTAGATACCCAAGTTTTTCCTTTCGTTCTCAAACAAGTTACACAAGCCATTAAATCCCATATTAACATTCAAATACCATTTCCAAATCACACACACACAAAACATACCCCACACATGTCACATAATCCCCTTTCTTATTCAAATTCATTTTGAAATCATACTCACTGCCCAATCATCCTGCAACATGTTCCGTATCTCTTTCACAATTCAATAAATACATTATACAATTTTTAAAAGCATTTCCCAGATGGTAAACATCACTTGAGAGCCCTTTCACAACAATGTGTACCATTTTCAAAACATACACCCACCCAAATAGTACATAAAATTCCTTTTCACACTTTTTGTAACTCAATAACCCATTTACAAATTTCATAATACACTTTCAATAAGTACAACATGGTTTTTCACATAAAAACCATTAAAAATCCCCTTTTGAGGACAAAATTACACTATAACATTACCTAACCCTAATTGGAATCCCCTTTAAACCACCTATAAATCAATTTAATATTTAAGAAAACTACCTCAAAAGATATCACATGATTTATAGTTGAAAAATACACAACTTTAAGAAAAACTGTAACTATAATACTAAAGGATTAACTAATGATACCAAAAATTGTTTTCTCACCACACAAAAAAAATGAGGAACATGATAAAATCAAGATAACTCATCAATAATTTCCTATACTTGGAATCACCTACCGTTTTGTCAAACCCCCTAATTCATTTTGGAGAAACATTAACCGCACCACCACCGCACCAAGAGGGAGTGAAATCCAACCTAGAACCCCAAGATTTGACCAAAAAGACACCAAATAAAACCCCAAGTAAAAATCCAAACTTCTTGATATGAGGAACTTCAATACAAACTGGATGAAACCCCAAAAAAACCCTATGAAAATAGAAGGAGTAAGGAAGGAAACCCACCTAAGGAATTTTGAAGAAATCTGCCCAAATCCAACAATAGTTGAATCTTGAAGTATCCAAAACTGGTAGGAAGGATCTAATAAGTCATAGTAGGTCATTTGGGGACTTATATAGGGTAAAAAGAGTGAAAATTGAATGTGTTATAAAAAACATTTTACCTCTTCAAATCTGGACGATTTGAGAAAGACTGAAAAAGATTTCCCAAATTTCTGAGTCTATGATCTCCAAAGAGGAAAACATGATAATAGGGGTGAGCCTTAGGTTTATGGATTCGATTGGGAGTTTGAATCACTAATAAATAGTATAAAATTAAATTGATATTCAAAAATTAAAAAATTTATATTTAAAGTAGGAAATGGGATTACGGGCAGGCCAAATACCTTAATAAAAAACCCAAATCCATCATGATTATGGATTCCTAGGAGGTCCAAATGAATATGGTGGTTTTAATATACTAGGGAATTCTAATTGGGAAGTATAATTGTAGTAAAATGTTGAAAATTAATGAGTTATGAAAAAAAAAGTATTTTTAAAATTTGAAATGAGCTCACAGTTTGGCATGAATCATGAAAACACACCCTTTCCTCCAAAACTACATGGGAAACCCCCAAAAACAAATCTAGAATAGTAATTAATGACAAATTATTTTAGAATAATTCATTGATGTGAAATGAAGTATTCAGAAAAACATTAATGAAATATAATATACTTTTATATTCACAAGAAATAATACACTTTAATCCTTATAGATTACTATAGAGGATTTATCTTTTCCTGGGAGGTTTTTTGGAATGATTTTCAATTGTTTCTCTTTAAATAAACACTAATTTTTATTAGAGTGGAAGTGATCACTCAAATAACCTATCATATCCTATCTGATTAGGTTCACACATATTCAAGAATGGAATATCATATTTACATTTATTCTTATTCGATGCATCTCCCCCAAAAAAATAATATGTGGCATAAATAATACCTACAGAATGAAAGGATGTTCTCAATAGATCATATTAGATGTGTTCAACATCCCATATCATACCCATTCCATTAAGTAAGTTATATAATATATAAAACCATTTAGGATTTGGAAAAAATATTTATGACCTCGTTAATCCACTTGGAAAATATGGGAACTTATATGTTCTTCATATCGATGCTTATTTTCATATTTAATACACATTTTCATAATGAAATTTATCCAATTAGGCACATGAACAAACATGTTCTTGGAAAATGTGTATAAACATCCCTATATGGTTTTATCTTAAAATTTATCATTTCAAAATAATGAAAAATTATGGCCCTGAATATTTTTCACCCCAATATTTTACAAATTTAGATATGGTATTCTGTTCAGAAACACCATTTTATTACCTATTAAATAATTAAAAAACTATAAATTTTAAAAAATTAATTTAATATCAGTAATTTCACACCAAATTTAAATACTAGAATGTAATATTTATTTTTAAAATAAATACTCATACTATTAGAAAAAATAATTATATGGTTTTATATATATATTTAAACTATTATATAGAAAATAAAAATGAATAAAATATAATGAAAATAGTGTAAAATAAATTCAACATGTTACTATTACTATCATCATTATTCTTTCTAAATTTTGTTTTTGAAATTAATTTATTCATTATGTACTATTGGAACTTGTTATAGCCATGTGCCACTTAGCATTTCATAAATTCTTAAATTATGAAATCATATTCACATTATAGAATCCTCTCCCTTTAATTAAAATGGGTTATAAAAAAAATTCTTTGATAATTTTTATTAAGAAAATTTCATTAAATATTTCCAAAAATCATATATTTTCTCTTGAAAAAAATCAATTACACTTGGAATTAATATAAAATTGGTTTTTCATTTACACATATGATTAGATTGCTTTTATTGGATAGAGATATTTTGTGTTTTCAAACATAAAAACATGTTCCTAAAATTAGTATATTTATGAAAAGGAAAATAAAATCATTCAAAAGTACATTATTTATAATAAGAGAATGAGAAGTTCATTTTTTAGTGTCCAAAATGTGTTATTTATGATTAAATAAATACCACTATTATGGTACCATATTGTATCAACTTCATCACATACCTATCTATCATACATAAATTACATAATTACTGATTATAAGTATCACTAAATGTGGTATAAAATATTTCATGACTATCATAATATTTATTAATATGATACTAAAGAATAATACACAGTTGTTGATCTAATAAATGAGATAAAATCCATTTCTCTTCAATTATAATAGTTAATCATGAAATAATGTTAAATCTCATTTACATGTATATTATAAAATATTCATTATTTTATCCCAAATAAATATATCCACTATCAATTTTATATGCTAAAACAACCTACAAAAGTTTTACCCACAAGATTATTAATCCATCTTGTATTATAAAGTCCTCAAAACACAATTTTTTATAGTACTATAGTAGTTATAATATATAGTACCCTTCATATATTTTAGTACTCCTTTAAAAATATTCTATTCTCTATAACCTATATTATAGTTATACCTGCATAAAATTCCAAAATAATATACACTATCTGTTCTTATACTAGTCTCAAATATCATGAAATGTCCATTCCGGACAATTTTATAACATTATAGTCCTAGAAAATAATATTAATAATATAATTTATAGTTTTACCATTCTTGGACTGTTAGGATCCAAAAAATAATTCATATTAGAAATTAAATTTTAATAATACCCTTAGTAATTATCCTCAATTAAGGTTTCATCATATTATAAATACACAACACCGCCATATAATGTACATTAATGTATATTTGAGCTAAAATACTAACATTGGAAGGTATAATAAGGGGTAACATGATACATTAATTGATATATGTTCATAAGGGATCATAATAGTCATCATTGTATTATAATAATGGAATCATAATGAAAAATATATATATATGAAATTTTAATGAGGAAAGGAATGTTTTAAATGAATTATTTTGAAATTTAAAAACATTTTTTAAAAGAGAATTACATCATTCACATGAATATAATGTGAACAAATATAGGAACATGTTCACTCATAAAATATGTGTAAAATGGTAACACCATGATTTAAATTCATAATAATCTCATGTGATAAAAAATATCATACAATCAATTATACCCTTATAAAATTTTTACGTCACCATTCACAACATAACATTCTCATAATAATCCTTTACAATGAGAAAGGAAATATATATCGATCATAAAAAATAAAAATTCCTAAAGAAAAAAAAATGTACTAATGTTATAATGAATATTTTGATGAATATAAATTTATATTCCAAAAAATGAATGGAAAACATTAATTTTATGGTCAATAAATTTCATGGGAATTTAGTTATTAACATTATGATGAAGATAAAAGTGTTTACTGAAAGGTTTGTTAATGTTATTAATTTTCATTATTATTTTATTTTTAAAATTTTTGTTGTTTATATATTATTATAATTGAAACAAGAATCATAAAAAATGAAATTGCTTATCAATTCTATATAAATATTTTTTTCTAAATATACATGAATATAGGGATATGTAATGAATTGAAAACATCTAATTAGGAATCTGAACCATCCATTAACTAGTATTTCTCAAAGAGGTGGAAAGATAACCAATATAAATTATAAATTTTTTATAAAATCTATATAGTATTATAATATAATTTATATATATATATAATTTATGAAAACTAGTCTTGAAGATGGTGAAAAAAAATAAAACTTCATAATAGGTTGGTAAACCCACTAATAATAATTATTTTTCCACATAGAGAGATAGAGAGATAGGAATGGTTTAAAAAAATTAAATTCTAGTAAAACAATTCACTATAAATATAATATATATATATATAATGTTTATTTGTAACAATTAATTTATTTATAATTTAACTTATTAGAATAGGGGATGGAAATTGATTAATAAAACCAAGAATAATTAAAATAATAAATCATGAATGTTTAATGCAGTATTCATTGTTTTTCCTTTTATATTAAATTAATTAAAATAGTAAGTGGTGTAGAATGAAAATAAAAATATATATAATGGTTTTATGAATCATAATAAATGGTAATTGGTTTTATCATTAGAAATTTGAAATGTTTTGGATGCTTTTTCCTCTAGGGTGAGGAGGGTTATTCATAATATATTGTGAGGGGTATATTGATTTAAAATAACACATAAACTATTTTTTCTAGAGTAATACATTAAATATGATTCTTAATTTTATCTATAAATAGTATTTGGTTACGAAAAAAATTTTATTATAAATTTAAATATATTTATAAAAAGAGAATTTTATTCTATTAATGATTGTATGAGAAAATGATAAAATAGTTCTAAAATAATATTTTTTATCATTTTTTTATTTGAAAATTACAATATTTGATTCTGAATTATGTTTATTATCATTAAATAAATAACATAACTAATTAATCATAATAATGGATATGGAATTTTTTAGAAAATATATGGTTATCTTCACCTTATTATTATGTAACAAAAGAAATGATATTTCAAAATTTATAGCTTTTTCTATTCACCAAAAAATTAACTTTTTTAGTAAAATAGAAGAAAATAAATCATGCATATCATTAATGTGTTGATAGAAAATCATATGTTTTCTATATACATAATGTGAAACATGTTCTATAAATTTACTAAAGAATATGATTGTGAAGAACAAATGGAACTTGAAAATTCCATTGATGAAGGTGTGATTTATTTTCTAACTAAAACTATGAATGATGAAAATTTTACCATTTAAGAATTAAACAAATTAAAATTATAATTAAATTAATTGTAGAGATATTTTATGATAAAGTGCTAATCGAATGAATTTATCTTGAATGTTGATAATATATAAGTAAAAACAATAGGAATATAAATCATAACAGTTAAACTACTAACAAACAAATAATAGTGTATATATAATAAATAAACATATTCTAAATGGAGATTAAAAAAATAGAAGAAGTTACATGATGAATAGAAAACTCACATCATAAATATAATTGATAAGATCAAGGTAAAATAGAATGAAATTCATATTGTTTCAAAAAATAAGAAAATTTTTAAAATTGAATCATTTACAGTAAAAATTCAATTCAAGATGTTTGGGAAACATCTCTATAGTGTAAATCTAAAAATAATCATTAAAAATAGTATTAAATGATTAAAAACATTTTTTATGATATTTATAAGAATAATAATTTTTGGAACACCATATATATAAATAAAATAAGTTAATTTCAATATATTATATTTATGTGAAATAAAAATATTATGAAAAATATTATAAACTAGAGTCTCAATTAATAATGATAAAAATTATAATTTGATTAATGAAAAATAAAATATATGAAAATATTTTCATTTAAAAAACGATCTATGATTAATTTTAAAGAAGGTGTTGAAATATAGTTATATAGTTCTACACAATATAGATGTTAAGATGTATTTTTTGGATATATTGGGGGATATAATGACCTTGGGAACACTTCCAAAGTTAATTGATTTAATCATCAATATTTTAATGTCTAAATACGGTATTTAACAATTAATATTAAAGGGAATATAACCACTAAATGATTAAATATTCTATGAAAATTTTAAAATTATAATTTAGTTAATGAGATTAGATTCCAATTTATTGAAAATCATTTTGAGAGGTGTAATCATACTTGAAACATTGCAAGAAAATTTATTACTATGCTTCTAGTTGAAGAAATTTTATATAAAAGCACAAATTCATCATCGAAATAGTAAAAAATAAGTGGGAAGATTCTTGTAGTCGAATATACTCTCAAGGATATAAAATGATTAAGAATGTGGATATCACAAATTTTCTATTTTCCTACAATGATCAAATATTTTATTTTTATAAAAATTATGATGACCAAAAATAGGTAAGAGTGATGTTTAAAAATCATAAGTCACTTAGATTCAAATTCCTTGGATCTTTAATAAATTTTAAAGAAAAAATAAATCTATAATTCCTTATTTTTTTGATGCACTAAAACAATATTTGATGATATTTTCTCAAAAAAATTAATGAAATGAATTCATTTTTAGAATAAAAGGTTATATTGATAAAATTATATAGAGAGAGAGAGTATTAGAAAGGTTAAAATGAACTATGGGTAGTTTTATTCGTGTAGGATATTAATATAGATCAGGATACCTGAGAATGATGAATGAAAATTAGTTTTTACATTTTTGTATGGGATATGTGTTCTAAAGGAATATAACAAGACGAAAAGGGAGATAAATCATTATTTTTTTGAAATAATAAGAACATGATATTAGTTTTTTTTTCATTATCATACAATTGATTGATTCAAAACATAGTACATTAAAAATATTGAGATAAAATCAAATAATCTTATGGATTTTATTAAATCTTATATATATGAGCACATTAGAATATAGTGTAGAAATGGGTATAATTTTTTATTATCTTTTTTGATAACAAAAATGTATTAATTGTATTATGTTATGAAAAAAATATACCAAAAAACTATAAATTTTTTTGAGAATACTAAAATGGATTTTTGATACCCTATGATGAAGATTCAAACTAATAAATTTGTTGAATACAAGAATGGTAAGCTTAATGTACATATAAAAAATATGATATTCATTATAAAAATAGTTCATCATTTAAACTATTGTAGATTGGTGTGTCTAAATGAAAGAATACAAGTATAGTTGATATGACTCGAACTATACTAATTGAATATGTTAAATATATATTATATTATAGAAAAGTTATTGGAGAACCAAATCTTATTCTAAATCATGTTTCATAGAGTTTAAAATAGATATGACTCCAAATGATATGTATTATATCAACAATATATATTTTAAATTTTATAACATGTTATGACGTCCCTTAATAATCAAAATTAATGGTGGTAATCTATAAAATATTGAACAATGTGTTTATGATGGTATCTTTATTATATACACACACTAAATGATAGATGATACATATGATATAATATAAAAAATGGAAGTCATTTGGAATCTATTTTTTGAAAATGTCAAAAAAAATTGATTTTATATTTTTCCAATCTAATGAAGGAAAAATTTTATATAAAAATTATTCATTCAAATAAGATGATAAAGTTTCTCACATAAGTTATGAAATTGATGAGAAGGAGGAAGATGATTTTTATTCCTCCATTTTATATGATTAGGGAGATTATAATTCATGCTATCTAAGCTAGATGAACCATATGGAGATCAAAAATATCATCATAGATTGAATCCATTAGGATAAAACTATAATAATGAAAAATAGAAACCAATTCATTGTATTTATGTGTTAATCCAAGAGATGTTGATGAATTAATATAAAATCATAAATGGAATGATTTTATGAATAATTAATTTGTTTATATAAGAATTAATAAAAACATATTTTTCATGAAGAAACCTAATTAAAATAATGTAATGATTTAAATGTTGGTGTTCAAAAAATATATTTAGTTAAAAGGGATATGTAGTGAGGAAAAAAGTATGGATGGTGTGAAATGGATATTCACAGTTTTTATTAGTGGACTTTAATGAGGAATTTTACCTAATTATAGATATTGAAACCATTAGAGTTATATTTATAATTCTATACAAATAAAATAAACGATATACCAAATAGATCTCTCATATACATTTCTCAATGGTGTTTTAGAATATGTGATATATATTGAGATAGCAATTGATTTCATATATATAAACGAAATAAAATAGTTTTTTCAGGTAAAAGAATTATTTAATTATTATGATAATATCTCCAAGAGAATTTTATTCCCAACATTAAACCTTATTGAAGAGGTTGGATTCTAGAAATGGATGTGTAGACAGTAATCTCTAAATCAATGATAATAATTAGTATTGTCTCATAATAATTATTTATATATATGGTCTAATATTATAATTAAATTTTGATGAAATTTGTGGGATGTTTTCTATGGAGATAAAGGATATATTTGGGGTGCATATCCAATGAGAAATTAAATACCTTATTAAAAAACCACTCAAAAGAAAAATATATAATTTATCATTACCACAAGATGTATGCAAGTAACATCTGAGGATATTTGGAATGGATATGTCAAATCCTATTTCCATATCAATTTAATGGAAAACATTATTACAAAATATTTGAAAATAATTCATGTTGATAGTAAAGAATATTAATAGTTAATTGGATTTTTATTATATCTTAAAGATTCAATCCATGTTTAATTTTTTTCTAAACTATATGCCATGTATTAAATAGAATCAAAGGTTCCACATTATGTTGATGTAAAATGGATTCAAGAATATATTATAATCACAGAAAATTTTATAATGACATTTTATATAATATTATAAAATAAATAATTTTGGATATATTAATATATAAAAGGAAGGATACATTGATGAAAAAAGATTGACTACTAGTGGAGTTTTCCTCTATGTTGAAATGATCATGTGTTGGCATACTAATAAGAAAAATTTGGTTACTAGAAGCACTGCTAGTGAATAATATGTGGCTACAATTCATTTAATAACTTAGTTTACATGAATGAAAATATTTTTAGAAGATATAAATGTTTGATTTCTTTCATCAATTTTTCATGGTTGTGATATTTATATTGTAATAAATTTTCAATCAACCATATTCAACATTCATATATGAAGAAAATTATTATAAAATATAAATTTATCAAGTAACTTGTTGATATTCATGAACAGATTTTAGATTTTTTTCCTAAAAATTCGTATATTTATGATTTCTTCACCAAAACATTTTCTAAGTAATTATTCTAGGATCCAGGATTTATTTTGCATATTCAACCAAATTGTATACAAGGCTATTGTTTACGGGTTCTATCAACCCCTATTTTAGACTTTGGATGTTGTCATCAGTGGGGGATATGGAAACATAAAATATATCTATTTATATGTGATATATCTTAAGGGAAGAATATATTAATTATGGTTTAAATGTGATAATCTATGGTTTCAACAAGTAATAAATTTTCAAATTGTATGTTAAAGTAATTATAGAATCCTTCATTACATGATTTTATGAATTGGGAAATAATTTCTAATATAGATTTTGATTATTACATTATAGATAGAATGAATTTATAATTTAATGATTCTTTTTCCCACATATATGTTTTTAACATAGAATTATAATTGTTGGATTGTGATCCAGTTGACGAGTTTCAAAGAATAATTTTTTAATGGTATTATTTGAAAAAAAATCCACATATATATTTTTTTGGGACCAAGATGTTTTTATTTACTGTCTAGATTTTGACAAAAATGGGTCATGATAAATGGATTTTGTTATATTGTTTTATTTTATTATTTACGCTTATATTAATGATGATTTCCAATGTAAATCAATGAGATGGAGAGCTACAATGTAGTGCGGCCACATGAATGAAAATGTGATAAATCATTGAAATTTGGGACCATGTGTTATGAATTATTGAATAGATGTGAAATAATACATAGAATGTTGATATTATGGGGTGTATCCATGTGAACTGATAAAAATTTGTTCTTATGATATGTGATTGTGTGATGTGTTGTGTGATAATTCAATGGTCTTTAGAACCTTGAGTTATTTTATGGCAGTATGAGGATCATTATTTAATCTTCAGGTTATGAGGTTCTACCATAGAACCAAAGGGGGAGACACAATATTATTTTCTCAGTATATAGTTACACCAGGATCTTAGTTAGTAAATGATAGTTAATTATTCTTTTAATTATTTAATATCATGATAAAGTATATCATTATTCAGAAACAAGTGTTTTTGTATGATGATTTTATGAATTAAAACTAAATAATAGTGTCTAAGATGATTCTTGGTATGTGGTTTAAATAATTTTAGATCCACCAATTTGAATATTCATACATTCCCCACATAAGGAAATATTTTCATATTTAATATCTTTAATAGGATCATATTCAAAGAGAAATGATCTAAATAAGCAAATAAACTACATATGATAATTATGGATGTTTATGGACTTATATAAATGGTAATTTATAACATATATGAGGTTTTTTATATGTTACTAAATTAAATGATCCATAATGAATGGATGAATATTTACTTAATATAAATTATAAATCGTACTTTTAGAATTATGGGGATACAGTTTTGATTTTATCATTGAGTGAGAATTCCAAGATTGATGTTCTCTTGATTCCATGGTATTTTTTTCAAATACATGCAGATTAAATGTTGATGAAATAAAATATTAATTGTGTATAAAAAAATCAAAAAAATCATTCAATAGAGATCTGAGATTTATATAGTTTTCAATTTAGTTATATACATGGTATTGTAAATATCTAATAGAAGAGGAAAATGTGAATTTTCAATTATGATTGTGTTTGTGAAAAAATTAGGACACTCATGAAGGATTATTAATAATAGAAGTTCACACTCACTATTGTGTAAGAAATCAATGAATAAGAACATCTAACTTTTTAATGGGAAAGTGTGAAGAGATCTTCTAGTATGGGGACGATTTCATGAAGTCTAATGGTGAAGGATCATTTCATTTTTTTCAAAATCAATTTTAATATATTATATATTCAATGATAACATATATATTCATTTAAATTTAGTTTTATTCATGATATTTATATACATTTACTGATTTAAACCCAAAATGATTGTTTTGTATTAGATGTTTGATCTCATAATGATTCTATATCACTGAAAGGACATGTTAATGTTATTGAGTGTTGTATCATGTAATTTTTTTTATTTTCATTGTTGTTATTGTTTATTGTGCTTCATTAAATTCAATTATCTCTAACTATATGTTAATATTGGTTTTCATGAAAAAAAATTTAAAAAAAAAATATCATTTATTCACCCCCAACCCAATGATCTCATAGATCTTGTGTAGTTCTATCATGATTAAACTACATCTACTAGCTTGGTATTGTAAATCAATTTTAACCAAATATTATAATCTATATATTACTGTTAGATTATAAATGTTACATTATCTTGATTTTGAAAATAATTAAAATAAATAATCATATCCAAGGAGTTGAATCATTATTCAATAACAAGTGGATCACAATATCCACTAAAAAAATATTTTCCTTGAGACATAAAATTATTACGAACCATTTATTGTTTTTTATGTAAAGGGGTATATTCATTAAGGTTCATGATATTGGTCATGACCCATGAAAAATTGTTATGTTTTACCATAACGATGTGAACTTCATCAACTAATATATTATAAATATTGTTTAGATAATCATTGCATTGTTTTTTAATTTGGAAACAGTCTTGGATTCTCATAGATCCTAACATTTTCAATAATATAAAATGATTTTACAAATCATAAAAGAATAAATTTTTTATAAAACAATTATTTCTATATTTAAATAAAATATATGGTTAAAAGTATTAAATACGTATGTTTTTCTTTGCTGTATTTTACAAAATTATTTAAACAGTTAAATAAATGATTATCTAATACTAACTATAGAACCCCATATAATAAATTTATAGTTATTACATTATAAAAAAATAATAATAATAATACATTGGTTTTTTGTGTTTAATAGGATAGAATACTTTAGGAAATATATAAGTGATTTGTTATTATATGTTGAGATAGATCTATATAGTCCCCTTATAAATGTGTTGTGTATTTTCGTTGAATATGACTATAGATATTATCAACCGATATAGTAAAAATTTTGCCCGACTGTTTTTTCTATGTGTCATATCCATGAGTATATGCTTTAATAATAAATATGTAGGGCCTTTAGAACATTGTTTGTGGAGTATCTATGAGTTCAAAAATCCGCAATACATCATGATCATATAGGAAAGCTAAATTAGTCAGGAATATTCATCATGGTGTCCCAAGAGTCCCATGATTTCTCTAATGTATAACTAGTAAATGTTTTCTTTTTATCCCTATTATAAAATATAGTTCTCCACAAAAAGATGAGAATCCAGGAAATGAGAAATTATGGGGGAGTAGTTCTATAAATGGTTATCTTATTACCCAATTTGGTATCAATCATTAAAATTTTTATGTAGAGGATTTTTTATGATGGTGAGACATATACAAACTGAGGGAGGTATGACTGATGAGATCTTAACTACCTTATATGGATGTTGAATTTTCATGACTATTTTATGTAACTCAAAATGGAATTTCTCAAAATGATCACTGGTATTATGGGTCTATCGTCTCAACATCATTAATGATTTTTGATACATATTATGGGAATAGTCATTTATGATTCAAATGCAGTTCACAAAAATAGTGGTTTCATATCATACTATTAGAATAAATACATTATAAAAAAACCTCTTAGAGACTATGATCTCACTTCTCTTCTTAGCCCTATGTTTAAAAATTATTAAAATTGAATATGATGATTCTACTAATGGTATCCTGATTTCACATGTTGTCGAAGGTATTTTTATTCATCCTTGTCTTGATTAGTGAATTATTTATATCATCGATCATGGGAATTAGTTTCATATTTTTAATGTTTATGTGTTAGACATAGAGAACAATGGCTTGTAATGATTCATCAAAATAATGAATAAGAAAAGTGAATGATAATCTACATTAGTGATAGCCCGATCATCCATGGAGTCTATTTTAGAAGTCTTGAACATTACTATATAATGTTGGTCATCAATTCTTTATTATTATGAAGATGAGATGTATAATGAAGTGTCCTATCATCATGGTCTAGGACATAAAAAAATTTAAACTTATCTCGTCCTTCATTTTATTTTATAGTAATTCCCATAGTGCATACCAATGGAGTTACATATACTAAAAGGTGTAATAGAATGAGGTTTAATATATATTAATCTACTAATATAAAAAACTTGATGATATGTTCTTTAGAGAAGCCACCTACATTGAAGGAGTAAGGTACATCAAACATAATGGGGTACATAAAGTCTGTCAACCCCAATATATTTTGATTGGAATTGGAAGGAAAATTATATATGTAATTCCTTCTCTAATTTTCATTGATAAAATTAATGATATGTATAATATATTTGGAATGGATTTATATAGGGTAATTAATGAAATATATAGAATTTTTCATAGATTTGAAGTTAAAATTAAGGGTATAAAACTAAATCATAGACATGATAATGACAAAAAAATATTTTTTTATCAGAATCATACTAACACATTATAGAATTGGATAATACATCATTTTACATTGATGATTTTAATGTGATTTCTACCAATATTTTTAGATCAATAGAAAGATATATCAATCTGTATCCAAACCTATATTTCAAGTACATGTCAATGAAATGCCAGTCTATCCAAGGATTGGTCTTCAATGATGTACAGTGAGGTTTGCATCCTCATGTATGCATTTTTTGTGTTTTTTGGATTGGGGGGTTTAATTTGTACAGTTTAAAAATGTGTGTAGGTATCCATTTTAAATATTGAATTTTTGGGTTATATTTAAATTTTTTAAAAGTTTCATTTAAATTTTGTTTAGTGTGGGTCCCATATGACCCCCTAATGATTCTTGCAGAAAGAAGAAAAATACTAAAATAACAAGGTATAAATTTACAGTATTTGGAAAACATGGTTCTTATATCATAAATAGATATAAAAAATTAAATATTTTTAAATCCTTAAACATTATCATCCTATAGTGTTTTGTAATCCTATTAATTTATTAGATCGTATGAGGATATGGATAAAACAAATAGTGAACTAAATTCCTAGAATGAGGATGAATAATATGAAGGAACATGAGACTTAACTCAACATGAGTACATTGGAATGAAAAATAACAATAATCAAATAAAATATATATAATCATATTCATCATCCGAAAATGTATTTTTTAAGGAGACATGGGATATGGCACAACATTAGTAATGAAGCATTAAAACATTATAGAGAATGATTATAGTACCAAACCTCTGCATATAGAGGGAAAAAATATTTCAACATGATAAATCCTAAAATATGTTCAAAATATTTATTTTATAATACTTGAATAGTAACATAATTAGATTTAATAGAATTACTATTTAATTTTAAGGTAATATAATTTATATCACATATATCACATAATAATATATTCATGATTCTACATGAAACATTAAAATTAAAAATGTACCATTAATAATTGTTAAACAAAAAAATTATAAATAAAATCGTATCATTACATGTTATGTGGTATGTTTGAATTAATAAAAAATGTGGTATGAAAACAATTTGAGAGAAACATAATTTTGGTTATTAAATTATATAATATTCAACAAAAATATAACATATCATGAAGAGGACCAATATAATCATAAAAAATTCATAAATATTACTCTAGAATAAAATATTTATCAATAGTAATTAAATCAGTGAAAAGAATACATTTAAATGGATTAGAAACATTTATAAAACTAGGAATATAATTTGGTTAAAATTAATTAAAATTTTAAGATTTTTTAAATGATACAGTGGGAATAGTGGGAGAATGATATATTAAACCCATAAAAAATGGAAGAGTTGAGTGTCCTCATACACTATATACTACTTTTCTATTTCATATTTTCACCACATATACAAAGAACATATATTATTAAAAGATTAAACTTAATGTATATTGTAACCATTATTTATTATTATTGATTAATCAAATTCATTTAAATTGATTCATTAGATATTATTTAATGATAAAATTAATTAATGATATGTTTGTTTGGATCATCCTATTATCATTTGATAACATTGATTAAATTCTAGTTATGCAATAGAAAAAATTCCAAAAAAATGATTTATAATATTATATATTAATTAATTATAAATAATTTATTCTAACTATTCAAGAATGTGGTGAATGGTAATGAATTAAATGCTTATATATAATAAGTTTTACTGAAAATTAATGAGAATTTGACAAAGAGTAATAGAGAGATGATACTTATATATTTTAATTAGTTTTTCATTACTAACTAGTATTAAGGAAATTTTATTTATACATATAATATTCACTATCCCACTATAAAGGTCATGATAAATAAATAAATGGTAATATCATTATAGGCGGGTAAACTATAATTTAATTAGTCATGTCAAAATAGAGAACAATAAAATATAAATATATTATTAATAAAATATTACATTCTAATAGCATAATAACATTTTTTTTATTGTATAATTATTCAATAATTTACTTAGGTATTATTTTTTATAATGATAAATTTAAATGGGATAATTGGAGTAAATAGTCAAAGGAGAATGTGATAATGGACACATCATTCTTCAATATATCTCATTTTATAAATAATTATCATCAATAAGGATTTGAATTATATGGGAGATGAATGTGTAAAATTATTGAGGATGGAATTGTAATGTAAATGTTGTAATGATTTAGAAAATATTAGTGGTTGGGAAGTGATTTTCCATATGGGGTCAGGATGGGTATTTATACTTGATTGGGATGGGTTTTTTCAGTTAAAATAATTAATAAATATTATTTATTGAGTAAGACATGTTATAGAGGCCATTAATGAAATTGTGAATATTATTAAAATAAAAATATAAATCTTCATGGATTTCAAACCATTTCAATACCAACAGTATTATTTTTTAAAAAATATTATAAAAAATGAAAATTAGTTTTTAATGGTATATATTAAATATTTTGGATTTGGAAATTATTATTTATATTTTTAATTAATTTTACTAATTTAAAATTAATAACTCATCTTAATAAATAAATTTATTTTAAAAATATTGGTTATAATGTAATCTATCGTTATAATATAAATATTATATCATAAAACATGTTTTATTTTCAAAACAATATTATTACTCTTCACTTTAATTTATTGTTTTTTAAAATATTACAAAAAATAACTCTTAAGAAATTATGAAATTCACATTCAAAATATGAAATATATTTTTTAAAAATAATTATCTTAAAATTTTACTTTCAATAAATAATTATTATATGATTTTTTATTTTTAAAATATAAGTTAAAATACACTTTATTAATAGCATACACTTATAGCTTTTTAAAAAAATCTAATTAAAATGATTATCTTATAATATAATACTTATTATATTTAGTTATATTTTTAATAGTATATATTATTTGTAACTTAATATACTAATCTAATGTCCATGATAATATTTTAATAGTTAGATCAATATTCTAACATTTAGGTCAGAATTACAATGGTCATATTACTATTTGAGTGGTCATATTACTTTTATTTAATTCCTATAAATATATATTAAATCATCATTAACTTTGATTTATATCAAGGATATTTATCCTATCATATAATTCCAATAATATTCCAAATATTTTGTTTTTGGTAAAGAGAATTTTTCATTGGTATTGTATATTGATCTTACCATGACTAGAATAATTATCAAATAATACACATGTATTTATTTTTTATCCTATTATTATATTTTTAATTTTATTTACTATATTATTTTTCCTTAGGTATTTTTTTATATTGATGGGATATAATAATGTTCTTTTATACTATTTTCATGTTTTTTTTATATAGATTTTACATAAATATGAAATACATATATATCCAAATGTAAAATTTCATATGCAAATTTATAGGTTCTTAAAATGTCATGTGTGAGACCATAAATAACTATTTTATACTCTATTTCAGTGAGTATCATATATAGATTCGGTGGCATACTACTATAAGAAGAAAATGAGAAACAAGATATTTTGTTAAAATTTAATAAAATATCTTCAAATCATTTCCAATATAATAATATTTTGAAAAAAAATCTAAATCAAAAAAATAATTATATCAAAAAATAAAAGTTCATTACCCAACTCACTTTTATCAATTTTATTAGATAAATTAAACTTTTTTTCTCACATGATTGATATTAGTCTAATGAATTATCAGGTCATCAATATATGAACAAATAAAAATGAAATGATTATTTTGGAACCAATTAAAATAAAAATTTTCTGGTTGACTAGCTCTAATTGTTTCAATAAATTACATCATTATATTGTTCACATCAATTTACGGATCACTATTTATTAAATATAGGGTTCATTTCAATTCATGTACCATTTTTTATTTTCCATGTTCTATGAACCCTTCTGGTTGTTCTATATATATTTTTCATCAAAATCACCATTTATGAATTCTATTTTTTCGTATATTTGCTAAATTTAAAAAATATATACTAATGATATGGAATGAATAATTATAGAATAATTAGACATAGTCATATTATTATAGGTATTACATATTTTGATTCCATCCATTTGTGTGAAATTAATGTCTTGCGAACTTTCAATGTATTTTTTAACTACATGTTTCAATTTAATATTCTATCTAAATAAAAATTTATAATCTATTTTTTGAGAACATTATAAAATATCATGTAATATCCATGTATTGTTATTATATAAATATTTCACATTATCATTAATAGCTTCCCCACAAACGAGATGGATTAGAATGTAACAGAACTTCTCAATATGATTTAAGATTTCAAAATTTAGTAAATAAAACATTTGATTGTATAAGAAACCAACCATTACTTCCTTCCAAAAAGTAAACATTTAAATATGTGTCATTTATTATTGTAATATTACATAATTTACTTTTACGAATTAATTTTTTTTATCATATGAAAACATTATTATATTTCATCCACATTCCTCAATATTACGTTTCTTTTTTAAAGAGTTAAACCATGATTCAACAATTGTAAAATGGTGAGATTAAATAACTATATTCATAAGTATGAAATTAGTAAATTATAAAACAAAAAAAACTAAAATAATACTATTTTATTTTATACCCATGAAATATTAAATTAATTCCTCTTTTTCCCAATGTTTCCTTTTAATTTTTATGGAGTCATATGATTGAATGTCTACCCCAATAAGTTATGAAATTGAGAATTGGTTTTCATTGCTTCTATAATTTGTATCAAATCATAGAAATCCTTTTTATTGGATCTCTTTTATTAATATGAAATACTATTTATTATAAATATCCCCAAAATAAGATTTAGTGTCTTAAAAATGACTTGATTGATTAACCAATTTGAATTAATAACAAATTCTTTCTATCTGATACAACATTTTATTGAAGGGTTTAGGGAGGTTTCACAACAAATATAATCTCATATGCCCCTAAAACTAAATAAATTAAATAATATCCTTTATCATTGCACTAGAGGAGTTAAATTATTCTTTATTATCTAAAAACACCTTATCTTGTGCGATACTCAAACCTAATCCTATTTTAATAAAACAAAAAAATGATTCATCACTGAATAATCCCATGTGTCAGATCACTACAACCATAACATTGTAATTAAGAAAACTACACAAGGGAGTGTTTTATAATGACCATATATGATATAGGGAAATTCCCCATCATAAGTAAACCCTGTAAAAACAATCCACCCATCAGGGAATGATTATTAACTTCACTGTGAAATACTTATTTTAATGAATAACCCCATAATCATAGAACAAAAAATATAATCTGATTTTGGGATTAATTGTTCAATGTCTTCTTATTGTGGAATGAAACCTCCACATGAGAATAGATTTACTCCTTTATATGTTCATCATGGTTAAATGAAACATAATAATGTATAAATATCCACTTACTCCAAATATTTTTATTTATATATATCCTATCACCATTTCAATATACATACTATTTTAGAAAAGGAGTGGAAAACCATTAAATAAATTATTTCTTTCCATGTATAAATCCTAAGATAATAAACCCCATCAACCATAAACAAATTCAATAGAAAAATACCACCCAAAATAATTTTTTAAAAACTAATTAAAATTTTCTGCATCTCAAAATATTAAAGGTGTTACACACTAATTTAGAGTGTTGATTCTATCATAAATAATATGAGGATTATAATCCATCTTCAAGTGTCATTTTTTAGATATTTAATTCCACTTACTTATTATTAAATTTAACTATTCATATTGATGGATGGTTTGGATGTTTTATTACATTGAGAAATTTTATGGGGTAACTCCCTTGACTCTGAGGGCATAGTAGTTATCATAATTGGGTTTATTTTCCTCCCTATGATATTTATAGTCATATTCAATGAAAATATCTCTGATTAACACATAATGTGAAATATCATTATTTTTATTCCTTAAATAGTCTCTTGCATTCATTAAATAAAAATTAAATTTATCTATGATGGGTGTAACATTGTGGGAATTCCCTATGTTCATTTTTTTTTCTTTAAATATTGGTAAAAATAATGAATTTCATATAACTATTCAAATATATATCGATTTTTTGTAACATTTTATATATTAAAAATACATTCTAGGTGCATATTATTATCCATATTATATGTAATGTATTTTTTAATGATGGATTCAAAGAACTTCATTTTCATCATATGATTTTGATACAAATCATAAAAAGCATAAATTATCTAGTTTACTATGTAATCTTGACACTTTAGAATATATATATCTTATTTTATACTCAATATTCATTAATTTAATCTCTATAATATGTGAAAGGAATGGTATTTGAAAACGTATAAACCTATTTGTGGTTAAGAAGTAGATCTTGTATCCTCTTTTTATACATTCTGAAATTAATTTAATCAAAATATTATCTCTTAATATTTTTAATGAGAACCTATAAATCCATTTTATTATATTACACTATTATAATTTCTGGAAATATAGATAGATAATGACGAAATTGATATATCTGATTAATTTATATGTATACCATGAGGTTATATAATGTTTTCTCCCACAATAATAGTAGATTTACCAAAAAAATTGATACAAAAATTGGATGAAATTGAATCCTTTTTAGATTTAATTTATCTTTAGTAATGAATTATTTTATTTTGTGGAGAGTAGTACTAGATTAACATTTTTGTAAATAATATATTAATGGAATATAATCTTTATTTTACTTAAACAAGGGATCTGTGATACATATAATTAACAAAAGAGTGTATCACAACATATTAGAATATTTTAAAAAACTGGGAAATGAGATTTAATTATATAGAGAAATAAATTTATATTCATATAAGTTATTTTTAAAATAATATATAAAACCATATGAGATTTGGTAGTCACCTTTTATTAAAAGACATTTCATATTAATAATTAAGTATTTCATGTTGTTTAATTGTGAATGTATAAGTGTCTGGGATCTCATACTCCCATTGAATGGATATTCCTTATATATAATTTTTTTGGTTTATTATCCATAATATAAAAATTAGTAATATTATTAAACCCCCCTAGAAACACCCATTTAGACACGGTCATGACGAAGTATGACACAAACAATTTTTAGTAAAAATGAAGACATGTGTCAGCCATGAAGCAGCATGAGAATTTCAGGGGGTACCATTTTTGTTCAATATAAAATGAAGAAGTTCATAGAGATATTGTTTTTTATTGTATTAAATGGATTTTATCCCTTAAATTAACATTTTTTTTAATTATAATTTGTTTCACTTAGTATTGGTGGACCAAATATCTATCAGTTTTCAGTGTGGGGATAAAATCCACAAATCATTTTTAAGTTAAAATTTTAAATGAATTAAAATTTTCGTTCATTAATAAAGAATTAATAATCCAATAATCCCCACTATTTAAATAAATTTAAAAGACACATTCGATCAAAAAATCATGAATCCCACTCTCTTGAAAAAATACGAAAAAATAAAGGTATCTCTTCATTCGAACATATATATATATATATAATAATTATATATAAATCTAGAAAAATATAGATATTACATTGTAAAATCTACTCTATTTTCTTATCAGATTTATCCATCATAATATTTTTTTAATATCAATATTTCTTTATCTATGCTAGGAACCTATACAGGTATTTGTTTCTCTTATGAAATCCGGATTGTTTGAGTTCTATAACCATAATCTATTTTTAGCATCCATGATCATATATTCACAATGTGCAACTAAAACATTTTCTAATTTTTTCACACTTATTTTTTATATGTTATTCATTAGGTGTTTAAAAACACACTCTATTTTTCTTATGGGAACTAGAATCTATTTTCTTATATAATAGTAAATGTTTAATATTTCCTTAAGACATAATATTGAATTTTAAAAAATGTAATTATGTATGAAAATGAATCTTATGATAATTTGAGGTAAATTCATAAGGGAATTTTTTAATATGGAATTGAAACTCGCAAAAAAGTATTTTATCATATCCACTCCCTTGGATTCTCCATTGATAATAGTTTAGCCAAATTTAGCACTAATATACGGAGTAAATATTTTTATATGGTTTCATATAAAATACATCATGTGGATATTTCTATGAGAAATGTTTATATATTTCCTATTTTATATATTGATATATTTACTATAAAGTATTTCATTATGATCACAATGTTTATAGACAAGTGACAATACCATTTTATCCATGATTGAAAAAATAATATCCATTAATTTACAATTTTACTGAGAATCTAAAGAACAACCAAATCAAAATCATAGTATATTATTTTATGATTTATTTTTTCAGAACCCTAATAAAATACCTAAAACAATTGTGTAAAAACACTTCCACTCATTGTAACATATCATTATCAATTTTTGAATATTTCATATCTCTTTATTCATTTTTTGTCATTATTTGAGTATATATTTTGACTCTAGAGGATGGAGAGAATTTTTTGGGAAGAATGAACAAAATATTGTGGATGTATGTTATTTTTTTTAATTAATTGAGTATTGGTATAATGATTTAATGTATTAATTGGGATCTCCCCATGTTCATAGAACACTCAGGGAAACTTGGTGTTTTTTGTTGAAAACTAGTCCTTTTTCTTTCTACTAGTAATTTATACACTGTGTAATGGGAGTACTAGATGTGTATTGTTTACTAGGATCAAGTCATATGTTTAGTAAATAGTGTAAAATTATTTCATGCTTTTTATTTGGTTCAAAATGTGTAATGATTAAATATAATGTATTTAATTAAAAAGAAATAATTTATTTTTTAATATATGGTCTTGGTGGATTACACAACATTTAATGGGGTTACACACCTTTTGAGCATAAAAAACTATTGATTTAGGAAAATAAACACCAAATTATTATGTCATTCCAATTTAACCCTATTTCTTTTCGACCTATAAGCACTCGATAGTGATTTCTGATACCTCCACTCCAGTATTATTACTTCGTTCAGCATTTGATCATCAACATTGTGCATGGTGTATCTCGAGGTAATAGAATCAGTTGTTGTCTTCATTTTCTTTGAACATGCCATCCATGTTCCACTATGGTATTATATAATTTGGTATGTGATGATAATTCTATTTTATTCCTTCTATATTTTTCATTTAATCATGTTAAAGGGGCCGATCCTTTTTTTTGGTGTTGTAGGTGTCTATTCTTCAGGAATGGTTGTTTCTTCCTATTTACTAACCCTTCTTCTAAATAAAATCAATTATGAGTTATGTATATTGATTATTGGGCATCCATTCTAATTGTTATATTCTTCTTATTAGTGTATCCATTTTTTCTTTTGTGTGACTGAGGATTGAGGTACGTGGTTCCATATCTAGAGTATAATGGTTAACAACCTTAAACTAGATTTGATAAATAGTTTTTTAAATAAAATTTCATGATGGATTTATTTATTTGTGAGTGTGGATATTGGTTTTTATAAAATATGTGTTTCCCCTAGTTTTTTTAAATAATTTTTCTGAAGAGATTATGGATTTGTTTTCTGAAATGTATTTCAAATCATAGATTTAGGAAATGGTGTTGAAAATAGAGAACTTGGGAAGCATGTGGTACTCCGTTGCATGTTGTAATAATATGTTTTTCCCACTCTTAGGGGTTCATTAATGGTGTGTTACTCTATGCCATAGTATTTTATTTCTATGTTCATGTTAGTCCTATAGGTGGTTTAACTTATGAGGAATTCTTCTACTCTCCATATTTGATGCATATGGATAAATACATGATGCATGTGATGGTATATGTTAGGTTTGAGTTCCCATGATATCCTGACCTAGTGTGATACCTAATGTGATTGTATCAGTTCTTTGTCCAACTTAGTCTATTTATAATTGTTGTATTCTAGTTGTACTGTAATGGATTTGATATGATATGTGATACATTCTTTGGTTTTATTCGATATATATTCATTGATATATATATATATATATATATATATATATATATATATGAGATGCTCTAAATATGTTTTACCTTCAATATTACAAAATATTAAAAATCTATAATTAAAAATTTTTTCTTTGAATTTTATATTAAAAAAAATTAAATTGTATGTCATTACTCCTTTCATTAATGTTTTTCACGCTGGGATTAATTTAAAAATAATTGTTACGGAACACATGGGTGGGATATTACGGAGCATGTTAACTCACACTGTGTGCACCCCTTTTGTGGTACATAGAACGTGTTCTGTCTTTCTATAAGGGGAATGGAAAGGAATAATAATGAGACAAAATGGTTTTCAGTTAGTTGGGTTTGGGTCACTGTTAGTGATATGGTGGGTGATTTCCCATTTTATCGCATTGCTATTGTTTATGTAGCTATTTTAGTTTTTTCATATTTTTTAGTTTTACATTTCTCTTGGAGATTTATTTCATCATTTTAGTTTTATCTCATTCATTGATTTATATCTATTATGGAATATATATTCAAGTTCCCTTCTTTGTATTCTTTCTATATATTCATATATATCATGTCATCAACTTTATGTTGGGAATAATTTTTCCCTATATTTTTTATTGATTCATGGATACTAGTTTCCTTCCTGTGGTTATTGGGAATGGCCATCATGTGTGGAAAATTTTCTGTCATTCCAAATTGATAGGTCATCCATATTGGGTTCATCAAAGTTTGGTATCAAAGGTTTTTTTCCTTAGGATTCCATGTATTGGTAATTTTAATTGACATATCATATGATTGTTAGGAGTTGAGGATATATTCTCGGTTAGCTCCTAGAAGGGTCTAGATATAAGGAGACTCATGATACTGAGGTATATTGGGATTTCAATCTCATGTTTTCAGTTCATGACCTTAATCATAGTTTTTTCTTAGTAATTAATGGATTGAACTGATATTTTTCTATTGTATAATCATTTATTTTGTTTTGGTGTACAATTTTTATCCCTCTGATAAATTTTTCATGACATCCCCATGAGGGTGCAGTTAAAAAACCTCAAGGTAATACTATAAAATATTTGAATTTTTTCGATTACATCAAGTGAGATATTATTTTTATTGACCAAATTGTACCACAAGTCTAGAACATGGTTTTATAGGTAGAACCTGGATCTATAAGGGATAGGGATCAGTCACGTGAGTTATTTTGTGATATAACACCATCCCTCATGGGAAAAATAAACCTCAAGTGGTAGATTATTGGCTGGAAAAAATTTATAAAGATCATGGCTTCTAGGAAACAACTGAGTGTATCAAGGTGATGTGTGAGGTGTTGAGACGTAAGGGTCCTAAAACGATATATTGGGATTCTATAGAACTAGCATATAAGAATATGGTCTTAGACTAAAAGGGTCTCAAGAGTATATTCTTCTATAATTTTTTCCAAAGGTCTCTAATGACGGTGAAGTCTTTGGGATTCCACATTATTTAGTAGAGAGACCATTCGATGATAGAATTCAACGATAAGTTTTACAAGACAGTTTGTTTTCCACAAGAGGTTCTATGGAATTACCAGTTGAGAGTTCAGAAGTACCTATAGGGATTGCAACTATAAATAAGATTGAATGTATTAATGATGAAGAAATATCCCTATAAAGAGATATTGAAAATTTTATATTATGTTTGAAAACTTCATGGAAGGAATGGTTGGATATTTTACTATGCTTCCACCTAGTTATGGCATCATTGTAACTTCTAGGAATACGGGATAGTGGAAACATCATTATACGAGTCTTGGAGGTGGTTCTCTATTGAAATATTATTCATCACCTCCAGTTGTATCAAATGGTATTCATATAACATGATATCAGTACGGAATGGATAAAAATACTCAGAATTTTTTCCTTCACCTTAAAAGATATGAATCATCTATAGACATTGTGGTCTACTATAAAACGTGTTCCTGGGTTTCTATGTGCCTAAATATTTTTAGGGTTATTCTTTTATAATGGATAGTGTGGTATAGTAATATGAGTCAAATAATACAAATAATTAGCCACATACCTATGGAGTGAATACACATTATATGATATGAGTTTCAGGAGGGGTTATATGTGGTTCCTGTGATAGTGAGATGTAGAATCTATATGTATTATTCTTTGGTAATCTATTTATCTAATACTAGTTCTTCCCAATAATTTTTATATGGTTGTATTTTTTATATTCTTAAACATCCAATGGATATTGTTTCAGTTTCCATCATGTTTGAGACACCTCAAATGAATAGGAAAGATCAGGGGGTTTAGGTTTCTATCTTATTCACTATCAATAGACAATTTATAGTTTTTTTGATATTTTTGAATTCTTGATCTGGATATATTTTAAGTAATCGTCAAAATGGATTATATTTTTTTCAAGGTCAATTTTGACCATTTCCATGTTTCATTTCTAACATCCGATGTGATTGAAAATGTGTTTAATGGAGAATACAATTTTTGGATTGGTTGTATAGGACCTTACCACCTATACCTCAAGAGTTTATTTTCTTATTTTCAGTTGAACCAAATTACATTTATAATGTTTTTAATCTTCCCACTGTTGTTCATGATATTCATAATGTTTTCCCAGATGATTTCTTCAGTATTCCTCAAAAAAGGGAGATAGAGAATTCAATTTCCCAGGTTCCATGTACACTTGTAGTTTGGATTCCTTATTATCATAAGGAAACAATAGAGATGAAAGAGATCAAGAACCATTTGTATGATCTGATGGTGAGGGTTATGTTCACTCTAGTGTTTCACCCTTAGAATCCCTAGTTCTATTTTTTATGAAGGTATACATTTCACTTTGATTTTTTGTGGACTATTATAATTTTATCCATATTATTATTATGAATAAGTTTCATTTTCCTAGTTTTAATTATTTTTTCAATTAATTAATGGGTTAAAAGTGATTTTTGGTGATTGGTCATTGGTTGGGTTTTCATTATTTCGGGGCTAGGGAGTCTGATATTCCAAATATTTTATTCCTGATTAGGTACAAAAATTTTGAATACCTTGTGTTTCTATTTGGTGTAACTAATTCACAAATGTTTTTATAGAATTGATTAATCATATATTCTATCTGTATATAAACAATTTTTTTCTAGTTCTTATAGATTACATTTTGGTTTATTCTAGATTTGAATATTATAATGATAAATATTTGGGTTTGGTTCTACAAATACCAAGGAGGCACAGTTTGTATTGAAAGTATTCAAAATGAAATTTATGGATTTGATAAGAAAATTTATTGGGGAACATGATTTTAGAGAATGGATTATCAGTTCACCATGAGAAGGTGAGGCCTATTTTTACCATTGGAATAACTATATAATGTCATTGAGATTCAAAAAAATCCTTGGCCTTGAGGTATATTATCGATGGGTTGTTAATGATTTCTCAAAGTTAGTGTCATATTTAATTACTCTTACCAGAAATGTGGTGAAATTCATATTGAATAAATAGTTTTTGACTTCTTTTGAAGAGATGAAATGAATTTTGAAATCATTATATATATTTATCTTACTTTTTTTTAGTAAGGGTTATATAGTTTTCTGTGATTCTTCATATGATGTTTTGTGTTCTATAACCATGTGAGATGACAATTTTGTTGCATAAGAATATTTTAATACTTTACCACTTAAGGAATAATTTCCCCACTCATGTTTTGGATATTTCCACAGTTTTGAATGTTCTTATGTGTTGGTGGATCTATTTTTTGGGGAGAGGTGAATTGTTATTTATAATAATATTAGTTTGTGATATATTTTTTCTCAAAAAGAGTAAAATTTCACAAAGATACAATGGGTGGAATACCATTAAAAAATTTAGATTCATATAGAATACACCCCAAAGAAGGTTAATATTAGTTTAGATGATCTTAGTAGTAATTAAAAAACCCAAATCTATTCAAGAATGTAATGAAGAGAGGAACCTTATAGGGGTGTTTTCTCAGTTTCACCTAGAAAATCATTAATATGTTATAGGAATGGATATATCCATTTTTCTTTTATCACCATCACTCAATTAGTTTATTCGATATAGTTAGTAGCAAGATGAGAAGATAAGAGGAATTATAAAAACCCTCTATAGTTGAGAGACCATTTCTATTTGGACTCTATATTTAGATGAAAATTATTATTTTTGGGATCATTTTTTTATCCCCACAACTATAAAGATCTCCTTTCTTTTTTATTTTCACAGTTCTTCATTTTCTGTTCATATGAGAACAACATAGATGAATTATTCTATAAATTATGATTCTGGTATCTGGGTACAAAGAGTGACATTACCGACTATGTGTCCTACATTTACACCTTTCTACAAAAAAACAATGCATCTAAAACCATATTGTTTCTTCCAGCCTCTTTCGGGGCCTATTTAGAAACGGGAAAACATGTTCATGGGGTTTTTATTCAATTTCCATGGAATCCCCAACAGAGGAATGCTAAATCAGCGTTTATTGATTAGTTGAAGTTCTAGGAAAGATGTATCTGTTGGAATTTTTTAGGTTTTATAAGGTTCTTTATGTGGTAGTTTTAGATAGGAATTGTAGGATTACTTCAAGTTTCTGGAGGAATATCTATGAAGATATGGGGACAGAGGTCCTATCAAGTAGAGAGTATAGTCTATAAAAAGATGGTCATAAAGAGTGCAATATTCACATCGTGGAATACATGATTGATTATAATTCCTTAGATATTGGTGGATCTTAGGATAACCATCTACGACTTGATTGGTATTCTTATAAGAACATTTATCTATCATCTATTGAAATAGATCCTTCTAAGGCTCTAAATGGTCACCAAAGAATCAACCTATTTATTAGGAAAATGTTGGAAAAGATTATTTGGGTGGATCAAGATCGATTTAGGTGAAATAAGTAAGGAATCATGATTTATTTCAGTGTCTTCTTGTAGATCACAGTTGATATAAATCTTATGTGCATCATCAGAAGCATCTTTGGGTGATTTTCATATGTGGATGGATTTTATTGAATGTTTCTCCTCAGTCGGGTCACTATCGTCTTGGAAAATGGGAATGTGGGATCTGAGATATATTGTATTGTTTGAGTTTTCTGAGAATCATCCAAAGGATGCATATTAGTAGGTATTTATTATCCATATGACAAGTAATTATAATGTTTCAAATATATCACAACTTAGGAAATATCATCATGATCCCTCTCACATGCTGAGTCGGAAATAGATTCAGTTAGAGCTAGTTGTATCTTTGGTGGTTCTTCTAGTAGAGATCATTGAATCCCATGTAAAAAAATAGATGACCACCCAAAGAATAGACACGTAAGAATTCAACGCCAAGACCAACAAAAACGGATGATTACTTGTTCCACAAAGAAAGGAACAAGATGATTGCATTTATACCCCAAGGATCGAACAAACATATACCATTTTTAATGACCCACTTATAATCATTGGTTTGAGAGTATAACGAGTCATTACTAGGCCTTAAGTGACATCCCCAAGGTGCTAAAGGCTAGAAATAAATGCCGAAGGGTTTCAAAACAAGTGGGGGATGATTTACCCTTTTAGAAAATACCACAGAGCCAACAACCATAACCAAAAATATCAACTAAATGATGCATGATAAAAGCTAAGATAACTCAACCATTCATTTTATCATAAACCAACCAAAAGTACCATAGTGGAAACCAACACTAAATTAGAGTAAATAGCAGAAAGAAAAACTAAAAGACTACAAGATGAAAACCCAACTCCATGATCCACAAGCTCCAAGATCCAACATCATGAACCAGCCCAAGCATCACGAAGTAGTGCTATAAACATGTGACACTTTACCTTTTCTAACATCCTGGTATATGACATCTACAAAATCACCAACGTTCCAATGTAGGGGGTGAGTAATTAAACTTAGTAGGTTTTCCCCAATGGCTTCCCAACCCATTCCTCTAGGATAAAACATGTTAGAACATTTATGTAAAACAATTTATATAAAACAATTCCAAAACAGTTCAAAATATAACAAGTTCCATGTCAAAACAATTTTCCAAAAAAAACATCCTTCTTAAGAAAAGCAACCAAGAAATGTTTCCAATCAAATTCCCATTTCCATTTTGTCACATTCATTCCATTTCAAAAATCCACACAACTAACCATGCTTGCAACCTGGACCTCCCTATACTCACGAGTGGTGAGTTATCCTTCCACTAAGTTGTCACTTAGTGGACTACCTTAACGGGGGCACTTCATGCCCTCATCTATCCCTTTTGATGGGTGTACTTCTCACCCTTATCCATCACAGACTTTTGATGGGGGTACTTATCACCCTTATCCATCTGAATGCATATGAACACACACCACAACCTATACAAATGCATGCCAAAACTAAGTGTGTTCAAAACCATTTAATAAAGAATCACACCTTTTATTGAAAACCATTTCATTCAAGAAACAAAACCATAACCAGTTTAGAATCACCATTTTAAATTCACTTCAACAAAAACATTCTAAAACCACATAATTTCCATCACCCGTTACTTAAAAGTGGTTTCAACCATTATTTCACAGTAGATAAACAAACCAATTAAATCAAGGAAAACAATTTTAAACTAAGACTTCAAGTTATAAGAAAGAGGAATTGGGAGTGAAGCCACCTACCTCAACAAAATAGGCGAAACCAACCAACGGATGAAGAATTCCAACAAAACTGAGTCAACAACTTCTCGTAACCTCCTTATATTCCTTCCCCTAGTACCAAAAAGACTGAAACCTGACTTAAAAGTCATCCACTACCTTAGATCTACCCATCTTGGGCTTAGATCTAAGGATCCATCAAGAGTGAAGAAGGAGATCTAAGAAAACTAAAGTAAACGAGACTTACCTCGATCAATCAGACTCTAAACGCCAAGGCAACCCTCCAGATTGCTTCCAAAAGTCCTGGTAAGTGTTCTCCCACCTTCACCGGAGAGAAATCCCAAGTTAGGGCCGTCTAGGATAAACAAATGATTGGGTTTAAATATAAAACAGATTAGATCCTTAAAAATAGGATCTAAGTTGACTCCGCACACGGTTAGTCCGCACGGTTAGGAAAATTGTGCACTAATCATGTGGTAGTCACTGCTTGGAAGGGGCACTCCGCACGGCCTCCTCATATGGTTTTCCCAAACCTTGCGCACACCGTGCGGTCTCCTCTGTCAAAAGTGACCACCACCTGCATGGCTTCTGCACGGTTTGGGCAACCCGTGTGAAGCCCGTGTGTCACTAATTTTTTCCCTTTAACACATTAAAAGTCTCCAAACTTTCCCAACCATTTATCATATTCTTCATGTACTTAAAAGGAATAAAATAAGGGTTACATACTAGAAACTGGGGGTACTACAATAAATTAGGTTTTTCTATGTATATAGAAACCATGTATCACATGACATGTAAAGGTTTAAATGTTATCTATATCTCATGAATCTTATATTTAGGGTTTCACATAGCTTATTATTCTTTAAATATGCTACATCTCAATTCCCTCTAAATCTAGATTCATTCTTTGATGATTTTGAATACCTCCTCTCCTTATGGATCGATACGTTTAACTTCTGATCATGATGGTTGTGTGTGGTGTATTTTGTTTAAGAGAATACTTTGGTTTCAGGGTTTCATTTTTTATCATGGTATCCTTATCGTACTCTAGTTTTAGATCTGTTGGTCTATAATGATCATTATTCTTATTCTCATCTAGAGTTGTAATATGTTCTTTTTTTAGTGGTTCATCCTTGGTTGGATGTTGTGTGGAAGGTGTGTGATCTTGAGTGATGGTTTTTTATTCCTCTTCACTAAATTGTTTTTATAAATAGAATCAATTATGGGTTTTTTATATTGATTCTAGGCCCTATATTTTAGGTTTTTTTCTTATTATTGGTGGATCCTATTACATGTGTGTGTACAACCCGAGTTTCAAGGTATGTGGTTCTATAACTGCCCTATTATGGTTTAATGTATTTTATCTAGTTGTGATAAGCTGTTTAATAAATGACATGACATGGTTTATTGATTTTACATTTGTTTGTTTAAATGTGTATTGGATAAAATATTTTTCCCCTTGTTTTTTTAAATTAATGGTTCCTTTCAAATCATTTTTAAATTTTTTCCTAAAATTTCATTCAAATAATTGTTTTATGAAAAGTTTTAGAAAATAGATCACATATGAAGCCTATATAAACCAAGGTTGTTCAATGATAAAAAAATTCCGGTTAGAGTTAGTTGCCAATGAAAATGTGGATGATCCAGGTGTTTGAAAAAATGTGTTCTTTCACCACAAGAAGAATACAATATTGAATGTTTCATCATTTCTAAGTGTTTGATAAATTTCTGGGGCTCAAAATCTAAGGGAAGAGGAAAGAAGCATGGAAGGTGTTTTTATAGGATTGAATATTCCTAGATATGGTAAAGTAATTGGTATCATGAATCCTAGGTTTTAAAAAATACAAGACTTATAAAATATTTGTATAAACAAAAACAATCTTTTCGAATAGAGTAAAGGTTTGATAGTAATCTTTGTAACTATGAAATTCCTCACAAGAGAGTTAAAATTAAGTAGATTTTTCTGAGTGATGTAGAATAGAAAACAAGTTTTTAGAGTTTTTCAAAATATAATATATATATTGGGAGGATCATGAGGTTTTGAGCTAGTAAATATGAGGCAACCCTGACATCATTTGACATGAAAATATTTTGAGAAATGGCTGAATTTATCAGATTCCATGAAGGATGAGAATCCTCATGAAAAAATTATTCTAATAGATCATGAGAATTGAAAAAAAAAATTATGTAGTCCTGACCAATGCATAGGTTTCGATTGAAAAGTAGTTCTCAATGACGATGTATTCCATGATGACTCAGTGAGATTTGGTAAGGAAATATGTTATGCGAATGCAGTATTCTTTGTGAAGGTAGTGAGCTAATGAAGGGACATTGTGAATGGAATTTTTGAACATCATGTTTATGTGAATAGTGCTTCCTTGTTCATCCATTCAATGATTCTATGTAAGTAGAGTCTCATTATAGATAGGTATATCCACTTTAATTCCAAACATTTGAAGTGACCTCCATGTTGATAAACTGAGTAAGGCTTATCTTAGAGATATGTGTTTGTGGGAGTTGATGGAGGTGTTCTAAGGGATGCAATGTGTTTTCCTCAAAATTATGTAAAGGAACTAGGACTAGAAAATAGTGAATTTTTATGAAATTTTTAATTCCACAACTATTTGAGATTAGTGTATTTTGGTACGATTGAAACACTATTGGTATATGCTTCTTGGACTAGATATTATTAGTGATCTCAGTAAACCCTCTGTGTTTTCTCTCTACATGAGAATGTTCAAATTACTATAAATTACCATGATATGGGTTTAACATGTTTCTACTAATGTGGGGGAAATATCCGTCACCTTAGAATAAAATTTTAGCACACTAATTAACCCCTCCCCTCTCAGTGTATTCTCGAGTCCTTAAAATCCTTGACAACATAGGTGGAAGATGTAGTAATTACATTTTTCTAATATTAGGGGGTTCGTTCATGGGGTTCTCCTCTAATCCATTGGCTTGATATTTTAGGGACTTGATATACATATTTAGGGGTACACTCTCATGTTTTTACTATAATCTTTATATTCAATGAATATGTCTGAGGACATGGTATGTTAAATTTTTTATGTTATGTATAAGTGCCCAAGTTATCTTGAAATGGTGGGATCCTTGGAGTGAGTTTACTTGTTCTTTGGACGATTTTAGCTATTTTGGATTATACTATTTTAGTTATGATACCATGAATATTATATCATATATGATAAATAATTTGATCTCACATGATATATCTTCTTTAATATATGTATATGAAAGGATTTGAAAATTTTTTACATTCACTATTGGGAAATGTGAAAAAAAAAGTAAAATCAAATTTTTTTTCAATGATTTTATATTAAAATTTCAAAATCTATATCATTACTTATTTTATTTAATGTTTTTCATGGTTGGATTTTTCAATAGTCACTTTTTATGGAACACCTGGGTGATAACCTACTATGCAAGTTACTGCACTCCAATTACAACCCTTTAATGGTGTGTAGAACTTATTATGTATTTTGATGCATGTAAAGGAATGGTGTTGTAGTGATGTGGAAACTTTTTCATTCATATGGTTTTGGTTACTATTGGTGAGATGGTGGGAGTATTCCCACAGTGTCACTTAAGGACTATTGTTGTATCTATTTTATAATTGATGTCCTTTGATGTTTTACATGTCTCTTGAAGATTGTTTTAATTCAATTTCTATTTTATAGATTTCTTTTCTCTATACCATTCATTAAAAATAAATTCATTTTTTCTTAAACTACTTATTCTGTATAAATATATTTTTCATGTCATCAACTTCAGATTGAGAAGTATAATTTCTTATATATTTTTTTGATGTATTCATGTTAGTCGCCACTACGTTGGGATTCAGAACACTCTTCGGGTATGTTCCAATTCAAGTTGGGTATCAGTTTGAGATGCTTTTTAGGTTAGTTTTATCACACTCATAGAATTGAAATCATAAATATTAATAATATACATTGGAAATTATTAACTTTCCAACACCTTGGGGTTTACCATATCATATAAATATTAATCCATAGATCCCTTTATATATTTTAGTATTATATTAACTACATAACTTTTGAAATTAAATTTTATACTTATATATGTAATATAAATTCAAATATCATATATAATATTGAATCATTTTATTTTCCCTGAATAAATGAGACACAAAATATAATTTAAATAATCAAATTTTGAAATTTGATTATAATGATTTTGTTTCTTCATACACCTAGAATAATATGGTTCAATGACCATTGAAAAATAAAATTATTACATCTAATTTAAAAACATTTCAATTTAATGACATTGATAAAGTAAATAATATATTTTGTTTATAAATATATTAATTCCTATTATTAAATTTTTCACCCTTGACCTGTATCTCAATTTTTTAGACTAACTACATTTAACCACATTTACAAGATACAAATAAATTCCTATAATTTATAAATCATCAATATATATAAAAATTACAAAACCATATTTATTATGGAAACTGGTTTAAAATTTTTTATCATATTTATTTTCTAAAAAATCATTTTATAGAATTACTTATTCAATATACATTTAATGTAGTATAATTTTTTTACTTATCTATTATATAATTTTAATTTTCATTATCCTCAATAATAATATATTAAATGTAATATATTTTTGTTTTCTATCCATGTGAATTTATTCCTATTTATTTCAAATCCACAATATAGAATCAAATTTTGAAACCAATGTCACACTTATGAATAGAATAGAGAGTATACCCATGTAATGGTATAATTAGAGTTTTTTACATAGGTCGCTTACGATAAACCATCATGTGACCCAATTGTTTAATAATTAGTTATTTCATATGAGTTTTCATAGAGTAAATCCTAAGTATCTCTATAAAAAGTCTCTATTAGGTTTCTATATAGGAATTCCCAAAATTTTATTGACATATACCATAATAGGGGAATCGAGAGAAGAGAAACCCAATTATGGAGGAATAGATTATTGATTGATGTAATAAGATGATATTTATGATGGAATTAATGATTAGTCCATATAAAGAGGATGATAAAAACTAGGGTTTCATTGAGGAATTTAAATTATAGAAATTTTCTATTGAGGTAACAATTTTTTATTTTTTTTATTTCACTATTTTTAGTTAACGTTTGTTTTGTTATTCTTTTGAAACTATGATTTTGGGTTTTTACTCATTTTTCATAAATAACAGATTTCTTATTATGAAATTCTTCATATAGAATATTATTTTTCTTCTCACTAGATTTATTCTATATTTTTATGGTTAGGGTAATATATTGATATCAAATTAGTAACCCAAAAACCCTCCCCCCAACTATCTCTTTTCCACACTCCCTTATCCTCTTACATATCCAACAAGGTACCACTGAAAATATCAGTATATATTTGTAGAATGTGATGAATAGTTATGAGTTTTGTTGGATGATGGATATGTAGAATATTGACTGACAAAGATTGTGATATGGGAGTTTGTGTTTTTGTTTCCAGCTATGGTGGGGCGTTACAATGTGACATGGATGGTGAAGTAGATTTGGTATGTGGCTATGTTGGTGAACCATGCATGTATCAAGGGTAAATCACATAAGTGTTTTCTAGTGTGAATGGTTTCCATAGAATGGAATGTTATAGTAGTCCTGATATGGAACTATATGTAGATGGATGGATACAGAATATATAGTACATTATTCAACCATCCCATCGGTCAAATTAGGATGACTATCCACCCAATATGTGGAAGTGGAATAAAGTAGGTCATACCCCAACCCATACCCCTTTTAGGTTGAGTAGTGTGGGAAAAAAATGTGTGCGGGCGAGCATTATCATACTAAGAGGAACCCAAGATAAACATGACATAAATTTTACATAATTATAAAGTTTTTAACAATACATATCACTAGTAGTTTTATAACCCATAGACTGATTGGTTTGGTATCTATGACATTAGATTCATTAACATATTATTTTGAAATACTTTTTATAATTTATGTACAATGATTCTCCTACAATCCATTATTTATATATATCAAAAGATATAATCTTCTTCATATCTTATAGATTGGAAGCATTCAAATGGGGTGATATCAGACACACAATATGTGTAAAAAATCATAACATAACGGAAAACATTTTGAGGAAATAAATATCATAATAAATTATATAAATAACATAGATTATAATCATAAACTGTTTTAGACAAGAATAAAATAATATAAATATCATTAAATTATCATAAAATATATGAACTGGGTCAATACACACACAAATAGTCTTATAAAATGAGTTCATTAGACAAAACTGTGGAATAATTTTAAAAACAAGGAATAATCTGGAAAACATGACATTAAATTTAAAATAAAAGAATATCAATATTTTGGAATAATTTATAGATCATATTGGTAATTTTTTACTATTATGAGAATAGGAAAACCTATGATAGAAAACTCATTTTCCCTACACCTATGTGATAAAACTCATTATATACATACATAAAATACAAGAAAAGTAATCATTCCCACACGGATGTGAATAGAATAATTATGTCCATGAATGAAAATCTCATGAGATATAGGATTAATACAATTCAATACATGGTGATATAAGACCTCATACATTATCATTCATACATAAATCTTCCACTTAAAATTAATCATGAACATATTATAAATATTTCATGGTAGAAGAATATGATCACATGACATAAAGATATGTAATCATGGATAAAGAACTATAATTTTAAAAAATTAATAATAAAATACTATCATAGAATGTTTTATCAAAGAATAAATTCAAGATAGGTAAAAAAATTGAGTAAATATATATACAGAAAAAAATTATACAAAAACTTATAAACATTGTTATAAAAAACTAAGTGTTTATTTATATCTCAGAAATAAAGGAAAGTAATGTCAATTTATTTTACAAAACACATTATTAATTTTCAAAAATAAGATATCCAGAAAAATAAATAATTTTTATCCAAAAAATGTTTCACAAAAATGAAGAAACTATTGATTTTTTGAAAGGGTTACAGATCCATTTTCATTAACATACTGATATTACATTATTTAGTAAAACATATAGATTAATGGAATATTAATTATTACATGTGAAATGTTTTAAAAATAATAATTATAATCATAGATAATATCCCAAATATGTTTTCCTAAAAATATATGGGATAATTAGTGGGAATTGAAAATCCATCATATGAAAGACAAATTCCTTAAATGAAATTTTATTTATTATTAACAAGATTCTATTTAACATACCAATAGAATCATCAAGGATGAATGATATTTTTCGAAAAAAGATTTAAAAAATTTATATAATGATTATATAAAAAATAAAATCATCATAAAATATAATATATCAATCAGGGAATATAATATTCAAAGAAGACTGATTATTACGTGAGGAAAACATTTGATTTTTGAAAACCACTTACATTCTTTGTGAAATTTGAATAAAAACACCCAATAGATATATATAATTAAATAGAATATTTAATATCTTGATATATAATAGTATCATGATAAAAAATTCCCATAGGGAATAATTTACACAACTGAAAAGGAAACATGGTGAATAGCGTAAACATGTCTCTAGGGATTCAAATTTGATACAAATAAACACATATATTGTTTCCCCGCTCAGTTCTGTGTTATTTAAGATCCTATATGACAAATAAAAATAAAATTATTACTAATTTAAGATAAATATTCATACCGATAAATATTTATAATTTTCATTTATATTCTATATCAACAGTTATATTAGTCATTTTCCTTATTTTCCAACACCATGTATTTATTTTTTCAACCTTTATATAGTATTGTAGGTGTGTTGGAGGTTTCCAATAATATTACAAATTTTATCATTAAAATGTCATTATAAATACTATAATTTATGAAATATAATTAATTATGATGTTTAAATTTCCCAACATGAATACTTTAGTCTTCATCCTCAAATTTGAAATCAACAATTGAATATTTTTGGGGGATTTTCAACATAAAATGGATGATTTCTTAAAAAATTTGTTAAATGATGATGTATATATTACATAATGAAAAATAAAAAAAATTATATTTGAATTTAAACCATAAATTATGTTTTCAGTATGATCCATGATATAATTTCATAGCATTAGTCATGTAGATGGTTAAAGGGACACAAAAATTACTTACTAAGATTATCAATGTTAGTGGAGTGACTTAGTCATAATATAAATAAACCAAATGAACAATAATATAATTTAGTAATTAATAGTTTTATATATATTAATTATAATTGAAATATATTATTTAGTAACTGATATGAAATTATTACACAATTTTAAATAATGATTTTCTTCTTACTCTAATTTATATGATCGATTGAATTTAGAATAATCATTTATTGATCCCATCAATTTAGTTTCTACAATTTTTTAGAATAGAACTAAATTTATATCAAAATTATATTTACCATGTGAAAACCTAATAATTACCACTTTTATAAGGTGGTGATGAAATAAATAATTGAAATCAATCATCATAAAAAAGTGATAGTCTATGAATACACATGGTCGATGATTTCAATTTCCATAGATTAGGAAAAATAGTTATATGGAAAATAATTTAATATTATAAAATATATTTATGATATCATAATTATATATTAAAATATTTATTGATACTATAATATTATAGTAATGAAGGAAGATAAACAAATGATGTGTCATGGAGAAGGTTGTTCGCGCAACACATGACTCGCATTTTCATTTTTATATTTAGAAAATAAGAGTTTGGTTAATTATAGAAAATTTAACAAAATAAAATAAAACTTTAATAATGATATATATGTAATCGATTTAATATGGTGAAATTAAATTTGATAAATTATAAAAGAATTTAAATAAAATGAAAAAAATGAGGATTAGGAACAAAATCTCTAATATTGGATTATCTTCATTCTGAATTTGTTCTAACCTTTATGGGTTGGAATTTTATGAATAAAATTATATCAAAAAAAATTCTAGATGAGGGTTGGGTATTTTTTCCTTACATTATAGGTTTTGGTGTGAGGTGAAGTGACAGGATGAGTGCCCCTATTCGAACTGAATTGGAGTGTCATTATTTTAATAACCCAATAAGTTTGATTAATGTGAAGTCACTCTAAAGTAAAGTAGAAAAAAATAATAAATAATAGATTTTAAATGTTATAAATTCTATCTACACATACACTAGTAAAATAGAATCATTTTTAAAACATGTTTGTCCCATTGCCACAAATATCACTCAGTTTTTCCATTCTAATTGTCACCAGAGTAAGTAGATTTTACCATGGTAAATTGTACATTATGCCCAAAAAATATTAATTATCATAAAATTTTGAATAAATTATTAAAAAATTGAAATCAATTTTTTTATTTAATTTTGATAATTTGTAAAAATTAATTTTAAAACGCTAAATGTATAATTTTTTTTGTAAAAATATAACATAAATTATAATGGTTCAAATATGTTTTTATAAATAAAAATAATAATTTTTCCTGCAAAATATTTACATATAACATGAAAAAATTTCATTAGAAAAATGATTCATTGATTTGAAATTAATAATTATTTACTAGCAATGCCATAATGACATTTTTTGTGTAAAAATGATATTTTAAAACATTAACATAAAAAATCAACCTATTTATAAAAAATTCAAAAGTCAATCTAAATAATATATTTGTATTATTAACAAAAATTTTAAGATAAAATTTTAAATTATATTTTAAAATATTTGGAATTAAATATATATATATATATATTACCTAAATATAGTAAAAAAACTGATCGTATTGGAAAATATAATTTTAATATTTTAAATATTATTTATTATTATTTACTATAAATTATTAATTAATTTTTTGATCATATATTACTCATAATATATATATATATATATATTGATAATATACTCAGTTTCATCAAAAAAGCACTAATTTTAGGGGAGTATATTTTACTACATTAAATGATTTTATATAATATTTTAGTTATACTAATTGAATTTCATTAATATTAAATTTAGTGTTTTTTATAAGAATATTTTATTTTTTTATACTCAATTTCATGCCAAACTATTAAATGGAAAATAATTAAAAATCATTTTTAATATTTAAATTTTACTTACATTTATCGTGTGTTTTTCATTTTAGTTCATTATTACAAGTTGAGTGGATATCAAGAAATATATTTATTTATGTAAAATATATCATAAAATATCAAGGTGTTACATTATCCCATTTAAATAAATTACACCCTAAATATTTTAATTATCATTCACTAATTCAAGAATCTTTGGGATTCGTAATATACTCATGATGTATCTCCTTTAGAGATATCCACCTCGCTATCTCTCATAAAACTATGACACTATTTATCCATAATATTTTTTATGTGTTCTTAGTGATAAACCCTACATAGATTCATTTTTATCAACCAGTTTCCATCCAAATAATAAAATGTAAAATGATATCATAATGTCCCATAAAATCATATTAAACTATCATATGAGTAAGGAAAGTTGTTCTTAATATTTCTTGTCCAATGGAACATTCATTTAAAACTAAGATACATTAATTTGAACTATGTACTAAAATAGTATTCAAATATCTCACTTAGTTATACCAAGGATATATTATTTTGTTTTATATTATTCATTTCAACCTTATCTCTCATAGTAACTAAAAATAAATCCTTCCTATATATCCCTAAGGATATTATAGTTATCCAATGAGAACCCATTGGGAGTATTAATCATATTTTGTAGTGAGGAATCTTTGTTTCACATCGGATAACTATTTAAATGAAAACCAATACACATGTTATTGAATTTTATCCCCATATTACATTTTAACCAGAGCATACATCCACTAATAGTATCCAGATAGGGTTGATATATTGAGAAAATCATATACTAAAGGCTTTAAAAATTTTACGAGATATCATCCAATACATGGGATCATCATTGGGTTCCTCTGTATTATTATCTTACTAAAACATCAATTTACACTAAAAACCCCCTAATAACTACAATAGATAACTTTGATAACAACTATAATGACCTATTATAATCATGAATTAAAAAATACATTAATCTCATCATTTTAATACTATATATCATGTGAAAGTTTTATAACAAAATTAAATAATGTTTTAGTGTCAACGGGATTATCTATATAAACAAATTATTTTACTACACTCTAAAATTTTCCCTATAATTATTATTCTATAGTCCCTTTTCAGGTTATCTGAAATGATATAATCAGCTTCATAACTTGGGGATTTGTAAAAACTGTATGGTGTGAGATTAGGTGTTACATATAGGTAAAAATAATCATAAAATAATGAAAAACATATGGAATACATAAATACCATATAAAAATATAAAATGACATTAAAATATTTTACTAAAAAAATTAAGTAAAATAAGATCATAAAAAGATAATTAAGGACTAATTAAATATAAAACCTCGATCAAAAAATAAATGTAGTCAAATAACATTATAGAATGAAAATAAAATGATAAATAATTTTTAAAATAATTCAGAATTATGATAACATGACATTTAATTGAAATTATGTTAAAATTCAAAAAAATTCATAACTTCATGAACAACCTGGAAATGTGGCACAACCATAGTATATGAAAACAAGTGTGGGAAAACACATTATGCCCACAATGAATTAAAAAGGTGATTATTATCATTATTAATTATTTCACGATATGTATACTAAAAAATCCTTATAATGTGTCACGACCTGTCCCCCAGGGCTCGTGCTGTGACTACCCCAAACCCGCCTTCTATAGGCCAGGGGCTTGCGACTAGCACCAAATGCGTAAATCCCTAAAACTGGGAATTAGTTTCCTTTATAACCTAAAAACTCACACAACAGAGTAAAAACTTAAAGCAAAACACTAAGTAAAACATTATGACAAAAAAGTTCTAAAAATTAAAAAGGGTCAGAAATACAATCCCAATTGTAAAGTACAAGAAACTGAAAAAATGGAAAATAGAGCTTGGATCATCCACTGGGAAATCCTACCTGAAGGGTAGGTATAGATATCCTCCATAGTACTCCACGTCCATCTGTCTCATCCATGTACCGTCAGGCTGTGTGCTCCACCTCCAGGTACCGTCCAGTCCTAGTACACTCAGCCTTAGTCAGCGATTTCCGTCATCTGTATCCAACACAATGAAGTGTGGGAAAAGCCTGTGCAGGTGTGAGTATAATGATACTCAGTAAGGACCCTAAGACCCTCAAGGTCTCACAAAATCAAATAAGGATAAACAATAAGGTATGAAATCAACAGATAATCCCACTTAGTTATATGACCGTACATATACCTATGTTATCAAGTAATCCATTTCAATAATGAGGAAAAACACAAAAGTCACTGACTCAGCTCACACAGGTATACAAATTTTGTTGGGAGTTAGGGATGATTAGATTTATCCACTAAATCATCTATTTTGTCGAACCCACGAAGGATCCTGGTATAGAAATCAGAACTGTCAAACCAACACAGGATCTAGGAATAGTATTCAGAGCTGTAGAACCAACACAGAATCTAGGAAGAGTAGTCAGAGCTGTTGAACCCACACAGGATCCAGGAAGAGTAGTTAGAGCTGTCGAACCCACACAGGATCCAGGAACAGTAGTCAGAGATGTCGAACCCACATAGGATCTAGGAACAGTAGTCAGAGTTATCAAACCCACACAAGATCCAGGAACAGTAATCAGAGCTATCGAACCTACACAGGATCTGCGAACAGCATTCAGAACTGTCTAACCTAGACAGGATCCAGGAACAGTAGTCAGAGCGGTTGAACCTGCACAGGATCCAGAAATAGTAGTCAGAGAGCATCCAGTCATAGGGTGTGAGGGTCCACTCCTCAATCCAAGTGTTGATACATCAACTTCCATGTATTCCCACAAAGAAATATCTCGAAGGTCTTCCTTGTCATAGGAGTCTCAATGCAATAGACGACACGTCAATCAAATACCCAGTCTGAGAGTTATTAGCCTTTTAGTCCTAGGGGCCTGGCTAGATTCATGCACTATTCAACCTGACCGTATCTCAACTATACCCCAAACTCTAGTGGTGTATACTCAAAGGTACCATCAAGCTCCAAGATTATTAGGGACACTGACGGTTCTTCAAATGGAAGTCTGGTGCCAAAGATATGACCAAAGAATGTAAAGGGTCAGTAGTAGGCCTAGTTCCAGTCCGACCTGTTGGGTCCGGCCCAGCATGCTGGGCCCATCCTAGTAGGACGTGAGGGGTAGCAGAGGGTTTCTTGGGTGCAGACCGGACATAATTCTGTTCGAGGGTGGCTCATCCCAGAGGGCACCACGAGGGCGCAGTTTTGGCGGCTTGGCCCAGAGGCCGAGGTGGCGCAGCAGAGGCCGGTTCGGCCGATAGGCCGCGGGTCAACCGGGGGCTGGTTCGGCCAGGGTGCAGCACAGCTAGGTCGGCCGGTGGCGTGGTTCATCCGGGGCATACAACATGCAAAGGAGTCCTGGAGACCAGGAGGTCGAGCGGCCGGGAGGCGCGGGCCGGCGCGGTGGCACGGCTCAGGCTGGCGCGGTTTGCCCGGGGCGCACGGGAGGCCAGTGGACGGCCGGGAGCCGGGAGGCTGGTCGGCGGCCAGGTGGCCAGCGGTCTCATGGGAGGCCGGAGGCGGCCGGGAGTTGGTTCGGATGAAGTGTCACGAGGTCGACGTGGGTTTCAGAGTTTTCGGGTAGCGCGGTCGTTGCCTTTTGCCTCCGTCACCTCATCGTTTCGTCACCATGACGAAGAAAATCACAAAGAGATCAGCGGAGGGAGTCAATCCATGTTAGTTAGTCCTGCACCCTCTGCGTTTAGGATGATATCAATCGGTCCGTCAATAAAAGAGAATTATGAACTTCAAATTCTACAGCCTTTGAAACAATTCTTTTCCAATCCGCAAAAGAAAATCAAGGAAAACATTAACATGAAAATAAACCCCCTACCTTTGTTCAATGATTTTCAACGTTGGCATGGGGAAGAAGACAAATCATTGGGAAAAGATGGACGTCGGTGTCCTCGGTGTTTTCCTCGATCGTCGGTTTGTGCGCCGGCTCGTCGTAGTCGAAGACGTACTACGTCGGAGTAGGTTCCGAGGAAGGAAGTTGAAGTCGCTCCTCACTAGCGTTCTTCGTTGGAAGAATGAATTCTTCATGGTGGAAGCATAATCCTCCAAGTGTTGTGTTTCACGTCACTTTACCAGCGCTTTGTCGCTTGGTAAATCCATCCCAAAACCTCCTCCCAAGCTTCCAATATATAGGAGAGGGAGGGAGGTGGGTAATGATCGTTGGAATTTATGATGGTTCATTTATTAAGAACCTTCCTAAATTCAAACGACATGGTTATTTAAATTTAAAAGGAGAAAGCTAATTAAATTATGCTGCCATAATTAAAGAGGTACATTGGCTATAATTATTGTGAGGATACCAAGAGGCTCCCCCTAGATTTAATAGGGACTTGAGAGGTTTCTCCCAATTAATGGGAGGTTTCAAGGAGGGTTTAAAACCCCAGGTGGTCCCCACCACCATAACCTCTCATGGGAGGTTATGGTTTGGGTGGTCCCCACCACCATAACCTCTCATAGGAGGTTAAGGTGTGGTGGTCCCCACTTCAAACTTCCATGTGGAGGTTTAGTTCTGGTGGACCCCACCAGAAATATCAATTTGGAAGATCAAAATAAAATAAAGTGAAGATCATTTTTTTTAATTATTTGCCACAAAAAACCCAAAAAAAACTTTCATTCTCAACCCACTACCATCGAGGTGAAAGTCTCCTTAAGTTTATACTGGTGCTGTGAGTTCAACGGTGCCCTCGGATTTCAATTCTGAGCAACGGTTCAAAAGTTATAAAAACTCGCTCGTACGTTTACTGAATGTACTCGAACAAAACTTTAGAAATTGATTCCGGGAACACCGGACCTTTGAATCGTGCACATTAAATTTTCACTGACTCGTAAAATCCCCATTTAAATAAAAAATATTACATGGAAATTTTGAGGCTTCAAATTCTCCGCATATCAGGGCACTACGTCCCCTTAAGACACAACTCACAACTAAAGGAACAAGTGGGGGTACTGTGCATGCATCTGAGCCTCCCGCTCTCATGTGCTCTCCTAGAGGTTCATGTGCTGCCATTGAAAGCACACCAGAGGTATCGACCATCCATGAAGGACCCGCTCCTATTGATCCTCAATCTCCATTAGCACCTCTTTAAAATTCACCCCATCGTCAACGTCCAGCTCTCCATGGTCGATGATATGAGAATGGTCGTGCATGAATCTCCTCATCTTGGATACATGGAAGACGCCGTGCACTCAATGCAACTGTGGTGGAGCATCTAAGCGATATGCCACCTCACCAACTCTACTGAGGACCTAAAAAAGTCTGATGAATCTTAGAGATAACTTTTCACCTCTGCCAAATCTCTGTAAAGCTCTTCGGGTTGAGACCAGTAGAAAAACATGGTCGCCATTCTCGAACTCCAGAGGTCTCTGTCTCCTATCAGCATACAACTTCTTCCTGATTTGTGCAGTCTTCATCCACTCCTGGATGATCTGAACCTTCTTCGTGGTAGCTTGTACCATCTCTGGTCCCACTAAAGCTGACTCCCCAGGGTCAGTCCAGCACAAAGGTGATCTACAGGGTCGCCCATACAACGCCTCAAAAGGTGTCATCCCTATGTTGGAGTGATAGTTGTTGTTGTATACAAACTCCACCAAAGGTAATTGATCCTACCAGCTACGGCCGAAGTCAAGGACACAAGCACACAACATGTCCTCGAAGTTTTTAATGGTCTGGTCAGTCTAGCCACCCGTCTGAGGATAGAAGGCGGTGCTCAGACAAAGTTGTGTCCTGATATCCTCCTATAATCCCATACAAATATGGAAAGTAAACTATGTGTCATGATTAGAGACAACAAAAGAAGGTACTCTATGTATCCGAACAACACATAGGGTGGATGGGACAAACTCTGCTCGAAACAGGCTCTCGATGTCTACCCAGAGAAGTGTCACCTCGTCATGCACCTGGAGTATTAGGATCCACCATCTGCATGTTTCTTCTTGAAGGAGACTCGCGGCAAGGATCACCATAAGGTCGGTTGGGGTCCCTACCATACTAAGGACTCTCAACACATCCTCCATCCAATCCTCGGATTCATGTAGGTCCGTCTCTCCCCAGAACCTGGGCGGCCTCTGGCGCTGGAACTCATGTAACGCACTCAGGCGGTGTGAACTCTTTATTGTAGGGGCGGTGGCATCGGTGGCCCAACATGGAGTGGTACTATTGGTACCTCCACTGGGAAAAGGTCCCTTCACCAATGCCTCATCGCTAGGTGGGCTATCTATGCATACTACTCTCGGACCTCTTGTTGGTTGTCTGCATGGAGGCATCCTGAAAAGAAACAGGTGTGCCACGGTCAAAAATTTATACCTGGTGAGCTGACTCAAAGAAAACTTTTGAAAACACACATGCAATCAGTGTTTTGATGCACTGAGTTGGAAATCAGAAGTTAGGGTCCTAGTGTATGGATACGTCGGTCGCCGCACCAACACTAGACTCCCTGAACTGAAAACCACTCTCACTACACTTAACACTACTGCTTCATAGAAAAGAAAGATCAGAGTCCTTATTTCTGCAGTAGAATCGACTTCTCTGATAACAATTTTTCACGACCCGTCCCCCGGGGCCTGTGTCGTGACTACCCCAAGCTTGCCTTCGATTGTCCAGGGGCCGGCGACTAGCACCAAAGGTGTAAATACCTAAAACTAGGAAGGCATTTCCTTTATAACCTGAAACCTCACACAATAGAGTACAAGCTGAAATAAAAACACTAAGTAAAATTGTATAACAAAAGAGTTCTAAAAAGTATAATGGGCTAGAAATACAAGCCCAACTATAAAGTACAAGAAACTGGAAAAAAGGAAAATAGATCCTCGATCGTAAACCGAGAAATCCAACCTGAATGGTAGGTATAGATTTCCTCCACAGCACTCCACGTTCGTCCATCTCCTCCATGTACCATCACATCGTGTGTTCCACCTTCGGGTACCGTCCAGTCCTGGTACACTCAGCCTCGGTCAGCGCTATCCATCGTCTGCATCCAACACAATGAGGTGTGGGAAAAGCCCATGCATGGGTGAGTATAACGGTACTCTATAGCGACCCTGAGACCCTTAAGGTCTCACAAAATCCAACAAGAATAAACCAAAAGGTATGAAATCAACAGATAACCCCACATAGTTATATTCCCATACATATACCTATGTTATCAAGTAATCCATCTCAATCATGAGTAAAAACACAAAAGTTACTGACTCAGCTCACATAGGTATATAACTTTTTTTGAGAGTTACACATGATTAGAAGTATCCAATAAATCATATATTCTTTCGAACCCACGTAGGATCCTGGTACAGAAATCAGAACTGTCGAATCCACATAGGATCCAGGAACAGTATTCAGATCTGTCGAACCCACACAGGATTTAGGAATAGTAGTTAGAGCTGTCGAAACCACACAGGATCTAGGAATAGTAGTCAGAGCTGTCGAACCCACACTAGATCTAGGAACAGTATTCAGAGATGTCGAACCCACACAAGATCCAGGAATAGGAGTTAGAGTTGTCGAACCCAGACATGATCTAGGAACAGCAGTTAGAACTGTCAAACCCACATAGGATCCAGGAATAGTTGTCAGAGCTGTCGAACCCACACAGGATCCAGGAACAGTAGTCAGAGAGAAGCCAGCCACAGGGTTTCCGCACAAGCACTCTTGATTCTGGGAGGGTCCACTCCTCAAGCCAAGTGTCAATACATAAACATCCACGTAGTCCCAAGAAGAAATATCCTGAATGCCTGCCTCGTCATAGGAGTCTCAACACAATAGACGGCGCGTCAATCGGACGCCCAGTCTGAGAGTTATTATCCTTTTAGTCTCGGGGGCCCGGTTGGATACATGCATGATCCACCCCGAATATATCTTAACTATACCCCAAACTCTAGTGGGGTATACTCAAAGGGACCTTCAAGCTCCAATATTACCAGTGCTTCTGACAGTTCATCAAACGAACGTCTGGTGCCAAAGATATGGCCAAAGAAAGTAAAGGGTCGGTAGTATGCCCAGGTCAGGTCCGACCTGGTCAGACCGACTCGACCCGTCTTAGTCTAGGATGACCGGGTTTGGGTTAATCCATCCGGACCTGTTGGGTCCAGCCTACTGGGCCCAGCCTAGCAAGATGCAAGGGGCCGCGGAGTGCCGCTAGGGTGCAGACCGGCCACGTGGGCATGGACCGGTTGTAGATCATTGCGAGGGCGGCTCGGCCCAGAGGGTACCAAGAGGGCGCGGTTCAGGGTGGCTCAGCCTGGAGGCCAAGGTAGCACGACCAAGGTCAGTTCGGCTGGGAGGCCACGGGTCGGTCGGGGGCCGGTTTGTCCAGGGCGCGGAACAGCTAGGCCGGCGGGTGGCGCGGTTTGGTCGGGGTGCTCGGGAGGCGCGGGTATCCAGGAGGCCGGGAGGCCAGGAGGCTGGGCGGCCGGGCGGCAGGGAGGCGTGGGTTGGCGCGGTGTCATGGATCAGGCCAGTGTGGTTTGGCCGGGGCGCACGGGAGGATGGTGGGTGGCCGGGAGCCGGGAGGCCAGCGGGCGGTCTGTGGTCTCATGGGAGGCCGACGACGGCTGGGAGCCAGTTCGGCCGAAGCGCCATGAGGGTGGCACGGGTTGCTAAATCCGCGGGTAGCGTGGTCATTGCCTGTCACCTCCACCACCTCATCTTTTCATCACCATGCCGAAGAACATCACAAAGAGATCAGTGGAGGGAGTCGGTCCATGTTAGTTTGGCTCGCACCCTCCGCATTTTAGATGACAAAAATCGGTCCATCAAAAAAAGATAATGATGAAATTCAAATTCTATAGCCTCTGCAACAATTCCTTTCCACTCCGCAAAATAAAATCAAAGAAAACATTAACATGAAAATAAACCCCCTACCTTTGTTCTATGTTTTTCGACATTGGTGTGGGGAAGAAAACGGATCGTTGGGAAAAGACAGATGTCGGTGTCATCGGTGTTTTCCTCGATCGTCGGTTTGTGCGTCGGCTCGTTGTAGTCGAAGATTTCCTACGTCGGAGTAGGTTCCAAGGAAGGAAGTAGAAGTCACTCCTCACCAACTTTCTTCATTGAAAAAATGTGTTCTTCATGGAGGAAGCATAATCCACCAAGTGTTGGGTGTCACGTCACTTTACCAGTGCTTCTTCGCATGGTGAAGTCGTCCCAAAACCTCCTCCCAAGCTTCCAATATATGGGAGAGGAAGGGAGGTAGGTAATGATCGTTGGAATTTATGACGGTTCATTTATTAGGAACCTTCTTAAATTCCAATGATGCGGTTATTTAAATTTAAAAACAGTAAGATAATTAAATTAATGATGGAACAATTTAAGAGGACTGCTGGATATAATTATTAAGAGGATACCAAGAGGCTCCACCCCCCCCCCCACATTTAAAAGGGACTTGAGAGGTTTCTCCCAATTAATGGACGGTTTCAAGGAGTTTTTCAAAACTCCGGTGGTCCCCACCACTATAACCTCTCATGGGAGGTTATTGTTCGGGTGGTCACCTCTCATGGGAGGTTAAGGTGTGGTGGTCCCCACTTACAACTTCCTTGTGGAGGTTTAGTTTCAGTGGACCCGACCTGAAATATCCACATGGAAGCTCAAAATAAAATAAAGTGAAGATCATTTAATTTTATTATTTTCAACAAAAAACCCAAAAACTAACTTTCATTCTTGACGCATTGTCATCAATGTGAAAGTCTCCTTAAGAAAATATCGGCGCTGCGAGTTCAAAGGTGCCCTCGGATTTCAATTCCGAGCACCGGTTCAAAAGTTATAAAAAATCGCTCGTATGTTTACTGAACATACTCGAACAAAACATCAGAAATTAATTTTGGGCACGCCGTACCTCGGAATCATGCGTTGTAAATTTTAGCGGACTCGTAAAATCCCCATTTAAATAAAAAATTACATGGAAATTCTGAGACTTTACATAAGGTGATATATTACCCCACCCATCATCACACATGAAAATTTGTGCAACATAATTTAAATCACTAACAAATCTAAATGAACTCATGGAAAAAGGATTAATTTTTATAAAATATGAAATTCTGCAATAATGGATATAAAAATATCATTTTCAAAATATTATCATAACATAATAGAATATTATGCATTATCAAAACATCACATCATGATAAATAATCCTTTCAATCAAATATAAAATTTAAGATATATTTTTTTTATAAAACATTTTTAAAATTGATATAAAAGATGAAGTATATATTACATTTGAAAAAATAATAAGTGAATACAAATAATTTTTTAAAATAATATTTTAAATAGTTAAAAGAAAAATTTCTTATAAAGAAATAATTTTTTTCTAATAAAATATGAAATGGATGAAAAAATATTATTTTTTAAAAGGTTATAAGATCATTTTTCCTTAATGTTTTTATATGTATTTTTTAAAGACCCACAATGATAAAAAAATTATTAAATTTTTCATTTGAAAAGAAATAATCATAATTATTATGATAATATAATACAATCCATATTATATTTTCCAATAACACAGTAGAATAGTGGTGGGTTTTAAATACATGTATATAGAAGAAAATCCATTAAAATAGACATGAATTATAATTAAAAACATTAATGAGGTAATAGAATCATTAAAAAAGAATAAAGATTTATGAAAATATATTTTCCTTAAAAATAAGGTTGACATACAACATAAAATGGTAATATGATTGAATATATCAATGTTTAATGATAATGTTAAAATAATTTTGATTACAAATTAATGAAATTATTTAAGTCCTCAAAATCTTTTACAGCTATTTTTAATATTGAATCAAAACCCTATGATTGGTATGAATTTAAATATAATATTTAATATAATGAAATATAAATTTATCATTAATATTAATTACAACAATTATGTGTCTACACCATTAGAATGAAAACATGGCCTATTGTTTAATCGTGACAGTGAGGTTTCAAGTTCAAGACAAAGATACTCTTAACATGATTACATTCTTTGTTGAATAAACTATAAGATAAAGAAAGAAAATAATATACATACTTAATTAAAAACTATATTAATACCTATCACTATTTATAATTTCAATTTATAATCATTATCTAAAGGTATATTGGTTAGTTTTTTTCATATTTTCTCACATCTTGTGTTAATAGTTCTAATAGATTATAAATGTTTTATAAAAGAATTATTGGTTTTGTTTCTTCAATCATGGATCATAATTCCATGTTCCTAAAATATGACAAAAAGGATAAATTAAAATTAATTATTAATTTAATATTTCTATTCATGTGTACATTGATCCTTATCATAGAAGGTTAAATAAATATTGATAATTTTTCGTTTATTTTCTACCTGTGAAGAGTGATTTCTTAATTAATCAGTTTAATCTCAATTTATTCCTCCTATAAAATAAAATAAATATTATATATAGATATAAATAATATCATTATTTAATTGTTTTTAATAATAATCCATTATTTAATTGCATTGTATTATCAATTTATGTGATCAAACAAAAATAAACAAGAACCTACAATAATTATTCATTATAATAGTGAGATTTATATGTTATAAATTACCCCATCATAATAATGATATAATTTAGTGATTAATAATGAGATATATCATAATTATAATATAATTATGTGGTATAGTAATGTATATGTTAATATTACATAACATTAGTTAATGATTTTAGGCTTAGAATGACTATTTGAATTATTAAATTTACATAAGTTCTTTTTTAATAAAATAATTATTTGGTTATGTATTATCTCATAAACCAACCATAATTTTATAATAAACATCTTATTTATTATTTAAAACCATTATCATCACTTTCCATGTAAGGAATTGTTGAAATGAAAAATGGGAATCAATCATCCCATGGATATGGTTGTCCACATGATCACATTTTTAAAGACTAAAATTTTCATTGAATATAGAAAAAAACATAATCTTGTTTATTATAAAAAATATAAAATATTTCATTTATATAACTCATATATCATATCACATATTAGTAATAACTTTTTATGATAGTGAAATAATGAAAATGTTGTGTCCTTGTGGTGGTGGTCCGCTCAATATATCATTCTCATTTTCATTTTTTGAATAAATAGGGAGTGTTCTTAATTATATTAAAATATTTATATCAATATAATATTATAATGATATTACTTATTAATTAATTTTAATAGGGTCCAATTAAATAGGATGATGATTAAAATCACTTAATTATATAGAAATATAAATTGTGGTTTAGTAACATATATTTCACTTTAGGGATTATCTCTATTTCTTAAGGGATTTTTCCCATGATTGGTTGTATAATTTTACGAAGAGAACCTCATTTAGATATTTAACAGTCTTAGAATAATTATTTAATGTATTCTATGTGATATTTGATTTTTTTTTGAGGTAAATTAAGGAGAATAATGGTAGATTTATAAATTAAAAGTTGTGGAATTTTTTTAAAAAAACCATAACTCTTAAATAATACGAAGTCATGATCAAGTAATAAAACCAAAGAAATGATAATTAATTTATTGTATAGGAAATAATTCTATTAAATAAATTGAACATTTATACAGAAACCTTTTTTAACATGTTAGTCCCATTTTCTCTATGGTTACTCATTTTTACCATATTAGTTTTCACTATGATAACTAGTTTTTACCAAGGTAATTTTTCATTTATGAAAAAAAAAATTAAATACACATTATTATTTCATTTATACATAATTATTCCCAAATTGAAGTTAATTTTATGTGATCCAATTATTTAAATTGGTTATAATAATTCCATAAACAATCCATATATAATGTATAAAAAACTCTTTGAAAAAAATATCAGAAGATATAAAATGATTAATATGAGTTTTTAAATTAAAAAATCATTTTTAAAATTTTCAATTCACTTAAAAAATAAATTTCATTTATTAATAAAAATTATATATAATTTGAAATATATAATTAATTACTAGAAATTTCAATATATATTTTTTTATTAAAATGATATTTTACACTATTCACCTAAAACAAAAAAAATTAGAAGAATGTAAAAAATAAATCAAAATACTAAATTATTAATCTTAACAAATATATTATGTTTAATTTTTCAAATATAATATCTAAAATTACATAACTAAATATTTAAATAAATTCCATAAATATAGCATAATACTATTCATATTTGAGTATAACATTTTAAAATGAAAACTATTCATTATTATTATATCATATTAGTTAATAAATATTTTATTGTTAAAATAATATTCTTATTATCAATATATTTGTTTAAAATTTAATCCTAATATAATTATTTTCTTCAAAATCACTTACATTACAAAAATATTACATTATGAATAATGTTATATTAGAAGATATTTTATCTACACTAATTCCATTTCAAATATTTTAAAAGTTTTATTTATTTTAATTACACATATATTTTTTATTTTAGATAATTATAATCATTGATCGAAAATTACATAAATGGTTTTAATGGTCATATTTAAATTTAATATTTTATATTCATAAATTAGGGTAATTGTTTTACTTCGGTGTTGCATGTGAAGAATTATGTCAAAAACTGTATTAATTTGAGGATAATATACTATCAACTATCATATCATTAAATTCTTCTGTACCTTATAAATAAATTTCTTCTTCAATATTTTATTAATCATTTACGAAAGGAGGATGTTAATGGATTCAAAATATAATCAATATATATCTACTTTTGAGATATACACCTCACTATCCATGGTAGTAATATGAAGTTATATAACCTAGTTATGAATCATTATAAGTTCTTAGGAACATGCCTTTTACAAAATCTTTTTTTAACCCATTTACAACCAAATAATAAAACCAAAATGGTTTTGAAAATATCCAATTATATCATATTAAGTAATAGTTTTGATATTAAATCATAATATAAATATATATGAACCAAATTCAACTTCATTTCAACATATGTTACATTAATTTAAAATATTTCATTCTTGTTTAATCCTATAAATGTCATGCATCTCCATTTTTTCATCACATTGTGTTGTCTAGTACTTATCATATAATTATCTAGTTGTATGTATGAAATAAATCCATCATAGTTGTTAGTAAAGAGCATATGTACATCAAAAGTATATCCACTAGGAGTTTCATACCATTATTGTGGTTTATCATCGTTATTGTACACCATGTAACAATAGTGAGAATACCCAATCCACCATATTCATTATTTTTTCCACAGGGTACAACTGGTCAAAATCCTATATCCACTTGTATTTGACATACATGGATGTATTTAAGTGGAAATCAAACCACTGAAGATAATACTAATATTTCAAGATATCATCCAACACATAGGATCATCTCAAGGGGTTTCAAAATGGATCTAAAACTATAAAAACAAATTTAACGTAACCAATATATAATATTATTTATACCCTTCTCTCATAACAACAATAGTTATGGAAGCTAATAATGTCTTAAATAATTTTTTAATCTCATTATTATAAGAATATATCCCATATTAAGTTATCTAACCCAAAGATAAAATGTTAAGTTTAATGGATAATAGATATATTAAATTTTATTATATTAAAAATATTGAAATTTTTCCAAAATCATTCACTTCTAGAACTATTTATTAATATCTCGGTTGATATAATCATATTCATAATATGATAATTAAAATAATAATAAATGGTTTGGATCATACAATATATAACGGTAAAAAATATCATATCATGAATGAATACATTAGGATGATGTAAATATCATAAAATATATTGACTATATATAATTTATATAAACCCATTATTGTAACATAAGATCATAAAATGATCATTATGGTAACATAAATGTCATAAACTGGATCAAAAAATATATAAAAATTCATATAACTTGAGTTCATGAAATAATGGTTTGAAATAATTTTAAAAATTAATTATTAGTTATTATAAAATTTAATTTATTAGAATTTCCATGAAAATAATCATTTTTTCATACTAGTGTGAACAATACAAAAATATGGTACAACTATAAGAATATTAAGACCTATGTGAGAAATCCCATTAATGTAAAAAAAACAATATTTCCATGACTAACAATATAGAGGGGTATGGGATTAAACTAATTCATTGGAGGGAGACATAGGACCCCATATTTCATTATTAATACATATGTGTGAAACCTAAATTCCATCATGAACAAATCATAATTAACACATGGAAAAATATTGTGATTTCACATATAATGAATTTAAGTAATCATGGTTACCGAAATATCATTTCCCAAACAAAATATTAAAATAATAACATATAAAGGTTAGGTAAAAAATGAAATCATGAGATATGAACCTTAGATGAAAAATACCTATGAAAATATTATTCATTTCACAAAAATTATAGAAAACATAATAAAGGGTTTAGTTTATATTATATTATGAAAACCCATTATTAATAATAGAAATAGAATAATTTTTGAAATTTTTTATAAGGTTTTCAAAATATAATATATTTTTAAAGAAATAAAATTTATCAAAATAATTGAGGTGTGGAAGAAAGAAAGAAAATATTTTTAATGGATGGAAAAAAATTATCATTAATAATTTTATGTATAATAGTTTGAAAAACTAGACAATTAAAAAAATATTTCTTACTATTGAAAAGTTTTTAATTGAATTTTCATAATCATAATCTAATAATTCATATTTTATTTAGAAAATGGTTTGGATAATATATGTGGGAAGGAAAAACATATATATGGAAGAAAATCCCATAAAATAACAAGAATTATTTTTAAGAATGATGATGTTTAACAAATCAATAGAATAATCAAGGAACAAGAATTTAGTGTAAAAATATATTTCCCAAGAATTTTTTTTAATAAAAAATAACATTTTATGAGAATATTCTATATTTATCAGGGAATATAATAGTCAAAAAAGTTTGATTACGATCTAATGAAAATATTTGAGTAATAAAAAACCCAGACATACTTTTTAACATTTCAATAAAATATCCAAGAGACTTATAACATTAATTTGTAAATTTCATATCATGAAAAACAATTGTAATCTAAATATAATTGGAAATAGGTAAGTATCTATATAGGATCACGATATTTTATGGAGGTATTCAATTGTTTACATTATGGTTTAACAACCATAAACTTTTTAATGATAATTTTCTTTAGAATATGAGGACCATTAGGGGTGTCCTATAGGATTGGTGTATAAAATATGATGAAATGTGGCTATAAACTATTGGTTTATTAGTTGGAGTATGGTTAGTTCTAACTATGTAACATAATTGTGCACCCTAGAAAGGGGTGGGGAACAGTTCATTAAACAATTCATAAAGGGGTATAAAAAAATGTGATCTTCGATAGAGACCTCCCACACACCCCCACAATAGTTTTTCAATCCATGAAGGGTCTCAAGGAGACTACATCACCAAGTCCCCCTATGGATATATGGTATAACATGGTAGATGCACAATTTGGTAAGTTGGGTGCCCAAACCGTTCTCCCCATTAAAAAATGTGGATTTTCCAATTCCTCCCCCATAGATATTTCTAAAACCTCACATGAATTTCCTATGATTTCATCCTATAACTTCATACTTTATGATACATTCTTTCATAGTCTTCCAATATGTGATTATACTTTGGTTATTGATTGTTTTAGGTGTTATTGGGTGAGAATCGATGATCCAGGAGATTTTAACACTCCCTATCTCTCTAATTTTCTGGAGTGGGAATTATTGAATCATTCATCACCTTATGATTCTTTGAAACCTCACCTTTTAATCATATTATATGTTTGGGATTTTAAGGGTGTTAGTTTTCAAATAAAGTTATAATAATAAGAGAGCATTCACCTATGAATGTGACTTAGGTGGTCTATATGTTATTTCATATAATATTGATGATTTATTTATTTCTATTTGGTTTTTCTTGGATGTTTTCATGTTTTATATTTGGTTCACTTGGAAGGAAATGATAATTGGGTTAGTTGGATGATAAATTTGATAACTCATGATCCCCGTGGGATCTATTGAGGTTGAATTTACAAGGCTAAAGTACACTCATGGGGTGATCCACTTCCTTAAAAAAATTATATTTTTCTGAAATTGATTAAATGGTCTAAGAGATGGAACTAATGATAATTATGGTTAGTATTTAAATAAAGTGTTATCAAATGAAAACAAATGTCATTATGATTATTTTTTTAATATGATATATGGGGGTCATGATTTCATGTGTTAAATTGGTTTTGGAATGTAAAATCTGAATGTATTGAACAGTTGAGGTAGAATAAAAACATGAATAAGTGTTATGTTAGGAGTATTATACTAAGGATCCACTCCATGGGTGGAGATATACTGAGGCTCTAGTCCCCACCACCATATTTCAAGGGTTAGGAGATAGACTAAGGATTTATGCCCTTAATTAATGCATGTTGTGTGATTACATGGACTGAGGCTCAAATGTACATTGATATGTATTATTTTTTGAAAATAAAAGTCCATTTGATGATGTTAAATTGAATCCTCTTATTAAATGTTTTAAAAAATATGTTTTATTATAGACTGGGATAGGATAAATCATGACTGATGATTATGGATATTACATGGAAGTAATGTTGAAAGTGGCAAACATAAATCCTTGAAGTTAATGTAACATGGTTTATCTTTTGTTTATATTTTTGATTTACGTAAGTCTGCATAAAGTTTTTAGACATAATATTTTATAGACATACTTGGTGGTGGACTATTTAGTTTTACTCACACCTTTCTTAGGAATTAGTTGGGTAACTTAGAATAAATTATAGTTCTAGGTCAGGACATGGGAAAATGACCTATGATAGAGGGTTCATTAGGGGGTTTATTATACTCATGGATGAAGGAACCAAACTTGTAGTTCTGATTTTTCTTTGTGATTATTCATCTTGTTTTCAATTTTGGTTTTCATTTACACATGGAACTATATGATATTACATGGGATATTTACTATTGGTTGTGGGCATGTACCCATTATTGGGAAGTGTAATTGTAATGTATGTTTATTGATTTCATTGTTTTCATGGTTTTATTATTTTATCTTTTTTGGACTACTTTAATAAAGAGGGAATATTCTCCCTCCATTTTTCATTAGAAACTCATTTCTAGTCTGTAGCCTCTAGCATATGGGGAGGAAATATTGAGTTTGGGTAACAAATTAGCTTCAGGTTTCGGTTTGGGGGCTCTTAGGTTGATGTATTAAAAATTGGTATCAGAATAGTTTATTTTTTGTTGTTTATTTTATTATGGTAATGTACAAAATAGATTAGGTTATTTGGGGCCTTTTAAATGATCTCATTCATGGGAGTTGCTAAACCATGTTTGGAGGAAAACCAAAGACCCCATTGTGGGATCTTTTTTCTTATTATTCAATATTACAGTTGAATGTTATTTCACTATTGGGTAATGTGCTTGATGTATGGCATTACTATTTTATGAGTTTTTTCGCATGAATTGAAATGGTATAAGGTCAAACATACATGCATCATTTTAGGTAGTTAGTGATATATGTTATGTGCATATTTTTTGGTGCACAAGGGGAAATTAATTGATGTCATGTATGGGAGATGGGGATGAATTTTAAATTCCATCGAATTTTAAAATAAAATGTTCCAAATATAGATATTATAATTGTAAAATGAATTGAAATATATTTTTAAACAATTATTATAGTTCCTAAAGGTGATTAAAATTATGATGAAGGTTAAATGATCTAAAAGTCTGTTTATGACATGTATTTTTTTATGTATGTTTGTGGATTAAACCATATTGACCACCGCCTAAGATAGAGGGGGTTGAGTATAGTTATAGATATGAAATATTCTCAGTTTGGTTCATTTATGAAAAATTGAATGTTTATGGAAATTAGTGAGCACTAATTCTTTTAATCTATTAAAACATTATTTTATGAGTTTTTAGATGTTTATTTGGAATTGTAGAGAAATGATTCCATGAAGACCACTATGGTTTGGGTGAGAATAATGTGTCTCAAAAAATGATCATCTAGTAGAAGAGAAGGAAACCCGATTAGTTTAAGGTAATATAGGAGAATATAGATTTACTGAGAACTTTTCATAGTTTATGTAGATAATGGAATGAGAACTATGGTTGGTATCACTAAGTATGTTTGGCTTGACTAGAGATTTTCAATTACATCACTCTCTGAAATTTTCTAGATATGGTCGAACCGATTTAGTTGAGTTATGGATTGATTTAATTAAGATAATTATTAATCAAATAGAGTATTTTAATGAGATAATAGTCATGTTTTTCTTTTATTTGGTGTGTGTATCCTTGATGATCTGCTAGGGTATCCTAGAGTAGACTGAATAAGAAGATGGATTGTTTTGAAATTTATCCTGGATATGTTTTTTGGAAAATTTCTATCTAGATACTATTAGATAAGAGAGATCTATGGAGTTTATGAGGATGATATAGAGGACTGTTTCAATGATGGATTATGCTAGTCGATTCATTAACTTACAATTATTCATTCCAGCATTGGTAGGGGATGAGATAGATACAACGAGACATTTTTAATATGGACATAGATGTGAGATCATACACCATGGGAATATCTTCCATTTCAAGAGGTTTACCGAGGTGTTGGATTAGGATCTTATTTCATAGGGGGAAATGAATGAGGATTTTGGTGGACTTCATGTGGATTCAGTTGGGAGGTAAGTAGGTATAAATTCTAATATTAGGAAACACCTCTTCGAGGGTTTTCACCAGGGAGCTGGAAGACAATGTGACCAGGGAAGGTGACTAACATATCAGGGTGGTGATCAAGCGTTTTTTTTATCTATGTGATAGGATGGGACACATATGTGGTCAATGTCTCCAACCAACAGTTTATATTTGATCATGTTGAAGGATTTGATATGTATAGAGGTTATGTAGGAACCCTTAACATGTATGTAGTGTAGTATGATCAGGGAATATGTAGATAACTGAAAGGGGAACTTCTAACACATACCAGATATGAATTTGGAGTTATACTATCCGTACTGGTTGGGGTAGCATAAGTGGTGCTTCAAGACAATGTCATCCTTAGAAACAGGGTAGTGAAGTACAAGAGACTCAGTCTGGAGCCTAGGGTATAAGGTTACATTAGCTTCATATAGTCTATAATTCACTCTACAGTAAAGAGGTTCAACCATCGACTATTTGGGTAATGATAATTGTATCATCCAAAATTTCTAGTGAATTATTTGATATATTGTCCAATAATTATTTTATAGCTTCTCAATGTTATAATTAATTAGATCTAATAGTGTAATATGTGTGTTTTGTTATTTTAATTGACACATCCTTCGAAGTGTGAGCAGAAAATAACAAACAATGTAAGGAGAGTTCACACATGGTTGGAGTGTACTATTTCCTTTGGGACTTGTTAGTGATTGATATATCAGTTTTTTACTAGATATTTGTGATTTATTGGATGATGTTGTATCAATCCTATATATAATATTACTTATGTAGGGTAAAATTCACATACCATGATAGTGAAACCTATGTTCATAGTGGGGAATGGGATATCCATACAAGAATGGAAGCTCCATTTGGTCAGTAGTTGGTTGATATTACATCCCCTCTTTCATATATTGTACTTGATGAAGGGGTATTAGAGCTGGGTTTATTTTTGATCATGGTGGGTCAGTTCCATGATCTGTTTCCCAATGACTTATTAGGGATTCCACACGAGAGAGAGAGGTCGATTCCATGATTGAGTTATTACATAGAGGTAATTCAGTATCCTTTCATCCATATATAATGGCACCATAATATTATCTAGAATTCAAGACTCCATTTGAGGAATTATATAATTAACACTTTCTTCTTCCAATTATATCATCTTAGGGATATAATGATTTGTTTTATTAGAAGGATTACATAAATTTTTAGTTTTTAATATTATTGGAAATTGAATAAATGGAAAGTTAACAAAAAAAATATACTCTTCTACATGTTTATTATCTCTTTGACCATATGAATGGTTCTTCAGTTATCTCAAAAATTGATTTCAGGTTTTTCATCATCTTCTGAGTGTGTGATATTCTGATATATTGTGCAGTTATTCTTGGGAGAACGTATGGTTTTTTGAGGTCTTTGTGATGCCTTTTGTGTGGAAAATCACTCTTTCTGTGTCAGTGTTATTAATGAACAGATTCTTCTATTGGTATTAGGATAAATTTTTAGTTGTTTTTGTAGATAAAAACTTGTTGTACTACAAGTCTAATGACGATCATTCAAAACACCTTTTTTATCCTAAGTACACTGAGAGAGCATAGGCTACACTCCAACCAATCAAAGTGTTTGTTCTCGATCAACAATGTATATTTCATGGTTCATAATAGCTCGAATGAATTTGTGTTAGTGGATCCAAAATAGGTAAATTCAGTAATATCTTTAGGGTATGAAAAAACATTTTTGATAGCATGAGATTTTTGGGTTTGGTGTGATTTTAGTATAGGTTTCATCAATGAAATTTCTCGCCTAACATCACCACATTTGGCCTTATCCAATATGGTTGTCTTGTTAATGTGGTCTTGAGCATGTGAGAATAATTTTTAGGTGTTGAAAAAGTGTTTAACTACCGCACCTATTTTAATACTCCTCAATCATGTTAAGGAGTTAAACTAGTTATTTGAAGCACCTGGTATTGGAATTGGAAAATAGATGAAACATGGAGATTGAGTTATAAAATATGGGTCATTGTAGTTTAGGTCGCATGAATAAAATTATAGTATGCAAGATATTGAGTTACCCAATTTGTTTTATTATTTAATGTTATGGTGAAATTTATTTTTGGGTGAAATTTATATTGTGTATACCAACCATGAAATCCTAATGTATATATTTTTATACTAGGATTTGAACCTTCTACAACAATAGTGTTAAAGTATATTAAATCCTTTAATTTTAAGTTAGATTATACAATATGAAAGGTGAATTTTTGTAGATTCACTGAGTAATGTGGTACAGACTCAGGTAGTCCATGAGTGTACTTATGAATTGAAGATAATGGCCTTTTCACATAGGTTAACATAGTGGTCTAATAGGTTCATCAGTAGATGATCATAAAATATTTTTTGGTTGAGTAAACACATATATTCTAAGCCAAGGAGAGTAAATATGATGATATTGAGTTTTTTTCCTTAAGGGGGATTCTTGAAGGTGGGGTTTTTCCTTTTTACTAGAAAATAAATGATTCCAATATAATTTATGTCTGTTGTGATATTTTTATGCCTAGATTTATACTAGAGGAGATGATGCCTGAGTTCCATGCCTCAAAATGGGATGTTAATAAAGTTTAAAAAAATGTATCATCATCTTCATAGATAGTATTTGTGTAATGGGATGAAGACAATGTTTGTAGGATTCATGAAATGATGCTACACCAGTGAGGAGGTGAAGTTCACACCTCAGTGATCGTGTGGTTTGTACATCCATTTCCCATTTTGTAATGGAAGTGGGATATTGTCACCATAAATTTTATGGTTTGTCTTTTAAGTAGACCTCAAAATAATGACATGATATAGGTAATAGTAGACACATTGAAAAAATGGCACATTTCTTACTAATTTGAGAGACCACTACCAATGACAAGTTAGGTGACATGTATATTTTGGAGATATTACATTTTTACGGGGTACCTAAAATTAATTTTTCTAATGTTGATCCACGTTTTACTTCATGATTTTAGAAAGGGTTATAGAATTCCCTTGGTTCCTAAGTCTTTTTTAGTATACCATTTCACCCACAGATAGACTGGTAAAAAAAATATAAGGCCCCAACCTTAAAAATTATACATTCTAGTTATTTAAACTAGATATAACATCTATACAATCCTAAATACTTTTTCAATTTAGAGTTATGAAATGTTAGAAAATAAATCATACATATCAACCCACAATAATACAAAGTGGGTAAATTTTTTAAAAATATCCATTTATTTCATATTACCAAATTTTTAAATAAAAACATTGAAAATATGTTCATGGACACTATTCACAACATTAATTAGGGGTTATCCATTTCTATTACACATTAATACTCCCTGTGGAAGACATTTCAAAACATGGAATGATCAAAAATGATTAGTAATGATTATAATATGATTGAGATATATTGTTAGTCCTTGAATTATTATATACATATGAAATCATTTTCGAAAAGACATAATTCTCACCCATAAAGATTTGTATACTTACTTTGTGAAGCATGATATTTCCTTAAATCATAGAAAACATAAATAGAAGATAAGGTTATCTTGGAAAATTACTTACTTAATTTTATAGCCCTCACATCTACCTTTTGATTTGTAAACATCACAGCTACCTTGAAATGTGTCCCTCACAATAACCTTATTGTGGTACCATCAATGTTACACCTGGAGTAAACATACAACCGACCTAAAAATTACAAATACACAATGCATTATAAGTAGATATAAGTACCTCCCGTCATCCTAAATAATTACCAAGAACTAGATCATACACATAAAAGGGGAATATTTTCAATAAAGAATCTATTTTGTATTTTGTAAAAATATAAGTTTAAAAGACAATTCAAAAAGAAAATTCCCTTAAAATAACATATAATTGATATGAGATTTATATAGGATGAAATAAATATGTGTATACAATATAAATTAACATAATATAAACATAATATAAAAAAAATTACAAAATAAATCTTAGTGACTCATAATCAATGAAGTATAAGGTTAACCCAAAGAATAGAAATTAGGTTAAGAATTTTTTACATCGGGTTTTTCTTACATGAGAATTGTTTATACCTCCCCTTGGTCCATTATCCTTGAGATACACATTAAAGAATTTTATTTGGCCTTTTGGTGAGACCAATAGGCCTTGGACGTGGGGAAGGTCCTTGGGAAGGGGATTTGGAATAATTTAGACAATGCTCAAAGTGTGAGTGGTGTTAGAAGAATAGGGGGTTAAGGGTGGTATTTATAGTGGAGCAGAGGTGGGTATTTTACTTATTTTAATCATTAGTATAATGTGTTTTTCTCATGACTATGAATAGTCTGGATTTCTTATGACCACAAACCGTAAAGAGAGCATGTGAGTTCGAAAAATGACATTTTTAAAGCTATAATTCATTCTATGAGTGCATGAAAATTTTACAAAGTTCTTATTATATTATAAAAACAATATAATAAAAAAATATGATTTAATATTCATATGGTTCATATTAATATTCATATAAATATTCATAATAGTATGTTATTATTCACCAAAAATCAAGTTGGTCCTATTAGACTCCAAATAACTTACTGATCACAAATTTAGATGCCATTTTTTGGAAATTAAAATCATAAAAGCAAAAAAATTATGTTTAATGGATAGATTATAACTATTTCCTCAAAAAAGTGTTATATTTTATAGTCTCAGTGTTTTATTCATTTTACTAAATTTATTTGTAAAACCTTGGTTGATACATTCTCACCACCTTCAAGAATGTACATCCTTGTTATTTTTTAATATACTTATTAAACCAGTGAGGTTACTATTCCCTCATAGTATTTTCAGATTATCATGTTACTTCTTAAACCATGTGGTTTCTCTAAAAAAACCATTACCTAGTGTATTACCTTATTCTATAATACCTTTTCTCTTCAATCAAGAATATGAACAGGTTTTTATTCATATTAAAGGATCTTCTCATGTTGAACTGTATTTTGGCTCAAAATATGAGATGAATATAGAACATACTTTCTCAACATCGAAACATGAAAATTATTGTGTACATGAGATAACCTTGTATGAAAATATACTCTGTATGTGACTAGTCCAACTTTCTCCATAATTTCAAATGGGGCAATAAACCATGGAAATATATTTTTTCCTACCAAAACACATAACACTTTTCCATGGTTAAATTATAAAAAAACATGATCACATAGACTGAATGAAAAGCTTTTCCTCATATTATCTATATAAATTTGTTGCCTACTCTGAGTTGTCATCATGTATTGTTGGATCATCTTCACTTTCTCAGCCACTTCCTCTATAAATTCTGGTCCAATCAACTTTCTTTCCACGACTTCATCCCAAAAATAAGGTGATCAAAAAAAATTCCCATACAATTCCTCAAACATTCCAATTTGTATATTAGAATGATAACTATTATTATAAGAAAAATAAACTAAAGAAACATGATGATCCCAACTTCCCTGGTAGCCAATTAAACAATCTCAAAGAATATACTCCAATGTTTGAAATGTTCTCTTAGTTTATCCATCAAATTGAGGATGAAAAATAGTACTAAAATTTAATTGTATTCCCAAAAACTTATGACTACCTTTAAAAAAGTTAGAAGTAAACCTGGGATCAAGATCTGAAAAAATGTAAAGGGGAACTCTATGAAACCAAACAATCTATTTTGAGGTATAGTAATGAAAGCTGATAAAAAGTAATAGTATCTCGAATATGAAGAAAATGTGATAATATACTCAGCTGGTCAAGAATAAACAAAATAATATTATGACCTCAAGAAGTCTGTTAGCCCCACAATGAAATCCATGGACATATTCTCTCATTTCCAATATAGCACTATAAAAGGCTGAAGCATCCCTCTTGGTAGTTGTCACTATTTAACTTATTAACATGTTAACCATTTCACGATAAAATATACAATATTTCTTTTTATTCCATCCCATGTGTAATACTATGGAAGTTCTATGTAAAACTTATTACTTCAAGGATGAAATGAAATTTATGAACTATTAGGTTCACACAATAATTCATTCTTCTTTTGGGAATTATGAGGCATGCATAATATTTTTCCAAATCTGAAAACGCAATCATTATCAAGGATAAATTCAAGAAACCTACCCATTTTAAAAAACTATACCCTTTTCTATAGCTAATGGTATTCCTTCTTCCCATTCATAATTCTTTCTTATAAAGATGACTACACTAAAACCTAAAACAAAACAGAATAATTTCTTACACCAACAACATCCAAACCAAAATTCATTAAATCTTTAATCAAGGGGTCATGTTACAATCATATCATTATTAATGATTCATGATGTTTTTGACTCAAGGAATCCACCACCATTTTTTTATTTTTCTTGATAGTAATTGATTATGTAGTCGTAATCCATTATCAATTGAATACATCTTATCTGCCTCACGTTTAGTTCCATCTGAGTGAATATAGACTGAAAAATTTTATGTTTAGAATATATTTTAAATTTGGATATGTATAAATGATTCTTCCAAATTTTCAATGAAAAAACCAAAGATTCTAATTCCAAATCATGTATGGATAATTAAACTTAATAAGTTTTTGTTAACTTGAAGCATAAAAAATTACATGATAACTCTGCATCAAAACACAACCATGTCCCTTCAATGAAGCATCGGTATAGATTACAAACTCACCATTTTTGGAAGGTAGGGAAAAAACTGGAGCATTCCCCAATCTCTTCTTAATTTCCTAAAAATAAACATCACACACTTCTATCTGATCCAATTTAACCCATTTTCGTGTTAACTTGGTTAAAAGTCTATAAATTATTGTAATGTTTTTAACAAAATATCAGTAAAAACTAGATAATCCTAGAAAAATATGAATATCTATAACATTTTTAGGTCTTTTCTATTCATCAACCACATTAAGTTTTGTAGGATCAACTATTATTCCATCCTTATTTACAATATTCCAATGAAAATAAATTGTTTTCAACCAAAATTCACACATGTTGAATTTTCCATACCGTTTATATTCTTTTAGGGTTTGAAAAACAACCCTAAGATTTTTTTCATTCTTCTATTTAATTTTATAATATACTAGAATTTAATAAACAAACAAAACCAAAAATATACCCAACAACTCATGAAAAATTCTATTTATAGGATCCATGAATACATCAGGTGTATTAGTTAACCCAAATGTCTTGAAAAAAAATCATAATCCCCATATCTAGTATGGAATGATGTATTTGGGATGTTTTCTTCCTTTACATTCAACTGATGGTACCCTGATTTCAGGTCAACATTTAAAAAATACTATGCTATCAGGAGATGATCAAAAAATCATCTATATGATGAAAAGGATTCTTGTTTTTAAAAGTGATGTTATCAAGTATCTACAATCAATGAAATGTATTATTGAACCATCTTTGTTTTCAACAAACAAGATAGGAGAACTCCATGGTAAAATGTTGGGTCAGATGAACCCTTTATCTAATAATTCTTTCAAATGATTTTTCATCTCTATTAATTCCATTTGATTCATTAAATAAAGGGTTTTTGAAATTTTCATTGCATCAAAACCTAAGTCAATAGTAAATTCAACTTCCAAATTTGGTACAACACAAGATACTCATTAAGAAAAACATAATCATTTTCATTTACCAATGGAACATCATTAATCTAAATAGTTTTCTTGTTTAAAAAAATATAAGAAAGATACCATTAATTTCCATAATTCAACAGTTTCTCAGCTTCTTGATATGTTATCAATTTTATGGGTTTATTCTTGTATAAAAACTAAAAAACGTTCTGAAAAAAAACACCTTTAGTTGTATAATAAATCATAACATGATAAAAACAATACAATACATACTTAGAATGGAATCAAACTCTATTGTGGAAAAAACAACAAGGATTTTAGGTAAATTCACTCCATTGAAAACAATAGAAAGATTCTTATAATTCATCTCTACTATAATATTTCCCTTTATGTTTTAACTATTAGTTATGGTCTCATTTTTTGAGGTGGTATTTCCAATTGACCATAAAATTTCATAGATATAATGGAATGTGTAGAACCCATATCAAAAAAACATTAGAAAAATATGAGTAAAAAAACAAGGTACCTAATACAGCTTCATTGGTTGGCCTGGTGTCTATTGATGTAGTTGAAAATTATCTCACTAAACCTTTCTTCTTATATCATAGATTCTTTAAATCATTTGAATCATTCTTTGGGTATGAATTTTCATAATGACCCATATCACCACATTTAAAACACATTAAAATTTTTATATTAATATTACTCTAAGGATCATTTTAATTATAATATCATTCTATATGTATGAACTTACCAAATCAAAAACACTTCTCGGTTTTGGTAAGGTAGTAACTAGGGTGCTTTTTACCACACATTTCACAAATTGTAAACTACACTTTATTACCATCATATTTCATTGATTTAATATTATCCATCGCTTTCCATATGGACCTCTTCTTCTATTTGTTTTTAAGGTACATGTGGCCATCTGAAAACTCCATTTCCACCCTATCTGCACATCAGAAAATTTTCTCATAACTTTTGAACTCAAGGGAAGCCAATTCCCTTTAATATCTTGGCTTCAATCCTGAGTAAAATATGTTGATTGTTCTATCAAGATCTAGAATAAAATTTAGAGCATTATTTACTAGTTAGGTGAAGCTATATTCTTACATGGCCACTGAATCTTCATCATTTTTCTTTAATTCAAGGAATTTATTCTCCATTATATGTCAAAACACCATTGGAAAATATTTTTCAAGGATTTTTTTTAAATTCATCCTACTCTAAGTCATAAATCACTTCTCTATACCTAGTATTTATTTAAATTGAACACCACTAATCATCATCACCTTAAAAATGATAAATTTAAATGCATAAATTTTTATTATATGAACATCCCTTAACATTGAATATATTTTCAAGGGAATTAATCCATCCTTCACCCACTACTGGGTCAAAAGATCCACTGAAACCAAGAGGGTGTTGCCTCATAGAATGTTTAACTATCATCTTGTTACATTGTCGTAGATCTATTTGTTATCTTTCATAGATTCCACCCCCATTTATTGACTTTGTTAGCTAAGCCATTAATATCAAAAACCGCTCGGTTATAATTCCCACCATTCTCAGTTGCATATTTGGAAATATTTCATCCTCTCGGTTCCTTCAAACATCAGCTTCCCTATTTCTTCTATGAAAATACATTCTGAAAAGACATATATAAGATGAAAGAACATGGTAATCATTAAATTCTATATTATTTTAGAATAAACATAAGGTAAAAATCAGTGATGTAATTCTATTAACATTATACTAACTCCTATGACTATCTAAGCCATTTATGATACAAAATATAATTCCCCAACCATAAACATTACATATTAAAGTTATTTTAACTAGATTTATAATATTTAAAATCCCAAATAACATTTCAATTTAGTGTTTTTTAATGTTAGGACAGAAATCATACATATCAACCCACAAGAATAGAATGTGGGTACAATTTTTAAAAATATTTGTTTCTTTCATATTACCATAGTGTTAAATAAAAACATGAAATCATTTTTTAGATAGTATTCACAACATTCATCTTTCCTTCCCCTTCTCTCTTACCCATTATTACTCCCTATGAAAAAAAATTAAACAAAGGATGAGAAAAAATTCTCAGTAAGGGATATAAAATGAATGAGAGAAACTATTAGTCTTTGAATACATATAAACATATGATATAATTTTCCCAAATACATACTTATCACCTATAAAAAATCATATACTTACTTTATAAAACATGACCATTTTATAAATCCTAGAAAACATAAATAGGTAATAATGGTATCTTAGGGAATTAATTATATAATTTTGTAAAACTCAAAGTTTCCTTATGATTTGTAACCCTCACAGATTACATACAATGTAACTCTCACTATTACCTTATGGTTTAACCATCGTACCTACACTTGGAGTAACCATGCTGCCTACCTTCAAATTACACATACCCAATGCATTAGAGGAAGATATAGGTCCCACCATTCAACATTAAAAATTCCTAGGAACAAGAAAATAATCATAAAAGATAAATATTTCCAAAAAAAATATCCCTTTTAAATTTTGTAAAAATGAACGTTTAAAAGAGGATTTTAAAAGAAATGTCCATTAAAAATAACATATAATTGATATGATAATTAAATAATATGAAATGAATATGTGTATACACTATAACTAACATAACACAAAAAATATAAATAAAATTAATTACCAAAATAATCTTAGTGTCTCATAATCATTGAAGTAGAGAGTTAACCTAATGAAAGGAAATTGTGTTAAGAAATAACTTAACTCAGGTTTGTCTTAATTGAAACATGTTTAAACCTCCTCATGTTATATTCTTCTTAAGATCCTCTTTAATGCCTTTGGTTTTGTCCATTTGTTGAGATAGTAGGTCTTTAAGATGGGGAAGATCCTTAGGAAGGTGATTTGTTAGAATTTGGAAAATTCTCAATGTTTGAGATGTGTGAGTGGAAGAGGGGGTGAGGTGGTTTTTATAGTGGAAGAGAGGGAGCAGATTTACATTATTTTAATCATTAATTTAATACTTTTTCTAAGGACTATAAATTTTATTGTTTCGTGTGACCATAAATAGTAAATAGCATGTGATTTCAGACCCAGGGTGATTAAATCATCCATGATGCTAGGAAAAGTTTATTTCACTAATAAAGTAAATTACCATAATTTAGTATTAATAAAAAATTCATGAATTTCAGAAAAATTTATGAAATTCACCCAAATCATATATTGAATTGTATAATTAAAAAATTAACTCCATTTTTTGAAAATATATTCATAAAAATAATTAATTTATTTTTAATATTAAATCTAAATATATTTGAAAAATAAAAAAGTTTAAAAATATAACTCATTCTATGTAACCTTTAAAACTTATAAAATATCTCATTATCTTTTAATCATAAGAAAATAAAATAATAAAATGATTTACTATTTATAAGGGAAATAATACTATTCATATTATTATTCATAAGGGTGAGTTATTATTCACCAAAAATATTAATAGTTATATCAGGCTCCGAATAAATTACTAATTGTAAACATAAGTGTCTATTTTTTTAAAATCAAATCATAGAAGTGGAAAAATTATGTTTATTTTCTATTTTATACCTATATCTTCAAAAAAAGGGTTTTATCATATAGTCTTAGTGTTTTATGAATTTTATTAAATTTATTTGTAAAACAGAAGGTGTTATACAAATCATACTATTTGAGTGCTATAAGACTTGTTGAGGCCTTCTGCCATGGGATCTAGTGTACCTTGGGAGAGGTACCTAGAGACTATTGAGTTATCCCACAATAATAGTTACCATGTGACTATTCAGATAGAACCACATGATGTGCTCTATAGTGGGACATGAAAATCATCATTATGCAGGAAGGAAGTTGAAGAATCTGAGTTATTGGGGTAACTTCTCATGTATGATGAATCAAATCCAGATTATTTCAAAACAAAATTTATCTAAATCTCAAAATAGATAGAATCATTATTTTTATTGATTTTTTTTCTTTTTAATATTATGGTGGGTGATCGTGTGTTCCATAGGGTGTCTCTATGGATAGGTTACCCTTAGATTTGGAAACATGGTACATTGGTGCCCTAGTACAAGGGGTGATTTTATAATATGGATAGGATCATATATTTATCATACAGATTTTCTCTTCCACAACAATATAGTGATATTCTTGTGTTTTTATCAGGTTTCATATAATGAACATTATCAACCTGAAACATCTCATGTGGTTGATATTAATGATGTTGAGATTGAATTGATGTGTCCTTTGAGGAGGATATGTCTTGTTATGTGAACTCTAGTGATAATGCCTTGAGGGGTAAGATAGTTTCATTAGTCTTTGTGTTGTGGTGGCATGGTGAGATTCAGGAGAAATCCCGAAATGGGGAGTTAGATGTGTGGGCCTAGTGGCCCAATCATTATACATTGGTAAGTATGGTATTCTTGAGATTTTTTCTTTAGAATGAGTCATTTTATGGTGGGGTGGTTATAAGATCCCAAGAATTCATGGAGGCACGTATTTGTTTAAAATTTTTTCAATGACCCATAAATTTTTTAATTAAATGTTTCCTGAGAATATGAGGATCCTTGGGGTTTTCCTAACAATTTGGGATGTGAAGGTGGAGGAAAAGGGCCCATTGATTGTAGGTTTATTTTTAGAGCACAGTTAAGGCTAACCATGTGCTATAAAATTTCACCCAAAATAGGTGTGAGGCACAGTTGGTAAAACCTTTCATAAAGGGGTAAAACCCATGAGGTCTTCTATAATTCCATCCCACATATCCTTCATATAGTTTTTCACCACATGTGAGCTCCCCTAGAGAATGCACAACACATAACCTATTTGGATAGAGTGTGGAAGGTGGTTATTTCATGGTTTGTCCAACCATGTGGCAAAACGATGGAGTCCATTAAAAAAGGGGTACATTCCCATTTAACCCATTAATTTTTATGAAACCTTATTTTAATTTTCTCCCATTTTACCCTAAATTAGTAAAGGTTGTGATTCATTATCACCCATTCTTCATAGATATTATTCTTTTTCAATTTCTAGTGATTTTGAGTCGTGTTGGGTGAGAATAAAATATATGTTTGAGTTTAGCACTCCCAATTTCTCTATTTTTATAGAAATGGGATTTTGGAATCATTCTCCCCGTTCCAAAGTATTATTTCCTTAACTTTATAATAGATTTTTTGTTGGGTCATTAATGGGTTTTTTAGATCAAATTAAGGGATAGGATTAATCGAGCGTTCATTTATGATCATTAGGTATGTGGTATATATGTTATATCTCATAGACGAGATGTTTTATTTTATTGTCTCTTGTTATTATTGGTCGTTGTTTTGTTTTCCATTTATTTGTATTCATTGGAAATGATAATCAGGTTAATTGGATGACGAATTGAACCCCTCGTAATCCTATTGGGATATATAGATGTTTAATTTACCAGGGTAAAGGACACCCATGGGGTGTGCCTATTCTATGAACATGTAATTGATTTATTAATGGTTTAATTGAATGTTTAATTAGATGGAAACAGTGATAATAATTATCGGTATGTAAAAAATGGATTATGAAATAGAACCAATGTTAATTATATTTAATTGGTTAATATAAAGTAAGTTGGCATTTGGTCAATATTTCATGTGTTTAATGAACTATGGATTGTAGATAGAAAACTATTTGGATGTATAATGAATCCTGTGAACCTAAATATGTGGTATTAGTTGGGTATTTCACTAATGCTCTACTCCATGTGTCAGGATAGACTAAGGCTCTTGAACCCACAAGATATTGTATGTGTTAGGGAGTCAGACTAAGGCTCTACCCCTATCTAATTCAATGATTAAAACAACTGAGGCTCCATGGTAAGTTGATATGTAATTTTTTGAAATGAAATTTACCTATGATGTAGGAAATTTACACACCTCCTGAAACTTTTAAAATAATTATGTTTTATTTTTTACCATCATAGGTTGAAGCATGGTTGATTATAATTTATTGTATAAGGATGTAATGATGATATTGAATAATATGGATCCTGGTATTAAATGTAACCTTGAATGGATATTTGGTAGACACAATTGTTGGTGGCCTACAAAGTTGTACTCAAACCCTTCTTAGGATTTCATTGGGTATCTGAGTCGATTTAATGGTTTTAGGTCTAAACAAGAGAAAAGAAAACTAATAGAGGGTTGATTTGGAGCATTGTAATGTGCATATTCTAAGGATTCAAGCATGGTGGTAGGATCTATTTTACAAATTATTAATATTTTCATTATTTTTTGATTTACATTAAACATTGAACTATAAGACAAGATATGGGATATTAATAGTTGTTCGTGGGTTTGTACCAATTATTGGGAAATTTATTTGTGATGTATGTTTATATTTTTCACTATTTATATTGTTTAATTATTTTATATGATGTGTATTACTCTGATAAAGATGGTATAGTCACCTCACGTGTCTCGTTAAAACCCTGCAACTAATCAATAGATTTTAGTGTATGGGGAGGCACACCTCAGGTCACCAATATAACTAGATCCAGTCACAATTTTAGTGGATCTAGGGTCAAGGACATAGATTTTTCACCATTAAATAGTAAACATGGTTTATAGAATAAAAAATTCTCATGTGATTGAAATTTTACATAAAGAAACCCGTACCATATTTCCCTACTTTTTTATATTCACTCTATGATATCTTATAAAAAAATATGTATCATAAAAAATAATTACATAACAACTTTCATAAAAAACACTATTTATAAATACCATTTAAAATCATTATCATAATGTATATTAGTTGTTTTTTTCATATTTTCCCACACATGGCGTTTTTGTTAGTTTTATTCTAGTAATTTCATTTAACTGGTGTTTGTAAATGTTCCACTTCAAAATATAACATTCCCAATTTCATTAATGTAACTATAATATATTAATAATAAATATTTATTAAGTAAACTTTTCATTTCAGGTGTACATTTTTCATTATCCAATAAAATGAAATCGAGAACAAAATATTCTTCAGTAGTTTTCATCCAATGAAGATTGTTTTAATAATTATTTAGATAGATATTGATATATATATGATAACAATATAAAAAATTATTTACATATTTATATCCAATTATTCTATAAATTATGTTTTCATGATCATCCATGATATATTTTTTTAGAATTTGTTCAACAATGTTGTTGAACAAGACAATACATAAATAAAACAATATTGTCATTTATTATGAGGTTATTATATTGTAATATATTTAAACTTGTAAAATAATTATATAATTTAGTGTTTACTAGTTTGATATTTCAAAATTTTAAATTTATTTTTATATAAATTAATTGATATGAAAATATTTCATAATTTTAATTTATGAATTTCATCATAGTGTTCTTATTTTAGATGGCTAAATTTGTAATTATCATTTACTTATCACATAAATAGTATATTCTCCATTTTTTCATAAAAAAAATTAATTATTCCACCAATAAAATGTTTTTCCTTCACAATAATTCTTATGGCCATCTATGTAATGATACAATGAAATTAATAACTAAAATCAATAATCTAAGGGGGTGACAGTCCACATATAAACACAGTTGATTATTTCATTTTCAATATAACACAGAAATTGAGTAATATGGTTTATCATTTTAAAATATAGAATAAATCATTATTATAATTATTTTATATTAAATTACCTATTTTTGCTAGACTTTTATTGAGGGCATGTTAAATGAAAAAAATTGTGTCATGGCGGCAGTAGTCCACACAACTCCATTTTCACACTTTCATTTAACATAATAAAAATGTATAGGGGATTTAATACTTATACCATCATTATAATAACATAAATTTACAATAATTAAAATGGTGTTATCATTTTATTATTTTTAAATTATTTTTTATGAATAATTAATTAAAATATCAATATACAAGGTTAGGAATATATTCATCACTTCTTGGAATATCCCTTTTGTGAATAGTATTAAACCATTGACGGGAGATATTTTAGAAGACAATAACATACTTAATATTTTTATAATTGTGAATAATATTTTTTAGAAACTTTCTATTCCAATTTATTATGTATTTTTGTTAGGGTAAGTGAGGACAGGAGTTCCCGTTTTATATGTTAAAAGGAGTGATTTTTTTGTAAATGTAAACAAATTAAATAATGGGAAGAAACACTTCTGTAAAGTGTCTTGAAAACAAATAAATAATGCATTGGAGAGGAGAAAAATTCAATTATTACAACCATAATTAAAATGGAGTCTTTTTGTCAACATTATACGCCCTTTACCTCTTAGATGACTCACTCTTAACACTTTGACAACTTGTATTTAACAATGAAATTTATCCAATATTCCAAAAAACAAACTGTTACATGTTATTAAATATTGAACTATTGGTTTGAAATTTAAAATTTTTTTGTTTCATTGAATTTATAAAAATTTTAAAAAATATTATTTTAACAAAAAATAATTAATATATAAAAAACAATCATTTTGAAAAATATAACATAAATTATAAAATTTAAAATATGGTTTTATAAATATTTTTTTAAAATTATAAATATATATATATATATTATATATAAGGTCATATAAAAAAAATTTCTAAATTTTAAATTAATAATTATATATTATTATTGTCATAATATCATTGTATCATTAAAAACTATATTTAAAAATATTCTAAGAAAATTAATCTTTTGAGAAAAATGTAAAAAATACATCTTACTAGTATATTGTTATTAATATTACAAATTTGATCTTAACATTTCATTTTAAATTTATAAAATTTTTGATTTACATATATAAATGAAATCCCAAAATATAGCATAAAATGACTCATACTTGACAAAATCTCTTTAAAATGATAAAAACTATTTATTTATATTTTCTATCAATTCAAATTAGCAGAAAGGTTCATGACATGTCTTATCTCAGCCTTATAAAATTATATATTAACTCCATATCATGTGGTATTTCAAATACTAAATTATTTATTTTTAACATATAATTCATATTATGAATATATTTCATTATTATTTAATCATAACCTAATTTTTTCATGAAATGATGCGCAAATTTTAGAAAAATATAATTTTAAGAAGAAAATGATTTTTAAATTTTTTTAATCTACACTAATTGAGTTTCATTATTATTATATGTATTCTATATTAACAACATAAATAGATTAAAAATTATTTTTATTCATTCCCATACCATAAAATTCAAGTTCATGTTTATATCTATCATATTTATGATTTATATTTTACACTTATATATTATTGTTTTTTCGTTTAAGTTTGGTGTTTCAAGTGGGGAAACATATCATAAACAAAATTTATTTATGTAACATATACATTAAATAGGGGTCATTACTAGCTCTCTGCATGCAGGTCTATGTGTTATTGCAACACAATCGGTTGGGAAGCCAATCCTAGAAGGTTACACTGACCTGACTCAATGATGGGGAAAAATAAATATTCCATGTGGGAACTGAACACCAATACACTTCCTTAAAAGTGGATGGTGATGTTCTCATATGGTTTCACAGTTCCCCACCCAATGTTGGTGTTCCTTGGGGTCACAACATGGTCCTCTTTCTTCCTATTGATTTGTTTTTCAAAACATATTCACCCAATGTCTATTTTGGGTGATTGAATATCCTACCCTTTGAGTTTTCCTTAAAGATAAGAATTATATTCTTTTTTTATCCATCAATGGTCATTTTCTATGTGTTATGGTATACATTATGATTCAGCATCGAATAGATAATGGTATGGCTCAAGAATCACTTATAGAGAATTCTTGGGGTTGGTAAACCCATGGAATTGTGGTTGAGTCAATCTATGGGTTTCCCGCATGATATATATTTTATGTATCCACCCATATACATAGGAAATTGTTCCTATTTTTATGGAATCTTTTTTCCCTCATTTAAGATCTCTAAAAATCTATGGGTTATTAATTAAATGAGGAAAACATGACAAAGGGTTTTATCAGATGCTTATTAAGGCTAAACGTGAGATAAAATAATTAATACCAAAAGTCAGAATAATATAATCTTATGACTATTTTATCATAATAAAGTAGAAATGAAATATAATAAATCAATTATAACCTATTAAATATAGTTCATAATTCATGTTTCATAACTTAAGGCCTTTGAAATAATATAATACAAGAGTAATAAGGGTACATAAGCATCTTTCAATATTTATGATTCGTGAAAATATATAATATGAATAAGAATGTGACACACCCATAATAATATAAAATCATTTACAGTATTATAAATTACTATCAAGTCCAACATCACATTGTAGACTCTATCCCATATTAGATTAGGTTCTCTCTAAATTCCCATAATTATAGAGGATATAGTCCCATAGTTGATTAAATTAACTCCTCAATCCCATAATGAAAATCCCAATAGATATAATCATTCACTAAACTCAATATAGAGATATATAATTTTGGGCTCAGCCATAACTTAATTAAAACCCATCCAAATTTATCCCAATTGAATATGAAAATATTCATAATTTTGTCATAACATAATTAATTTCTTGATATTTTATCAATTTATCCACCATGTCATAAACTTATTTTATAATAAATTCTATTTATATTTTGAGTAACTATTATTAAAAAAAAGGTATATATAATACGATATATTTTAATTTATTTGGAAAACAATGTAATCATATATAGGATTATTCATACAAAATAAATAGGTTTAATTTAAGATGTGGTCATTTAAAAAATAATAAAAAGAATATATTAATTTTACACTTCGATACAAGAATTCCCATTTAGAGAAAATGACCACACATACATTAGTAAAATAAGATCAATTTTTTAAAAATGTAAATTAAATTGAAAAACATTATTAAATCATAGAGTAAGAGACAAATAAATATTAAAAATAATATAAATAATATGACATAGTGGAAAATGAACCCAAAAATAAATAATGAGTATGTCCAGTTCGATATATAGGTGTTATCCTAGATAAATTGTAATCCAAATGAGTGTCAAAAGGTAAATAGATATGTACATACAAGAAATAACCAATTGGGATGGATAAAAATTGTGGTTTAAGATAGAATTATCATAAAAATTCCCCAAATATAAATTTGATCATATAGAATCATGATTTCAATGTGTAAATATAAAAAACTCAAACCCCTAAACCGGACATCCATGAATGAGAATTATCCACCAATATAAAAATAAACCCATATTTATAAATTAATTTTCAACCTTATTAGTATCTACTATATTTTATGCACTTAAATTATAATCCTTAATTAAGATGTATATTCATCATCGGTTATAGGGATATTGAGGTGACTATGTCACATTACTATTGTGGGAGGTCATGATAACAAATTAAAATGCATGGTAATTGAGTATTATTTCATTCAATAATATGGATAGCTTATTCTAAGGAATTATTATCCCCTAATACTTATATCATTCATATAAACCTAAGGGATTACGTTTTGTTGAAATGTGGCCTACGAATCCTTACTTCTTCTAAAATATATAGTTAGTTCATGGGATGCTGATGGGATTAATTGGGTGATCATATGTGGATACTAATATAATATGCAATGATAATAGAAACATGGGACAAATCATGTCGTGATTTTTGAGTTGTAATAAGTTATCAAAACCAAATTATATAACATTTTCTGATAGAGTAAGTAATTCTCTATGTTTTTTCCAATTGTGGGATGACTTGTTAGATCATCTATATAAAAGTATGATTAGAGAATGGAATATGGTATTTATATAGATATAGTGAATTGAATGAGTGGTCATAAAGATTAAGATTATTGCATATTCTATGATCATTTATGATACAATTCATAATCATTTATGAAAACTAAAAATGTGATGATATGATTAATGGGAATTATGAAATTCTAAGGGGTTCTATGGAATGGTGTGTTGGATGATGAATCAATAGTGTTCCATAACTATTATGATGTGGAAATTGACATGATTATGAGTTACTAGTATGAATAAATGATACATAATTAGGAACAGATCACATGAGCATCATTATAATAATATTGGTTATGAATCTTGAGTTGAATCTATCATGAATATAAGTATAGTGATGTATTATTACTATCATTAGAATGTGTATGAATAGGGATTTTCAGTATAATTGAACCCCATATAAGGGGTTAATATATCGACCTATTCAATTAATATGTGTGGTTCTCTGATGTATCAAAAAGAAATTTTTATTTATGTCTTGGATATGAAATTACAAATTTATAAACTCTATTGTCACTACTAACTTCTAAAAAATGTATTCATGTGGAAATTGATATAGATCCACATAGAATGGGATGAAGTCAAATAAAGTATTTTAATAATTAATATTAAATAAAATAGTGTGATGAAATTTATCTTATCTTAAAATCAAGTGACAGTAATTCTAGATTCAGTTATTTTCAGAATCTTGTGCTTTGGATTTAATAAAATATTTTTACATTTATATTTTATGTTGTAATTGGGTTTGAAGGATAATTGGAATATACACCATAACATATTATAATAATCCCACCATTCATATGAACATGTCAGTAGTTTGATTATAGGATTACATGACCCAAAACCATATTTAAACATGATATTTAAGGATTTCATAATGATTATACAGATAGTGGGGTGATAAGTTGATGAAATAGAATGATAACCTTCATATTAAAAAATTTTAAATGAAATAAAAATAGAATAATATTTTTAATTGAAAAGCATTATTGGAGAAACCCAGCCATTAAAATAAAAAATAAAATAATCCCTACATAACACTTCCCCCTACGATTACATCACCTGATAGAATTGAAATATCCCTCATTCTAATCAAAAGGAGGAATAATGACATGATTACTAAAAGAGGAATGGTGGTAGTGGTAGTAGGGCTATGAGGTTGGTCCCTCTGATCAAATGATATTGTCTCCATCTCTAAGGTATCCAATGTCTCCCTCGTGTGTGGTATAAGTCATGAATATAAAATCCTCCATCATAAAAAACCTTAATACATGCACAATCATTCTACTGTTGTTTATGATTTTGCGATGTATATATTGAGATTATTTATTAAATTGAATGAAACTAGATTTATTTTATCCTCTAATAAATACTACATTGTAAATCGATTCTACTTTGTAAAATATACATGACCCATATCATTTCCAAGAACACATAAGTCTTTAATATATTTTTTATTATGTGAATTCATTTTCTCCAGCATAAGACAAGGCCTGAAGTTGTTCTGTGTTTCTAGTTTATCCCTTCCTCAACCCTATACATGAAATAAACTATAATAATTAATTTAACTTCTCTTTCCCCCAAATAAATATTTCCAATATAGAATCAATAAAAAAACAATATTATAGGGTCCCACCATAATCAAAGTGTTACAAAATGAAGTGTCATTGACCAAATATATTTATCTATTTTTGATTGATTTAATTTTTTCCCTTGTATCATAAATCAAAAAATAAACTAAACTGTACAAATATTGAATAGAATATCAAGCCAATTATAATAATCAATGTAAAAAAATACAAGAAAATATATTCATGAAATATACATAACATTTTCATGAGTATCAAAATTTGGTAAATGATGTATCTTTTGTTGGTTTGTTCATATAGAATATTGGTGAGGAAAATCCTATGGTAGGGAGAAGAAAATAAAAGATTGAATATTGTGGCTATAATTTTTAGATGTTTTTATAATCACTGAAGGTGGTATATTAGAGGATTCTGCCTAGTAGAGATTGTAGTTTTATTAGAACACAGATTCATACTAAATATTTTTGAAGTAAATACTAAAAACTAATATTAGGGTATTAATCATTGAGGATTATATAGATTCATTTTATTCAATGGATGGTGTATGTGAGTTTAGGATATATACTATTAGTATTAATCGATTCATGGAATATTAGTTTTTATAGTTAACACACCAACATTTAAATTAAGGCCAAACCTTATATTAAGTATATACTTTCATGAGTGAGATTTTTTATTCAAATGATAATGGCTAGATAATGATCATTTGTGATGTAGAGTGAATAATGATCTATTATAGATTAGTGATGAAAATTATTTCTATATAATTTTTGTAGTTTTAAAACTATTTTAGAATATTATGAGTATGGAATCATCAAGTTTTTTGTGGAATTAATTTGTCCCATAATCCATTTTAGTGGGATTTTATGAATGGTATGTTTTATGGGGGATTGAAGAAAGAGTGTTACATTATAATTTCAGAGAAAATTTCAAGAATGTGGAAGTGTTTCATTCTAGGAATGATTGGTATTATAAGATAATTAGGTGATAGGTTCTTGAGGTTTTGAGCAATGTAGATAGTTTTTGTGTAGTGAAGACATCTCTTAATAATCATGGGACACATAATTTGACTACGCATTAGGTCTTAGTGACTAGTGAGGTTTTTGGTTAATAAATGAATAAAATTCACATGAATGATAATTTACTTAGTGTGTTGGTAGTCATTTCACATATTGTTATGCGTAGGTAAAATTCAGGAGAAATAATTCTTCTTTGATCATGAGTGGGAATTGTGTTATGAATTATGTTTATGATAAAAATTCTAAAATTCATCAAATCAATTAGTGGGGTTTTTGGATGAATGTAGATTCCTAAAATTCATTTCAAGTGAATGAATGACTACCATTGTAGAGTTTTCATTAATTAGTTTCAAGTTATGTGCATTCATATGATCACACTACAACTTGGTGATGAAATGTGAAATGTGTTAATTAATATTAGTATTTAAATGTATATGGTTACTCCATGAAGGAATCAGACCACAGTGTGATGATTCTATATATGAGATATTTTTTTGACTATTCAAGTAAAATAAAATATCCAAAGGGATTATGGAATTGTGGGTATTTAATATATTTAACATAGTTTGAAAAATGGTTAAATTACTCTATTAGACATGGAGCACACTATAATAGAGGTTAGTTATTCCCTAACCAAGGTTTAAAAGGATCATGTTGGTTAATATTGTCACTAAGCATGTGTGGGATTAATTATAATTGTTATGATTGATTAAAATAATTTATTTATCATTGAATAATAATGTAATGAAAACTAAGATGAAATTGTAATGGTTGATATGTGGCGGTATCATTTTTGTTCTATGTGTGTTTGGTTTTTTCATAAAGGGTAGGAAAACATTACAATATGACCTAGAGTAGTGAAGGATTTTTTTGTGTGGATATTTTATATTATGTAACCCTATGGGACATTCCATAAGGAATCTTAAGAATTCACAATACACTGTATTCACATTGATTCATGTCATAAGGTGTATGCAGTAAATTTATTAATTAATAGAAGCATAGTTTTTTGTGATATTTAATTAAAAACCCCATTCAGGGTTCTTTTTTTGGGATGGCCTAATCAGTTGAGGAAAATCTTATGTCCCCTTAATTTACCTAAATTATTTTCAATAAATAAATTTATCTTCCTGAATTACTTATGTAAGTATTTTCTCTTCCTTCCTCATATATTCTTCAAATATATTTTTTCTACATTTTTGTGATTCTAATTTTTTTATATTGAATACATAGTAGAATATTGGAATAAATCCTTATAATAAGTTGAATTCATCTTTCTTATCCTAAGAGGATATCATTAGGATATCACGAGGATAATGATTATAGGTATTCTTCATTATCCTGTAAGGTTTGTCTCTACTTTAAATTTCATAACGATTTTCTAGGTACTTTTATAAAATTAATGAATGAGTTCATGTGAGATTATGTGGATTATTTGTGCTATAGGTATTGATAGATAATGGGGTTATTGTGCATTCCATTTATCAAGGAATGGTTAATGAGAGATAAAATGGTGAGTTATTTCATTCATGTAACTAATATATTGATTATAGATTTATAGTTTTATTAATTTTTATTTTCTTGAAACTAATTTATATTTTAATTATTTGATTCATGGAATAAAATTGATATTTGTAATTCAGTAAGCCTTATTCATCATTATAGGATAATTTTCACATAAAGTAAATTCCCCTAGTATGATGTATGTGGATCCAAATAATCTTCCTATGGTTAATGATTTTATATATTCATCATGTGATATCTACACTCTCCGCTTATGTGTTATCAACCATGAAAAAATGATTTGTTTTACCATACACCTTATGAATAAAAATTGATGTTACATTGTATATGATGGAACTTATAATACTAAACATGATTCCTCAGTCATTTATGGTCATAATATTGATTATAAATATGAATTATGGGAAATATGAACATAAAGAAGTATGAATCAAATTATGAATCATAGTGGACCACTGAATTGGTTCCTTATCACCCCCCTTTAGTTAGGGGAGAGTAATTTAATGGTAATGGTTATTCTAGTTTTTCTCTATATAGAATCATAGGTTAATATATATCCTCATAGATAGATGATTAGTGTTTGTGGTGACTATTCCTCATCCACCAGTTTATGTTTGTTTCTGTGTGGGTATACCATTTGAATTCCATATGTATGGGTTAGGTGTGATAGGACTGGCCTCTCTTGACATTGAAATGAGATAAGTTAACCCATGTGGGGTGTTCAGAATAGATGTATCCTATGGGGTAGTAGTGGGTGACCAAAAAATATATTGATTAAAAATTAGTTTTTAAAATTATTGTTAAATTTTTCTTATATGAGTATAAATGTGTTAATGGGAGAAGGTTTTGTGAATTATGTTATATAATAAAAAATAGATAATAGTTTATCTAATGTTCCAAACATGTGTGACTTTAAATGTGTTTGTGTTTATGAAATATTCACATAATTTTGTATTTTATATAAGAGGTTACTTTTATTAGGTGAATTAATGTTACGATAAAGTGTGAAGGTAAATATTCTAACACAATGCGTTGATGATAAGTCATAGAACTGATGGTGGGTTCTAGTCCAACCAAGGATATTGATTATATAATATGGTACTAGGGGTAGGAATCATTAGACAATGTGTTTGGATGATTTGATAATAGAAATTGGGATAGTTTCATTCCTCCATTTGTATAGATTATATGTCATGGAACCTGGGTATGGTATCATTTCCCTACGTGTAGATGATATTGTATGGTATAATAGTTGGGTTCATCCCCATAATGTTTGGGTGATATAATATTGTTCTTTTGTGGGAACCATGGCCCCCTATGTGTGTATGATATTATATTGTACCATGGGATGAAATCACCTCCCCCATGTGATAATTTTATATGGGGACACCATAGTTGAGAGGTATTCCTACCATAATATGTAATATATGATATGGTATCAATGGTGGGTGTCATTCCCCCAATGTGTGAATGATATGGGATGATACCATAGTCATGTACATCAAACCCCCCATTTTCTACTATTATGTGTTGGTACCATGTTAAATAACTATTTCCTCCTATGTGTGGAAAATTTGATATAGTAATAGGGGTAGGTAACATCCCGCCCCATCCCATTGGCTTGAGAGGGTGGGGGAATGTTACATGGCCTTAAGTGATGTCCCCAAGGCACCAAAGGCTGGAAATAGATTCTGAGGGCTTCGAGAACAAATTAGGGAAAGATTTTCCCTTAAGAAAAACCGACCAAACCATCCACTAACAGCCACTATATTATGCTTGTAAATAAAAAATTCAAGAATGTACTCCCAAAAGACAACCAATTTGTTCCACAATAAAACCCCAAACCAATAAAATCCAACATGATATTAGATTACTATACAGAAGACTAAACAAGAGACCCAAAATAAACATAGACACAGTCCACGACTCCACCCAAGATCCATGCTCCAAGAACCACCTCATCTCCCAAGTAGCACCACGAACCAATAGCAATGAGATGCCTTACATTTACCAATGTCTCAAAATACGACATCTGCAAAATCACGAAAGTTCCAAAGCAGGGGGTGAGTACTAATACTCAGTAGGTTTTCCCCAAATTACTTCCCTATATGCGCCACTAAGATAAAACCATTATCACATTTATATAAATCAGTTTATATAAAATAATCACAAGTGCAACCATTACTATAAGCCAAACATACCCTTACTAAGCCAAGAAACTAAGTTAAATCCAAAAAAACATGCAAAAATACATTTCATCATTTCAAATTAGCACAATAATTTCCATCTAGTGAAGTGATGCACCACACAAGGTTCCACAACCCAATACTGGTATAACAATCACGGCGGCACTTCCTTCCAACCCATTTCTTCCTTCCCAAATTTAGTGGCACTTCACTTCCACTTACTATTGATGGTGTCCCTTCTTTCCACTACCCATCCCCTTATTATAGTGGTACTTCCCACCCACTTCCACACAATATTCAAACAATACATAACCAAGCATATAACCTACCAAGGTCACCAAAATATGCACTTAACCATTTCAAATACATGTCGAACCACTTTAATAAATCAAAAATTTATTGAAAACACCCTTCTACCCTTTTTACATGCCAAATACTATTTAAGTAAAACAACCCCTTTATTGAAAAACTATTTCTCAATCCATCTTAATTAATTCAACAAAACAACCCATTTTAAAATCTCTATTTTAAAATCACAATAAGATCATTTTACCCAAAAACCCATTTCTTCCCAAAAATCCCCAAAACACCACCAAAGGGATTTCCAATCAATTTCACACATCAAAAACACAATTAATTTTAAGAAACACAAATTAATTTTAACCAAGCTTCAAGTTCTAGAAAAGTAGAGTTGAGAGAGAAGACACCTACGTTTAGGGTTCCGACGAAATTGACCCACAAGCTACCACACTAACGCACCACCAAAATCGCTCTATTTCCCCTTACCTAACATCCAAAAGTCTTAAATCAACACACAAGGCAACCAAAACCCTAGATATACACACAAAGGGTGTAGATATAGAAAACATAGAGAGAGAGAGATAGAGATAGAGATGTAGATATATAGGAAAACACAAAGAAACCAAGAGGATAGACTTACCTGGGAGAAACCACCTTCATACCACCTTGAAACCCCTTTTATTTGTTCCAAAATGTATGGGAGAGTCCCTCCAACCATTGAGAACCGAAAATCCCAAGTGATCTTCGAGTGGGAGGAAGAATGAGGGAAAATGGGAAATCCTGAGTGGCCCGGGACTTAAAAACCCAAACTTTATGTGGCCGTATGGTTACCCATCATGGTTTGGAAAACCATGTGCCAACTGTTTGGTTTCCATTGTCTCACCCAGATACTTCACACGGCTTTCCCACATGGTCTGAAAACCCGTGCACCGCCCGTGTGGAGCCCACTTTTAAGGTTTCATTGTTTCTTGGGCTTTCCGCATGGTATGTTCAGACCGTGCCCCCTGCACAACCTCAAGAACATTAAAAGTTTTTCCTAGAATTGTCCAAACTTCAACCAACCACTTCAAAAAGCACAAACAAACCGAAATAAGGGTCACATACCTCAAACTGGGGCTACTACAGGGTACATTCTATTTTTCTCTTATATATATAAGATATATTATATCCCTTGGGATGGGTTGAGTTCACCCTTATTTTTTATCTTGGGAAAGAGGTTATCTAAATATTAGGATTAGTGATGTGATATAGCATCTAGGTATCCGATAATTGGGATTTTGTTGATGTCTGATAATACTTTTGAGGTCAGTATTTAGACCCATGATATTGATATATTACTTTTCATGAGATATTTATCTATTGAGTGATCTAGGCATGGTCACACCTAGGTTACATTGATAGTGCATTTTCTCATTTTAGATATTTTTATAATATTTCCCTCCCAATAATGTTGAAAAGCATATTAACTACATGCACTAATTATAATAGAGATACTATTGGTGTTGGCCTACTATGTTGTACTGACACCCTTTTTTAGAATCCACAAATCATTTGTACCAAATAAGTCCTCATTATTATGAGAAATAAAAAAGGATGTTTCTTAGTTTTAGGTAATTTTTATAGATATAATAGATTGAGAAAGGAAATGGGACTATATTAGGATCTAGGACTCAATGAATTTATTATATGTTCATTTACATTGGGTATGATTTATATATGATCATCCCATGTGATATTTTATTGGTGTCTAAATGACACATGGTGTATTTTGGGAAGGTCATTTATTTATAGCTTGTAGTGTGTTTTACTATTTTGGTGAGCAATGTTATCTTGATCACTCTATCATATTTATTATTTTTATGGTCAATATTATGATATTTGTTTATTATACTATTATATTATGGTGTAGTCCCTCTATTATATCACCATGTTTCATTATTTCTAGTCGAAACCCACTACAATAGAGGGATTATAGCTTGAGGACATGTGAATATATAACCTCGTTACTATAGTGTGATCTTGATCACAATGTTATATATCAATACTTCACATTTAGTCCAACCATATTTTTAATCTTCATTTAAACTCATAATACCCATGAAATATCTTTTTGTAAATACACATTACAATAAAATTCTTTTCCATTCGCTATATATTTTAATTTAATTTCTGTATTTTTAATTTTAACTTCATGAGTGAGGTTAATAATTCAAGGAATTGCATACTGATAATTCCATACAAAAAAATTATTTTCAAGATAAAATTTGTGATGTGTTTATTTTTTCCCATGCACATTCTGTTATTCATACTGAGTTCCCATATTATTTTAGAATTTATTTTAAATAGTGTGATTATATTAGATTACTTAAGGATCACCCATACTCAAAATATGATGTTTTTAAAAATATTTCATTTATTTTTATTTGGATATCAAATAAATTTATTTTCATGGATTTGAAATGTGTTCATTATATAAATTAAATTTAGAAACAGATAAGGAAATTTATATGTACATATAAGATGAAAATTTATGACATCTCATTAAATGATAACATTTTCGAATCATTGAGTGTAATGGGGATTTAAGATATATGATTTATTTTCACACAATATTTGAATATGTATTTTAAATTTATATTATTAGAAAGTAATAAATCAAGTTTAACAAATTTATCCCTCATTTTCAACACGGTTTTTTTGAATTATAATATCATAAACTGTAGACCTTCAACATTAGAAACACTATATCAAAAAGTCTTATTGTTTCTTTCATTTGAATATATAATGAACATATTTAAAAATATCAATATTATTGAATGATAAAAAATAGATTCACTATAAAAATCATTTTAAAATTTATCAGGAGTTTTCAGAGAAAATATTATAGAATGATTGATAAATATTTGGGCACAGATAACTAAAGAAATGGTTAAATATTACAATGTAAGAAAAAATATATTGAAATGTGAATTCAATTTTGAGAAATAATTTATATATTGGTATAATATTTATGTTTAAATTTGATGATATTTTTTTGAACCTTTATTGAATTAAAATTGTTGGAAATATTTTTCTATGATGAGCTGATAATATCTTTTTGAATCATTTTAGAGATATATTTATTATTAAAAATTAATTATTGATGAAATGTTTTAAAAAGTATGTATTATATAATATATGAAATTTTTATTATATTTTATCCATTAATTACATATTATGTAATATAAGAAACCCCACTGAATCATGTAAACACCATATCTCTAACTATCAAAGACTGTGCATTATAATGCACTATTATTTAAGAGTATTGTTATAATTTTAAATTTTAAATATTATATTTTAAAATAAAAAATAATTTGGAATTAATCATAAATATATTATCTTTAAATGAAATTTTCTTATTTTTATTTTTTTCAGTGATTATTGAAAATTACATTTTTCAACCAAACTGTAACTTTTATGAACATTTCATTATATATGAAATTTCTAGAAATTTATAAAAGACTTTAAATGGTAAAATATGAGTTTAATGAGTAAAACTATAAATTTTTTAATTATTATTCATTAATTATAAGACCATTATTTAATATTTTAGGAACTAGTGTAATATTTTCCAAAAAATAAAAGTATTTTTCATTTATGTTAATTTATTTCTTTTTTGGAAAATAGAATTTTTCTTAGATTTGGAATACAAATAAAATATACTAGTTTTAAAGAAAAAAATTCATTTCACAAAAATAAAAAAACATTTATAATTTAATGCTTAATATAATAATTTCAATTAAAAAAATTCTATGAAAATTTGATTTATGCATGCAAATGTTAAAATTATTTTTACACACACATATTCATTTTATTTAATAAATTTATATTTATATTAAAAATAAATATTTTAAATTATGTTAGTAACCTAATCCTATTATTATTTTTTGAAAATTAATTACTTATGATAAATATTAATTAACGTGATAAAATAGTATATATGTTTTAAAATAAATAATTTTATAAGAGTTTTATATTATTTTTCTACAATAATTATAGTACAATAAATTTAAATATTACTCTAATATGATGTGACTAAAATTTCTATATTTTATTTTCAAAGGAGACACTTTAAGGATAAGTAGAAACAACATAAATCAAGTGGGAGTTCGAAATTACACGATTCAAAGACTAAATTTGAAATTCAAAAAACACCCAACTTGAGGAGGCTTCAAGCCATGAACCACCCACGAGAGGTTGAGTCATGTCATCTTCCAACCACCATCATCATCTTGGTAAACTATTGTCGTCATCACCATCCATAACCGTTGGACCGTTTCATCATGTCACTACTATAGAACCCCCAAAAAATTACACCGTGAATGTATTATAATAAAAATAGCACTATCGAGAACCAGCTGCCAAAGATCAATCATTCCTCATCACCAGAGCATCTTCATCCACACTAATTCAAGATGAGAAAAGAGCCTTGACGTCGCCGCACCACAGATCCCAAAACCTCAAATAATTTTTTGTACCAAATTAGATAGGGATAGGTACCAAGGAATGTGAGGTTAGAGCAGGGCTTTGAGCATCTAAGGACTTTGAGCACCACCAACATAGAGAAATTAGAAACCCAGAAGCAAACCAAAAAAATGAACCGAATCTGGTAGTTCTTGGAAACCCATCATCTGCCGACCCACAAAACCCAAAGCCTCATTGTAACCACCACACCACCTTCAACTAGTAGAGTCATAGAGTCACCTAAGGCCAGAAAAGGGCTACAACAATATAGGTATTCTACAGTGCACAACCTTCAACGAGAAGAAAAAAATACAAAGAATAAATTCCAGGAAGAAAGGGTATGAAGAAGAAGGAAGAAAAACGGAACAGGGGGACGTCGAAGAGGAGGGGGAGATCATCATCACCGAGGAGGGCCTTTGAAACCATAGGGGGAAGCCGAGAGCGGAGAGCGCTTAGAGAATGGGGTGCCATCTATTTCTATCTCCCCCCACCCCATTAGAATATAAATTAATAGGAAAAAGAAATAAAAAGTCATTTTCTTATAAAATACTATTTTCCTTATATCTTGGGTTTTACATTAATGATTATTATCTCATATTTAGAATTTTAATTTAATTAAATTGATATAAAAGTAGGATATAGAATATTGAAATTTGGTATGATGCTTCATATAATATTATTGATAATAAAATAATTATCAATGTTAACATTTAATCAATATTAATATTGGTTATAGGTGTATATTAGGTATATTGAATTTTTTAAATCTAAAAGGTCACATAGACCTTCCGGGAAAAAAATTAGGTTTAAATTTCATAACCATATATCTCTCAACCAATTTTTCACATAATTAAATTAACTCACCAAACCCACCTGACAATAATGTGATTTTATTCTTAACCCTTATCCAATATCAGTTCCAATAAAAATTTACCACATTTAAACTTAAAAATGTGGCTCTCAATATCCCTTCAATAAATATAAAATAAATTAATTTCATCCCAAAATTACATTTTATTCACATGTTCTATATTTTCCTTTTACTCTCATAATATTCTAGTCATAATAGATTAGCTTATTCCCTTCCTTTGTAATGAATCATTCAATAGGAACCCAAAATTATCAATGGAAGTTCAATATTTTTGGAAACATGGTTTTATTTTATCATTACATTTCAAATTTAATTATACCAAACATATATTAAGAATAATTTGTTTTTATTTTACTTAATTTACTTATATAATAAAATAATAATAATGACCAACATTTACCTTTCCCATAAGAAAAAGTAAATTTACATTTTTGGATTTTGTGGATTACCATATACATGACACCGAAAATCCCATTTTACTTCACCGATATACAAGTCCTAATATAATCATGTTGTTAATGAATTACTATGATTTGTATTATATCATTAAGGTTATATTATTTAATTTTTGGGAACCAATTAACTATAGGTTGAACAAACAACCAATATTAATGTAACTATTTTAAATAAACATACTATGAAGATAATATTTTATTTAAATTATTTATTTATTTCATATCCATTAAATATTCTTATTTTTCCTTAAAATTAAAATTTATCAAAATAATTAAAAAAATTATCATTATTCTTATTTTATAAATATATTAAAAAAATACCACCATAGGATCATTTAATATCTCAGTGTATGTCCATGTTTGGTTTGGTTTAAACACATACCCGAACAATACTAGACATTCATATCACGGATATCTATGGGATAATTACAAAATTTATAATATAATATAAAGGTTTAATAATCATATGTATTTGTTTTTGGAGATGTTATATTAATTTTTAGTTCATACATTAATTAAACAATATTTGATTTAAAAGAATCATTGTAACATACATATTATTGATTTCATTGTCAAAGGATAAATTCTAAAATACTCAGTAAGGAATTTAAATCAATATAACTGTTAATAATTAATCTCTAATAATGTCATTAATTACCCAGTATTGATGATATTTGTGAGAATAATTAATTTAAACATTGTTATTATGAAACTAGTGCAAAAGATCAAAACTACAAACACCCAATATCGAAAATAGGTCGAATTTTAATTGGTAATAACTATACATGAATAGTGTAAATGAAAATGAATATAATTAATGTTATAAATTTTGTGATTATGGTAATTAGTTTTTGGATTATGTAGTTTATAGTTAATTGGTGGAAGTCAGGATAATTGGTAAGGGTTTTCCATCTCAAAATATTTTCCTTCAGTCATGATTTGTATTACACAAATAATTTAATTTATGATGCTTATAAATAATGACTATATGATATTTTATGTCATGAAATAAATTTATTAATGGTATTTTGAGATCAATTTTATTCCCACTATTTTTGGTTTATGGTTTTGATATCCACACAAGTGATAATGGGGGTTTCCGTCGCAATATTCAATCATTATGACTCATGATATATTCAATATCTATTTAATTTTATGTGGTGTATACATTATAATGGAATAATAATTAAATTATTAATTATTAATTTTAATATATTTACAATACTATATTATTTGACCAAACTCATATTAAATTCGTTCATTTTTTTGAATTTTTTAAAAAAAATAATCTTTATATGGGTGGAAAATCCATCTTCTATTTTGGAAATGTTATGATATTTAGTTTCATAGATAATACATCCATATCTTGATACTAGAATGTGGATTTTGTATTAGATTCAAAGAAGGGAACTCACCAATAAAATGATTGGTTGACCACTTACTAAATATTCACTATGATTCATGATGAATGGTACTATGACTACAAGGAAAGAAATAAAATCACGGGGGATATGATTTGGAATATTCACACTCACTATATGAATAATGATATAGTAATTTAACTACCATTACCATAGTCTCCTATATTACAACCTGAAATTTTATAAATATAATTCTCCATTAAATCCAATTAAACAAAATTTCATATATTATGGATATAAAAAACCCACGAACTTATTTGGTTTCATTATAAACTATCATAATTAAATGACCATGAAGCATTATTATCGGTGATCATGTAGAAATTGAACAGAGATAATATGATTAGCATAAATATAGGTGTTTAACAAATAAAATCGACACAAACAAAGGAATTGATGGCCTAGACTAGTGGATTTTACCTGAAAAATCCAATTTATCCGAGCTTACATGGGAGATAGAATCATTGGTATTTTCTCTTGACCAAGTCTAGGATGATTTCAAATTAATTAAGCATGAAAGAACCCATTTATGGAACAAGTTAAATCCCATCAAGATCACTTCGCAAACCTTGTATGCTAAACCACCCCATGAAAGATATACTATCTCACACCATACTCATATGGAGTTTTCTAGTGTATAAAATTGATATGTATCAATACCCAGATAATATTAATATTAATATTATATATAATAATTAATTTATTATTATCTTAAAATTTTTGATTTTTAAATGATTTGGAATTTTATATAATAAAACACAAATTTTATTTTTTATTAATATTCAATTAAGATGATTATTTCGATGAATTACAGGATCTAGGGAATAAATAATATTTTGATAAAAAATATTTTTAAATAATATTTTTAATTATAAATGAGAATATAATTTTTATGAAGTCTAATGTATTTTTTACAAGGGTTCAAAAACTCTAATTGTATAAAAACCAACATTTTTCATTAAATATCAATTATTATTTTAAATAAAAAAAATAAAATATTTAAAAAATCATTTGGATAAAATGAATATTATTTTTTGGAATTAGATTATAAAACTATCCAATAGAGAATTTTTCATAATTTTCTAAGACATCCAAATTTTTCAGGTAAAAATTAAATATGGTATAAATATACAGTGAATATTAATGAAACATAATACCCAATTAATGATTTAATAATTATTATAAATGGAGTACATGAATAAATATATGTTTACTCATTAAGATAATGTTATAATAATTTTATTTGATTAATTTTATAAAACCTTTATGAATCCTTCAAAACCTACAAAATATTTTACTGTTTTAAATTCATTTCATTAAGGACATGAATCACATAAACATCAGTAAGGGTAATATTAAAATAATATCATCCATTAGAATTATAAAATAATGAAAACCACCACTCTTTGGTGGAAATAATGGGTAGGATTTTGGGGTTTTAAATATATAGAGTCCAAAACTGATTTTTGAGAAATGATAATGAATTCTCGTATCATTTACTATATTAAGAAATCCAACATCCCATTTTTCTTCACTAAAAATCAAGGAGAACTTAATTAATCTTAAATTCACTCTATATTATTCCCAAGTATCCCCCAATAACTCGGGAATCTCCACTTATGCATTTTGATTCACCCACTCAATGTAAGGGATCATCTTCTTCTCATCTGTTTTCAAGTATCCCATTTATCTTTTGTATGTTATCACCATTTCCAATTATTGTTATATGTTCCTCCATATCACCCATACTAACCATTTTATGTATAAATTATGAGATACACCTTTCACTCTCATCAATACCTTCTATGAACATTTACACTCCCCGGTTATGCTACCAAAATTTCTTCTTGAATTTCTATACAAAACAATTATATACTGAATACCTATACCCATTTACCATCAAGGGTATTAACCATTAGTCACAAGTATATATTTTATTTTTAAAATACATATATGTATTCAATTATCTATGATCTTGGAATAAATTTTGATGATAAATATTTCCATGTTGTATGATAGATGTGGCACACATAAGTATCAAAATGAAATGAAAGTAACGGGTGCACCCAAAATTATATAGTTCCCAATGAAATGGGTAATGGTTTGGTCTCATGGGACATCATTCATGGGATTAGGGAGTGAACCTAACAAATCATGTGAATTTTTCTGTAATAATATCTTGGTGGTTACCCTTGACCTATGTTTGTGAGGGAGTGTCTTGTGTTGTTGCCAAATTTTCCATGTTGCCTTTATATTTATCATGTTATAAAATGCCTCATTTTTCATGTTTATAATTTCCAACCCTTTTTCCCCATTGATATGAATATTTCTGAACATTCATTGCATTCTTTATTATATTCCATGTTTTTTCCTTTACCTGGATTTATAGGTTACCGCATTCTTATGTATGTCCCTAGGTAATCCAATGTAGTATTACATACAATGGAATAATATGATAATATGGAGGAAGTTTTAAATAATTTTGTTGTATTATATGTTTTATGATGTTATTTAATATACCTAATTCATAAGGAAATTGTACTTAATGATCTTACAGTTTGTGTTTTTTCTGATTTTATTTAAAAATCATGAATTAATATTTAATAAAGAGAATTTTTTTCATTTTTTATCAAAGTAAATGCTTGTTTTTTTGGGGATTATGTTTAGAAAATTATAGATAATTCCATAGGTATAATACATAGTATTAGAAAAAATTACTATATTTTGGTAAGTATAGAGTAAGTGGTTTATCAGTCAAATAAATCACTTCTTAGATAAAAAAAAGTTAATGTCGCTCAATCACATATGTATATATGGGTACAACTAGAAAACATTGAGTTGATATAGACTCAATCAAGAATTGGTGCATGACAAAGTTCCTTGAATCACACCATGTTTGGAACTCATGGGGATATGATTTGGTGAACACAAAATATCATTATGAACCATTATTATTGGGAAAAATATCTCATAAGACTATTGGAAAGTAAATATATCATGAATAATATAGATTGAATCCTAAAAATAAATAAGTTAAGAAATAAATGCCATTTATATGTTATCCATTTAATATTCCCTGATTCCCATTTATGATTTTAATAGTTTAAAAATTATAATCCCTCATTTTTCCTTTATTAGGGATAATAGACAATAAATATAGGGAATTAGTTAAACAAAAAATGTGAAGGGATATGGGATAACTACCCAAAGGAGATTCCCAACCCTATGGGAGTAGGAATCATGAATGTTGTGATGATACTCTCTCAAATGACTCGGGTTATGAATGGAAACATAGACCAGAAAGAGAGAATTAATCCCTATAATAAAATACAACCTAAAACTGAAACCTCTATGTGAAAAAGGCCTCAGACTATCAATGTATCACTTGATCCCTTAATCACATATCAACCGATCAACTCCATTTAGAAGATCGTCTATATCTTTGAATATTCTGAGAAAGAGAATGTTCTACTGACAATTTATAATATGGATCAGGGATATGATATCTGGTAAAAATGGATCGTGAATACAAATCCTAAGTAAGATTATAAAGATACGGGGTGGAAGGGATTCTAGAAAAAAAATTGATAAATATTTTCCTGACACTCTCAGACTTTAAATGGAAAGGTATTTAATTTACCTCATTAACTAATATGATCAATATATTAGGGAGTATAATGAGAATTTAAAATTAAATACATGATATTATTTTAGTGTTGTCATTACCCCCAAATTCAGTGTTTTCTAATTAATTAGTGGGCCAAAACCTTGTCTATAAAAATCCCTGGAATTCTAAGACATTGATAGTTGTGAGAAAATTGTCTAATGTTCCCTCAAAGTCAAAATTAATATAGATAACCTCAATTGTATCATATGGATTATAAGTGGAAATTATTTTAAGTATAGAGTTCATCAGGAAAAATATAATGGTGTTATGAAATTTTATAATCATACTTTTAAATGGTTCTTAAAGAAAAACACATAAAATTTCCATAAGGGGTGAAGAAATGAATTAGGTGCAAGAAGGAAGGACACCTAACTAGTGATTTACAATTTAAGAACACTACTAATGAGATGAAGGAATTTAATGTCTCAGTAAACCCTCATCACATTGGTCATTTCTTCAGCTTAAAGAAACCAGGAAACATTTCCAGTAAATGAACTATGCCAAAGTTCTTTAGAGACAACAAAAGACCTCCAAGGCAGGTAGGGTGATATTTTACCAGAATAACCACTAAGGGGGATCTTGAAAATTATGTGGTGTTAGGTATGCTGATTATTGATTCATGAGTAGTAAATGTACTTTTTTTATTATGGTTCTATGCATTCCTTCATATCATATAAGATTAGTAAAACAATTCCAACTCCATAAAAAATCATCTAAGTAAACCTTTTAATTAAAATGGTCAATGGTGAAATTATTTAATCCTAAATATATAACTCTTATCCTTTTAAATTTTAGTGAGGATCTTCCTATAAAACATTTTGATACTCACTATATTTTAATTTTATGCAATTATACAAATGGTTTAGATGTCCCAATATTGATATAACATGAATTTCCATTATAAGTAAAGGTCTTTATGTATCATGAATCGAACACCAATTTAGTATAAGTGAAAGGAGGAGGATAAATATTCTTTAGAAACCACATTTCAAGCATCACTATTATTTCCCTATTAACAATTTATATAATTAAAGATATTGATTATATTGAAAATATTTCTAGAGATGACATTTTAATCATTTATCATATGTATCTCAATGATTAAAATTGTCCCTATTTATCAATTTGAGTTGAGCTACATAATTTGTATATTTTTAGTGTGTTTTATTCTAAAATTTGAAAATTTCTTAATTATCAAATTTTAACATGTTTTTACCCATTTTGTATTTCATGAATAAAACATACAAAATTGATCTAATTTAAAATATATTTTTATAGAATTATTTTTTTGGATTCATGTTCTTCTTCTATAATATGAGATTATTTGAACCACCTCATGCCCAAAAAAATTTAATCACATTGAGATATTTTTTTGAATGAATGAGTGGACCCAACCACTATAAATGATTCATAAATAAGGATAAAGATATCTAATTGAGGCAATTATAGCTATATTTGAAAGATATTTTGAAGGGGTTATTGACCATTGAAGATAATAGAGATATTCCTTCATTAATATGGCCATTTCATGCCCAAAAGTGTAGTCATATTTAGGATCCATTCAGCCAAAAATAAGGTGAGTCATTAATTATTTCATGACATCATTTATACACATCGAAAATACATTAAATTTTGAGGGAAAGGAAAAAAAATTCCAAAAATTTATAAGAACGATCAATGAAGAGTAGTGGCCATATAATGTGAATAACAAGATGAAAATTTTTGATTTTAGATTATAGAGGGTAATTTTTGCATCCATTTCTTTTATTCATTTAATTTTAATTTTTTTACATTTTTTTCTTTAAAATGGAATTTTATCATAGTTTATTTTAAATTAAATATAATTCATGCATGTTTTATATTTTTTCTTCTTCCACACACCCTTTTTTTATTGTAAATATTTTTCTTCTTCTTTTATTCTTTTATTCTTATTATTATTCTATTTTTATTTTATGTTCTCATGTGTGTGTTTTTGTTCTTCTTCTTTTATCATTCTCATTATTTTCATTTTGTTTCATTTATTCTCTTTATTACTCATTCTACCATGAATACATTCACTAAAAAATAAGGGGATAACCTAAGGCCTAGCCCAGGGTAGGTCAATGTCAATTTCATTTATTATACACATAAAATCATATGATTAATTATGTATGTGATGAGAAAGAGTAATCTTTCACAGTTGTGGAAATCAACCACCACGACACTAGACTAAAACTCATCTTTATTTCTTAGAAAAATATTTTCCATACCTTCTAATGGATTAAAGCTCATCATATGATGGATTTTACTAATTCAGTGGATGAAATGACATTATATGGAGAATGTTCTAATTATATGTCACATTATTGATTGATGCATGCCTTCGACTTTGATTATAGGAGGAGGTGAAATTTTGATTGCTAACGGATTTTAAAATTTCATAAAAATAAATAATATAATTATTATTCATGCATGAGGACTCTGAGTTGAATTATTATACATAATTTAAATATAAAAAATAGAATGATGGAACCCATGAACCATACCACGAAGGCCAAGTAATTTCTTCCTAATTTCATTCTTTTAGCATTTTATGTTAGTAAAAGTTTAGAATTTTTCATATTACATGTCTTTCCAATTCCATTTTTTCCATAAAACATAATACCAAAAAATAATTTGTATAGTTTTGATAAAATATGTAGGTGAACAACTAATAATTATCTTCAAGTTAGATGACCCCAGTCATCCCCTATGTTACATTTACAAAATAATTTTTTTTCCAAAACCTACTATAGGTGCGCAATAATTCTTGAATTGTTTCATAGGATATAATCAGTGTTTTAGTATATTTTTCTATTTTCACAATATAGATATGTTTTCAATAAATTTCCTTAAAACCCAATAGAAATTATTTTCCCATTATATATTCAAATTTAGATTATTATGCATTGGTTTATTACACATAGGTGTAGAAACAACAATAAAAGGATAAAGAAACTCATAGATGTTATAATACATATTAGGTGTAATAATTCATAAAAAAAATAGAACAAATGAAAATAAAATCTAAAAGATAATTTGAATATGTTTGTACATTGATAGATCACTAAATCCTCAGCAAGAACTTGAGAAGGAAAATGAGGATGGGCCCCTATTTTTCTGAAATTTCACTAAATTCATATATGATTTTGAGGCCAATCTATTAGAGTATCCATATACCAACCATTTAAAGGATCAGATATAGGATGACCATGAAAAAATGGACATTATTCGGGAAAAGGAAGCCTTTCTTATTGAGCTATGTGTGGGAGATGAATAATATCTTGACGACTAAAGGAAGGATTATGAGGTACATCATGATTACCTTGATCCCTACAATGTATAATATCCATTTCCATTTGTGGATATCATGAAATGTAAGAGGGTGATACCACCCATGTGGTTTAATTTGATGAAATAATGGAAGGGATTGACTAACTACTTACATCCACTAAAAATCACTATAAAGAGGCAATTACCATTGAAGAATCGATTGATCAAGAACCAACTTAGGGATATGATCATTCATTTAACTCATTCATTATGATTTTATTCAATCTGATTTTAATATCACTCTTTATTATTTGAATTTTCATATTTATTTCATCATTTCCATTCCTTATAGTAAGATGAAGAAATTGAAAATTCACCTTTTTATGAACACACAAATCTCCCAAATTTTGATGAACATACATTTGAGGAGGAGAATGATGAATCATATGTATTTGAGACTGATTGAATCACTACCATAGATGCTCATATGGAAAGGGATAAAATTATTATTAATTTAAATTTAAATTTAGTTCGTGTAAAAATAAATTCTTACATTACATTTGAAATTTCAATTCATACAGACCACATTGAGACAACACTAGAAATGAAAGTGGAGGTTGAAAAAGTTTAAACCAAATAAGTTGGTAATTCATACTTCATCCAACCACATCCAGGTAGTTATACATTATTCTGAAGGGTTTGATTTGGTGTACTTTATTCATGGATGATTACTAACCAAGAATGAATATGCACAAGATAGTAAAAGCCACATGTATTGGTTCATGTCACAGAAGATACACTCACTATTAGACTATGGACCATAGCTTATACTACCCTCTAGAGGAAGTAATAATTTCGGGCCCACATTGGGGATTATACTTGGACATATCCTGTTACATTTTTTCTTGGACTTTTAAATTCTTTTTATGATTATTTTTCAATGCATCCTAATACCTCTTATCTTTTTGATTTTATATGAAATGATCCTTGTTCTTAATTGAGTATTTCTCTTTTATAGGTTGATGATGGAAAATGGTAGACCCAAATAGAAAATGAAAAAAGTGTAATGTGCTTCATGGGAGATGTATTTCACTTTTTATTCATTTTTTTAACTCTATACAATTTTTAAAATAATAAGTATTTATCTATAAACTATAAATTCAATGCCAACAATTGGATTTATTCTTTACATTAAGTATCATGAATACATGAATTTCTTAATAATAATGTGATACTATGTATTAGATTTCAATGTTAATGTGATTTAATGAGTAAAATATATAATTAAATGATTAAAGTGAATCATTTATATTATAATGATTACTCAAGATTTGAGAAATTTATTTGATTGATTTAAAGTAAATTTCCCAAAAAAAATCATTTAAGGACCCAATGTTTTATAATTGGAAATTATCTTCTCATAAATATGTTATATAATCACAAAAAATCACAACATAATAAACTACTATTAACAATGTGACATTTAAACATAATTTTGTCACTTCTATGATTTCAATTTCGAAAATCTGACATACACGGTTGAAATTAGTAAGATGTATGAAGTCCAATAAGACAAACATAATTTTTGGTGAATAGTAACTTACCCTTATGGATAGTAACATACCATTATGAATATTAATATGACCCTTATGGATAGTAAATTTTCCAAATGAATAGTAACCTCATCCATGAATGTATAAATAAAATTTAGGCATCTTACGAGTGATAATATGACCATAGTAATATTAGTGGTGTTTTATTATGTCAAAAATAATTAATTATAATTAATAAATTAATTTAAAAGAAAATTTATTTTCCAAAAATGTGTTCATAAATTAACCATTTTTTGTTTTCTAGTTTTATGATACTTTTATATGGCCATATGTATTTTTTTGAAAACATTATAAAATCATTTATAGATTTAAAATCTGTATTTTTCAAGTAGATTATGATTTTAATTAAAATTATATTAATTATATTCAGAAAAATATTTCTTAAAAATGGAGTTGATTTTTGGATTCTACACATTGAAAAATGGTAAGTGGGAATTTTTATATTTTTCTAAAATACTCGAATTTTTTATGAACAGTAAAATATGATAATTCATGAGAAATGCTAAAACCATAAATTTTGCATCATGCTTGAGTAATGGATGATGTAAATGGCCATTGTTTGAAACTCACATGCACATATTACTATATTTTCTCATAGGAATAATTAATATTTATTATCTTATTGAAAAATAATAAACTAATGATTAAAAAATTAAAAATACCCTCCTCCCCTCCACTATAAAAACCACACACACTCCCCTATTCTCTTCACCCCTCTCAAGCCTTGTTCCTTCTTTAAATTAAGTCTAAATCACTCCCAAAGATCTTCCTCCATGTCCATCAACCTGTGGTGTCCTCAAATTACCAAATACTCTCCCCTTAATAGTATCTCAAGGAATATTAATTCAAGAGGTCAATTCCCCCTTTCAATTATTTTACTATCATTTCAAGTTCTTTTGTTTTCTTTTATATCCTTACCTCTACTCATCTAAATTTTATGAAATAGAAAGTACATTACATGTACTGGAATTTTTTTATGATAATGGAATATTTTATTATCATATCTCCTTTACTCTTATTTTATACTAGTAGTAAATACATCGTCCCAGATGTGTTAATTAATGACATTCAAGGATGATGGGTTTTCAATTTCATTTGACATATTTAATTCCTATCATGTAACCAATTTAAGGGTTTAAAAAGACTATTAAATATGTATTTTATCTTATTTTATGTTCTGAAATCATTTTTGACACATTATATAAAATAATAAAAGAAAACAAGTTAATTATGAGCAAAATCTCCAAATTAATCCAAGTCTTTATCATTAAGATTTTATATAATGATTCACCTCCAGTCAAAATAACCAAATGAATTTTATAACCATTTAACCTTATAGTTGTTAAATAATAATATATAACTCCAATTATGGATAACCATACTGATTTTACATGATTCTCCATTAATGAAAATAAGTAAATTGGTCGTAAAAACCAAGAAAACAAACTGACCCAGACAATGAAATTGAACCACAAACCCCATCAAAAAGGTCATGAATGAACCTAAAAATGTTATAATAAATATTATAAATATATAATAGGTTATTTAATTATTAATTAATGAACCTAATTTTATTATTCAGTTCCTTAATATCAAGTGGAGAACACCATCAGACATAAGGTTAGGGATCCACTCTATTTCACTTTTATTCAAGAATGTACTCTATGTTATTCTCTTTTATGAGTAATCCCTAATGATGTAGAATGTTTTAGAGACTCTCCCATACATCCCTCATGGTGTATATTTGATGATAAAACCCTTTTTATCTCATTAATCCCTAATAAGTACACTCGATGCCATGTCGATAATCCCTAAGGGATTCTACCCGAACCTCCTTTGTTCATTCAGATTGCCTTATCAGCCTTTTACAAAAATGAAGTTATCTCATCCTTTTATGTAAGTATTATAAATTATGTGAACATGTACCAAATTCATTTATCAATACCCATTCATCATTCTATTTCATGGATATACAAGTTTATAAGTGATTCTCTTCTCAATACTTTCTGATAAGAAAACCTATTTGAGGGAACTTTTTGAATTCTTACCTGATTTCATGTGCACTATATATTATTTTTTAAGACACCATTATCTTAATAAAATAATTTTTTTTATTAACAAAAAATTATTGGTTAACTTCTAGTTTTATATAAAGTATTGTTCCCTTTTTCTATTTTAAAGGGTCTAGTATTTTCCTTAAAACCGCACAAAAATATTTTAATGATAAAATTTCTTAAATAATTTTCTTATAAGTAGTCAATTTTACTTGACAGAACTCTCCATTATTCATGAATATTTTTCCATATGAACTTATATTTATATTTTATTTTCTCTCTTTTATGAACACTATTAATATACGCCCAATTTTTATGCTTTATGTCATGATTGTGGTACCCAATTCCTTCTATGGGTAACCCAAATGTTTATGTATGATTGAATATGTATGATTTTTTATATGGAAAACATATTCATGATAAGTTAATATGGTTTTACCTATAAATATATACAATGAATTGGGTAATGTTGAGAAACAAGAGATGTTATATGCGATGGTCTTGGCAGTTAACATTATCTTGTGCTACCATGTGCGACAGTCTTGGTGGTTAGCCTTGGAATTTGCTACCATGTGAAATGTTCTTGGAGGTTAGCCATGAATCATTCTAAAGTCATGTTTTATGTTTCTTCCACATTAATATTACTCTATTTTTATATCATTCCATTTTATATTCTATTATTCCATATGTTACATTTCTTTTTATGTCATCATGTCATGCCTTCTAACCCAAGTGTTAATGTTTTATTACTATGCTTTTTACCTTACTGGTCTATTTAGATCATCCCTTTTTTCATGTTTTACCTAGGGTTCCCTCTAAAAATTTAAGGGCTCAAAGGAAGTTAGGAGCTTATTTTTAGGATTAAATAAATAAATTTTTTATTTAGTATCATGTTTTCATTTTTATTTACCTAGTCTTCGAAGACAATAGACTTTTCAATCCATGAATTTTAATCTGATTTATAACTATGCTAAAAATAATGTAATGATAAGTTTAAAATTATTCGGTTGATATAATTCATGCTTTGAATTTATGATATTCATGGGAAATTTTTTATTAGTTATTCCATGAGTGATTTTCCAAAATCAAAGGTTCCATTCCTAAGACTATTTATAGATGAATAACTAAGTAATTTTTATTAAGAATATTTCTTGAGTGATCATGGGATATTTCATCGACTTGAACATTAAAATCAACTTATTATATATAAGAATGTGAAAATAATATTAAAAGTATTTATTCATCTTCTGAAAAGTAGTTATTCTAAAAATACAATAATTATATCAATCTATGTTTATCCTACATAAAAATTAACTGATAATTTTAAGAAGGATACACATTTCATTCCATTTTTATCCATTCATACCATCCTCTTAGTATTTTTATGGTATTTTAAAGCTTAAGTGTTAAGGGAAATGGAGTCATGGTGGACGGGATGAAGTATATTGTAAGGAAGAACTGTTTGGGTGATACATATGGGGATTGAGAAAGTATTACAATCATTGTAAACTTTATTGTTTTTATACTATAAAATAAAAATAATATAAAATGTAATAAGGAAAAAAATGTTGACAAATATGGGATGTGATTTTGTAAAACATAAAATCACCAATAAAAACCTCTTATTTTTATCATATGTGGATTGATGTTGGATTTAATGTTTATTCTGAAAATAAAATCTAAAAAGGGAAAACCAAAAAATATATTTGGAAAAAATTTGTAAAACTCAAGAGGGTGAACAAAACATTTGTCTTTATTTTTTTGATCAAAACATTTGCTTTGAATTTGTGTAATTTGGAATTTTTAGAATTTTAAGGGGATAATTTTATTGATATTTTAATTTTGATATCATGAACATTGGTTTAGAGATTAAACACCTCCTTGAGTTTTAATTTTTGATTCCTTCAAACATTAAGACTTAGCATAATTTTAACATTTAAGGAAATCACTCATGATTTTATGATACATTTTTCATTACAAAGTGAATAATGCAGTTCATTTATGAACAATTGTATTAGGAGAAAGTATTTTTGATATTAGAATAACTCTACATAAATTGAATCATGAGTTATTAGATAAAAAAATCCATTGTGAGATAGATCATGATTTGAATTTTTAAATAATAATAATAAGGAACATAAATGACTGAAATGAGAAGTTTCATAATTTTTCAGTGTAGAAAACAAAAAATATTGAGTTTATTGATTAATTGAAACTAAGATATTTAATTTATATTTTATGTGGATTTTTTTTAAAAAATACATTGATATTTTCTATTTCATTTATTTGGAATATGAATATTTGTAACATTTGTGAGATCTGAATTCCTTGTTGATATTTTATACTTGAGTACAAGAATGGATTAAGTGTAGCTAAATTGATCAAGATAATATTTTAATCATTTTTCATATGTATTAAAAATTATTTAAACCCTCCCAATATATCTGTTTTTGTTTAGTTGTGTCATTTTTATATTTTTTTGTTTTTTGGATAAACAGTTGAAATAGTATAATTCTGTAATTTTATAAGATTTTCATAGCATTGGTATAATGAGAATAAATTATTAAATATTTCTCTATTTTGATTGATTCTTTTCCTAGATTCTATTATTTTTGAGATTCAACTACTAATTCTTCTTCTAAACAAGTGTCTTATTCGAACACCCACATGCCCAAAAAAATAAAATAATTTTAAAACATTTTCTGGATGAAAGGTTGGACTCAACTCTATGAATGAGTAATAAATTGGGATATACACCTCCAAATGATGTGATTTTATATAGATTTGAAATACAATTTAATGGTTTGTTTTACTATTAAATATCATTCATATATTTCCTCATTAACATTTTCATTGGTTGATTTAAATAAGAGGGTGTTTTTTGGAAACATCAGTGAAACAAGTGTGTGACTCATTAATTATATCATAACTTCATTAATACAAGTATAAAATAATTGAAATTTGGATGGTCAATATTAAATTAATTTCCAAAAAATATATAATAAGTAACTATAGAGTATTTGACTATATGGTGGGAGTAACATTCTACAAATATATGTGGTTATATTATAGAGGGGAATCAATGGTACCCAACTCTTTTCATCATTTATTTTTTACGCTTTTTAAATTATTTTTTGTTAAAATGTTGTTTTAATTTAGTTTCTTTAAATAAAATAATATTGAAGTATTATTTATATATTTTTTATAATATTCCACACACCCTTTTTATTCTTATCCATATTTTTCTTCTTTTTTTCTTCTTTTCATCATCATCTTCTTCTATTTTTATTTTGTGACTTCATATGTGTTTTTTATTCTTCTTCCTTTATCATCCTAATTATTTTCACTTTTCCATATTTATATTTCTATATCATTCCATCATGACCTCTTACACTAAAAACTAATGGGAAAACCCAAGGATTGGACACATGGGAGATAATTGACAAATTAATTTATTTGATACATAAAATCATGTGTTTGGTTAGGCTAGTGATTGAAAATTATAAACATTCATAGGTGCGGTAATCATACACTAGGTAACTAAAATAAAAATGAATTATATATTTTTATTAAATCGTTTTCCTTATATTTATAGGATACATGATATTCATATGATGGGTTTGATCCCTTTAGTGGATGAAATTTCATACAATAGAGCCAGGTCATGGGAGATGTCACACTCTCGATCGAGGTATGAGATCAAACTTTATTATAGGAGGTGGTTTAATTAAGATTTATTAAGGAATTAAATAATTCAAAATACTATATAAAATATTAATAATTAACTCATGAGTAATCAGAATTGAATTATCAATCTTAATATAAACACCAATAATTATAATTATTTATCCCATAAATCAAACCACAAAGGAAAAGTAATTTATTCCAAATTTCATTTTGATAGAATTTTATGTTATTATATGTTTAGAATTTTTCATATACCATATCTTTTAAACTCTACTTTTTCATAAAACTAAAAAAATGAAGTTGTTTGTGCGATATAGAATATGTAGGTGAATAAATGATAAAGCTACTAAAGTGAGATGACCCTAGTCAGCCTCTTTGATGTATTATTAAAATAATTTTTTTCACACCCTACGATAGGTGTGCATCCCATATTATCCTTGTATACAAGACCATTGTGAGGGAATACACTAATTTGTTTCTCTAGGAATTTTATGTTCTTCCACGTATCTAAGAGGTTGAATTTTCAACTGAGCATATACTAGGTGGATTTCCATTATCCATGAATATGTATCGAATGGATGTTGTAGAACATGAGGTCCTAAAGGAACATATATAAGGGAATCTAGAAAAAAGTTTCATACACCCATGTGAATACCTTTGGGTGGACTAGTCTTCATTGTTATGAAGAAGGATGGGTCTATATTCCTTTTCATTGAATTTCACGATCTCAAAAAGATCATAATAATGAACTAGTGTCTTCTAACATGGATTGATGACTTGTTCGATCAGCTATGTGGGGAACAATACTTTTACTTAGTGGATCTTTGTTCAGGATAGTATTGTGTATGGATGATCGAGGAGTATATCCCCATGATTATAATCTGAGTAAGATACAGGAACTATGAGTCCATTGATATTCCATTTGGAGTCACTAATGCTCAAGAAATCTTCATTTACTTGATGAATAATATTTTATATATTTCCTTGAAAATGTTGTGGTGGTATTTATATATGATATTGATATATACTCCCAATGTAATGAGGATAATTATGAGATTTTTATAAGAGTATGATTAACCTTATGAAAGGATTAGATTTTTGTGAGGTACATAAACTGTGAGTTCAGGTTGAAGGAAATATCATTATTGGGGAATATTATCCCAATAATTGTGATATCCATAGATAGAACATCATTAATCCGTTCAGAAATTATTAATCCGTTCAAAAATTATGGACAAGGGAATCATTATGGATAGAACATCATTAATCCATTCACAAATTATTTCTCAATCATCCCTTTAGGAGAAAATAAAGGATTCAAAAATTGATGACATGTGAATTTATAAGACGTTGGAAGCTATAATAAATGTTAAGTCCTTAGATTTAAATGTTAATGAAGAATGAGTTGTGATATTTTGGTCCAGAATATGTGTACAATAATATTTTTAGATAAATAATGAGTTATTGGATGATTAAAATAGTTTGAATTTCTCCATTGATCCTAGAAACACAATGATGTATTGAGATCTTTGAGAACACTATTAGTGGGACACTATGATGAATGAGATCATAGAATATAATTCTAGATGTCTTGTATATCATAAATTGGAGTAAGAAGGGAAAAATATAATTGAATGATGAAACCATTACCAATACCTTTATGGAAATTGGAAAACAATACTATGGTAATTGTCATTAGTATTCCATAGACAACAAAATAAAATTATTCAATATGAATTTTTGTCGAATTCAAGGATATAATTTTGATATGTGGTTAGAATTTATGGAATAACACCCTAATTTGAATTTAATTGAGATCCAAGATTTTATTCTATGTTATGGAAGAGTCTCCAAGATTATTTAAATAATTGTTTGATCTTAATCATGGCTTATAACCCTCTAACTGATGGCCAATCTAAGTAGACTATCTTGATAATCGAGGATATAATGATATCATTCTCAATTGAATTCAAAGGAGGATAGGATCAACTTATTCCTTTTTCATGTTATCATACGATATTAGTTTCCAATCAATAATCAAAATGAACCCCAATAAAGACTAATGTGGTAAGAGGTGAAGAACGCCCGCATGATGGGATGAATATTGGGAATGAAAACCACTAGGTCTTGAAATGGTCAGGGAAATGGTGGAAAATGTCCACACTATTCAACTACAAATCATGGATGCCTAGAGTAAAAAAAATATATGATAAAAATAATTGATGAGACCTATGGTTTTATGTAAGATACATGTTATTCCTCCATATATCTCCATGTAATAAATTTATGCAATTTTAGAAGAAGGTAAATATTATTCAAAGATACTTTGGTCCCTTTGAAACTGATGATCACATTGTAGAGGTGGCATATAGACTTGAACTCTAAACTAAACATATCTTAAGTACATCATGTATTCCATGTATCCCTATTGTTGAAGTTTATACCTGACCCCCAACATGTACTCAAACCAAAGGTGGTATAATTAGATAATGATCTTTCAAATGAGGAGAAATCGATGAAAATATTAGATAAAATAGATAATGTTATAAAAAATAAGACTCCACACCTGGTCAAAGTACTATGGAGAAACTAAAAGTTTGAAAAAAAATATGGAAATTGGATGAGGGGATAAATCATAGTTACCCTAATTAATTTTAGTATGTCAAATGAAAATTTTGAGGTCGATATTTTAGAAGGAGGAAGATTATAATAAACTAATCTTTTATAAATAAAATTCCCAATTAAATTTAATTTATTAAATCATTATATATTATGGATATAGTTTACACATTCAATTTTTTTGTTTCATTAGATAAATTCAGATTTAATATACTATTAAGAATCATTTACATGGAAAATATAGGCATTGAACACTTATAATATTATTAGTATAAATATAGGGTATTAAAAATCCAATTGACATCGGAAAAGGATGTGATGGCCTCAATTAATATGATCGTACCTTATGAGACCCTTTGTTGGAGCTTCTATGGAACATATCTTCATTGTGATTTTACCTTGAATAATCCCATGATGATATCCAACAACTTGAGCAAGGAAAATACAATTTCTGGGACAAGTTCAAGCTCATTGAGATCATAGACCAAACCATGTATGTCAATCAACTCTCGAAAGTCCCGCAGTTGTGTACCTTACTCCTAGGGTTTTTTTGATTTATTAAGGGGATATGATTCCAGACCCTATTAATATGAATATATATATTACATAAAAATGAATATATTTTCATCCTATAATTTTAAATTTATAATTACATTTTATTTTGATGCATGAAGACACAAATTTATTTTTGATTGATACTCAATTATGTTATTTATTTCAATAGATTAATTGTTTCTTAGAATAAAAAACATGTTAATAAAATATTATTACTAAATGATTATTTATAAAAATTAAGGATCAAATAATTTTTATGAAATCAAATATATTTTTTATAAGGGTTTGATAACTATTATTTTCAAAAACCCCCATCATTTCTCTATATATGAAAATTGTTATTTTAAAAGTAAAAATTCACATATTTAAAATGTTATTTAGTTAAAATTGATATTATTTTTTGAATCATAATTTTTATACTATCAAACCTTGAATTTTTAATAATTTTCTAAGAGAGATGAATTATTGCGTAAAAATTAAATATGGTATAAATTTATGGTGTATATTATAATATCGTAATATCACAAATGTAAAGTAATAAATAATATAAATGGTATCCATTGAAAAATTTTGGTTCCCCCATTTTACTAATTTAATATTAAATTTATTTAATATATTTTATAAATTCTTTATGAATTTTCTAAAACAGACAATATATTTTAAGGACCTAAAATCATTTTATTAAAAACATGACTTAATTTTAAATCAAAAAGGGTAATATATTAATATTTTTTTCCTTTTTCCTAATGAAATAATGAGAACCACCCCCATATTGAAAAAAACCACAGGATATGACCATAGTACCTTTTTTGGTTTTGGTTATTTTATTATATAGAGTCTAAAACCTATAAAGGAGAAATGATATACAATTAACCACTCATTTCCTATATAGAACCTCCAAATATATGATTTTCCATTACTATAGATCTTTAGAGAACGTTAATACACTTTACTACCCTCTCTAGTGTCCTACCAAGGTTTCCATAATCTCTAATAATATCCTCCCAAGAATTTTGAATCACCCTCTAATTGTAAGGATCCCCTTCTTCTCCTCTATACTCATGTATCTTATTTATATCACATATTTTATCTTTATATTATATTGTTGTGATATGATATTACATATCCCCCTTCCTAGAAATTTTATGTTTGAATGATTAGATACAACATTCACTCTCATAAATCCCTTCTATGAACTTTTATATGTAGTAGTTATGTTACCGAATTTTCACCATGAATTTCCATGCCAGACAATTTTTTAGGGAATACCCATTCCTATTTCATTTTAGAGGTGTTCACCATTATGAAATATACTTATTATATTTGGGAATTTTATTTATTTATTCCACAATCCATTATCATGAAATAAATTGTGATTATAAAGGATTCCATGTTATTTGATTTATGTGGCACACTTAAGCGTGGGAATGTAATGAAAGTGATGGGTGTGCCTTGAATTTTATAGCACTTCAATGAATTTGGTAATATTTTTCACTATGATTTATGTAGTTTTCATACATAATGTGGCATATAATTTTCTATCAATCATTTCCCAAAGAAGTAATTTATATTCTAGCCATCATGTTAAAATGATTTAACTAAGATGAAGTAATCGCATGTGCATATTTAAATGTTAGATGTTAATAGATTCATTCATCAATTTGGGTCACTATCTATAGATATTACGATCTTCATGAAGAAAAATAATAAGGTATTATTCATATATAATTCTTATATACAACTATTTTATCTGAATGAAAATAATAAAAACCTATTTCCATTATTCATATCTTTATTGATCAATGAAAATGTTAAAGGTGATTAATTATGATTAGTACGACGTATGGGTATCACCAATATAATAAATGTAATCTGATATGCCAGATGATTCATTTCCATGTAGATATAATCATTCTATTTACCATGGGATTCAAATTTGACTATCCAATTCTATTATGGTGTTTTTTGTACTTAGGAATAATATTTTGTTTATAATTCAATAACTCTTTGATCATGGTATTCATGGTTTACATATTGTCCTATAAACAATTAGAAGATATGAACAATAAATACATGAAGATTGTGTTAAGAAATATCATTGGTAATTAATTATATAGAATTCCAATATCCATTTATATATACAAGAAATGGATTTATTAGGGTACATTTATTTAAAAATAAATAAGGCATAATAGTTTATCCTAAGAAGGTAAGTATTTTTTTCCTTTTGAATTCCAAAAGAAGTTCTACAAGGTACATACCAACAGGGGTTTTTTAGGTAACTATTAAAAGGTTTTAAAGGATTTATCAATGATTTCCTCAATGATGATAACACTAACCCATAATGGATAATTTTTTTTAATGGAGACCTAAATATTATGTGTCATTTAAGGAATCATTTTTGTGGGTGAAATAAAATTTAATTTTCATGTTATATAATCCTTGTGAATGATTTTTCATTTAATATTATTCATTTGAATTTTTAATCATTTGACTGCTAATTTAAAAAAAAATTGTGATGTGGTGTAGTTAATTTCATTAAAAACAAATTATAATAACTTCCCATGTAATTATTATTAATTTCAGCCACTTATGCATACCCTAAAATATTATCTTCACTATCAATTTGATGAAATGGTTCTAATATATACCAACCATAAAAATCTATGATATATTTCAATATAGTAGTAATTTAATATTAAATGGAAGATATATATATAATATATAAATATTTTTCCTCTACTATACTCCAATGAAATAGAATTTAATTATTGACATTCATTGAAATAGGATACCATTGTAGTATACAATATAATTCAATGATAAATGGAATGTAATTATTCTTTTTATAGAAACCATCATTATATAAATGATTATAAGGTGGAAGTATTCTTATAAATTTAATATTCTACTCTATATATCTTAATTAACTATTATCATAGAAGTATATATTGTATTTCCACATTTAGCGCATTCAATGGATTTCAAATATTGAAGAAATCAATGATGATTGGTCTCATTATTTTTATGGTAATAGTTTTTTAGAACTTATTTTGTAATTCAGATTTAACTGACTATGTTTGTGATAAAAGACACTCATAAATTCCTATGAAGGGATACACTTGGTGAACATGAAATGTAATATTATATGAGGAATAAAAATGAATAAAAGGACATCAAAATAATAAATACATTACATATTACTTCTTATTTATGGGATAGTAAATTCATGGATTTCATCATTAGATTACCTCATAATTCTAATTGAAATAATGTTATATTTTTACTCATTTATCTGATCTCCAAAATATCCCACTTACTTAAAATAATGTATAGAAATGATATAGACAACCATGATTATATATATGTGTATGAGATGGTAAAATTATATAGTGTTTTTTCTAACCTTTTTCGATAGAGATATTTTACTAACATATCAATTTTGGAATGCCATGAAAAAAAAAATTATGGGATAAATTAGAGAGTCTTATCATGATATATAAACATCAAATTAATTTTTAGATATAAAGGTAAATCTATATCACGAATGATCTACTTAATGATTAGTTATTGAATTTTTAGGTATCCTAAGATAATAATCTTTCATTGATTTAATATTGATTAAAAATTGTAATCATTATTAGATTAAGACTAACATCATTCACTCTTTATATAGTTATCCATATTAATATCTATTTTTTAGGTTGATATTTCTGAATCATATATATTTGGACAATGTATTATGAATAAATATGTAATAAAGGATTGAAATTATTTTAAATTGAATGTTAAAAAAAATGTCTCTAAATACCTTAAAATTATCATCCTCATTGAACATTATAGTCTAAAATAAGATATATGGTATTCATTAGAAAATTTCCACAACACCTTATCAAAATCCATGGAGGAAATGTATTCTGATGTTATAGGATGTTAGATCATTTTATATTGTTGATAATTGATGAAATGTCACATAGAGGATCAAATTACCTTCATAAATTATTTCGATAAATAATTTATTTCACATCACGTAGTTGAATAAAAATGATTTGGTCCAATTTGATGTTCTAATTTTAGGAAATTTGGAATCATATACCAACTCTTGATTAATTTACTACACCATTATAATTCAAGATAATTACATTAATGGGTCATAAGGTAATCAAATTAATCATAATTTTATTATATAACATCAAAGGAATCACTCAACTAAAATATGTTATAAGTAATGTCGTATGGGGGTATAATTGCATGATGTTTTCTTAGGTCAATAATTATTTAAATAATTTTATAGGAGAATAATATTCTAATATAATATTAATGGTTGGGTAAAGATTATCCTAATAATGAAACTAGAAATTACATCCCTTTATTTACATCTGTATCTTTATTTTACTGAATAGGATTTACTGTTTTTGTGGTCTCTAGTATAGTATCCTTAAGTGGGGAATTATCACAGAACTTATTAAAAAAAACACATAGATCTCTCTCATTACATTGGAATATCATGAATGGAACCATCCTTAATCATTACATATTCTAGTGTGTTTGAATAGGAAATGTCATTCTTAAAATTTTGAGTGTTGTTTTAGTTTACAGATATAGAGAATTAGAATATAAATCATATATAATAAGTCAAATATTATAATTTCTATAGTTATTCTCAACATACATTTTTTCACATTATGAAATATTTTAAATTCAAAACATAATTTATTTTCATCATAAATCATCACAATTTTCAACTTGACCTTGTTCTTGGCCCAACTCTACCTCAAACCCTATAAAAAAGCTAAAAAATAGTATGAGTATAAAAATCATAGTAAGGGGAATAAAATTAAAAAAATTAATCTTTTGAAAACCCATTAAAAATATTTGATAAGGAAAAACATTTTTACTATGAATAAAGAATCATTTTTTTGAAAAAGATAATTATCGTTCCATTTATAATCAAATGATTTACAAGAAAACTAATTAGAAATTACATTAAATTTCTATAGGTAACATGGTAAATCATTTTCTATGTCACTACTTCAAGTGGATTAACCAATATGGTCACCCTCCATCTTTAGAGTAACCAATTCATTTGAAGTTTTAACGTAACCACCCATCCTTGTTTTATGATCGAAACACCTATCATTAGTTAATAACATAACCACCCTTCCATTATTTTATCATATAAGAACTCATAATTGGATTATAATATAACTAATATTTATCATAAAAATTTAAAAAGAAAAATATAATTATAATAAAATATTAATTCTTACATCATAAAAATATTCATAAGGAAAATAAACTTTTCATTTTAAATTTACAATCTTTTGAAAAACATCGCACATACAAAGGAAAAAAAAATTCACTAAAAATAACCATGTCTAAATGAAAAGAAAATATTTAAATAATATGTAACCATGAAGGAAAAAACTGATTCCCATACTTCATAAGTAAAAAAACACACATTATAATTTTTTATCATTTAAAAGAGGAAAAATTATAAATAATTTTAATAGAATTTTCTTTACCATGAGTCAGAATTTTCACGTATGATCATTATCTTCAAGAATAATAAACATAGGATAATTATTTAATTTATCAGGAAATTTTAAATTTTTATTAGTCTTGTTATATCAATTGTTATCATTTTATAAATATTATTTAATTATTTAAGTAAGAATCAAATATTTTATCGTTATTTGGTCCATATGTTGAAAATGAATTTGGTATTTTAACTATGTTCAAAGAGTTCATTACCAAATCATATATATAATAAAAACTAAAAATGAAATGTCATTTTTAAACAACAATGGAACTTTAAAATTTTCCAACAAAAAATTTTTATAAAAAATGAATTATCTTACAATCATTGAAAAGGTAGGCCATATGTATGGATGAGTAACATTTGTCATTTTTAAATGCCCATCATTGAATCCATGGTCATTATTTTTTATAATTAAACATTGTAAATAATATCATATATTTTATTTTAACTATTTATATATATAAATATATATATATATCATCCCTGCGATGTGATGATGAAAAATGAATCACGTCGCTTTATGGAGGACGTTGTCCACACGTACGCACGAATGACGTTATCATTATTATTTTCATGGAAAGGTAAAAAAATGTATGTGATATATTATCTTATAAAAATTGTATATATTTTATGAATATAATATATAAATATTAATATAATCATTATAAAAAGTCTTGAGAATTATTGGTGGAAAATAAAACATGACGATCCGTGAGGTAGTAGTATGTTGTGTGGATAGATAATGAATTCATTTGCTATTACATAGAAGAGGAGAAGGATACGGTTCATGAAAAAAAAATTACTAATGAATTAGTATATTGGGGATAATTAAGTTACTATTTTTCATGGTTTTAGAATATTTTAATGTAGTAATAGGTCAAATAATATAGAAATAAATTATTAAAATGACACTTCATCTTCATACAAACTTCTTCTCATAACACTATAAAACCACAACATTTGGTGTTCTTCCTAAATGAAGGATTCCACAATGATGTGAAGAATATAAATATGGGAATATTTATATATATTATTACAAATATTTGCTATTATTTGTGATTAATTGTCAAAAAATGATTTCCTTCTGTAAGATAGGGGTGGGGAACTCTAGTAATTTCTTAAAATATGTAAATATTATGGGACTATTATTGAGAAAAAAACATTCAAATGGACTATAAATGTATAGGTAATGAATATTTTAACCATATACAATCTCTATTGATATTACTTAATATTTTTATGATTTTTAATTAATTTAATAAAATATAAATCCCATAAAATATCATTATTGTCAAATTTGATACTATTTAATACATTTATTTTAAAATCATTAATAAAATAAGGTAAATTAGAAATAAATTTTTATTATATCCTAAATATTTCATTGTAATTATTATAATTATATGATCTCCATAAATATTTCAAATTATAATTATTATATATTTTTAATATCATTTACTTGATTATTTAATTATCTGAATATTTATTGCATCAGAATTGTGAATGGATTTCACATAATTATTTAATTCCTAAAAATTAAAAATAAATTTTCATGGTGATGATAAATATTTTATTTTTCAAAATTAAATTTATATTCAATTTAATCATCTAGATAACTACTTATTAATAATTCTATAATTATTTAACACAATAGTGTGTCATTGACCCATCATAAAATAAATTAGTAAAAATGTTATCATGATGTACAAATGGCATAAAAATATCATATAAATGATCCTTGAACGATTAGCTATGAAAATTACTCATCTGATAAAAATTTTCCAATTTTTATGGTAATTTTATGTCCCTTATAATTTTATTTTGTCACTTAATTACTCATTTTCCATTTATCATGGTTTAAAAATTACTAAAATTACTATTCATATTGAACAAAATTAAAACGGCCATATTTAATAAATTTAAAAATAATGATTCCAAATATATAATATAATTTTGAAAATAAAAAAAACATAATTTTTTTAAATAAATTTAAATTAAACCACCAAAATGTAATGAAGAAATTTTTTTCAGATTAATGTCCTTTTAAAATATTAATATTTTAAATACTGAAAACATGCATAAAATCCATTTAAAAATCATGATTACATTATATCAAAAAAATTAACTAATTGATATTTATAAATATTATGAAATATAATTTTACATTTATATACTATAAAATAAAATAATGTTTTCAATAAAATTGAGTATTTTCAAGATTCATTGAAAAGTCAATATTTTTAGTAAATTCCAAAATTCCATGCTATGATTATTTTGTCATTCAGAATTAAAAAGAAGAATATAATTTCATGAGATTAAAAAACAATTATTTTACATTTAATCTTCTTATATAACCATACAATAATATAGTTCAAAAATATCCCTCTTTGATTATATGAATTACTTATATATTTATAAAAAATATAACAATTTAATTCAAAAATATGAATAAATATTAAACCAGATTATGCTATTAGTAAATTTTTATTTATATCCCCCCCCCCCATTTTTATAAATTATTTCCTTTAACTATTATTTACTTATAATACTAGTGGGTAGACCTTTCCTTCTTATAAATTTCAGATTCTCATGTTACTTCTTCAACCATATGGGTTTTCCACAAAAACATTAACCTAATGAATAACTTTTTTCAGAATTACATGCTCACTTTTTTCAAGAATATAAATAGTAATTTCCTCAATATAATGGTTATATTCCTAATTAACAACATCAGTTCTCAAAAAATGAGATGAATTTGGAACATACATTTTTAACATTGAATCAAGAAAAACATTTTTTACAAGGGATAAACTCATAGGAAAGGCCACTCAATGGTCTAATGGTCCAACATTCTACATAATTTTATATGGTCCAATGAACCATATTCTAATCATTACCATTTTACCAAAATGTGTAACATTTATCCAATGACTTATTTTAATAAAACCATCACAACCTACCTTGAATGAAATTTTATTCTTCTAGTTATCATCATAACCTCTCTACCTTTTTTGAGCTATCCTCATATGTTGCTGAATAATTTTCATCTACCCAGCCCCTTCCTTTACTAAATCATCTCCCATCAACATCCATTATCCAATTTCATCCCATAAACTGGTCTTTCAACACCACGTTCCATATAATTAATCTTTAGGTTCCATATTCATACTAGAATGAAAACATTAAATATTATATAACTCAACTAAATGAATATGGTTTTACAAACATCCCTTTTAATCCATTTGAAAATCACGAAGAATGTATTCCAATTTCTGAATTCTTCATTATAACTCTCTATATGACTGAAGATGAAAATATATATTGAAATTTAATTCAGTAACCAATGAATCCTGAAGATCATTCCAAAAAAATATAAGTGAACCTAGTATCACATTCTGATATATTAGATATTGGAAATCCATGAAACCTGAATATATCATTATGTTACAATAAAGGAAGTTGATCTATGGACCTAAAATATTAGATAGAATGTTTTATGATTTAGTATGTCAATCAATAATAACCCAAATAACATTATTCCATAGAGAATGTTTTTATAATCCCACCATGAAATCCATCGATATATTTTCCCATTTCCACTTTGAAATTGGATATATTGAATCACACCTTTTATTATATAATTATATATTACATAAGTAAAAAATAAATGATCTTTTAAATTATAGTTTCTTTGAAATGAGGTACATAATACATGGAAACATAAAAAATTCTACTAAATCCACTTGAAATTCATATTCATGGGTTCAATATAGGTTACTTTTATTGCATCTTGTATTCCAGGGATTTTCATCAAAGGAAAGGGGTGAGTATAAAGCCCATTAAGGTAATAAATAAGAGAGACTTATATATGTGATCATGAAACATGTAAATAAGAACATGAGGCATTAAAATATATTTAAAATGATCCATATCATAATAATAATAACATTAATCATATAATTTTAATGATGATACAAAATTTAAATGTGACATTCATAAGAATACCACCAGGTTTTATTACCAAGGTATCATAAATGAAATTTTCCAAGGTTATACCCCAAGGTATCGCAAAATATGTCAGCTCTATAGGTTAAATTCATTACCAAATTCATTGGAGTTCTATCTAGGTGAACACTTAACATATATTAATTTCCTATGATCCACACAGATCATGATAAATAATTTCAATAATAACCTATGAAGAATGAAGGACATGTTCTTATAAAAATTCTTGTAATATAAATGTTAATAAAGAGATGATAATTATGTAATTTTTAAAACACAAAATAAAATGTGGGGATAATATATTTAAATCCCTAAATAGAAAATAAATTGTACAAATCTAATTGAGTACTCATTGAAAATAAAAGAGATTTGGGTATTCAATTAAAAAAATAGAATTTCTCATCTAAAATATGGAAATTTGAAATGTAAATTCGACAGTATGATGAGTATAAATTGTGTAATTATAAAAGTGTAAAATGAGAGGGTATAATGTGATCCCCATAATAAAATAATAATAAAAAATTAATAGGATATTATAAATTGTAAAGAATAAGTTATTTTTTAAATTAGATGATATACTAGATAAAAAAGGGAACTGGTAAACCATCGAGTTATTCATGTGTTTTTATCATGGTTTTAGAAATTTTAGTATCATTTTATAATATTTTAATCTAATATAGAAGAACACTATTTTTTAATACTTATTTTATCATGGAAAAGTATTGATTCCAAAATGTAATGTATTTAACAATAAAATTTTCCTTTACAAATATTGGAATGTCCCTTAAAATTATACAGATTGAATAAAAAACTTATAAAATATTTAACATTAATAAAATAACATGGCTTAGTTCTTGTATTGTGTTTAATTAATTATTAAATCATTATGAAATAATTTTGAAGTCATAAATGATAACAAAAACCTAAAACTGTATTTGTTTACCATCCATGAAAAAATAAATTATTTTGGAAAATTCCCAAAAACTCAAAATAACCTAATTTTGACATTATAATATCAATTATAATATATAATTTTCTAGAATAATTATATAAATATGAAAATTTAAACATTTAAATATAAAAATACTTATTTATTTTAAAATAAAAAATTTAGCCACAATTAAATTTATAAATGTTATAAAAATATCCATATGCCATTATAAAATTATTTTACAATTAATATTTATGTGATAGTGTTTTAAAATTATAATTTATTAAATAAAATATAATTAATAATACTTGAGTTTTTTTACAATTTTATATATTTTTTCAAAAGAAAAATTGTTCCATTTGTAACAAAAAAAAATTTATAAAATTAACCATAATTAAAAATATATTTTATTAATAACAACTATTATTAAAATTTAATTTATGGAATAAAAAATTTATTTATGAAATTGAATTTATATTATAAGTAACTATGTTTTGGACATGTAACCCCTTATTTCACCCCACATATTCCCTAAGGTAGAGGAGTGAGATGGTCAGACTTTTATGGGGTGTCTTGGATAACCTCAACTGATTGGTAATTTAAACTAACATGAACCTCCCCCGTAGAATATTTCATTCAATGTTTAATTTTTAAATCTCAGCATGGGGTTTGTCAACGGTGAATGCCAGAAATTCTGCATCTCTCACATTTTCTAAAAAATGGGATTCAAAGGGCATGACTCTACTAGTTGAATACATCGATTCATCATTGTATATCAATTATCATTTTTCATTAATACTTATAAACACTAATTACAATGATAAAATTACACACCATGGGTAGATTTTCCAACATTAATATTGAAAAAAATTTATACTTGACCAATAGTCATATAAGAGTTGAATCCCTATGGTCACATTTCCCTTTATACTCTATAAATATTGATTCATTATTTCATTCAAAATTCACCACAAATTCAACCTATGGTTATATTATAATTTCTTTATATGTTCATTGGATTACTATTTTTTCATTTCTATAGAATTTTATATGGGGGGGAATGGTTCTATTATATTGGGGTAATCCTTATTTTTTTATTTTATCTTTTCTATTTTATAATTTTTTTCCATTTTTAATGGTTAGAATTTTAACTGGTTTCATAGTTGACTAATGTATTGATCATTGTTAATGATATAATTTTTTTTCTTTATCTTTACATTTCATATCTATAATATTATTTAATATTTAACAAACATTCTTTTAGGAAACAAATATTATTTAGAAAGTTCCATTCATTACATTCTTCCACCATTAAAAAATATAGTCCCTCAAAATTCAAATCATTTTCTTAGTTGAGAAAAGGTGTACGCACTTATGTCTCATTATCTTCTCTATTTCCCACATCGCTTATTCATATTTATGGTTCCTCTAAAACACCTTGATGAGGTGGGTAGTATTGTTTTAATATAATCTAGTCTCTACAGTACATGATATCCACAAGATTCTCTTCATATAATAGGTCATGTTCTAGTTTTACCACCTATGAATTAGGTACATGGGAGAGATCAAGTATATACTTCCATAAGAAAGAATATGGAATACAATATGAACATGAGAGATATTTGGGGGAAGCTCTAGTCAATATGCCACTACTATTATGTGATTAATGTATTTGAAGGGGCCAGTATACTTTAGGTTAAGTTTCCTTTTCATTCCAAATCACATGACTCTCTTCCTTGGTGAGAAACAAAGAGGTTTTTTTCTCCAACATCAAACTCCATGAACTTAGACATTTTTCATCATAGAAATTATACTGACTCTTGGTAAGATTTATATGTTGTTGGATGTCATGAACCTTTTTTTCGTCTCTTGCACAAGATAGGGTCGAAGTATATTTTTATCACCCTATTCATCCAAACATGTAGGATTTATACATTAAATTCCATATAGAGATTCATATGGTTCGATTTGAATAATCGAGTGGAAGATGTTTTTGTATGAGAAATAAACTAATTAGAGTTGTTAATACCATCTAAATTTAAATTATAATGAGCATGTTCTTAGCATTCCCTAATGTGTCCATATTGTCCTTTTAGATTGGCCATTATTTTGGGGGGTGAAAGGCCATGTTTGAATTAAATTCAGTATTAATAGCATATTTAATACATATCCAAAATTTATATATGAACCATGGATCATGATCATGAATGAAAGAAAGTTTCACCCCATGTAACCTCACCACTTACATTACATATATCTTGGAAATTTGTTCAAGAGAGAAATATTCCTGAATAGCTATGAAATTAGTAGTCTTTATCAGCTGATCCATTATAACCCATATATCATTGTTTCATTTTTATGTTCTTTGGAGACCCATGATTAAGTTTATAGTGTTATTGTCCCACTTCAATGTTATTATGCATAGTGTTTACAGTACTCTATTATAAAGTTGTCACATTTCCATTAGTTTTTGACACTCCAATAACCTAAAAGTGTATTAAAAAATCTTTCATTTCATATTATTCAACCAATAATATTCAAGAAGTTACCTACACATTATAGTGCTTCATGTATGCATATAAAATTTAGATCTATGAGAATCATCCCTCAACTCCACATTTATATCTAGATGAATGGGAAACATATCCTTGTATGAAATATAAGTACACCATTTTTATGAGTGTTACACTGAGGAAACTTTACATTTAACATAGACACTTTATTAATTTTAATAAATTATATTCTCTCTGATATTTCCTAATATTATCCAGTTAGGATAGTTTAGAAATAATTTCACATAGTTTTGATGATGTAACCTCCATTAAGATTCCCATGTACAAATTTACTAGGTCCTTGATCAACAGATCTCCTTGAAGACTCATCATTTCTATCACAATAGGTTCTTTCCCATCAGTAACATCATTTACTCTTCTACAGTAATAATTAATTTAATAGGTCCTTGATCAACAGATCTCCTTGAATGACCACGTGGGAGAATTGTCACACCCCGAATTGTGTTAACTATCATCTCGGTGACTTTATAGGGGCAGAAAGATCTATGGTTGGAAGAATTGTCACACCCTAAGCCTTTTGGTTAGCTATTTTAAATTACTTTAATTATTATTTCATGTTTTAGATGCATTTTTACTATTGTGAGGTTAGACCACATGGTTAAGAGTAATTGTGTGGTGCCTACACAAATAACCACATGGGTCTGAGTTATGGAGTGTGACTTGCATGTGGTTTATAATACCATGGGAGAAGCAAGTTGTTTGACATTATATGTGGACTCTACCGGGTGACATAGTTCAAGCACAGTTTTCTCAATCGCATGTGTGACTGCAGGAAAACTGTATGGTTGTCTGATATTTAGAATAAATAAATAAATAAATTGTATAGTAAATGAAATAAAACAATATAGGATAAATAAAATAAAATATAATTTCATAAAATGGTTATTAATATTAATAGTAATATTATTATGATTATTATTATTATTATTATTATTATTTTAATTATTAATATTTTTATTATAATTGTAATTATTATTATTATAAAAGTAGAAACCATATGGGTGGTTGTGACTCTCCCCCCCCCCCTCTTCGTCTCCCACAAAGTGGAGTTTCCCCCTAGTTACCCCTAGTATGCATGCGGCCCACCCTAGATCCCCCTCTTCCTTGTCAGCTGCTCTTCTGACCTCCTCTCCTCCTCACAACACCTTCTTACATAGTGGAACTACCCTGCCTGGTGCTCCTCCTTCTCAGCCAAACCGACCTCGTCAGGGGGGCCTACCACTTTTACCTCCCATCTAGCCACACTATCACCTTTCCAGATACATGTTACCAGTGATAACCCCTACTCAAGACCCCCTATTATAGTCATTCCTCCCTCACCAACACCCTCCAACTTTCAAATTTAGGGGTTTCCCATCATTTTTTAAAAACCCAAGTTGTGGGGTTTTGTTGTGCATTTTTATGCTTGTTTAAGGTGTGTGTTTGGTCTACGAGGTCTCGCTCTTCTTTCCACTGAAGCAGTGTCACATTTGAAAAGAATTAAGTTATGTAAACCCATGTTTTTCATATCTAAAACATTCATTTGACACTTTCTCTATTTTGATTATTATATTTTATAGATTTATAGCTTTATTATACCCATAATATGTCTTCTATTCTGTCCTCAATTTTTTAGGAGTTTTTATAAATAGTTTTTAATGTGTTATTTTAATAATATGATCTATGATAATACGAAAAGTGTTTTATTAATGACTAATTTTTTAAAAAAACATATTTATATGTGGTTCACATTTTGATAATTTTTATAGATATTTTGGTGTATTTTTATGGAAATATAGTTTGATTAAAATAACCTTGAAGGTGAATACTTAATTATTTAAATGTCTCTATGTACTCGGCATATTTGATAAAATTTTATTCTTCTTATTGAGTGTGATTATGTATTTTGATGAACTGTAAGTTTAATTATGTTGTGATTGTAGTTTCGTTTCTCTGATTTTGGATTGATTTGTGTGGTTTTACAATGTTACAACTTGGTAATTGTGTTAAAATGATTTAGAAAAGTGTTTTAGGTATTTAAGGTATTTTTTTGTTTTTTCAAAATAATGTGGATGGTTGGGTTTGGTTTTGAAATATTTTTTTTTTGGAAATGTTTTTTGAGTTTCCTCTTGGATGGTTATTGGGAAATTGGATGTTTGATTATCCATGTATGAACTATTTTCACACATGGATGTTCCCTCAAATTAATATAGTTCTTTAATTAGTGTGTTTCTTGAACAATTGGATTCTTAAATGGTTCATGTTTTTCAAATGAGTTTAGTATCATTTGGATGGTTTTTAAAAATTAATTTAATTGGATTCTCTTAGGGAAATTCTTTTTTTTTCTTTTGGTGTGTGATTTTTTTGGTAAGTTATTAACTTAAGGGGTTGTTTGGAATGTTTTACTAGTTGCATGCTTTTCCTAAAATGGGGATTTGGTAATGTTTTTGGTAAATAGATTTGGGGTGTGTTGAGTTAATGGACCATTTGGAACTTCCAAAATAAAGCTGATATTTGTGTTAACTTTTAGAATTGATTGTGCTTGGGAAAATGGCTGAGCCCAGTTGGAAACTAAAAATGTTTTATGAAATGATTTAACTGTCCAAATAAAATTATGGACAAATTGTAACCTTGCGGATTTTATATAAGAACAAAAACACACACACACACACACACACACACACGCATATATATATATATATATGGGGAATTCTTATATAGGGTCTCCCTTTATGGGTTTTCGCATAGGGGATGTTCGTGTCTGGGGTAGGCAAGTACTGTGGCAGTAGGTAAGGTGTACCACACATGTCTGGGCCTCTTACTTACATAGTATTACCACCACTATTGATTTATAAGCATCTTTTAGTTTATTGAATGGAAATTTCTTACTATCCTATATTATATGGGTAAGTACCCCCCCCCCCCCCTTGATTTGTAGACAATCCAGGAGGGATGTACCACTAGTGAGGCTAGGTTATGGCTGCGAGTTGGTTATTAACTTAAGGGATTCACAATATATCAATAGGTGGTTCTGAAACGAGTATATATAGGGGTCTTCTAGGGATTTTTAGGATCTCCCATGGTTATATTCTATGCTTCTTGGTTACATTCTTAATTTTCTTGTTGGTATTTTACTACACTTGGTTTTCTGTTTACCCTCTATGTTTATTTTTCTCACAACACCGGTTTTTTTGTTTTAGGATTTATTTATATAACGGTTGTTTGTTTTCAGAATGTATGGTGGCATGTGTTGGGTTTCCAAAAGTTATAGCTATTGGTTGTTCATTAAAATTGTAGAAAACTCATTTTTATTAGAGTATTTCAAATTAGTGTTAATGGAATGTGTTGGGAATGTAAACACATGAATTATATGATGATTTTATATTGAGAATCATGGTTCCCACCCCTACTATATATTTTTAGTTTTGGAATCCATTAGTGATGGATCTCCCTGGTGGAAAACTTGGTTTTGAGGTGGGTGGTGATCTAGAAGGTAACATGGAGGTATGTGCAGTTAATCGACTTCCCCTTGTTAGTGATTATCTATGTTGTTCAATTTTTATTTATTTATTTATTTATTTATATTTCTTTTATTTAAGGGAAAAATCATTCCCACTTGTTATTTTTGATGCATGGCACTATTTTCCAACCCCTGAGGATCAGGAACACCCTTCGGATCATGTCATTGACCGGCTCAGGTGACCGGTTTAGGGTGAACCTGGGTTTTTTCCAGACAAGAAACATCCACTAAAAAATAATAATTATTGAATAATTATAATATTTATATATAAATTATACCTTTAATACCAATAATGAAATATGGATTCGTGAAATGAAATATGTTACGATCAAAGAGATGGTAGATTTTATATACAAATGATTGATGATTAAATTTTTTAATGATCATTTTTAAAAGATTCTAAGTAATATTTTATGTTTAAAGAATGATCATAATAAAATAAATAAATTATTATTTCTTTATTTATATATATATATATTATCCGTATAGGGTGGTGATAAAAAGAGAGTCACATCACTTCATGAATGGGATATTCCATAAGTATACTAACGATGTTATCATCATATAGTTAGTGAGAATGTAAGAAAAAATGATATATTATCATTATATAAAGAATAATATTTCATTAATATCATAATTATGACATTTATATCAAATATAATAAATTAAATTATCTTTATTACCATTCATGTAAAGGGTTATTGAAAAAAATAACATCGATTTGTGTGGTGGTAGTCTGTCGTATACAAAAGTGGTTCTATCGTATCCCATAAAAATGGAAATTTATAATATATATATATTATATAATGAAACCAAAGGTATATTGTTTTTATAAATACAATATATATACATTATGTACATGATCATACCCAAATTTGAGAGGTGGTTATGGAAAAATGAATGACATTGGTTGGTGAGGCAGCCGTCTATCGTACACAAGAGTAATGAGTTCGTAAAGTTTTTAAAGGATATAAGGATGGTTAGTTCATTACTATAATAGAAAAACATATAATTATATTTAATATAATAATTTTATTATATTGTAGTGTTTGACAATAATTGAGAGAGTTGGAAAATAAATAAAATAAAAACACTCAATGAATAATGGTATCTCTTTTTCGGGTAATCTTCTTTCGTTTGTAGTGAAGGCCTTCCTATGAATTCTTTCTGAAAGAATATTTCATAATGAGGGTATGGATGTTTTAATATGAATCATTAAAGTATATTAATTTCCAAAATTATATTAATTTTTAATTAAAAGAGGATAGGGGTGTCCTTTTATAAGTGAGGTGAGTGGAAATCATTTATTTTTTTGAAAAGAAAAATGTTTACCCATGTTTTTAAAATTCAAAACGTTGTAAAATAGAGTATTCTGGGGGATTAGAAAATATATGGTTGAAAAATGTCTAGAAAATATATTTTCAACATTTTTTATGTCATTTTAACCCATATCATCTTACATTAACCCTTATTAACCACAATTTTACCTTAACTATTAAATAATTTTTAATGTTTTCACTCTTCATTTTGGTTAGACATTAATATGACATTTTTAGATAATAAATATTTTGTTATTAAATATATTTAATCCATTTTTCACAATTAAATTCACATAAGTGGAATTTTAAAAAAAAAATCTAGTTGACACTTTGAGAAAGGGAGATTTTAAATGTGAAAATATTCAAAAGATTACATTTCTATTATATAAAAAATAAATGAAAATTGATTCAAATACACTAAATTTGATTAGTAGATATAAAATATAAATAATTTTAATTTAAAATAAAATAAAAATATAATTTAATAATAAAAATTATTTAAATGAAAAGATAATTTTCAATTATAAATAATTATTTTTTGTTATTCATCAAAAGATAAAATATTTTAGAAAAATAGCTAAAATTTACAATAAGATAATTTTTGTAGAATAATTTCAAAAATATATTTCATTTTATCTACTAAATCTTATAAATATGGTAAAAATTAATTTTATATTCTTTGTGCAATGTGTGACTAAACTATATTTTATAAAAGTACAGTTTTTTATATAATCGTTCTACTTATTTTGAATTATTATTATTTTATATCTAATGAATATATAACTAAAATTTTCATAATTTATTTATTATTATTTATATCTAATAATTTAATTTTTATTTTATAATTATATAGTATATTGTGGTTTATTTAAAATTGGGGTTTCATGTTCTTTAGGCTATTGTAAAATTAAATTTTAAAAATATATTTTGTTGGTTGTTTACGATTAGTGTTGTAAGTAACATAATCTATAAAATGAAATGATATTATTTTTCTAAATTTGGTGTATCACATTTTCCTCACCAAAAATATACTTTTTTCTTATAATTTAATCTTGATCTCAATAATCAGGGGTTTGGTATATCGAAACACAAATTTGGTAAAACACGCGTCATAACAAGTTAAATAAAATAACCTATTAATAAGAGAGAAATGGATGTAAAAAGGACATATAGAATAACCCATAAAAATGATTCTGTGTAGGTTTAAATTGGTGGAATTTTAATATAATTATATGGAAAAAAAAATTTAAATACTTTTTGATAATGAAATAGTTTATTGATAATAAGAAAGTGAAAGATTAATGGAATGTTAAGGACCTCAAAACCATAAATCAATGATTTTATAAAAGTATATTTGATTCATCATATATGAATGTAATAAGAAAACATTTTTTGTCTATATTCTTTCTCCTTATTTTAGGAATTATTTTAAATTCTATAAATATTATAAAATAAACATGATTCTTTTGAATTTTTTAATGAAAAATTATATCCTTTGTTTATGATTGGAAAATTTTCTTATTCATCTCTTACTCTATAAAATGAATATGTAAGAATTATTTTTTTATGAATGAAGAACTAAAATTTAAATTATTTCTATCATAATATCTACAAATGAGTGAAATTTCCTTATATGTATCTCAGTCTATTTTCCAACCCAATATGGTTAGTTCATGCTATCCAAGATAATACATTAATATGTAAGCCTCAATAATGACACCACTAGTTCATCATTAATATTTATTTGTCAAAAAAATTTCATAATGCAATATTAATTAGGATATAATGTAGGCATGTGATTTCAGTTAGACTCTTAACCTCCGTATATTATGGGTTCAAGCCACATGGACTTTCCAGACAGGATGGTTTTTCACCCATCATGTGGGTTTTTCATTTTATAAAACTTTATAAATATTATTTATATAGTATTCAAAAAAAATTTATGGAAATCCTTGAGATAAAATTAATCATTAATTAACCCATTTCTAAATGTTTTAAATTAAACTTATTTTTTCAATGAAGACTAATAATCTTATTTTATTATTATGAAAAACCAATTAATAATCATATTAAACCTAATGGTTATCAATAATTGTAAACATCTTCCTATAAAATGTAAAGGTATTATTAATCAAATAACATCTTCCTTAAAACATATACTATACCAAAGGGTTTTATTGGAAAAAATATCCAATAATATCCTCAATATTGGTATACTTCGTTGACATAAAACATAAAAAATGGGTTTATATAACATTGATCTTATAATAAATCTTATAATCATAAACCCATAATGGTATCCATATATATTATGATTATGAAAAAATATATTATTTTAAAATTTAACACAATCTATAAGATCCAAAAATTCTAATGCGGTATATTTCTGTTTAATTTTATGGTATAACCCCCTTAATATTTTTAAAGAAATTTCTCTTGAGGTTATGAGGAGATTTGGTGGTGTCCCAAGGGTTCAGGATATTATAGGGGATGAAAAGTGGCCATACAATGTAAGATGTATGGTTTGTTATTGGTTAGTGGTAATTGTGCACTAGAATCATGCATCCTTGAGTGGGTGGTGCATAGTTGTTATAATTGTTCATGAAGGGGGAACAAACCATATAGTCCTGGGCAGATCTATGCCTCATGAACTCTTCACAGTTTTCAAAACAACGCAGGCTCCCTAAGAGAATGTGTGGCCCATTCCCCTTTGAAAAATTGGTGGTCCATTTTGGGCACATGTTTTTACCAAATATGTATCCAAACCATGCACCCCACAAAGAATGGGTTTTATTCCCATTTCACCCCTTATGATTTATGAATCGTCACTTGATTTTCCTTCCATTTCACCCTATAGATGCAAGGTTTATGATCCATTCTACACTAAGATTTTAATGGAAAATTTTCCATCAATTAATGGATGTTTCAAGGGTTGTTGGGTGTGAATCAAAGATCTAAGAGATTATAACACTCCACATTTCCCTATTTTTAGGATAGGTATTCTATAATTAGACTCATCTTTCAAATTCAATAATACCTCAATTTTCACAAGGATTATAATTTGGGTATTTTGAGTTAGTTTGATTAAAAATAAAAATTTATGTTTAAGATAGAATTCATATAGGTACATCTGGTAGGTTGACTATATGTTATATCTCATAATATCACTTTTGGTTTTATGTCTGTGGTTGTGGTCTTGGTACCATTTTGAAAAGGCTTGTATTCTCATGTTATGAAATGGATTTTTGGTTATCTAAATTATGAGTTGGATCCCCCATGATCCTCATGGGATCCGATGGGGATGGTTAGACTTGGAAAATTGTCACCTATGGGGTGGAATGATCCCTTTAATATGATATAATAGGATACTGAATGATAAATTGAGGGTTGTACGATATTAAAACAATGGTAAATGTGATTGACCAAATAACATTGAAAGAATAGATGTAAAGATTTATATTAAGAGTCACGTAAATAATGTTGATTAAATGGATGAATGTGATAATTGGTTAATGATTCTTTTCCTCGTGGTTAAATGGATTAGAATGAGTCTTAAATGGATATAATGTGCTAAAATGGTAAAATATTTTTTTAGGGAAATGAGAACACGATAAACGTAAGTAATCATGAAAATGTTATTAAATTGAAATGGGGAAAACTAATTGGTTTCTATAAAATGATGGAAGGATGATATTTTTATGTGAATGTGAAAATATTAGTGATATGGTGGAATTATTCTCTACTCCAATGGGAAGGCTAGATTAATTCTCATGGCTCTCTTTACATAGTATTTTTTATGGAATGGACTTATGATCTAGAACCTAAGCGTATTTAGTTGGCGTTCTATATCGGGGTTCGAATGGTGGTACATGATGTTCCAAATCCTAATCAGATTCATAGATTTAGGCTCAATGGTTTTAGATTTGTGATACCTTTCACATAGGAAATAAATGACTGGAAATATCTAAGGTAGGTTTGATGAAAAATGAGAAAATTATGCAACAAGGAATGAAAGAAATGGGCTTAATAAATGAAAAATTATGTATCATGTTTTATTTTATTTTTTCCATTATAATTTTTATGTCTTTATATATTTTACTAGATGATATATTATGTAGACATCATTGGGGGTGTTCTAATGATTTATATTAAAAAACCTCTTGGGCCATCATTGGGTACCTGATAAGTCTTTATGGTTGTAGGTCAAGAGAAGGTAAACGACCCTATTTTTTAGGGTTGATTCAGGGCTTATGGTTGTATCTATATGATGGGACCAAACCTTATGTCGGGGCCCATTTTCGTGATTCATTGTAATTTCTTTATTTTTGGTATAAAATTTCACTTGACACTATATGGAATTACATGGAATAGTTTTGGTTGGTTGTGGGAATATACCTAGTTTTTTAGGAATTCATTTTCATAATGAATGATTATCTTTTATTTTTATTATATTGTTTTTTATTTTACTTATTGTCGATTAATATAATAAATGGGGTAAAGTCTCTCAATGTGTTATATCATACCCCCACATATACTAATAATTCTCTAGTATATGGGGAGGCATGCATAAGTTCATTTAACAAATAGGATTGGGGCATCATTTAGTGTCTGTCAAGTCAGGATGATAAAAAAATTTATTAGGGAGTTTTATTTTTGTAATTAATTTTATATAGGGATAGGTAGATATGATAATATGATGTGTTTGGACTTAGAAATGATCTCATGAATGGTATCATCTACCCCATATAGGGGGGAAGAACCGTGTCCCTAGGTTCGGAATGATGTTCTTGATCTTTTCCATTATAAATAGATTCTATTTTAAATTGATTGATAATATTGTATTGTGATGTTATTTATTATTTATTTTTAATTTCTATCCTAGAATGGTATGAGGTTTTATATTCATTAATATTCCTTAGAATATAGTAATATGTGTGACATGCATCATTCTTGGAAGACACACATGAAAATATGTTGTGGTCAAGTATGAGAATTGGAAATTCATCTTGATTCATTTTTAATTTTAAGGAAATTGTACATGCTAAAAAAGGTATAATTATGATAAAATAATTCAATTAAATTTGTGGTATATTTACGGTGGAATTAATGTGAAGTTAAATTTTGGGATTAAGGTTACACCTTGTTTAAAAAGGCCTATGTTAGGAGTGGGAGAGAACAGTGTGTGGGTAGTGGATGTTCCTGATGGGATTTTGTCTTTATGTTTACATGTTTTATGAGATATAAGATTTATTTTTCTTAATTGTGGAACTCCTATGTTATGAGTTTTGAGACGTGTGTATGGAATTTTTGATATATTTCACCATGAAAATTTCTACTCGTTATGATACAAGAGTATATCTATGAGAATGTTATTCTAATAGAGTGGAAATATCCTCCGTTGATCATGGGTAATAGTGGGAAGAGAAATTCAATGATAACTTCTACTTTTTTTATGATTATGGAGAAAGACCCAGTATGTGATATGTTTAGTTTGTTCAACATGAAATGAGATTTATAGATGTTGTATCCCTGAACATTTTTTAGAGTGTATGGACCTAAGGTAGTATTGTTATAGATTTATTCCATCCATATAATTCTATATCACCTAGATACCCCACTAAAAATGAGAGTTATGAAGGATACTTATATGTTATAAGGTCAAGTGATGCACTGCTATGATATACAAGCCTAGTATGAGTACTTTGAGGGAATGAAATTTAATTATATCAATGATAAGTTCCAAAAAACCATTATCTCTAGGCCTTATTAAATAGGAAAGGTGTAGAGTTTATGATCATCACCCAATTTACTATTACAGTGATGGATTATGCTGGTCACATCATAGATCTACAGTGTTTTTCTCCAAAATTGGAATAAGATGAAATGATTAGGGAATAATTATTTATGGATGGAATTATATGTGAGATCATATCCCATGTAAATATATTCATCTTGAAGAGGTCTGATGATGTGGTGGATTAGACTCTCAATTCTGAAGAGAACCTGAATGAAGATTTTGATGGTGGATATGGCATTTCATTTTGTCTTTTTGGTGGTACATCTTTCGATATAAGTAAGCGCTGTTGTGATATTTTTTACCAAATTAGTAATGGGTAGAGTAGTGAGGGAAGGGGTACCATCTCCAATGGAATTAACTCAGTCATCTACAAATAGTTAGGTAAGCTAATCCACATGAATGATTAGTGTCCATAACCTAAATTGGAATATTGAGAATGAAACAAGGTTGATCATATATATAGGTTCTATAGAAACCCATAGTTGGTAAGAATTGGTGGGGGATCTAGGGAAATACAGAGCACTGGTAGTAGGTTATATACTACATATTGGTTAGGAAGTTAGAGTTCATCCATAAGAACCGGTCGGGGTGGGGGTGTGTTGATTTGGGACAGTAGCTTCTACATAAATAGTGTAGTAAAACACTAGGAACTTAGACTTGATTCCATGTTTGAGGGGAATTTCAGATTCTTACATTCCAACCCCCACCTAGTGGTGGTGTGGATAAACCATCAACTTTTTGAGGTAATATTGTTGTAGCCTCAATTATTTCTAATGCCTCATTTTATATATCTATCTCACATTATTTTATATTTTATTTTCATGAAAATTTTTTGTTCTAGTTCTAGAACAAGTGTGTGGGTATATTTAAATTAACATATCATTATGATTTTAAGAAGAGATTATCTATTAATGTAAGGATTGTGCTCTCAATGTTGGTGGGTATCAATTCATTTGGAACATTTTTATGCTTGACATATCTCTTTTTGACATAATATTGGGGATGGACTGGTAGGTGTTGTATCAAGACACTGTCAACTATTACCTCTGAAGGGTAATGTTCATATACCATTATGGTGAAACTTATATTCAAAATGGGCAGTGGGATAACTGGGATGGTTGTGAAAGGTCAGTTCATTAGAAGCTATGTGAAATCATATCCCAAGTGGCATGTCTTGTTCTTTACAAAGGGATGGTAAATATAAATATATTTCCTCCTATAGTGGATCTGTTTCAGGATGTGTTTCCTAATGATATCTCAAGGCTTTCACTAGAGAAATATATTGATTTCATAATTTAGTTAAAGAATATAGAGGATTTGATTCCCTTTCATCCATATATAATGGCACCCTATAAACATTAGGAATAGAATGAATATTGAAATAATTGTATAGTAAAGGCTTTTTCCACCCATGTACATCACATTGGGTATCACCAGTCTTGTTTTCCAAGAAAATTGATGTATTTTTGAACTTTTTAGTGATTATAGGAAGTTTAATAAGTTATAGATAAGAACTAATATCTTATTCCATGTATCAATGATATTTTTGACCAACTGAGTAGTGATTTTTTTTTCTCAAATATTGATTTGAGGTTGGTATTTCATAAGATGAGTGGGAGACCATCAAATATACTAAATATCTCTTTCAGGAGTGGGCCTTGGTTGTATGAGTTTATTGCAATGCCTTCTGGGTTAAAGAATGATTTTTCAATGTTTATAGAGTTGATGAACATACTTTTTCACCAATTCTTGGATCAGTTTGTTGATGTTTTCATAGATGAAATATATTTGTATTTCAAGACTCATGATGATCATTATAGTCATCTTAACATCATCATGAATTCACTGAGAGAGAATCAACTATACACCATGATTTCCAACTATATTTTTGGGTTTTAAAAGGTACATGTCCTAGGTCACATAATCTCTATGTATAATGTGTTAGTGGAGCCAAAAAATGGAATGAATTTGTTTCTTCAGATAAGTCAAAGATTGTTTTTGAATTCATAAATATTCAAGGTTTTTTTGGGATACTACAAAAGGAACATCATATGTTTTTATCTCTTGATATCAAAACTTTAAAGCTTGAAATATAATGGTTTCTTGTTTGAGTGGTATAGAAAATTTTTGAATTCCACTCAAGTGCTAACAAATCATTTTACTACAATAAAAATTTCCATCCCACCCAATTTGGTTAAAGAGTACTCATTTTTTTGTTCTATGTCTAGGGTATAACATGCATAAGTGTTGGTGAAGGGAGATCAATTCCTGGAATATGGGATTTGATAGCTGGGGACTCAAGAGATAAATTACAATAAAAATTACCAATAGTTTTTCATGGTGGTTCATTGTTTAAGTTGATTGTGGAACTACCTTTTGGTTAAATGGTTTATTCTATATATCGATCATAAAATCATTAATTGAATCTTATACAATTAGGATTTGATTATTTCATAGTAGATATAGGTTGGGTACATTCATACATTCAATTTTTAGTTGGCCTGCACTCTAGGAAAAGTGAACAGTATTGTGGATGCCTTGATCCAAAAGAAATTGAATTAGAAATATCAACTTTCTAAATCTGAGTGGAATATTATGGATTTGTTTTTCAAGATAAGTATAGAGGTTCAAGGGATCTTGGAGAATATTAACCTTTCATACTTGGTAGTTCACTCTACACTTATGACCTTATCAAGGAGAGGTAGTATGAGGACCCAACCTATTATTCTCTGTAGGGAAGCCTTGATGGTATGGGAATATGAACTGGAGAAACTATCAATAATTAAGAGATTTTTTATATTCATGTTTATATTTTTGTGCCTACATGTTTTTGAGAGGAGATTATGTGTGAGTTACATGTATTGAAGTGGCTGGTGAAGTATAGTTCAAATAAAAAAATTTATTACCTCTATCTAAAATATTGGTGGCTAGTGATAAAGAATGAGGTTTTGAGTTTGTGTAACGTGGTTTTATACCTATCAGTAGGTGAAGGTCAAGTATCAGTAGTATATTGGTATGATAAAGTCATTGACCACCCCAGAAAAGAAGTGGGATGATGTCAAAATGGAATTTATTGTAGGTATTACAAGGAATATATAGATGAATGACATGATATGGGTAATTTTTTATTGATATAAAAATATGGAACACATTCTATAGATTTCTAATACTCTTACCATGGACAGGCTGGTTAATTTATTCATTCTAGAGGTGATATGATTTCATGGTCTTCCACACAGTATTGTTTTGAATCATGATCCATGTTTTAATTCACACTTGTGTCAAGGTTTTCATAATGTTCTTAGTATCAATGATATTATGATTATGCCTTTCCACCCTTAGATAGAATTGAAATCAGAGCTTACTATGAATGTGCGAGAAAAAATACTGAGGGAAAGTATCCAAGATATTGGTCAGACTATGAAAAACAACTTGGAATGCATTTATTTCGCCTAATACAATAGTTATCAGGAATATATTCAAATGGAACAATATGAGGCGCTCTATGGTAGGATGTTTTGATCACTGTTATGTAGTGTGGAGGGAGGGGAATCAGAGTTGTTCCAAATGACTAATTTATTGGATACATTAGATTATTTTTAGTTAATTTTGACACGTATGGTTATGGTTAAGATAATGAAGATTTCATTTTATGGCCAAAATCATTGACCTTTTTATTTTATAGTGGGTGAGCATGTGTTCCTTTCTATTTTTCCTATGTTGGGTCACATTAGGATTCAAAAATCAGGTATGTAGGCACCCAAGTACTTGGGAAATTTTGATATTTTATAGAGGATCAGACCAATGACATATCTATTGGTTCATCTATATCGGTATAGTTGATGCATAATTTTTTTCATGTTTTAAAGATTCAGTAGTATCACCCTAAACCATATCATGTTATCAGTGTTGAATGTATATATCTTTATGCCAATGAATCTATTGAGGAGCATCTGGTTTTTGTTGAATATTACAGTGTTAAAATCATGATGTGTAAGTCCATGCCTTTGGATTTAGTGTTGTGAAAGCATGGAAATATTTAAGAGGAGACATGGGATAGGGAGGAAAATAAGTAGGCCTAGTTCGCTTCTCTTTTTAAATTGGGGACATAGTGATGATACTCAATGCAAATCTTGGATGAGTTTTTATAAGGTGGGGAGGTTGAATGATTAGGACCTTCTAATGTGGTACATTACTGGTTATGTTTTTTTTGTTATCCACCATAAAATGAATAATGAAACATTTTATGAGAATATGAGTATCCTTGGGGTAGTCCCAATGGATTGGGATGTGAAATAGGGGTAGGATAGGTTATCCAGTGTAGGTTTCCTAATTGGTTCTTTTAAATTTATAACTTTGTTCCGAAACAATGTTCCCTATAGAGGGTGGTTCATAGTTGAAAAAACCATTCTTCTAGGGGAAAACCCCATGTGGTATTGGACAGAGTTATCCAATATGGACTCCACATGGGTTTTTAAACCATGTGATCTCCCTGGAGATCGTGAAGTACAAGATAATTTTGATAGATGGTGGCAAACAGTATGTGCATGATTTTTCCAACCATGCATCAAAACCATGTTCCCCATAAAAAAGGATTTTTCTATTTTCCGCTCAACATTTACGAAACCTCAACTGATTTTCCTCCCTATAAACTATACAAAAGAAATTTTTATAAGCCATTGTAACCCAAGAATAAAAGTGGATATTCTCTTTAATTTCATGTCCATTTCAATGGTCAGTTGGTAAAAATAGATGATCCAGGTAATTATAACACACTTTCATTCCCTATATTTTGGAATAGGGCTTGTGAAATCATTATTTTCCTTATAAATCTCTTAAACCTCACATTTTTGGTAGATTTTATTTTGGTCCATTAATGGTTGTTTGAGTTAAAATAAAATAATAAGTTTATGTGATCATTAATTTATGAACATGAGGTAGGTGGTCTACAAGGTATATCTAATATTCTTGATGTTGGTTATTTGTGTGTGGTTGTTTTCATGGTGCTATTATACTAAATATTGTTTCCCGTGATAAGAAATGGTTATTTGGTTATTTAAATGATGTTTTGGATCCCCCATGATCCATTTCAGATCCTATGAGGATGATTAGACTAGGCCCATGGTCATCTATAGGGTGGAACACTCCCTTGAACATGAAATATTGTGATGTTGAATGATACATTGAGAGGTATATGATATTAAACCAATGGTGTGTGTTATTATCTGGAAAAATAGAAATACAATATATATGGATTGAAATAAAGTGTTGTGTAAATGATGCTATGTAAATGGATAAATGTGATAATTAGTTTATAGGGCTTGGAATCATGGTTAAATTCCTTGAAAAGGGTTGTAAATTGTCTTAATGAGTTAAAATGGTAAAATGTGCTTGTGTTGGGAAGTGATAACATGATGATTTTTTGAAATAATTGATATGTGATTAAATAGAAATGGGGCACCCTTGTCATTTTCTATAATAAAATGTTAATAATTATGAGACTATATGAACTTGATAAAAGGTATTCGGGTGTACAACTGAGGATCCAATCACATGGGTGGTCTATACAAATGCTCTAAACCCCCTGTGAAAAATAGTTTTTTAGGGAATGCACTAATTCTACTAAAACCTAGTTAATGGATATGAAATTATAGATCTTGGTATGGATGGTCAAATTTGTCTTTCTAAATACCAGTTTGATTCATGGACTTAGGATTCATATTTTCTAACATGTGTCCCCTTTTACACATGGATCAGATGATCAAAACTATTTGAGTTATGTTTGATGAAAATATGAATAATATTGAACAAGGAATGAAATTAATGTTCTTTTTAAACGATAAATGATGAAAAGTATTTTAATTTTATGTTATCATTATTTATTGTACATATGTAAACACTATATTAGGATGGATATTTTGTGGACATCATTGATGGTGGTCTACATAGTGGTACTCACGCTTGGATCTAGCCATCATTGCATAATTTATGAGACATTATTTTTTATGTCAAAGGAACATAGAAGGCCCTATGTTTGATGGTTGATTTGGGGATTTGGGATTCACATGGATATAGAGACTCGACCTGATATCGGGACCATTTTTTTAGATTCTTCACCAGGTCTTTATTTGGGTTTACCTTTACACATGGAACTATATGAAATGACATGGAATATATACTATTGGTTGTGTGAATATACCCAGTTTTGGGAATTAATTTATCTAATTTATTATTACCGTTTATATTATGTTATTTTTATTTATTATATTATCTGATGTGTCTTACTCTGATAAAGAGGGTATAGTCTCCTCACATGATATCATATACCATCACTACTAGTCTTTATCATCTAGAATATGGGGAGTCACACCTGAGGTCGCATAATAATGAATCTAGGGGCACTAATTAGTGGATTCAAGGTCATTAGATTACACAGCCCTTTTATGTTCCATGATTCATAGAAAAAATATTATTCTTCAATCCCAACATATAAATATGTCATCTATTTTATTTCCCCTTAGTGACTACCTTATTCATGGGTTTGATTTTGAAAGAGCGAATTGACTAAGATAATTCCAATGTTTTCTATATTTATGAAAATAAAATATAAATGAACCAATAGGATGATATTTTCTTACTTCAGTCATAGTCTCCATTTTTCCTTAGCAATTCATTTTGATTTTCACTTAATTTTCACATCTAAAACTTTTTCTCATTTAATATATATATATTAGATTAAATCTAAGTCTATTTAGTTTTAACCTAGGTAATTCATTTTCATCATGTATCAAAATCAAAAATAAAATTTTCAAAATTAAATATCAATTGTCTTAAGCATATCCCCTAAGAGAGTAAAACCAGTTGTGTAGTAAGTCTTGTTGTCTTATAATGGGTGATGATTGGGTTAATCCCAATGCACACGTTTTTGAGTTATTACCCCTAGATACCTCCAAGAATAATAATTTCCAATTGTAGTATATAATCATGGATGTATTTATTGTAATAGTAGCAAAATATCTTCCTTAACAATCCATTATGATGTTCTTATATACATATTCTCAAAGTCTATTATATTATTTTAAACCCTAATCTATGGTTCTCACATTCTAGTTCCCATGGTTTCAAATAAACATAAGATGATCCCAAATTTATGACCCCAAACCCCAAAACAGGGACCCCTTTTACACCTTATTTCAATGGCACACGATACAAGAAATTGCATCCCAATGGAAAAAATAGTTTAAAATTCATGGTAAATAAGATGCATACATGGTTCCCATATTAAATTTGAATACATGAATTATAAAATAATTATTTTTTCCACGAATAACATTATTACATTTATAAAATCATTTCTTATTAATAGACGTACACTTCTTGCGTTCCTAGGAAATGAAATAATACATATGTGGGGTTAAATACTCAGTAAGGGTTAAGTACAACAGAATTGGTCATGAATTAATCAAGAATAATCAAAATATTACTATTGATAACTGAATATATATTCCATTTCATCAATAACTAGGATATCATAATTATATAAGGCTTCATTAATATGGAAAGTTAAATAAATGAACACAAAATATAGCATCCCAAGACATTCATGCTTATTATTAAATGATTTTAAGCATAATTATTAATGAAATATATTCTAAGGATTGAAATGTTTAGGAACACTGGGTATATAATTTAAAAACATGAAACATGAATAAAACTTATTTATATTAATTTATATAATGATCTCATAACTGCTTTTGAGCTCCTACTTCTACATAGGAAAACATGGGGAATACAGAAAAAATGGGATAAGCTAAATAGTACATTGAGGGGATAAACATGGGTGTCACAAACCAACCCAGGTCAACCCTGAATAGGTCACCTGAGTAAATCAATCGAAATGCCTAAAGGGTGTTCCTGATCCTCATGGGATGGAAACTAGTGCATGGAATCAATAGATATTAAAGGGAATGATTTTCATATTATAAATAAATAAAATGAATAGCGAAAAGAAACATAACTTCCAAAAATGTATAAATATATATAATATCGAAACTAAACATCTTTTACATGAAAACTAAAAACTGGGATACCCAAACCCAGCTGAAGAAGATGAATACAACGTCTCCATTTGACCCCAAGGGCCACTCTCCATTAAGAAAAAAAAACCATTTACCATGTCTATTGAAACCATGATGGGACCTGAACAATAAAAAAAACAATATATAACTATATTCATGAGTATTAAAAATCTGTATTCATTTTTGAGAAAATCTATTTCAAAATATTTACCTTTGAAATAAATAAACATAAACTTCATGTTTGAAATAAATTATATAAATGTAATCATTTTCACACATTTTCCAATTTAAAACCAAAAATTATCCATTAACCTTTTCCATCCCAAATACATGTTCATTTCGAAAAAGAAACATTTTGTTTTTCAAGGTGAAAGTGATACTTTCATTTCCAAAATAGGAACGAGTGAGTATAAAACATGTTCACTTTAATTTTTTTTACATACTTTGAAAATAAATGAATCACGTTCCAAATAAAAACACCACACCTGATAGCACCAAAATAGTCGTGTAATGATGGAAATGGAAATAAGCACTCAAGAGTAACCCATCAACAATGCATCTAAAACAACCACTATAGACAAAAATGATCCAATATACATTGAAGAATCCTTGGAGATCGTGAATAATGTAGAATATACTTATTCATCTTGAATCATCCTCTAAATCATTCCTCACTTGGTGATATAAAATTCTCCCTACACTTGATCACACCCTACCTGGCCTAACTGAGGGGAACTATCCCATATAAATAATAACAATATATACCCCTGATGTTTTCCACTATAACGAGAATAATCATAGGTTAGTGTAACAAAATTTCTCAGAAAATTCAATACTTATGTCAGGTTCACTATGTCAAGAGTATACAAAGGGGGTGATCAAACCAATGCCAACCGAGTATCTAACCATAATAAAGAATATCACATTTATATTTAATTCACCCAATAATAATGAACCTGATGTAGTACAAGGCTGACTCTCTCACCATGAATAAATTGATTTGAACGGAGTCCGCATTGAGGATCTTATAATATACTCAAGGTAAATGTGTCATGAGGATTCCACATCATGGAATTCCCACCCATTCACATAAATGGATCATAATGATTCCACAACTTGGAAATCCAATCAATTAAACATAAACTCAATAAGAGTATTATCAAAAAAGTATTTTCATAATAAACACTTTCCCCCTTTTCACAAAATATCCAAATAGGCCTCATGCTCTTTTAAAAAACCATCATTTATCAAAGAACCTAATAACCATTCCATAAAGATGAAAATGTACCATTTATTATTTGATGACTGTTTCATAAAATCCACTTTCAATTATCATATAAAATTTCATGCAAAATCCATGTTCATTAATTTTTTGAATGGGACATTAACCACCATCACATGTTTAACGACATTCAAAAGACAAATACACACTTCATTGAAACAAAAAAACCATTTGGAGACCAATTAAATCAACCCAAACCATCATTTCACATGTCAACAATATATTTACAAATCCAAATAATGATTTAAGTCTCCCCCTGTACTCACATAATCAAACAAGGCATTTCATTGAACAATTGGTGTCTAGTATTAAACACAACAAATCCATTTAATAGAAAACAAAGAATAAATAACAAATTTTCACAAAAAAAATATTATTAAAAAGGTTACACATCAATATTTATCATTTAAGGAATGTTTAAAAAGAAAAAAACCAATGAATCTTAAATTTAATGGAAACTTTAAAGGGAAACCTACCTAAAAAATCACAATGCTTCAATAAAGCACACCCAAAATCACCCCATCGAGGTTCCAAAATCCCATATCAACCTAGAGAACCCTTAGAGAATAAAAAACCCCAAAATAAACAAAACATAATTGGAACCCTTGATAAAAATGGACAAGGGACAAGAGGAACTCATGGAAAAATGGAAGGAGGAGGAAGTGTGTGAGGAAAAGGGGAGAATACCTTGAAGATCTCACCCCAAATCATGAATAATCACCATAGATCTACACCATGGTGTGATGGAGACACTTAATTAACTATGTAGGATCCTCCCTAGGGTTTTACGAACTATGAGGAAGAATAAATGGGTTTATATAGACTAAAAATCCTGAGAGGAAAAAATAATCATTTTAGTTTTTTAATGTCTTGGGAATATCACACAATTTGGCCGCACTATTTGTTCTATCAATCGCCAACCATGTAGAATTGTTCCTCCATGAGGTAGTGGATTATATCTTGATTTATAAATTTTTTTACTAATTGTGTGTGGGTCATGAGACCTCAAACATAAGAACACAAAATCATGCATGTTTTCCTTGGCAAGTTAACACGGTTTCCTCTAACTGTACATTAATTGTGCACCAATAGAAAAACTACCAAAAACACCAATTTCAAAATTGTCACACCCAAAACATGATTCAAAAATCCATGGCCATAAGATAAACTATATTAAAGGTCAATGATAAAAATATTCATGTGACAATTCATCCCAGTATAGCACTATCTACCCCTAGAAAGCCCCATAATCTTCTAGTTAATCTATAAAAGATTAAGGTTTTCCACATCATCATAATCAAACATATCAAACGAATATCATCTCAACCACATCCAAATATAACATGTTCCACTTTTCCAAGAAAAACAAAAAATGCAACCATTACTCAAGTCATGATAGAAAATATTAGCCACAACATATCAGATCACATCTAAAATTAAATTGTATTCTCATTATTGGAGGTTGTAATAGGATCCCCACAATTAGAAGAAAACTAGTATTTATCAATTATCAAATAAATATCAATGATACCATAATTGTATCCATGTTATTGAGAGCCAAATATCTTGAACTAATGACACGTTCCAACATAAAAAACATAACACAATCCAACATTGGAACTTTCTCACATAGACCATCCACCAGCACTGCAAGAGGACCTAAAGAAAGAAACTCAATACAAATGGTAACAAAACCATGAAAATGAAAAGTCAAAACAATAGAATTTTGACCAAACACTCCCCAATGGGGGAGAAAATAACTGAGAAAATGCTCTCCACACCCCTGCTAGTTTCCTGACTACATAAAAATCATCACTCTAAGACTTGTTGATGAATCCTTTTTGTTTGAATCATTTACTACCCTACTGTCAAGGGATAAATATTCTGAACAAAAACTCCATCTCTCGGTGCCATAATTATCCACACCGCACCCTAGACATAACTAGAAGATAAAAGAACACCAGGAGAGTCACTCTACTCTAAGAATGCACATCCACCCAAATAGAGAGATAGAAGGTGCATACACATCCTTCACTTTCACCCGAATTTTAAAATAGTAGGAACAAAAAAACATGAGAAACAAACCACCACATAGTTGGAAAAAATATAATTTATAAAATCAAAACACACATAAATTAAAAATGAGGTCTCTCATAAGATCTACAACATTTATCTAAATTTAAAACAAAAGATAACACCAATAGGAACAAACACTACAAGGTAAATAAGGCTTAAAACTGGAAGAAAAAATATAAAAAAATAACTATAAACTGGTCTCAATATATCACCATACTCTTACAAATGGTATGTGTTATATTTCGAATAGGTGGATCTGGATCAACTGTGATTTCTGAAAAAACCTTGATAAAACTATTTCTAGTTACCGAGGTGTCCATAGGTACAATATATCTTCAGAGAACATTGACACGCTAGCTTTTTATGACCTGACCCACCAAACTAATGATACACTATGATCCCATGCCCTAAAGAGGTAGATGAAAGAACTTAGGTGCTTCTGATTCCATGAACATAACAAATATCTTGAGTCCTATTTCCCATTTCCTTACTGTAACTCCCATAACTACCTCCAGGAACTGAAGGAGGTAAGATTTACTCAATCACTCCTACCATAAACTATTCAACACAAACTTCTTTCCTCACCACATCAGCAAAATAATGTAGATTGAGGTCTCTCACCTTTGGCTGCACATGAGGGAAAATCCCAAACTCAAAACATCAAGCCTTTGAGGAATCATTTTTGTACCACTATAGAGTGTGAGGAACAAAATAAATTAAATGAAAGAATTACTCCAACACTGATCCCACATCATTCTGTAAAAATTATATCCCAAACCATTTTCTCACTTCTCTATCTCAAATAACTACTACTAGATGAACAAAGCATTGAGTAAATAACAAGTGAGATCTCCCCAAAGATTTTTTTGAGATACTGACATCCACCACTACATGTTCAGTCCTTCAAGAATGACGATAGAGAAATTTACCATTAATGACTTCAGTTGCTCAAGGAAACAATTATTTCAGTTGATTTTCATCATCAACTAATTTTCTTTGAGAGCATGTTCTTGACCATAAAATAGGGAATGATTAAAATTTATAAAATCAATAAGGAAATTCTTAGGTTTATCTAATAGACGGTTTGAAAATAGTGAACCACCATACCCCACACCTTGAATATCCATCAAATCATTATGGTGGAGGACACTAAACAATAATAAAAATGATATCTCAATCAAAACCAACTCATCACCAAGAGTTATAAAACTCAAAATAGTGCACAAGTAACACTTCCCATTATTCTAAAACAAAAAATTCCACCCAAGTTTCAAATTTCTTAATCCAATTACCCTTTTAAAATTTCAAAAAAAAATTCTAAAATAACTACTAGCCACTAATTAGAAACCATTTTCAAAATCCACAAATCAAACTATTTAAAATCATATATTCCATTAGTCCCATTAAAAGTATATATATTTTTAAACTGATCACCAAATTCCATTCCATCGAAATCATTATATTAAAACCCAATTCATTCTCATTTAAAACATGTTACTAATACAAACATTCATATTCAAATGAAAAATCTAAATAAAACCCATGAATTGATTATAGAAATTGAATATCATTAATTTTTTCTCGTTTTACCCCAACGGTTCGTTTAAAAAAATTAAATCCATAGTCAAATTTAATTCTGAAAATCCATTTTATACATAAAAAAATACAAACATTACTACTAATAACCTTTTTTCATGATTCAAAAATATGAGTTTAAAAAACAATTTTTAGAATTCAAGATGACCCGAGATAACTAAAAATATGTAAATATTTTCAATGGGTTACATGACCATATGGTTTCCAGCCATATCCCAAAAACAACACCATCATGGAGAGTCTTTTGGACTATGTCCCTAGACCCAATTGGATTTCTAGGCCCTATGTGATCACTGATAACTTCATCCAATATTACATTTCATCTACTATGAACAAAAAAAATCCAAAAGATCTAATGAAAACAAATAAAACACAACATCCCATGGAAACTCATGTTTTTTCCAGAAAGTTTAGGTCAAACACTCCCAGAACATGCACCCCCAAGATCTGACAGTCCTACTCTATATACATTAATAACCCAAATAACAAAAGAATCTCTAAATTTGTGGTCCTATATAGAACCAACCTACTCTAATACCATATTTTCATCAAACATCACTGGTCAACCTCAAACCAGTCACCAGAGACAATCTGTAGCAAGGGAAAAAAAGGCATTCTATATCCCTATGGTCTAGAAACTAGTTCTAATAATCAGTAGATATATTGGGGAACAATTTCTCATAATATAAATAAATAATCTAAAAATAGAAATAAAAATAACTACCTAATGTGAATAAATAAATAGAATATCAAAATGGATCATATTTTACATAAAAATTGAAAATAAAAGAAACTAAATAACCCAAACCCAAATAAACCTGATGACCATAATGTCCCCATCTGACATTGAGGGTCACTCTCTTATGTAAAAACTAACAATCACCCATAATGATTGAAACCACATTGGGACCTCCACTACAAGCTAAAAATAATAAGGAAATACATGTAAAAGTATTACAACAGAGTTTCCATGCCCAAAAACTTATATTCCTAATTCAATTCATTTAATGTAAAGAAACATTGGCCTTAAGTAAAAAATATGATATAAAAATGTATGACATTACACACCTTTTCTGTAAAACCCCGACCCAACACTTTGTAGTTATTTTATTTATTTTTGAGTTTATATTTAATTTTATTCATTTTTGAGTTATTTTATATATATTTAAATCAATTGAATTATAATTAAATAAAATTTAAAAAAACATAGTATAACCCTCCCTCTTACCTTATGACCGAACCCCCCTTCCCCTTCCTTATGAGGCCGAACACCCCCACCCCCACCCACCCCCCACCCCTTCCCATTGCATGATGCCAAACCCTTCCATGGATTCTCCCAAGCTGATCTCCCCTCTCCATGGTGGAATTTCCTCCTGGCCCCCCTCAAACCCGCATGGTGACCCCCCCCCCCCCCCCCCTCGGTCGAGACCATGCTCACACTGCCGCACAACCCCTCCCTCTTCCTGACCATTCGTCCCTCCTCCAACCAGCGTGAACCGCACCAGTGCCATCTGTCTGCCTCACACCGGACCTGTTGCACCCATGCTCGACTGGCGCCACCTTCTTCTATGGATGATTCCCCTCCCAGTAATCTCATCTTCTCCTTTACCTAGTGTTTTGGTTCTTACATTTTGGATTCTAGGATTTCAGTAGGTATAGACTTCATGTTAGAGTTTAATCTTTTTGTTTTTGGTTGAATCATGACTTCTTAGGGTTCGTTTATGGTGTGTTTGTTGTGCGATTTAAGTTTCGCATAGTGTGTTGGAGTTTTCGACACACGAGACAGGTGATTTCATGATTATCCTTTAATTGATGAATTGTTATGATTTCTTGAGTTCTTTTTCTTGTTCTATGATTATCTTGGGGGGTTTGAAAATGATTTGTGAAAGGAATTGAGGTGTATTTGGTTTTAATGTGACAATTTTATGTGAAATAATGTTTTTTTTGTGGAAAACCTAGTTGGGTCACTACTTATGTTTTTATAAATCATGCATTTAGTTTATTAAATTATGTATAGGATTGAAATTTTATTTTGATAAGGCTTTGATATTCAGTTGATTTTTTTAAGAGGTTTCTGGTTCTCTTTGGGTTTATAAGCATTTGGGGGTGTTATTGAATTTGTTTTATAAGTTGTTTTAATAGTGTTTTTATTTGTGTAAAAGGTGAAAACCATATTTGGAAAAAAAATTGAGGTGTGTTTGATTTTAAAGAGAGGAAATGAAGTATGTTTTTAGGTTAAATCCTTATTTTGAATTTTATAAATGTTTTATTCATTATTTAACTAATTTATTAATTTGTGATTGTGATGCGAATGATACTTTGGGATGGTTTCGGTTTTCACTTGGTTTAAAAAGTGTATTTTTAGTGTGTTTTTGGTGTATAGCCTTGTATAGTTTCATGGAATTGTTTTATTAAGTTTCTAAATGATATATTAAATTATAAAACTAAAGAAAATTATGATTTGAAATGGTCTTAGTGTGATTTTGGCCTCAAAAGTGGAATGTGAGTGGGGTTTTGGGTACAAAGCCTTGAGATTCCTCTTAAAATTACTTTAAAAATTTTTAAATGGTTTATTTAAATCGCTTAAATGGAGTGAGTCATGTTTTGGCATGGTTATAATGTACAGGTGGTTTTAAAGTTACGTTTTGATATAAATTGGGTGTGTTTTTTGGTGTAAATTTCATGGTGCTAATTTTGAAGTGTTTATAAATTGTTTTTTTGATTTATTAAATTATATGTGTAGTTCGTTAGACCTCACTTCGTTGGTTTTGGGCCATAGGTGTTGAGGTATACTACATGTATATACATAGGTTAAGGCATATATATATTTATGCCCTCTTTGTACATATTCCCTCATGGCATGAGGAATATGTGAAATATGGATAGGGGTGTATATATATGTGTATAAATGCATGTGCATGTATGTGCCAAGTTTCGGTTCGAGTGGTCGTCGACAAATAGCAACATGTTTGAGGTAGGTCCCCTATACCCTAATCTTTAATTAGAATTTCCATAATTGCTTAGTGTTCTACTAAATGTTCATTTTCTACTTCTACATGGAATACATATGCAATATATATATATATATATAAATGGTTTAGGTTCTTGAAAAAGTGATTTCCTTGATGTTTCGAACATAAAGAGGGTATTTCCAAAGACGTGTGGTCTTTTAGCTGATTTTCTTGTAAAAGTGAAATGACATGTTGTTTTCCAAATAAGTTTCAAAATGAACTCCGAAATGGGTTTTGGGTGAATGTGTTTTCTAAACCAAAGGTATTTATGTGAAGCAATAAGTTCCATTTGGAACCTTGAAAATGAATTTTGAAAGTGAAAACCCCCTCTTTAAGGCTTGCTTCATTATTTTAAAAACATGATGTGTATGTTAAATGTGTGATTTGTGATATGTACCCAATGAAGAGGCTTATACGATGTTATATGACATGAAAAGGGGAATGTGCTTAAGGAGGGAGAATGGTGGTGAAGGGTTTAATGGATTTTGGATAAAGAAAAATTTTGTGTTCACTTATGTGCTTTGATAAAACCTCACCACCCTTTGATATAAAGCACATGGGAAACCCAGGGTATCTAGGTGGGTGGACTAGTTCTAGCGTGCTAGTGATTCTGAGTGGTTCGCCCCTGCCTCATTTGGAAATTCTGACACTTAAAACACTAACTAAACATTTATGATGAGGTTGGAGACCACAGGGTTTTGGATGTGTTTCCCTACAAGTGGCGCGTGCACATGAACAAATATTTGTTATAGTTAATATTACATCGAGATGTAAGGTTCTAAGGACCCACACGAGCTAGATGAACCTTAGGGGTTTTGACCATGGTGCTCACCTATGACTTGGTTCTTTTGGAGTTATTTTCATTATAGTTGTTTCATGCATGTTTCCCACTTTTTTGAAAACTAAAATTGAATTTAAATTGTTTTCCTTTCATTTTGAATTTTATTGAATGCTTTGAATCCACTTTGAAAACATATTGGAAGAAAAAAAAATTCTTAAAAGTGAATCTTGTTACATGAATTTTAATAGAACAGAGAGCATTATTTTAATAGTTCTTATTTTTCAAACTAGCATGATTGGGTTTCATTTTAAAGAAAAGGGCATAGGGCGTTGTTTACTCTTAGCATTCCTACTGAGCATCTTGGTGCTCACGCCTACTTTAATTTTCAGTTTCAGGTTTTAGTTTTGGATTGCTCGAGCTTGGTTTTATGTTTGGTGGTGACCCATGGGGTCACTTGGAGGTATGTCTAGCTGGTTACCTTTATTTTATTTTATTTTCCATTGTTAGTGTTTACCTGTTTGTTCAGTTTATTTCTATTTATCTGTCTTTTATTTTTTGGTCTAAATCGTTCTCAACTACTTGTTTTAATGCCCGACACTAGTTTCCAGCCTGTGGGGATCGAGAACGCCCTTTGGGCCATGTCGCAGACCGACTCTAGTGACCGGTTCAAGGTCAACTCTGGTTGGTTCATGAAAAAATGGTATCAGGTGAGGTTTATCCCATTTTCTTTGGGGATGTTTGATAGTTTAGATTTAGGATTTTCGGAATCCATGTGGTTAATTTTGGGTAGGTTCCTAATCACCACCTATTCGGAATGACCCTTGAATTGCTAGGGTGGTCTGAGAAGTTCTTGCCTCAAAGTCTGTGTCTGGATCCCGATTTTTTCAAGGACCTTAGTCCTGTTTTCATGTTTCTGGTTAGTTTTGAGATTTGGTTTTCATTCTAGAGGGGTTTATAGATGTTGTGCACATCCTGGAAAGCCATACGCAAACCATGAAATCACCTCTAATGGCATCCTATGTGCTCACCCGATTGGTGCACGGTCATCCAAATAGTGTGAACAAACTGTGTGTAGTAGTTGTTTATTTTAGAATTTGTAATCTTGATTTGTGGGGTGAATTGGTTTCTTTGAGATTTTTTTGTGTTTTAGTTTTTTTTTGGTGTTTTTCTCAGCTTTCAAAATCGATGATTGGTCTTTTGAAATTGGATTTCCAAAAATAAAATCTTTGTTTGTTTAAAAAAGTAATTAGTTATTTTGGTGATGGAAAGTGTTTTAGAAAATTCATTGGGATCCTGAAATGTTTTGTGAAAAGTGAAAATCAAAATGTTTTGGAAAGTGTTTGTGGGATTTTTGGAAGTTATTATGGAATATATAATGGGAGTTTCTTGGAATCGGAAATTTGGAGATTCTTCATTTTAGAATTTTAAGGGATGTCTTCAAAATTTTTTTGGAGTTTCAAATCTGGGTTGGATGTTTTGTTTTATAAATGAGAAGGTTTTTTTTATTTGTTTATGGTTTGGTTTTGTGATTTATTTTTCTATGGGCTTGATTCTTATTTTTTAGCTGGTGTTTCAAGGTTGAAATGGTGTTTTGAGTTTGAGTTATGATTTGTGGTTAAATGTGGAGGTTTGTTTTGTGATGTGGTTCAGGTTTGTTTTGTGATTCTTGTTTAAAGTATGCTACTCAGTAATTTCCCAAGGTCCCCAACAGGTTGTTTTCAGTTGTAAGTTTTACCCAAACTCCTAGTTGTGGGGTGGGGTTATTTTATATTCTTTTTTTTTTGTTTTTTCTGTAGTTGATGAGGTTAAATAGGGGTTGTGGTGTAACTTGAGGAATTCGAGTGTTTCTTCATTTCATTAGAAACTCCATAATTTGTGGAGGGGAATTTTTCATGGTTTTGTTTGAATGGTCATGTTCGGGCTAGAGAAGGGTGATTGATATATTATGCTTCCCGGTTGGGGTTGCATACTGGGACAAATAAAAATATTGTTTTTCAAGGTGCTCATGAAGGGTTCCCCATTCGGTGTAGAGAGTAAACTGGAAGATTATGTTCTTTTCATGGGTCTTTCATCAGTTCTTGTTTCTCATTCCTAAGACCACACAATTGTCTGATTCCAATGTGGTCGATTTGGGCACTCAAAGTCATTCGTCGTAATCTTATGAAGGCTTGTCAACGGTGTGGTTGTTTGGGGTCACCTGGGAAAGCCTGTAAGTGGTCTTTCCAGAATATGAAGGCTCATTTGGAGGTTTTTAGTTCTTTACTACGGTGCATCAGATGCTTCAACACATCAAAGCTCTAGCCATAAGCCTCAGAGTGAAGCTTTTCACACAGTCATGCAGTTTCCAGGTGCGAGGGATGCACTTCCAACCTGTCTTCTTTAATGTTAGGGAAGAGACCAGTTATGTTTTCACTTAATGTGGTTGTCAGTTTGGCTGGGGGCCTGTTTTTTATGTCTTTGTGGCCTCTTTCATGAATTTTTTGTGGTTGTGTCTTGTGGAGTATAAACTATCTAATGGCTATTCTCCCCCCTTATGCCGTTTTGGGATTTGGGTGTTTCCTGTTGGGGATTCTTGTGCCCTGGGGAAGTGGTGAGTCTAGAGTCAGTGTTCGTTTCAGGTTCCTCCTATTGGGACCCCCTCTCCTGTGTTAGAATCTGGTATGTATCGGTGAGTTCATCATGGGAAATTCAGTCCACATTGTTGAAACTAAATTGAGAGTTCCCATGTGTGTTTCATTATACTACTCAGTTTCTAATATGGTGGGGATACCCACTATTGGTCTTGCCAATGTCTTCCCTCAAGCTATTCAAGTGGGACTCAAAATGTTGAGGGGTACCACCAGCGTCTGGAGTCTTGTTTGGTTTTCTGATTTTTTTTAATTTTGGGAAGTCAGTATTCGGCTAGAGTCCAAATATAGTGATGAGACCAACATAGAAAAAAATTTCAAAGAACTTAATCTTCAAGGTGTTCTTGTCGGGTCAACTCTTTTCCTCTTCTCTTCCTGACCCTGATCAATGTAGATTATGGGTCGTATCGCAAATGTTCACTAGAGATCTCAAGCAGAATCTAGTGATTTCTAAGTTTGTGGTCGGGGTGTTCCAGGTTGTGGTTGTGTTTAGAAATGTGAGTCTCGTGTCATTGGTTCTTTTGCTTGGTAGTACGGGTCTCGAGGTTTCAAGTCTTGGGTGGAAAGTTAGTGTTTGATCCTCAAGTGAAAGGGGTTTAGTTTTGAGAATCATTGTGTCCTTGTTTCAAGCTTTGAACATCCAAGTCTTTTGGGACTTCCTAGGGGCAGTAAGTGTCATGGTAGGGAGAATTGTCACACCCTGACCTGACACTTCACAGTTATTTTATTTATTTTTGAGTTTCTATTTAATTTTATTCATTTTTGAGTTTTTTTATATATATTTAAATCAATTGAATTAGACTGAAACAAAAATAAAAAAACATAGTCTAACCCTCCCCCTTACCTAGCGGCTAAACCCCCCCCCCCCCCTCCCCTTCCTTATGCATCTGAACCCCCCTACCCCTTCTTGATGCATGACACCAAACCCTCCCAGATCTTCCCTTCAGTCGAGATCCACTCTCCACAGCAGGCTTCTTTCCTGGCTCCCCCTCAAACCAGCACCCCAGGGCCGATACCCCACCCACGCCGCCCCGCAACTCCTCCGTCTTCCCAACCATCCGTCCCTCCTCCAGTCAATGTGAACCGCACCGGTGCCATCCGTACGCGTCACACCGGACCCGTCGTACCCCTTCTTAACTGGCTTAACCTTCTTCCATGGACGATTCCCCTCACGGTAAGCTCATCTTCTCCTTTACCTAGTGTTTTGGTTCTTACTTTTTTGATTTTAGGTTTTCAGTGGGTATAGAGTTCATGTTAGGGTTTAATCTTGTCATTTTTGGTTGAATCATGAATTATTAGGGTTTTATTATGGTGTGTTTAGTGTGCGATTGAAGTTTCGCACAATGTGTTGGAGTTTCCAACACATGAGATAGGTGATTTCATGCTTATCCTTTAATTGATGAATTTTTATGCTTGCTTAAGTGTTTTTTCATGTTCTATGATTATCTTGGGTGGTGTGAAAATGATTTGTGAAAGGAATTGAGGTGGATTTGGTTTTAAAGTGATGATTTTATGTGAAGAAACGTTTTTTTGTGGAAAACCTAGTTGCGTCACTGCTTATTATTTTATAAATCATGCATGTAGTTTATTAAATTATGTGTAGGATTGAAATTGTATTTTTATAATACTTTGATATTTAGTTGATTTTTTTAAGAGGGTTCAGGTGCTCTTTGGGTTTAGAAGCATTTGGGGTGATATTGAAGTTGTTTTATAAGTTGTTTTAATGGTGTTTTTATTTGTGTAAAAGGTGAAAAACATATTTGTAAAATGTTTTGAGTTGCATTTGATTTTAAAGAGGGGAAATGAAGTATGTTTTTAATGTAAATCCTTGTTGGGCATTTTGAAAAATTTTATTTATTATTTAATAGATTTATTAATTTGTGAGGGTGATATGAATGATACTTTGGGATGGTTTCGGTGTTCTCTTGGTTTAAAAAGTGTATTTTTAGTGTGATTTTGGTGTATAGCCTTCTGGAGTGTCATGGAATTGTTTTATTAAGTTTATAAATGATATATTAACTTATGAAAGTGATGAAAATTATTATTTTAAATGGTCTTAGTATGCTTTTGGCCTCAAAAGTAGAATGTGAGTGGGTTTTTGTGTACAAAGCATTGTGATTCCGCTTTAAATCGCTTTATAATTTTTTAAAATGGTTTATTGAAATCAATTAAATGGTGCGAGTCATGTTTTGGCATGTTTATAATGAACAGGTGGTTTTAAAATTACGTTTTGATATAAATTGGGTGTGTTTTTTGAGTAAATTTTGTGGTGCTAATTTTTAAGTGTTTATACATTGTTTTTTTGATTTATTAAATTATATGTGTAGTGGGTTGGACCTCGCTTCGATGGTTTTGGGCCGCGGGTGTCGAGGTATACTACATGTATATGCATTGGTTAAGGCATATATATATTTATTCCCTCTTTGTACATATTCCCTCATGGTGTGCGGAATATGTGAAATGCAGCTAGGGGTGTATATATATATGTGTGTGTGTATAAATGCATGTGCGTGTATGCGCCAAGTGTCGGTTCGAGTGGTCGTCGACAAATAGCAACATGTTTGAGGTAGGTCCCATGTTCCCTAATCTTTAATTACAATTTCCATAATTGCTTAGTGTTCATCTAAATGTTCATTTTCTGCTTCTACATGAAATACATATGGAATATATATATATATATATATGGTTTAGGTTCTTGAAAAAGTGATTTCCTTGATGTTTCTAACATAAAGAGGGTATTTCCAAAGATGTGTGGTCTTTCGGCTGATTTTGTTGTAAAAGTGAAATGACATGTTGTTTTCCAAATAAGTTCCAAAATTAACTCCAAAAAGGGTTTTGGGTGAACTTTTTTTCTAAATCAAAGGCATTCTTATGGAGCAATAAGGCCTATTTCGCACCTTGAAAATGAATTACGAAAGTGAAAACCCCCTCTTTAAGGCATGCCCCATTATTTTAAAAACTTGATGTGTATGTTAAATGTGTGATTTGTGATATGTAACCAATGAAGAGGCTTATGCGATGTTATATGACATGAAAAGGGGAATGTGATTAAGAAGGGATAATGGTGGTGATAGGTTTAATGGATTTTGGATAAAGAAAATGTTGTGTTCACTTATGTGCTTTGATAAAACCTCCCCACCCTTTGATATAGAGCACATGGGAAACCCAGGGTATCTTGATGGGTGGACTTTTTCTAGCATGCTAGTGATTTTTAGTGGTTCTCCCCTACTTCACTTGGCAAGTTTGAGGCTTAAAACACTAACTAAACATTTTTGATGAGGTTTGAGACCACTAGTTTGTGGATGTGTTTCCCTACTAGTGGCTCGTGCACAGGAACAAATATTTGTTATGGTTGCTCTTACACTGAGATGTGAGGTTCTAGGGACCCACACGAGCTAGATGAACCTTAGGGGTTTTGACCATGGTGCTCACTTATGACTTGGTGCTTATGGAGTGATTTTTTTTATAGTTGTTTCTTGCATGTTTCTTACTTTTTTTGAAAACTACACTTGAATTTAAATTGTTTTCCTTTCATTTTAAACATTATTGATTTATTTGAATCCACTTTGAAAATATATTGGAAGTGAAATGTTTTTCCCTAAAATTGAATCCTGTTACATGAATTTTAATAGAACAGAGAGAATTATTTTAATAGTTCTTATTTTCAAACTAGCATGATTTGGTATCTTTTTAAAGACAAGGGCATAGGGAGTTGTTTATTCGTGGCATTCCTAATGATCATCTCAGTGCTCAATATTACTTAAATTTTAAGTTTCAGGTTTTAGTTTTGGATCGCTCGATCTTGGTTTTATATTTTGTGGTGACCCATGGAGTCATTTGGAGGTATGTCTAGCTAGTTACCTTCATTTTATTTTATTTTCCGCTGTTAGTGTTTACCTGTTTGTTTGGTTTATTTTTGTTTATTTGTCTTTTATTTTCTGGGCTAAATCATTCCCAACTGCTTTTTTTGATGCCCAGCACTAGTTGCCAGCCCATGGGGATCGGGAATTCCCTTCAGGCCATGCCGCGGACTGACTCGGGTGACCAGTTCAAGGTCAACCCGTGTTGGTTCGTGACATTTTCAACATTAAAACAAATCATATCCCATTGTCATTTTTTATCCAAAATCCAGGTTCTTCTTGAGTAAGAAACATAATGATTTTAAAGGTAAAAGTGATGATTTCATTTCAAAAATAGGCACAAGAGAGTGTAAAACATTTTCAATTTAAAAAAAATTTCACACAGTTTGAAAACCAACCCATCACATTCCAAAGAAAAACATCACACATGAGAGAACCACAATATTCACCAAATAAGTGAAATAGAAAATATGAACTCAAGAGTAACCAATTGATAATGTATCTCAAATAATGGATTTACACAACTATGTTCCAAAGGACATTGATGAAACCAATGAGCTCCTGAATAATCCAAAACATACTTATACATCTTGACCCATTCTGAAAATCATGCCTCACTCAATGACATAAAATTTTCTAACACATAATATCACACACTACATGGCTTGCCTAGGGGCACTATCTCATATAAATAATAAAAAAAGATACCTCTTTTTATGGTCCACCTGATAGAGTATAATCCTAAGATAGTGTACATAAAATCCTTATAAAATTCAATACATATGACATATTCTCAATGTGTAGAGTATAAAAGGGGGTGAGTCAATTGATTATAACCAAGAATCCAACCAAAATAAATCATATCACAATTATATATAATTCACACAATATTATTCACACTGAGTCACTAAATGGAAGAATTTATTTCCTTAAATAAATATATCTCAATGTAGTCCACACTAAGGATCTCCTACTATGCTCATGGTAAGTGGGTCATTTGGATTACATAGTGAGTAAATCCCCCCACCAAATTAACATAAATTTATCATGAGTATTACACAATGAGAAAATCCCATTATTTTTCATAAACATGGAAGGAGACTTATTCAATGAGGGTTTTCATAATAAACACTATCACTAATTCCACTAAATTTACTAATGGGCCTCTAGATCTTATTACAAAAACATCATTTATAGAAGAACTAAATCACAATTCCAAAAAAGTGAAAATGCACCACTTCTAGTTTCACAACCATTTATAGAAATCCAATTTGAATCATCACATTACATTTTCAAGCTAAATTCAGTTTCATTAAAATTCCAAATGGTCCATTAACCACTATCACATGTCTAATCACTTTCAAAATCCAAATACACACTTCATTTAAATGAAAACCACTTGGAAACCCATTCAAAGAACAAAAAATAATCAATTTACACATCACTAATATATTTACAAAGAAAAATCGAGATTTAAGTATCAGTATGTCAAAAAAATTAAATTGGTAATTTTATTGAATATTTGTTGCACAATATTAAACAAAATAATAAAATTTGTCACAAAACATGGTATAAATCACTAATATTCACACCAAATGATTATTAAAAAGGTTTCACAACAATATTTATGATATAAATAAGTTGAGAAAAGATATTAACTAATGAATCTTTAATTTAATGGCATGTTTAAAAGGAAAATGACATCAAAATCAAGGTTATTCAATAACTCACACATGAAATAATCGCATTTAGTTTCCATGATCCAAGATCGACCAATATAAACTATAAAATATAAAAACCAACTAACATAAAAACAAATAATAGGATCCCCATATCCACAGGATCAGGGGAGAACAATAACTCAAGAATAAGAGGAATGTGGATAAATATGGAGAGGAATGTTGGAGAATACCTTGAAGATCTCGCCCCAAATCATTAAGAATCAATGTAGATCTACACCAAGGGATTAAGGAGAGGATATAATAACCAAGTAGGATCCTCCTTAGGACATTAAAAAACTGGTGGAGGAAGAAATTTTAATTATTAGGGAAAAAAATATTGAGAGGGAAAGTGATTCATTTCTAATTTTTAATGACCTTGGATGCTCGCACAATTTCACTGCACAGTTTGGTAAACCATGTTCTAATAATATATAATTGTTCTTATATGAGATAGTGGATTCCCACATGATTTAATCATGTTTTGAATAACTATGATTGTTCTATTCACCCTCATCCAGAATCACACCAATGATTTCACATTTTCCTAGGCTAGGACACATAGATTCCCTTAACCATCTGGAAAGATAAAAACACCCTGAAACTCAAAATTCAAAAAACATCACACCCAGAACCTAATCCAAAAAACCATTTCCCAAAGATAAACTAATTAATGTTCAAAGATAAAAATCCAGGTGTTACAATGGTATTGAATCATGACAGATGAGTTATAAGGCATTACATGATATCATAAAAGGAATGAAAAATCATATAGAAGAAGAAATTATTGAACGTGGAATCATATGATCATAGAAACATAGGAAATTGGATTCAACATATAACATGACATAAACATTAGTCTAGGATAACTTCAATGACTATTTTCCATGGTGGACAATGTCCCATAATGGATTTTTCCTCGTAAATCCCTTATATAATATCTCAAGAGACTAAAATATTACCAATTTAATTAGATCACTATATGGGTGTGCCCATCATAACAGGTACATTCATATTAGTGGTGTATAAAAAATCAATAATAATACATAAATAAAAGGATTATATATGGAAATAAATAGGATTCCTAATTATGTAATAAGGAATAACTAATGTGTGTATCATAATGGTATTCATGTAAGAAGGGATTAAATCATATGTGGAAATTAAACAAGTAGATATAAGAATAAATCAATAATAATTTTGTCCAATTGAAGTGAAAACATTAAAAATATCATTATGGATACTTTAGAAATAAGCTTATTTAACACGATTTTAGGGGAAAATAATGATTCATTAAGGAGGATAAAGACATAATTGATTTCATAAAAATATAACTAAACTAACAAAAATTCTTCATAAATTGAGTTATTTAAAAAAATACTCTAGGATAAAAACATTTTATGTACTCTACTTGAAAATGGGTAGGAAAAAGATATTTTCCCTTCAATCTGGTTTTCTTATCAAGAGTAATTGAGAAGGGAACCTTTTTACTAATGTAATTACCCATTAATGAATGTTTTATTGATCCAAATATATATGTTTGGTACATATGCATTCATTATATTATAATTTTATAAGATTAATGGTGACATAAATTGATTTAAATAGAGAGAAAGTTTGACCCAATGGAAACATGGATGTTTAGAGAGACCCCTTATATTGTTCTTTCCTTTAGATAAATGTGATTTAACATATTTCATATTGTATTAAATTATTTTATTAATTTATAATAGAAAAATATTCATATTGATTATATCATATATAATCCTTATATAACCTCTTACCACCACTCATTAATAATAATTCATTATTACCATTTTTTCAACATTTATTTGCTTAATTTTTTCAAGCTTGTTTTGTCACATAATCAATGGTTTAGGTACATAGGAAATGCATTTATAATCTCAATCATTTTAATGATTCTATAAGTATCATATTTAATTATTTAACACGTTTTATAACCATTATTTAATGTGGGATGTTCCACAACACTTCGATGAAGTGGAAGGCCGTAGGTACACATGAGATATGATAGCATTTCATTAATGGATAACAAGGTAGAGAAATAGATGATATATTAACTTTTAAGAATAAATAAAATTTCATAATTATAATATATATAAATTTTCCCAATAATTATATCTATCCACATAAATTGGTGATAAAAAATGAATTACATGACTTTGTGGACATGGTAAATTGTACATATGTAAGTGTTGTGCCTCCATTTTCCATATGTCATATAAAGGATGAATAAGGATGTATCGGAATAATAATAACACACACAAACATATATATATATATATGATACTAGGGTTATTATTTTATTATAGGTATAACATATTAATAGGTGGAATAAGAAAAATGGAATTTTAATGAGTTGTTAATGTTGGTTAGCTCTTATATGAAATATCTCCTTTATAAAGTCTCCTGAGGGACATAAGGCATGCCTTTTTGGAAGGTACATAACCACATGAAGATAATTAAGTCTTTATAGAATATAAATTGGAAAATTTAATTCATAATATTTTTCTCAATGGTGTGTGAATAATTATTGGAAGATGTGCCCTTTTATAATTGAGGTGAGGGGCACTTTTGGAATTTCTCAAAATTTAAAAATATAAAAAGACTATTCTAGATAAAATTTCCAAAAACGGAATATAAATGAATATTTTATGAAACTATAGATAATATATTGTCCACTTTTTCTTTATTTAATATTTTTCTGATTTTTATATTATGAAATAAATTATTAATCTTATAAAATATCATTATTGGAACTTTGGATATTATTAAATAATATTACAATTAAAACATTAAAAAACAAAGTAAAATAAGAAACAAAAAATTTATTATATCGTAAAAATTTAATTTTAATATATAGAATTCGCGAATAACCTTTAAAATATGAAATTATATTTATTTTTATATTTTTAATATCATTTATTTGGTTATTTGATTAATTGAATAATTAATGCATCATCATTTTGTAAGCATAGAAGGTAATTATTTTTTCACATAAATTTTAAAAATAATTTACCAAGATAAATATAGATATTTTATCATTCAATATAATATTTATAGTTGAATATTTTATATGGATGACTACATATTAAAAATACTACACTTATTAAAAACAAGAGTGTGGCATGTTTGATTTTTCATTAAATAAAATACTATAAAGGTCGGACTCTCACACAAGTTTCCATAAAAGGAAAAATAAATGAAAATTGGATTTTAATGAAGAAATTTACACATCCTATAAAATATATGTCTGATTAGGGGTAACTAAATAGTTCTTATTGTTTTATTTTTGACTTAAATTTCTTGTTTTACCCTTTATCATGGTAATAAAAATTACTAATATTTTTATTCATATTGAACACAAAAAAAAAGTTACATAATTAATAAATTTGGAACTAATAATTTTTTATGTGGATTCCATTTTTTCAAAAATAAAAATATTAAATTAAAACAATATAATTTAATATTAAACAGGAAAAACAAAATGAAAAACATTATTCATGAAAAATTCCCTCTCTAAGTAAACAATGTTTTTATAATGAAATCATAGAAAAAAAAATTCAAATAAAAAAATAGATAGGTTATAATGGTTGTGTTGAAATAAAAATGGGGTAGCAGTATATTGTGGTTCGTTGAAAAATGTTATTGCATCCAACTCATGATACCAATGAAATCAAAATATTTAACGAGATATATTTTATAAAAATCTCAAGGTGTTACATTATTCCCCCCATATGAAATTTCACCCACAAATTTTTTTTTTAAATACTATTTTAAAAAATGATTCGTATAAATCATCTTCATCACTTCCTCCAATTCCAATTTATCCTCTTCATATTTGTGATTCCTTCATAGTACATTATCTAGGTGTGTTATCTTGTTACATATAACACTTTATCTATGGTACATGATCTTTACCTAAAATTCCCCATTGGAGAGATAATTTTTCAAATGTTCCTACCCTAAATTGAGTACACATGAGGGATATCATATGCACTTCTCAAGAGGGATACATGGAAAACCTTGTGTACTTGTGAAATTATTTATGGAAGTATTAGTTGATATTCTACTACTCCGATGCGATTATGAATCTTAATGTGGTTGGTGTATTTGGGACATAGATTTCCCTTATTTAAATATCATAATATTATCTTCCATAGAGATGTGTGCACGAATACCTTATCTCCAACTGTGTGCACTAATCCCCATCTATGATTATTTTCATATGTATTATGTTGAATTTAGGCAGACCTAATGTTCTGAAAAGTTTCCTTCAGATTTTATACTATTTCATCAACCATTTTATTTTATGGTATCTTATGTCATCCAAATTCATCCCATAAAATAGGTGTTCTAAATCTCACCCTATAAAGGGATTCGTATTGAGCCATTTGGATGCATGAATATAAACTATTGTTGTAAGAGAAAACGTCCAGCGAAAGATGCATATCCCATCCTCTGTTGAAGTCCATTGTGAATGATATCAACAATTCTTAATGTTTTCTATTGGTACACTATGGTTGGACATCAATTTGAGGGTAATAAGTCATACTGATGTTTATCTTAGTGTTTTGAGGATGTTGGAGATATTTTCAGAATATAGAGGTAAATGTCAGAAGTTGATAAGATATAATCGATAATGGTACTCCATACAGCCTCTCTAATTCCCTAATATATATCCACACAAGATTTTAGAGTGATATGTCCTCTATAATTGAAATAATGTGAGTTATATTTGTTTTATGTTACAAAAAATCCGTGATACATTATTTTCTATGGATGTATTTGGAAGTCTAGAGAAAATGTCCATGGTGATGTTTTCTCATATCAATGTAGGTATATAAATTGGTTACATCACCCCCTTATACATTTTATTTTCATTCATCACTTTATTATGTAATGAAATCATTAATTTATATTCAGTGCTCTTAATCATTACATTGTACCACTGACAGTGCAATCAATGATATCGAATCATCTTTAAGATCCCAAGGTTATTGGAGAAGGTTGATCTATTTCAATAATTCAAAATAACTCTCTTTATATTTGGATTTTATGGTACACATAGTCATGAACCAAATCTTATGACTCATTCCTCGTCAATTTTAAACTCAAAGGATTCCCCATTTTTAATAGAATCCTCCTTGTTCTGAATTCCCATATCAATTCGTTGAGAATTCTTTATGTTATCCATAAGAGATGGTTGAGGAATCATTGGAGATAGGAATAAATATTTTCCTTACTTTATTATTCCAATTTCTATCATATTTAATTATAAGAAGTTGGATCCCTATCAATTCACATCATTGATAAAGTTTTAAGTTCTTTTTTACATAGATCACCATCGACATTATTTTCTTTACTGTGAGGGTAGTGGATTGAATAGTTATAATCCTTTATTTACATTATCCATATTTATTAGTGAATATTACAATCATTATGTGTGAATATATATTTTAGGATCTTGTGATTAGAATATATCTAACACATAACCCCAAAGAGATAATTCTGATAGATATTCAATGTGAAGATCATCACCACCAACTCCAGATCATGTTTGTGATAATTTTTCTCAATAATTTTTATCTCTTGTGCGGTGTAGGATATTAATTTATCATTTTTCAATATTAAATATCATATTCCCTACTTTTATGCATCAATATATACCAAAAAAATATCCCCACTTAGTGGAAGTGTAAATACTCATACAATGATAAGAAACTATTTCGACTATATAAATTAGTCTCCATATTCAATGATCTAGAAAAAAATTACTCTCATTTGATTTATCATGGTAATTGGGATTTAAAATCATGTTATGTTCCTCATAAATCATCGGTAATATGCATATAGATAGAGGAAACTACAAATTTTCATTGCAGATGTGAGTATGGTCCACTCTTTAATTACCATATTCTTAAAAGGGTCGAACGATTTCCATTTTTTGGTGATGACATTCATAAAGAATGATACTTAATTCATCCTAAAATCACACTTTCTATACTTTTCATATAGTTTATCCCCTCAAAAATGACCTTATAATGGTATTAAAATGCTTCTTACACTCCCCCTTACCCTTACTGTATATCAAAATATTATAAAGATTGACTAAAAATGAATTTTTCTTGATAATAACTAATTAATGAAGTCATTATGTCCATGAATTTTTCTGGATCATTAGTTATTCTTATGGGAATCACTATGAACTCATAATATCCATACCTCGTTTAGAAGGCAGTCTTGGGAATATCTTCCTTCTTCACATTTAATTGGGGATTTCCTGACTGAAGTTCAAACTTAGAGAAATACATTTCCCCACATGGTTAATTGAATAATTCATATATCTATGGAATGTGATACTTGTGATTTTTTGTGATATTGTTAGCTCACAATAACCAATTTATATTATCACTGATACATCCTTATTCGAAACAAATAGGAGTAATGTACCCTCAGTAAAGAACTATGAAATATGAAACCCTTGTGCAGATTATCATCTAATTGCTTCTTCCATTATTCCAACTCAATGAGGGGCATCCTATAAATAGTATCTAATATGGGAAAATATCCAAATGTTTGTTCTATTTATAGCTCATCCTCTCAGTCATGAGGAAGAAAACCAATTTTTTGGCACACATCATTATTTTCCCTCACAATGGGCATTTATTAAATCTTAATCATATCCAATGTTTAAATAATTTGAGCAAGATATTCTAGTAAAAAATGAAAAATATTCACACTTGAGTTTATGATTATAAAGGATATTCATCCTCTTCCATCCAATTGTAAAGAATTAGAGGATTTCCAGGGTGTGAATAGTGGTCTCCAACTCTCTAGATAGATGATGTTGTATTTTAATAATGTCAACAAATCCATTCCCAAAATTTCATCAAAATCCACAAATTGAAAGTGAGACTATAATTTCTATGAGGTTTAGTGGACAAAAATTTACTAGGGAGGAGTTATATAATTTAGATACAATAATCTCCACATTCTCTATTCTCACAAATAACACAAAATTCATATTTTGTTGTGGTGTTTGAGTAATTATACTAAACATTCATGATATAAAAAATATGTAGAAATAGAATCAAAAAATATGTTTACTATTATTGAATAAATAACTAATGTATCTATCAATACATCATTTTCGTGACTCACCTCAGTAGTAGAGATAGAATATATCGTTACATGTGTCATTGGAGGTTACATTCATTGATTATCACTGACACCCCATGGATTGGGGTTCAGATAATTCTTATGTTACATGAAGGGGAAACACTAAAATTTAGTTTGATTTTTTATTTCAACCATTCTTAATTCCACTTTATTAATGGGATTATTCAGATCCTTTTAGAAAAAAATTCATGATGCACCCCTTTCCTATATTTCAATCATATTCTAATTTCCTTTAGGAAATTAAGGTGATCATTCATCTCATAATTCAGGCATGTAGGATGATGAGTTTTATTCCCTCTATGTTATTTATCTATTTATCCTCCAATATTAAACAACATTTCCCCATTTTATATTTGATCCCATGACAACACAAAGGGTATCTAATCTTTATCTCTCCTTGAAGGGAACAATGAACAATCTACACATAACAATGAATGTATCAAGGTTCCAAATATTTTAGTATACTAATATTTAATCCACTAAATAAGAAATAAAAATTTATTTTATTATTCATTATAATGAAGGAGTTTCATGAAAGAATTGAAATTTTTTCCCATACATTCTGAGAGACTCATCATGATTCTTCTTCAATTCAATTTACTCCCACTCCAATATAAGGCAATGATTTCGAGGAAAATATTTTTTGAAAAGTATTTTTATGAATACATACCATCCCATGGAATATAATTCCGCTATATAAATGATGTTTATGATCATTTTCCACCACTTCTCATATTCCCCATCGAATTGATAGACCAATGATGTAACTACCTCTTATTCAGATAATTAGGGGACTAAGAATATCTTCTCAATGTAGTTAATCCATTTTGACATGATGAGGGAATTATAAGATGCCCTAAATATAGGATTACATCGCCACTTAATGTATGCAATAAAAATTTTATATTTTGATGGAGAAGGGGGGGAATGCCACATGATTCAAGATATTATTCCTATCATTTTTTTAGTTGAGTTAATTCTGTAATGGTGTTCTGAGAACTCATTCTCATTATGTTTTACACACCATTAGTGAAATCATCACATTTTCTATAAAATTGTTTATTGTAAAATGCTCTCAAATTTTCCTCAATTATCTATAAAGGAATAATAAAATTAGTGGGATTGAATTTTTTTCTAATGAGAATATAAAATTAAAACAATGAACATAGAAGGAATAACATATAAATGAAAATTATATCCAAACACATGATTCCATATGATTCAATCAAATTTATCTATTATTATATGATTATTATTAGGGTTATTAATAATGTTTTCTATTCCAAATCTCCATAAATAAATAGATCATCCAATTATACCAACTATAAATAGCCAATTCTTTTACACATAGTATTAAATGATTTTAATTATAATCAAACAATACAAATAATGGATCAAAGAGTTGATTGTCTTTTAAGACTAGGTACATAATTAAGAAACTGGAAATGAGACTAAAAACCTTTTTTGTAATATTTATAATGATATCATATCTCCATTTTATAACATAAATCATCATATCATTCCCAATTTTGTAACATCTAGTCCTAAGTTCCACCTACCGATGCCCCAAGCCGGTTTATCAAATAACCTCATGCATGCCTCCCCATATTCTAGAGGTTGTTGACTAGTGGTGAGGGTATGTTAAGTCGATCATAAGGAGATAATGCCCTCTTTTATCAGAGTAACACACCAATGGAAATACATAAAAAAAATTATAAGCTTATATAATCACAAAAGAACCAATATCAAAAGATAACAACTGCATGGAATACAATATAAAAAAATATAAAAAAACATGTCATTCTACTGTAAGTGTCATGTGTATAAGATGAAAACCAACAACTATAGACACCAAAGCCACTCAATTGTGTCCATAACCACATTGTGTTTCCTCATCCTAGACACATCACAACTAATACATCTAACTCAAGGCCCTTTCCCTTAACTTGTTTAGAAAACATAATGTTTATTCAGGTACTGATCTAGAAGAACAAATATAGTGTGAGTAAAACTCAGTAGGCCACCACCCAAGGTGTCTAAAACAAGTCTAGTCCAATAATAGGGTATGAAGTTTTATAAATATATAATTAGAATGTATAATAAAAAATTTATCCCATTATCAATTATCCTTTATTTAACTATATGAATCACTGAGTTCCCATTGACACTCGAACAACAATAACTGCTATAGAACGTGATGAAGTCTGAACAATTTCACATTATAAATTCACAATTAATTTAATAAATGAGAATTATTTATCTATTACATTTAAATTAACTAACATGAATAATTGGAAACATTATTCATTCCCAATCTAATGAGCTTAGATTGTCATTTCTGAAACCACTATAGTATTTTGAGCCTTAGTTTGTGTCTCATACATCATCGGTGTTTGTATCCTCAATCATTGTCCCATAAAAGTATTCTCATGATTTCTATTTTTCACATTATAGGTATTTGGTGCGTCAGTCTGTGTACCACACTCGATTATCAATAAATTGTACCTGGTTTTAGATCATTAGTCTGTATGATATACTAATGTCTTATTCATTCCCCAACATCATAATATCACATGCTTCACTATATAATTTCATTCAACATTAATAAACTCTTACAATATTATTAATTTAACTCTAATTAATTTATTCAATAATTAATTATGCACATTCATATCATTTCTTATTTCAATAATTAATTATTCATATCTATCACATTATTTAACTCAATAATTTAATTAATAACCTTAATAAAATAAATTAATTATATATTTAATTAATCATATTAATTTAATTGTAAATTTTCAATATGCTAATAATTAATTCAATAATTAATTATTCAATGTCACAACTCAATATTCCATTAATTAATTCATCAATTAATTTTCCCAATTTCCCAATTACATTGTTCGATAAAAACCCCAATTTATTAATTAATTAATTGACAACATTAATTAATTCATATTTGGAATCTCAATTGATAATAAAAACCTAGAAATTATATTATAACATACATGTAAAAAATATCAATACTATAGGATTTTAATAATATACCACCTACCTCGATGCATTGATGAATGTTCACCCAACTAAATTCCCAAAAATCAAGCATCACTATAAATTAGATCATATTACAGATCTAAAATCATAAATCAAAGTTAATTATATTGAGATCCTATGAATATATATATAGATATAAAATCTTAGATCAAAATCTCACCAAAAAGGTTTAGATATAATAAAATAGTTGATTTCCTTCATCAAAAGAATCAAGAGGAGAAGGGATTATGAATGTAATGGAATCGGGATGAGATCCAGTTACCAGGAGAAGAGCAAATCATCAATTTGTGGTTTAAATCGCGAAGAAAAGACGGTGTATGAACTTAGAATCCCTACATAAATCACTAAAATCATCCAAAATTGTAATGGTTCTTGTTTAGGAAGAATGAGAGGAGTTTTGGGTGTTTCATGGATAAAAAATCATCCAATTTTAAGATCTACACATAGATTCATTTGCTTGAGAACATGGTTTTCCCTAACCATGCACCAACCTTGCATCAGTTGTATTTTGGGTTGTATAGTTTTCTTTTTGTGGGAATGGTTTTTCAAATCGTGCACCTCCCATTTGAGACCTCAATGTCCAGGGAAGAATGGTTTCTTGGGCTTGGGTCACATGGTTTGTATATCCATGTTCCAGTTTTGTGAATCCCCTCTGCCTCGGTTTTCATTATTAGTTGGGCTTGGCACATGGTTTACCGTAAGCGTTCACCAACCATATACAACCCCTTCCCCTCTCCTTGGGTTTTCACAGTTAGCATGTTTGGTAACATGGTTTACCATAACCATGTACCAATGATTCAAAACCCCTTTTCCATCAATTATAATCAAAACTCCACCCATACACACGATTGGTAATAACCCAAATTAAAGGTACTTAAATTAAGACTAAAACTTACTTGAATTCAATCCCGTATCGAGTCTAGAAATGGTTGGGATCTTACAATCTCCCCAACTAATAACAACTCATCCTCATGATGCACTCCCAATATTTTATAACATTTCTAGGATAAATGATTAGTCCATTAATCTATTACATTTATTCCCTTTAACATTTTTCCTCTTTCACGTGCCTATGTTTTCATAATACAAGAACTATCGACATGGTCACTACCCACAGCACTTTCTCACTACGATCCAACACACCTATCAGATTCTCCTCAAAGGATGAATCTATCTCAATTCCATCATCATCTACATCAATAAAATGATAAGGTTAAGGGTGATAACACCAATATTGTGACACATTAAAAACATCATTCAATTCTATATTTTTTTTGTTGGAGAGACAATAATTATGCCACCAACTTGATTCTCTCCACACCTCAAAAGTTATAACAAACCTAGGACCTAGAATCCCTTACCTTTGTATCCTTTGGTGACCCAACCTAGGTGAAACCCAAAGGAATACACAATCACCATATCCATACTATAAGGGTCGTACCCATTAATTAGCATATAAATTCTTTCTACTCCGAGCCATAGCCATACATTTCCAAATCAACTGATCCTATTCCAACATCTTTTTCACAAGACTAAGCCCCATAAAATTAACTCACTAGCCTCTATATAGTATAGAGATGAACTTCATGGCCTAACATAAATATCATCATATGGATCCATATATATAGTTCCATAATAATTGTGTTTATAGGAGAACTCCATAAAATCCAAGTGCTTCTCCCAAGACACACCAATGTCAAGAACACACACCTGTAGCGTATCCTCAAGCACTTGTATATTACTTTACAACTACCCATCTGTAAATGGGTGTAAATTTTCACTCAATAATACTATCATACTGAGGGCCTCCTATAAGAACCTCCCAAAGTGTGATGTAAATCAAAAAAATCAAAATATGAAACTAGATTTTATGGCATCCTATGAAGATGAAAATTCTCCTAATCATACAAGTATCCCAACTTCTATACCATGATGGTTTCCCATATAGGCATGAAATATTATACCTTTTTATTCAATCAACAATTTCCTATATATTTTCATTCTTTATAAGTGTCCTTGGAAGACCCACCACAAAATCCATTATTACATCATCTCACATCCATTTCTGAATGGGAAATGGCTACAAAAAACCTACAAGTTGTTGATTTCTTATCTTCACCTTGTGATAGATGTAGTATCGTGTTATAAAACCTTCCTAGACACCAAAAATGACTTCATAGGCCATGGTACATCATGGTCAAACCTAGATGTATTGCCAACTTCATGGAATAGAATTCCCACATTAGCTCATCTCACATGCTCAATGGAATAATTACCCTATTTTTGAAATAGATTAGCTAATCCTGATTTATGATCCAATCAGAATGTGAGTCCCCACCATCATGGATTTCCCTCATGTTCAAATACTCTGGATCCTTAGAATTCTTATATAATATCTCTCTCAAATTTTTCACTCTACATAAACTGGTATGAGAGTCATCTTTTCTAGACTCTCCTGAATCACCAATTTCCTTTTTTCCTACAAAGCCATCAACTTCCACTCAACACGAGACCCATGAACAATCTATGTCAGATTATTCCTTCTCAATGTATCATCCACTCTATTCCCTTTCCCAGGAATATATTCCATCTCAAAATTGAAATACTTCATATACACAACCCATCTCCACTACCAATGATTTAAATGATGCAAGGAAATAATATAACGCATTCTCTTGTGATTTGTATAAACGGTAAACATCTTGTCTAAGAGATAGTTTTGAAAACACTTCAAAGAATAATCCATGGCTCCCAAAACACTATCGTCCATAGGAAAATTATATTAATTTTGTCTCAACTGTCGAGATCCATATTCCACAACTCGATCTCCATGAATAAACACTTCTTGAATTATGATCCCAAAAGTGTCACAAAACATTGTGTAATTCCCACCTATCTTGGGTAGGATAAATAATGGTGTCATCATAACTGCATCCTTAGCTCCTAGAAATTATTCTTTCAAGATTCTGACAATTTAGATATCACCCCTTATTGGTCAACACCAAAAGAGGCACTACCAAGTGGGAAAATTACAAGATGAATCTAAGATAATATCCAATTAACCCCATAAACCTATAGAAATAGAACTTATTCATTGGATATTCATAAGAAACCATTTCCTAAAACTTATATGAGTCCACTAACACACCTTCCTCTGAGATGATGTGCCTAAAGTACTATTCATAGTCAATCCAAACATTACACTTAGATATCATGGTTTATAGTCAATTCTCTCTTAGTGTAATCATGACTATATCAATATGTTGGTCATGATCGTCATGAGTCTTGGAGTACACCATGATGTTTTCCACAAACAACAATAAAAACTTGTCCATTTATGGATTGGATATTCTATTAATTATGTCCATAAACACAAATGGTGCATTATTCAAACCAAAAAACATTACGACGAACTCATATAGGCTATAATTTATTCTAAAAGGATTCCTTGATATATAAGAAGATCAAACACTAAAAATATGATACCCCAACACCATGTTGATTGTAAAGAGCATGAAAGCTCTCTTTAATTGGTAAAATAGATCATTGATAAATGGAAGATGATTTCAATTATTTTCCATAATTTTTTTCATCTTCCATTAATCAACACACAAGTGAAAAATCACATCGTCCTTGTTTAAAACATCATAGTTGATCCTTATTGTGATGTACTAAGATGGATAAATCCCTTATCCTCAAAATTAACCAACTAATTATTGATCTCTTTAATCTCAATCTGATCCTTTCTATATGATGGAAAATAAATTGGTTCAACCCTATGAATGAGATAAATGGTGAATTCCACATATCTTAGATGGAAGCCCTGATAAGTCTCCAGGAAAGACATCCTAAAACTACTCCACCACTATTGGTAATACATCATTCCTAATAACCCTTTCACCTAGTGATAAATTTGAAACCTATTCTATGAGATCTCCAAATTGTTAAGTAATTTTCCATGCTCGGCCTGCCTAAATATCCAACTCCCCATAGTGAACGCATTGGTTAGTCTTAGGGGAAGTAATAGTCACTCTCCTCTGGTAACAATCTAAGTGGTCTTGGTATACGACTAGCTAGTCCATATCCATAATTAGATCAAATCCTGACATATCAATAATATAGAGATACTAGAGAAACAGTAATCCCAAGTCTTTATAGAATATCCCTTGAAGAAACATGTCTCTAGATCATACTCCCAATGATGTATCTATTATCATCACTCTATCGCAAACTCCACCTAAATGCTCAAATTATTGAAATTATTTCTATATATAAAGGAATTCTAGGGACCCAAAACAAATAAGGAACTATATATAGTAGAAGCTACTAGAATAGTACCTCTCACAATCAATGGCCCAGCCTCACTCTCCACATGTGTAGAATGCACTGCATGATAATGTATTTCCCCACTTCCTTGTGATTTCATCTAAATCCCTTGAGTTGCACCACTCTAATAATATGGGTGTTCTTGACCAGAAGTACAACACCCACCAACTCAACCACCACATCCTATAGAAATTTGGCCACCAACCTGATATGGTGTAGAAAATCATCTTTTTCACCCTAGTTCTATCGAGATCCTCCATCAATAATTTCCTTTAGAGGGTTCATGTAGAACCTTTAGATGTGTAAAATATTGCTTCAGTCTGGATACTCCACTGGTGGCCAGGAAAAAATTTTATGAACCTTTCTCTGCCTACTGAACTAATGGGAAAATATTCTTGTAAGATATTGAGTTATATATCCCTCTATCTAGACACTTTTTCCCCACTGTTCAGGCTAATGTTCTCTAAGTACGCTTTCTATTCTCAAAATAAATACCCTTGATCATCCTTAAGAAACTACATTTCCACCACTGGAAGCCTCATTCAGGTTCCCCTTATAGATGAGGGACAAATTCACCACTTTTGATAACCTTTTCACCCTATAGAAATTAACAATGGACATAATCTCACATTTAAGCCCATCATGTACCCTTTCTTCTAAATTGGCCAAAACTCCTTCCAACGCAAGAGAAAAAAATATTAATCTTTTAAGCGTTCATCATAGTCCATCATAGACATGCTTCTATATGTTAATCTCATCCAACTAGATTCTCTTTCATGTATTAGTGTTTCTGTATAAAATTTCTCAAAATTATCTCCAAAAATTACATCCATTACATATATTCCATCTATCAATCACGATACTTGATGTCCCAGCAATGTTTATATTTTCAATTTAACATATAAACACCTAAAATGACCCTCTATTCAGCAATATTCTCCATGTGGTCAATAATGGTCTTGGTGAATTCAATCTAGAACTCATATCCTACAATCCCACCCTCTCTAGTAAAAGGAAGATAGTTCTTCAAATGAAACTCTCTCATTATATCATACAATCATTTAAAAACGTGACCTAGGTCTATTTCCATGAATTTCATGAAGGCAATGATTTTATCCTAGAACTACACTTATACTTTCTCAACCGACATGATTGGTGCCTTAAGATCCACTACTGGTATACTATATCAATCCATTTCCTCATATATTCCTCTTAACAAGCATCATTGTGGAGGCATAACTCTTTAATTCCAATTACATGTATTAATACATAGTTTACAATTTTAAAATGTTTACCTAAGAGGGAAATACAAAAAGTTACAACCATTATTTTCCCAAAACCACACCATATATTTGATATTGAGGCACTATCAGTAACCATAACCATACTAGACCAATGACCTGGTTAAAAAGGGTAAAAAAACATCTCATCAATATTTTTTTCATAATAGAAACCCATTTGTTATAATATTGTAAATTTTTTAAAATTCTCAATTTCATATTTCGTAGAATCATCAATTCAATGTCACAATCAAGGAAAAACAGCCTAAGTTCAACTACTTACCCATAACCCATTTTCTCGTGGACCCATAAATTTATGCATTTAAAAATAATAATCTTGAGTTCCTAGAATAATTCATGATAACTCAACTCTCATTCCATTTTAGGCCACGGTTCAATTCTCAATAAATCTCCAAAACTATTTTCACATCACACAATAAGTGCATCACCTAATGTTAAATAATATTAAACTTTAAATACAACCATATAATGATAAAAATACCATCTTAATTACTTGGTTTTCCCCTATAAATGATACTGAAACTCCCATGCACAAGCTTATTACCAAGCCTTGACTATTCCTTGACTCTATTCTACATTTCCCCAAAAGGGTAAGATAAAAGATGATGAAAGAGAACTGGTATCTGATTTCACATTGTAATGTCTGGGACCAGGTTCCACATTCCACTGTCCTAATCTAGTCAGTCACATGACCTCTAGTATACTGGGAGGTTCTCCTGATGTCATGAGACCCACCAGATCGGGGTACCATCTTATAGACCCTGAGCAAGGATGTTATACCTTTAAATGAGATTACATATTGAGAGGAATTGATAAGGAAATGTTTTAAAACATATAATTCCCCACCAAATAAAGATGAATTGATAAAAAAAATATGTGTACTATATAAAATTATAATATTTTGTAATTATATAAGAATAATGAAGCGTTAAATTGATTCAATGAGAGAAAGTGAGTAACCCGAAAAAATAAGGAGGATTTGATAAATCCCTTACATTGTGCTTTACTTTAGTTAAACTTGATTTCAAATCTTATATAATGGTTTAAACATGATTTAAATTAATATATAACCATATTAATATTTATTATTTCATATATATTCCATATATAACATCTTACCACCTTCTTGTTAATAATATATCATTATTACAGTTGTTTTGGGTGTAAACAACTTCATGTTTCATGCATGTTCATTCAGGTCAACCGAATTTCATGTGAATGGGATACAGATTCATCATATAAAAAATGATATTAACTCTATGAGTATACTATTTAATTATTTAATACATTTTTATTAAAATTATTTAATTTTTGATGATTTACATCACTTTGGGCAGAAGGTAGGTGTTATGTAAGTATGAACGACGGTACCATTCCCTTAATGATGAATAGGTAGAGAAATGGATCGTATATTAATTTTATAAAATAAATATCATGTTATAATTATCATATATATCCATTATTTACATAATTGTGACCATCCAAGTGTGCTAATGACAAATATTAGATTACACAACTACATAGAAATAGTTTTCTATACAAATGCATGTGTAGTTCTTTTATTTGTCGTAGGATAAACAAAAGGTAGAATATAGTTATCACATAATCATATTAATATTATAATATATATATTACTATATTTATTATTTATCTATGGAAATAAAATATTATTAGAAATTATAAGAAGAAATAAATTTGATAGAGTCGTTAAAAATGATTATATCTTCTACAAAGAAAATCCATTATAACTTTTATTAAGGGTCAAATGATATGTATTTTTGGAAGAGAATAAATGAAAATAATATAAATAAGTATGATTAGATGAGAAATAGGTATATTTTTTTCTAACTAGATGGCTCAATATGGTGTGAAGAAGTGAAGGAAAGTGTACCCTTTTATAATCAAGGTGAGGGAAACTTTTAGAATCTCTCAAAATTTTAAAATATAATAAAACTATTCTACAACAAAATTCACTAAAATTGAATATAAATTTTTAGTGAATTAAATTTTATATAATATATTACCCCTATATAAATATTTAATTTTTTATTAGTTATACTTTATTTAATAAAATAGTAATTCCATAAATATCATTATTGTCAATTTTGATACTATTCATTACTATGACTTTAAAAACATCAAGAAAATAATTATAATACAAAAGATATTGTATTATATTCTTATCAAATCATGGTCATATATATATATATATATATATATATTTCAAATATTATGGAAAAATATCTCATCTTTTATATAAGTAATTATTTTCAATATCATTTATTTTATTCTTTTATTAATTGAATAATTAATACATCTTCATTTTTTAAGAATTTAAGGTAATTATATAATCACTAAAAATAAAAAAATACCATGATGATGATATTTATTTTATGATTAAAAATAATATTTATAGTAAAATAATTCCTCTAAATAAATTTATATTAATAATATTACACTTATTATAAATAAGAATGTGAGATGTTTGAATTTTCATTAAATAAAATACTATAATGGACATAATCCACCATATGTGTAAATAAATTATCAAATAATATAAATATATAAGAGTGTGGAAGAAATTATCTAATCCAATAAAATTTTGGTATGTTTTGGGTCATTTAAAAAAATTTATCACTATATTTTTAACCAAAAATATCGGATTTACCCATTACTGTGGTAATAATAATTATTAAGGTTATTATTCGTATTGACCAAAAATAAAATGCATCTATTTAAAAAATATGTAACTCATGATTAAAAATGTGGAATCTATTTTATAATAACCAAAAAATAAAAGTGGAAGAATTTATGTTAATATTAAACATGAAAAGTGGAATGAAAACCCCATTTTTTTCTAAATTCCATTTAAAGTGTTAAATGTTTTGATATTAAATTAATGTATAAAAATTATTTTAAAAAAATAGATTATTTATAATAAAATTTAACTAATTACCTTATAAAATTATTACAAAATTGATTTTGACTTCATAAATTATTTAAAAATATAACTTTCAATGTATATCGGTATTTTTCACTATTCCTTGAAATTTAAAATATTTTAGACAACTCTCAAAAATTCATGCACTCATAATTTTGAAAAGATGAATACAAAAATTAGGTTTATTTTTTTCAAGTAAATTTTACAATAGTTTTAATATTAATTATATTTATTTTAACAAAGTAAGAATTAAATTTTTTTATGAAAAAATATTATTAAAGACAAAAATAACATTAATAAAAGCTAAGGGATTATTTCATATAAATTAATATATATATATTTCATAATATGATTATTCAAACTCATAACTACTAATTCATTTTTAAGGTATTAATGGTCATAAAAATAATAATAAATTTTAAATAGTATGATCTAGTTATTTTAAACACAGTGTTGTATGCAATAATAGATACCAAAAAATAAAAAAATTAAGATAAATATTTCATAAAAAATATCATGGTGTTACACACATTAAATTTAATGAACAAAAATCATTTAAATGAATCCATTGATAATATAATTGTGAAATATAGTTGGATAATAATAATTGAATTATTAATGAATGATGTGATTAATTATTAGAAACCATGATCTCATGCATCATGATACGTTAGTAATCATGAACATTCACAATATGGTCTAAAACTATAGGTATAATCATTTTTGATTTGGAAAACTAATTTATCTCAGAAGACATTATAATTCATAAGGGGGATATATAATTAAGGTCCCTACCCATCACTTTGTGCCCAAATCATTCCTCATATATCAAATAATATATTTAATTCCTGAACAATGTGCCTTATCAAGAAATATCAATATTGAGTAAAGAATAATGATTTATCAGTATATCCCTAGATAAAAAATAGAATCCATATAGAAAAAAATATATTGGAATGACATATTATTTATTCAATAAATATATCAATTATAAAAAATATATATATTTAGGATATATTTAATATCAATAGGAAATTAAATAATTCATTTGATATTTAATAACTAATACAATGAATGAAGGAAGTGAATTTAAATAGTTTCCATGGTTAGAATTATCATAAACCACGTGCATATTGAATATGGATGGTATAAATACATTAGATCCTAAGAAGAGAATAAGAAAAATAATGGTTTTTTTCATTTATGGAATGGTATACCATTACACGGTTCTTAACAACATTCTTGAGGAAAATAACTATTTAATTTTGAAAATAACATTTTAAAACATGAATTTAAAAAAATATTTTGAAAATAAATTACCTTGGAAATAAATTTTTATTCTTATAAATGGATTATTAAAACATTGTGTGGTCAATATATAAGAAAATTTATTACATTTGGAGTATATTAAAAACAATTCCTTTTAAATATTTTGTAAAAACCAAATGTGAATTATTTTGAAAAAATAATAGAAGATTCCTTCACAAAAAATAAAATGGAAAAATGGAAAAATTTTATTTAATAAATAAGTTTGAAAATTTTAAAATCACATTTGAATTATTTTTTATAAAACTTGTTGATATATAATACATATTTTTGTTTGAAGAAATAAATGAAGTACGATATTATTTAAAAAATCTATGTCATTTTAAGTACAAATTTGTGGAAACATGGTACTATTACATGAAAAAATCATCAACAAATATAGGATAATTAAATTGAATTTTTTTTATTTCTCAATTATCAAATAATTACCTTCAATGTAAATTCAATCATAAATATTCCCCATTAAAATTATAATGTGAAATAAACACTTACAGTGATCATATCATTGAACTGAGAATAAAACAATGAATCGATTATGAGTATAATATTTAAACCAAAATAAAATAAGTTTATATGAAACATAATATAGTGAAAATTCAATACAAAAATAATTATAGAATATCAAATAAATTGAAGGAGTAGTATAAACCATTGAAAATAAATTGAGTTATAAAATTCTTTAACACTTGGTAAAAATCATGTTAAATCTCTTTGGATGAAATAATTCAAGTTAAAACATAAAAAGTAATAATTTGAAATTAATAATAATATTACATGTAAAATTTTAGGTATATGCACCATATAAAATAAATTATGTTCATTATAATAGAATATGCCTCATTGAAGTGAAATGGAGACGATGTCCCTTACCTCACGATTCCTTTCGTTTAAACATGATTTAACCTTACTTATAGTGATTTAAAACATGTTATTAACTTTTAAAAGATGAATATTAATATTTATAAAATCATATATGATCCTTTTATAAAATATTATATCTTATTCAATAATAATCTTTCATTATTTTCATTTTTAATTGTGATATTTTCCTTGTTTTTTCATGCATGTGTTGTCATGAAACACCAGGTTCATGTGAATATTATATAGTTACATCATATCCGAAATAATAATATAGAAACAATTATCATAATTATATATCAATTTAACATTAAATCCATATTATTAATGGTCATTTTTATAAATAACTTATGTTATGATCATGGAGAGAGTAGGTCATACATATAAAAGTGAAAATTTTGAATTGTTAAAAGATCATTAGGGAAAGGTGGTAAGTAATATTTTTTTCATTAAAAATTTATTTAATAACATAAATAACATATTACTTATTTAAATATATCTGTATATATTATCTAGGATGTGTGTTAATTAACAGAGTCATATGTTTTCATGAAGGTGGTTGTCCACATGTACACGAACAATGTTATCAACATTGTGTGAGTGAAAATGTAAGAATAGAAATGATGTATTATCTATAAAAAATTATTTAAATTTTAGTTAATATCATAATTATGTCTTTTATACCACATATATTATTTACTATTATTATTATTATTGAAATCCAATTAAACTAGTATCAAAAAATGAATCGTTTTTCTTCTTGGGGAGGTAGTTCATCGTACACATGAACGACATAATTTTATCCCCAAAATAATGGCTCGAAGGACTTCATTTTTTTTATTTTTGATAATAAACCTTTCAAGGGGTGAGGTGGAACCCTTATAAGGTCCGAAGGCTTAGAGACAATTAAATGACCTGCAGGTCTTGGAGGAATCACCCAGACAAGACAACTTGGAACTGTTCATCCCTAGCATATGTCATGATATCAGCACTCCACCTTCACAGGGCTGGTCGGCTAGCTATCCTATGTAAAGCTGCACAAGCCTGTTACCGATGGAAAATCCATACCGTCTCATTCTTACAATTAAAGTTAGCTATACTCCAGTGAATGCGCCTACCCTAAATCCTCCTATGAAGCCTTGTCCCTTGTTGTCTAACTAGTACATATGCATTTCATGTGGCCCAAATGCCTTGGGGTGTCCCAAAGGACTTAAGGTGTCCTAAAGGCCCTGATAATCAACCGGCCTGAAGGCCTTGGGTGGCCTGAAATCCTTTCAGGACCTGAGGACCAAACTGGTGGCCCAAAGGCCCAGATGGATGAGTAGTTCTAGCTACTACAGTTATAAACAGTGCCTACTACAGTACCTTCTATAGTTCCTGCTACAATACCCTGGAAATATTCCTCCACCCAGATTTGATCTCGGGGTCTCATGGATGCACCCACCGAGTCCTCACCAATCGAGTTGAGGCTCATGTGCCAAACATAATGGAATTTAAAAAATTTATATATGTTATTATTTGAAAATATGTATAATAATGTAATAAATATAATATAAATACATTATATCCATCATCATACCAAACCATGATATGTGAAAATAGAAAAAAATAATAATGACATCGGTTCGGCATGTGGTAGTCCTCCATACACATGAATGATGATTTCATAACCCATTTGACGGATGTGGGGATGGTATTATGTAATTATAATAAAATAAAAATGGATCATTATATTTCTTATAATGAGGATACTATATCAATAAAATTTAATAATAATTGTGGGAGGTGGACGATGAAATAAAATAAAAACACTTGTTGAATAATGTTTCCCCTTCTTCGGGAACCTCCATAGGTTTTCACGAGATGGCTCCATATGATGGTTTGATTCAAAAAACAATTCCTTCTAAGTTTAGGGTTTTGATGTTGGGAACATATATGGGAATGTATTTTCTGAACCAAATGTGAGTTATGGTTTCGAAAAGAGAGGAGAGTGGTGCCTTTTATAAGTGAGGTGAGTGGCACACTTGTAATTGTTTAAAATAAAAATGTGAACCCATGATCATAACATGCCACAAGGGTATATAATGGAGTATTCAATACAAATAGACATTAAAGTGTTGATAAATCACTATATAATATTTTTTAGAAATGTTATTTTGTGATTTTAAATCTTATAACTTTAGTATAAACCCAAAGTGAATCCATTTTTACTTTAATTATGAAAAATAATTTTTAATATTTTCATAATTTATTTTTGTAAAAAATAAATTTCCAATTATTAAATAATATTAATTATTTTAATTCCAAAAATTTAGTTTTTTTAATTCAATTCATACAATTGGAATGTTTTAATTAAAATTAATCCCCCATGTATTATGAGAAATAGGGTTTTCAAAGAGAAAATAATCAAAATCCTAAAAAGATTTTATGTCAAAATTCAATATGAAAATGATTCTAATGATGTGCATTGGTTAATAAAATCTATAATTTAAAAATTTAGTTCTTTAAAACTAATTTAAAATATAAATTTTCTTTACAAATTATTTAAATTAATATAAATAATTCTTTTAGAATTCATTATTTTTATCTTTTCGTCAAAAAATGATACATTTCAAAAAAATAACAATAATTCAAACTAAGATAATATTTTATTCAAATTTCTATATTGAAGTAAATTTTACCAAATAATGTTCTAAAATTGGTAAAAATAATTTTAATTTATGTGCCTAATGAGTGACTAAATTTCTTTTTAGAAAATTATTTTTTTCATAAACACATTTCTTTTTTATTTTTATGGTTTTTATTTTATTTATAATCAACAGAAAAAAAAATTCATAATTTATTTATTAATATTAATAACCATAAATCTAACATTTACTTTATAATTGAATACTATATTATGCTTCATTTCAACTTGGGGTTGTGTGTTCTACAAGCTATCGATGAAATAAAGTATAAAGAAATATATTTTGTGGGTTGTTTAAGTTCAGTGTTGCGTGAAAAATAACATATCATATACAGTGGTCTTATTTTAGAATTATAGTTTCTTACATGAAAAAACATTCTATATATGTAATTAATATCACAGTAACATTGAAAAGTATTGTTGAAAAATGTGATATTGTTGAAGAAAACATTTGATCAAAATAGATATATGTGTCCAAACAATATAACATGTTATACAAAAGTCGATATAACTAGAATGTGGTAAAAAAATAATAGTGAAACTTCATTACCATATTTCAATAATCAAAAATCATTCATCATTATATATTGGGAAATTATAATTTCACCACATAAATTCCTAACATGATGGGAAAATATAATCACAACATGTTCATTTATAAAATAGACCACAAAGCTGAATAAATCACTTCTATGCATAATGCTTCATTAGGATATAAAATATTTACCCAATGCATTGATAGGATATACAATTATAGTAACACCCATAATATTATAATTTGTTCAAAATAACATGATCCACAATTATAAAAATATATAATAATAATAAATCCACAATCACAACATGGATAACATGACATGAAATGGAAATTTGTTTCATAATTAACTCATATATCATTATGTATCATAAAATTTAATGTAAATAATGTAAATTTTGGTATTTAAACATGAATTTAACTATAATGGTTTGATGATAACATTAAATATACTAATGTATTCATTTATAATCATATATATGAGTGATAATGCCAATGTGCTACAGAATCCAAAATGTAGAAATGTATAGAAATAAATTTTGTATTTAAGGATATCCTCACCCAAAAATAATATTATATTTATAGAATAATAAAAAAAATTTAAATAGTATAATTAAATATAAATCACTATAAAAATATGTCAATAAAATGAAAATCAATTGGTTTTTCATGTAATTATTTTGAAAGATGACATAGAAATAGAATGTTTATTAAATATAGGATACATTAATGTTTATGTACAATATTTTAATAAATGTAAATGGTGTAATGAAAACATTAATTTCTTAAAATAATATAGGAAATATATATTTTCATATAAATGGGGATAATCATTTAACATTAACGATGAAAGGGTAAGTTGAAAAAATTCCAACCCTATACATGATAAATTATGAGGAATACCATTATGATATTTACTATGTTTGACATAACCATAAAAAAATTGAGATCATAATTAAAAATTATTTATATCATTTTAAATTGTAAATATTATAATGAATACATGAAATAGATTATAACCACAAAAAAATTAATTTGAAATAGTATTAAATAGATAGTTAGAACCCTAAAGAGTAAGATAGAGATACAATCCTATATAATCATTATAAATCATGAATAATGGTCCTATTGTATATAGGTTATTTAAATCCATAAAAATGAAAATAAATTTTATTATAGAGATTTTATTTTTTTATTAAATTTTTAGAAATATTTTGTTTCAGAATAATGAATATAATTTTTAAGGGAGTGATTGATATAGTAATCTAATTATAAACATTATAATATGTACATGTAAAATGGAATGACATTATATTTAATTTGTATTAAATTAATCAAAAAAATTAATATATAATTATTATCAAAAAATGTGTGAGCATATTAAAATAGAAAATGTAGTAAAAGGTAATTATGTGAATGATCTAGGTAGATCCCCTTCCCATAGGTCTCATATTACTTTGTAAAGCATAATCATATTTTATATCAATGTAGTATTTATTAAAAAAATAAATTAATAATTATATTAAATTTTTTTAATTGATAATTTATAAATAATTATCTTTGGAAAATAATAAATAAAGTTTTTTAATGGACAAAAAAATTTGTTGGTAATTTTTTTTGAATTATTCCATTATTATTATAATATAATATTTTTGTTCATTTTTATTAATACATTAGTTTAATTACCTCCAAAAGATTATAAATTCAAGAATATATATATATATATATATATATATACTTTATAGAGAGTACACAAAATTTCCTTAAATGAGGTGATAAATAAATATTTCATGATGTCATAACAATTAGTAAAAGAATACATTAATGAGACATTTCAAAAGAATGACCATGATAATACATATATTATAAATTTTATAACAAATATATGTAATAATATTAAAATCTATACCATGTAGAAGTATAAATTATATATTTTATGAAGTTTAAAAATGATTAAGGGATCATATTTTTTAAATTGAATTTTAAAATCATGAGAAATGGAAATTTCCACTTCATGGATGATTACACCATTGATAATGAGTTAATTAATATATTACATGGATTGGAGTGATCCTTGAATATTGGTAAGACTCCCTAGATTCGTAGTCATATGTATGTAGATAAATAATAGCTAATGTAACTATTTTTAAAAATTAGTTTCCATAGATTTTAGGGAAAAGATTCAAAAATAAAGGAGAGTGGTTTTTAAGATAGAATATAGAATATGAAATTAATTACTAACATTGAGTTTGAAATGTATTATTCTATTTTAAATTTAATTGTATTCCATGCCATATTAGTTGAACTGATTTCATTATTACATAATGAATGATATTTTTTCCAAATGGATTCATCGTAAGGTAATAATTTCATAATATTTACTAATTAATTTATTTATTTAATTTATTTCTAATGAAGACAACATGATGTCATCCTATCATAATTTATGTATCCTAATTCCAAAAATATGTAATTTATTTCATTGAAATTAATTTTTGACATAAGATAGGATGACTTTTAGGAAAATTATGTAATACAATAAAAAACATGAATTCATTATATAATTCATTTCCTACAATTTTAGATGTATTTTAATAGTATTAATAAATTTTATATTAATTTAAAAAATAATTTAAAATTCAAAAATACATTCTTTTTCAAATAAATTATATTTTCTTTAGAAAATATTATTGCTAATATAACATTGGTTATAATACTACTAATATAAAAAGTTGAAAATTTTAATGTACTATCAGAAAATCATTGTGGACCCTATTAAAAATTTTAATCCATATTTTTTAATCCATTTTATGTAAATGAATTTTCTCTATAGGTAATTTAATTATTATTTTTTTGAATTAAAAAATAGTATAAATTTTTTAACAATTTTTAAATATATTATTGATAGATTTACATTAGATGAATTAATAGAATGTATTTATTAATTTATATTTTCCATTCTTATATTTTAATATTCATATATTAGAAATTGTTATTATTTTTATTTCATTCTAATGGAAATGTTATTTTTCTAATGGAATGGTTACAATTCCTATTTTTAGGTTATTATTCAAGTTGTCATGTTATTATTATAATGGATATATTTCCAATGGAAATATATGATTTTACAACCATATATATAAACACACATCACATAAATAGAAAGCATTGAATTAAATTTTTTTCCCTAAATATTATATTTATTTATTTTATTAAAATCTTAATTATTTCTATAAATTTGTTTATTATAATGTTATTTATGACTTTGATATTTCTAAGACACCAAGAACCATTGGAATTTCAAATTTTCTATTTTTATATGTGTTTATTATACCATTATACTTATATAATTTATTAAAATTTATTTATCATTGATATATAATTGTGTACATTAAATAAATAAAAATTAATTTTTTATTTAGTGAAAATCATTTATTTGTACTATAAAAATCTATAAATTTCAAACTAATATATTATTAAAGAAAATTTCATACTATAAAGTCTGTATGATCAAATTGTACCCCTATTTTTTATTTCTTCTATGAAATTTCAATATGTTTACTTAGATAAGAATATATGGGGGAACCATTTTCCATTATATAAATTGGTTCCTAAGATTCTTATTTATACTTTTCCAATTGTTAAATTTAATTGAATGTTATAGTTACCTCTTTCTATAGATATTTTTCTCTATGATCCAAAATTTTTATCAGGTAATACTCATAAGAGAGTCTATAATCAAGTTTTACCATATATGGATTTAATACAATTGATGGGTCTAGTATGTACTTCCATAAAAGATATATGTGTAACACAATATTCATTTTATCAAGGTTTGGTGGAAGTTCCAATCTAGGGTCTATGACCCATACATTATTTAGAAGCAATACAAGGTTAATATACCAAGGGATGATATTTACCTTTCTTCTAAACCATATTAAATATATCTAGGGAAATATAAAAAGAACCATGTTGTCTCTAACATTGATATCTATATTTCCATCATAATTGTTAATAATGAACATTTGTCACCTCCATGATAAATTATTGTTATTGTAAAAGTATTTAACCTTCCTTAATTTTATTTCTATGAGACCATGTCTAATGAGAATTCATTCACTGTCATCCTACCTATACATTAGACTATATTAATACAAACATCATTTAATGTTCATTGATAAATATCTCCAAAAGTATTAAACTATCTAAATAATCCTTTCAAATTTACCACCAATATTACAATTATATTATATAATATATTTCAACACTTTTTATGAATGTAAAATAATCAAAAATAACTATAAATGTAAAATTTATATTGATATAATATGATCAAAAATGGTAAGTAATCATTCCCCAGAGCTTCTGTTACATATATCATGGCACATTCATTAAGTGGAAAATATTCTTAACCAATAATTAAGTGAGATATTTTGTTGAGTCATATCAATACATTACATTTATATTTTTTTACACTTAATGTGTTTGGAAGAACTATGATAGAGTCTATGGTAATGTTCTCACATTTATATTACTTTATAGGTAAAGTTTCTAGTATGCCTTTAGTCTTCTAAAAATATAACATAACACTCGAAAATACTAAGAACATTTAGATGTATTCATTATTATATAATTTTAAGTTGACCCTTTAAATTTGATCTTGAAAATTTCATTATATCATGGAACATACTAAGATCTTATTGAGATATTATATATGTGAATCCCTAAATATTTTATTTTTTATCATAGTTTTCTATGGATCACAAAGATTACTTATAAAGTGAATGAATCCATAAATTTCAATTCTCAATTGAGGATATTACCCATATTATATTACATTCAAATTATTTAATAGACATTGAAACTATATAAATAGTTTATCAATCATCAATTATTCCAAGGATGAATTTTTATGAGTTTTAAAAAAAATGATTTTTTACTAATGTATTAAAGGTGTAAACCATGAAACTTCATACTTTACTTTTTTTTATCTCATATTATCTTTAAAAACTATGTTAATTCCTTCATATTTATTTATTTATATTTATAGGTACAATTTATATAATTATCTAATAACATTTCTCATATTATGTTGGAATGAAATTTGGAGTAATGTCAGATTAGTATATGACTTGTGTGAATCGTATAACTCCTAGAGATAATTTTTTCCCTACATAATTTATCCATAAGGGATAATAAATTTGGATGGATTCATGATCTATATCCCCCACTCATTTTATATCCACAATCTAAGGCACCATAAGAGTGGAAATCCATATTGAGGCTTCCAAATAGCTATAGATGATGTATCAATATATGTTTTTTATGCATCATGTATCCCCATTTAATGGGGTCATTAATTATTTTACAATTCCATATATTACATATAGTGATAATATGATATCATTAATCATAGAGAATATTCATCTATAGACACACAACTTAAAAATAAAACATATATGATTATGTATCTTATAATGATTGAATTCGTTAAAATTCATCCAAATGTGTGGAATTACATAACCATAAATCCAAATAGAGTGAACACTAGTATTGAAAACCCTTAATTTGGGTAAATCTAATATCATGGATCCCCAAACCAAATTTATGTTCATTAAGCCTTTACTAACCATGTACCCATTTGGGAAAACAAACAATAATTCAGGTAATGAAAATGAAACCCATGTTCATGGTATTGTATGTTAAATCACATGAAAGGAAATTTTTATTTCCCACTATATTAATTAATAAGATGCAATATCCTATAGAAGTAACCACCCATGGGATTTATTTTCACTCATCATATCCATAGGTGCATCCAATTCTACACCCATTGAATAATAAGGATTGTTTTTTTTTTGAATGATCATGGAATACCTAATTGTAACCCCATTTAGTATGGCTAATAATGGTAAAAATTTCTCTCATAGACTAAAAATTTGGAATAATATTCACAACACTCTTCATATAATATTTTCTTTGGAAATAGGGATCCTTTATCTATGGAACCCAGAATATTATCACTGTAGAAGATGTATATCAAGAAAATGGTCTTGAAATTAGGTCATATATAGTAAATAACGTTATCCCACTATTTTGAATATCCCATGTGTCCATTCATACTTATTAATTCCTAGATTCCCAGAAAATAATATGTGAATATATACAGCCTATAATTTTGGATCATTATATCTACTTATTCACAATGTCAATCAGAGTGTTATTGACATGTAGTCTTCAAAACCTGTTTAGTACATACACCTTCTATTATACCATTTTTCAAAAATGAATTCTCATGAATAATAACCTCATCAATCACTATCTTGGTTTCTTTCAACAAGTATTATAATCTATAATATATTTATCTAATCATAAGTGTTCTTTATCATGTAACCTAAAAATATAAGAATTAATTTTTTGGGATGAATTGCCCTAAAAAGAACACCATCGGTTATGGATGCATTGCATTAATTTGAATAACTACATACCATTTCACACAACATAAAAATGTATGTTTTTTATACTAGTTCACTAAAATACATGGGTTTTGATTCCATTAACAAGGGTATATTGAAAGTCTATACCACATGTAATTATCAAAAAATTCAAGTTGTCAACTCACTGTATTATAGAGATGATAAGAGGATGTTTGGAGGTGAATTGTAGAGGAGAAATGGTTTTATATATATTATTAAGTTCGTCATAGGTTACATAATGATCAATAGTTGTATATCATGGAAAATTAGTTTGAAAATAGTATGTATAGTTTTCTAGTGTGACGCATCTTGTTTACATCAATTGTGTTGGGAGACTGTGATTTAAAAAATGAAGATTCAATCAATATTTTTTTGTCATTATTTTTTAAGGTATCTTCTAGTTTCATTTTTTCCTTTATGGGGTAAAATTATTTTTTTTGGGAATTCAAGGTTAATATTACATAAGAGTTAATGGATGGTGATACAACTCATTTTTTATGGAGTTCTATGTTTTCAGTTTCATGGTTCTATCATTTGAAGATTTTTTCACACAAGTGTTTAGTTAATCATTGTTTTTAGTGTGTGGGGGTTATCAGGTAAATGGTGAAGTCCAAGGATTATGTTCTGAGTCTCAAGAATTTAAGTGTTGTTTAATGAAGTTACTATTGTTCTTTGGAAATATTTAATTTCAAAAAATTCATCTATCATTATTCCCTTGTATATGAGGTAGACTACATTAGGATTTCAGAATCAGGGAACCATTACATTATAACCTAGACTATCATGAAATTATACATTTTTATAATATTTTAGTTCTAAAATCATGTTCCCTATCAATTTTTTTAATTATATTAATATTCTTAAAATGATAATATTCATCAGATCATTGATCGTGGTCTCTATATTTTCACGATCCTTCTATAAATGGTGATATTATCATTCTTTTATGTCTTTATTACCTTGATTCTCCATATTTTCCATGATGTTGGAATTTTATTATATTGAATTTGTTTATTTTTGGTTAATCTTATGATGGGTGATTTATATTTATAGGTTTTGTGGTTCATCCTTATGATATTGGTGGTCTTTGATCATGATTTATCCTCTTTAACTTATATAAATTATCAAATAATCCATTAATTTAGGTTATTATTGAAATTTCAATTAATATATATGTGTGTAATTTGATGAATTATTATGAAATTATTTTCATTGGATGTATTTTTATAATTAAAATAAATTTTATAAATTATCGAACTAATGAAATGAAAGGATAAATAATATTCAAATCTAATTTACAAGTTTAGTTGGTATTTCTAGTGTATTTTTTCTTTTTTAATTTATTAGGTCTGCTTTTTTTATTATTTCATGTTTGAAAAGATGGTGAAATTATTGATCATGATAGATAATTAGGAATATTATGTAAAAGTTTCAATGATTTATAGAAAATTGAAATAATGAAATGGAATTGAATTTTTCATTCCTATAGTTTTAAATATACATGGATGTATAATTAAGGGAGGTTATTCTATGTTTAGTTGCTAAAATTACTATTTTTTCTACTAAAATAATTCTTTACAAATGTGTTCTACTATAAAAAAAATGGTTTTCTATTATTAACATATACTTATCCTTCATAATATGTTATGAAAAAAATGAGAGTTTGAAAAATAGATATTAGTAGAATTTTATTTTAGTATTGATCATATTTTTACTGATAAGGAATATAAATTATATGGGAGTGAAAAATAATAGTTTATTTGATACTTGGTATGGTAGATTCAGGATTCTAGTTTTCATTTTGTGGTTATTATTGTTGTGTTTATAGTGTCCATAGAAGAGGGTAAATGTATATGGTGTTTTATAATGGAATTATTTATCTACATAATTAGATGTTGGGTAGTGATGATGCCTTATAGTTGTTTTTGGTTTTACATATCTATTGTGGTAATAGGTGAGATGATGTTTTTGTGATATTGGTCATGGTTTTGAGGTGGTTATTGGGAAGGTTTAAATTATGGTTGATTTAATAGATTTGATAGAATGATATGGTTTTTTCATTGATTCTTTTCATATATTTTTGTTTTTAGATAAAATAAATATATATAATTTCAATGAATTTGTAATAGGTTTATGGGTTAAAATTTTTGAGGAATAAAAAAATTAAGTAATAGAAAAATGGTATGTGTTATGGATGATGGAATCATTGAATGGAAAGTATTTTTATAAATGAAGTAAATTGTATGAATCTAATTAAATGAATGAAATTTTGATTATAATGACAAAAAAATAATAGTGATGTAATAAAATGAGAAATTTTATTTATGTGGTTTTAGGGTGAATTGGGTTGGTATGCACTGTAGTGAAAGTAATTATTTTTGGTGGTGATAGGATATTAAATAGTGGATATTATGGGTTTTAATAATGTTGTTTTTTTGTATACATATATTATTAGTTCTTTTTAATATTATATTATTTCTATTTCATGATATTACATATACACCTCCACAAATCATGGATTCCCTTAACAATTTAAATTCTGTTTTTTGTTTTTTCTTCTCCTTAAACAAGGATCTATATGAGGTTTATGGTTGTTTTATAGTTATTTCCTACAATCCATTTTGAAAAAGTGGGGGTATTTATAGATCGTGTTAGGTATATATATAAACAAAATAATCGATCAAGTGTATGGATTGTAATTATGATAGAATATGGGGTTTTTGGTTACGTTTTGGATACATGGGGGATAATATTCAAGGAAATTTTATACCATGAGGTTGATGGAATTAATTGTCATGTTACCCAAAAATAAATAATTGAATAATAGATCATATATTAATGGCTTGTGGCGGGACTAGATCAATGTGGAAATGGTTTTTTTATTTTTTTTGTAATATTTTATTGAAATTATGTTACTATAAATGGATGTTTTATTTTATGAGTTTAACATGGTGATTCTTAGTGGATTTTTAATGGAAATATGTATTATTCCAACTTTGTTCATTCTAGGGTTCCTCTCTTCAAAAGGGTTTCCTTCCTAATTTCTTGTTGGCATTCTTCAAGGGATATTTTGATTTTCTAGGTTGGTTTTGATCTTGTTCTGGTGGAGACTGATTTGATTCTATGTGTTCACATATATTTGTTGATTATGTATTTTTTTCTTCCTCTACATGTATCATATTCTTTCATGTTCTATCTATGCTGGTCAAGAACTCTGCTTATTCAGGATAGTTTAAGAGGTTCTGAATGAGGAATATCTAATGTATCAAGAGGTTAAATAGGTAGTTTATAGTTTCTTTAGCTATATGTTTCTCTTGAAGTTATTCAATGGAGGTCTTTTTTATGACACTCATAGTTAGAGAGGTGCAATTTGGTAGGTTTGGGATGAAACTCATGATGAATATGGAGGTTCACATTGCAGGTATTTCCTACCAGGAACTCTTCACTACCTTCTTTCTTAGTCTCACATTTATAGGTCGACCTACTGTAGTGGTTCTTAATCGTGTTTTAGTATTTTTTTTGTGTGTGGTTGGTGATGTACGAAGTGGTCTGACATTCATTTTATTTCATGGTTTTTAGATGGAAGTTTTCATGTTTATGTCATTATGGTAATTGAGGGTGTTTCATCCTCACATTTAATAGTTATTAGTTGTTTTTGTTTTCGAATTATTTTTTTTAGTTATATTATTTTTGAATGGATGATAGTCTGGTGATGTTCATAGCTCGCTCTGGTGAAGTTGTCACTGGTTTTCTGCCTTGACGATTCCAACAACATTCGATGGTAATGTTTTTAGGATGATTCTATATTGGCTCGTGGGTATCTCTGGTGATATTGATACTGGTTTTCAACCTCACGATAAAAAATATTATCAGTGTTAAAGCAGTAGTTCTTATTCCTATAGAATATTGGTTCACTCTAGTGAAGTGTTGAAAACGTTTTCTCATGATTTTCTAGGCATGAAAATCAAGGTATTCTCGGTTCAGGATCTCACCAAGTAATATGGTTACATAAGGCTACAATTATTTTGTGGATGCGACTATATTTTAAATGTTTAATAGATGGTTTTATTGTTTACAATTTTGAATTTTGAATTTTTATCTTGAAATCAGAGTCATTCCTTGGTTACAGATAAACTGTAAATCATCTATTTGAATATGAAAAAAATGGATTTGGAGTAAGTAATTAATATATGTATTCCCCATTTACATGAATGTATTTCTTTGTGATACAATCGGGTATACATAGATGATCACACCATTACATTTATGTGCATGTGTGTGTTTCTGTATATAGGTTTCTATGAAGTATTTGGTGATCAAGGTGGATCACAATATATTATTGAGTATGATGAATTCTATAGTTTCAGTGACTTTAGAAGTATTATTTTAGTATTTTAATTTTGTTACATCGACTTAGTTCTAAAATTTTAGTGATCTATAGGGATTTGAATTATTTATTTGATATTATATGGAATTTTTTGACAGTTTATTATATATTCATATTCTTTATGAAGATAACGTCTCCCATAATAATGGTTTTACCCTATCTTATAGTTTCCAACCCTTTTCTAATTAGTGGAGGGATTTGGGAATACCACTCATCTTCATTATTGACCTAAAAGAGATTTTAATGTGAATTGGTCATTACAATTTTGTATTTTTTCTTTGGTTTTTATTTAGGAAGGAATTAATTGTTATTAACTAGTGATAAATGCATATGTTTTTTTGTAAAATTTAATTGATCAAACTAACAAAGTGACGTGGGAGGGGAGATATCCTTTGTAACTATGATTTTGAATACCCTTTGATTGGGAATGTATAACATAATCATACATATCATACTATTTATAGTGATGGTTATTGTATGCTAGAGAAAAATGTGTGGTCTAAGAATCATTATTTATTTCACCTATGTTTGAATTTTTGTTATTCTAGGGAAGCATAAATAAATCTCTAGGTGTATTATCTTATATCAGATCTATTTTTTGGGATTAGTGTTTTTTTCACATGTGTGGCCAATAATTTTGTTTTTATGCATATGAATAGGTTTATGTGGAATAAAAAATTTATATCATCCATTATTTAAACATAATTCATATTAAAGATGTGGTTGGTGTAGTTGTTCCCTTTGTAATGATGAAATAGTCGTATACATTGGTCATGCATATGATAGGGATTATTTATATTAATATGGTAGTTTCTTCCTTATGATTATATTTTTTATTGTTCAATTAATATATTTTTAAATTGAAACTCTAAGAATAATGAAGCTATATTTAAACAATATAATTTTTTGGAAATGTAAATAATGAAATTTTTTAAAATGGTATCATTCATTACTTAAATTGATTTATAATTTCTAAAAATTTTCTACAATGCATAATGTGTGTTTTTCCTTAGTTTTTTCATGAAATTTATTAAATATTTATAATATAAATGTCCATTGAGTTTGTTAAGATAAATTTTTATATATATTAAATATTCAATAAATTTGATAACATTATATGTATAAATTTATGCTATTTAATATTGGTGATGATAATAATGATATTTATAAAAAATGATAATATTATAGATTATATAAGAAAAATTCATATGTTTTAAATCTATATTATTAATTTTGTTTCAATACATATGAGTTATTATATAATAATATTCATTGTGACCTATTAGTTGACTAGCATAATGTGTTCATTATTTCTTATGAATGTCATGTTACATTCCAAGAACTATATTAAAATAACTAAAATTTTAAATTTTAATACAGTGATGTCCAGAACATTAAAATACTATTATGTATGATATATATAATTATATAATTTCTTGAGTTATTATTTCTTTATGAAATATATTCAAATGTTTTTAGAATAAAAAACTATAGGTGAACATTATGATTTTGAAAAAAATATTCTTTTTTTGGCAATGATTCAATACACTTTTTTTATTATTATTTTAAACTAATTTCAAAATTGATATGAAATGATTGTAACATGTTTTCATAAATGAATAATTTTTTTCACAGATATTTTAATCTGATTTGTGTTCAATGTTAAATAAAGGGTTTCATTGGGACATTTCATTAAGGAAACATTTAATAAATTTATTTGTAAATGTATTTTAGGAAATTTTAATCAAATGTAATCCTTTTTATTTAGTTAAAAGGTTTTGTGTTTGTCGGTTTAAAATAAATTTATAATTATTTGAATTAAAAATTTTATTTCTTTCAAAATAACATTGGTGATGAAATATATTCAATTGTGGATATTTTTTCCTTGGAAATTTTTTTATGGTAATCTATGATAGAAATTATTATAATTCTTATGTAGAAGTCTTGATTTAGGGGGGGATGAATTTATTTTTGATGAATTGTTGTTAGATGAATGGTTATGTATGCCAAATAAGGGATTCATATTTTTGTATGAATAGATAAATATAACCTTTGAGGATAGTGATATTTCTCTATTTAGGGTGAGTTATTATGATAATATTTATGTTTTAGTAGACAAAAGGATTTTTTATATGATTATGCTTCAAATTTTATTGTTGTGTGATTTAATAATTCAAAATATTCTTATTTAATTTGACGTATGGTTTGAATACTTGTTTCCAAGGAATTTATGGTGTTTATTTAATTAAAAGGATATGAATGAGTCATGGAATAAGTTATTATCATTTTTTCAGTGTAGAGTGTACAAACATTATTTATAAGAGTATTTGGTCTCAAGGAAGAAGGCTGGAAATGTGGGGTTGATGTTTGAACTATATTCATTATGGAATAATATCAATTTTTAGATCCCCTAATAGTGTTGTTACTTCATGGATTTGATTTAAATATTTGTAGGATGAACCATGGGTGTTTGTAAGACTTTTCTTTTTTATGATTTTATTTTCATAGTCATGGATGATATTGTTACATGGGTGTTGAAGAATTTATATATGATGGTTGTTCTATATTTTCATTATACATGATCTATTTTTCATGATCATTATATTTAGTTTTATGTAGTGATTTCTAAATTCTGATACTTCATAGAATATGATGATTCATAATCATGATGTTTTGAGTTTTCCATTAGGTTAGGGATTCTATGATTGGTGTACATCCTATAATTGATATCATTGATAGTTATGGGGGGTTATTCTTAGATGATAAAGGTTAGTTTACTACATGATATTGATATTATCTGAATAATTCATTGAGTTTTGGGTCTTATGATAGTAAAAGTATGAGTGTGTGGTTGTATTTTATAGGTCAAGTGCATATTTTGGATTTTTTTTTTTGATATATGACCCTTTAATTTGTTAATATTATCATTTTTCATTATAATGTTTCACAATAATAAATGAATGAGTGATTATTAGATCACGGTTTACCTTAGTTAATGTTATTTGTTTTCTTTAATTTTTTTATAGTGTGGTTTAATATTTATGGTTTGTTAGTTATGATGGAGTGGGGTTTAATTCTTTAATTTAATAATGTGTATTTATTTAGTAAATTATATTACTCATTTCATAAGAAATTCATTAAAGGAACAAAAGTTATAGTTTATTGTTTTTTTCATGGTATCACATTACATTCCTTACTGGGGTTTTGAAAATAGAAATAATTTTATTTTAATAAGTTATTTTATTTAACATAGATTTATTTCAAAAGATAAAATATATTTTGGAGATGTTTTCATGTTTAATAAAAAAATTGTTTTGTTTATATAATAAATTTTGAGAAACTAAAATCCATGTTTGTTAAGATCAACTATTTTAAATTACATATTATATTAACAAGACATGTTATTACTAAATGGAAAATGATAGTAGGATGGGTAGGTATCAGGTATCAATGAATTCTAGTTTTATCTTACATTATCTATTATATTTTATCCTTATTATAATTACATTTTCAATTATTCAATAATTTAAATGGTTTTAGGTATTATGAAATATAAAAATTTATAATATATGCTTAGTTAATTTTCACAAGCCCCCCTACACCAACCATTGGTACCCTCATGGCCCATTGTTGAAGAGAAGTAGTCACACCCAATGTTCCACCTCTTATAGCCCCTAAAATTGAAATTGGAATATAGGGTGTATAACACAAAAAATAGAGGACATTTCCTATATATAAATAAGGAGAAAGGGATGTGATATATAAACATCAAGAAAATACTACACATAATATAAAAAAATTAAAACCACCCTTATATATTCCAGAAATCCAAAAGGAAGTCTCAAATTTTTAAATAGATCCAATAGAAATACTAATGAAGCAACTCCACAACATCACCAACCTCAAAAAGAGTATTTCTCGTGTTTGTCTCTAAAACCCTCTTGGAATCATCAAATAAAATTTTATATATAGCTTTATAATAACATGTTTAATTGGTAGTATCATACCCATGTTATATCATGTAAATGTGAAAGGATCATGCTAGTTTCCCAGTGAACAATTAAATGAACCAACAATCCATAATCTAGTCAACTATCCTCCCCAAAATCGTGATGACACTCTCACCAAATATTCCATCAAAGTATATTAATACAATATCAAGATATCATATTGTAAGGTGTCTTCTATCCACTTCCCCATGGATTTTATACTCTAACACCCAATATTAAACCTTATCTTACTCTCATATATTCCTCAAATATCATCCATCACATCTAAAGATGCATCTGATGTGGGTCTATTCATAACCCTACCTACCCTTGCATCCTTCAGGGAACAACATCTAGTGCTAGAATTAGTCATCATCTTTATTCTGCATGATTCTATAAAATCATCATCTACACTACCACACATCCAACCAAAAAATCATAATTACGTACTAAGATTTAATGAATCTGAATTATACCAACCTCATTACTTCTCCCTATGATATATATCTTCCAAAAAATGTATCATCCTCTCTACATTAGGAATATCCCCAACTACGCCCCCATCGAACTATAATCAACACCATCATAGTACCACCTCATGTACTACTACTAAATATTGAGTTTGGAAATGTGTGTAATCATCCATTTTTTTACATAACAATCCTTGATGTTGGGAAAATCACCCCCATAACATCAAGGGTTTAGTATATAGAACTCAAAATATGGGGTGAGTTACAAATAACCTGAAAGTAAAAAAACATACATATATAATGATATAATAAAATCCTATAATATTATTTTTCTTCAGCACTTAATTATCTCTATCTATCGACAATAAAATACTATCATTAACACACATGATACCACTACTAAAGGGAAATTACCCATACCAAACCTATGCACACATAGTCCACATTTTCCTTATTTAGATTTATGTATTCCATCATTTTAAAAATCATCACATTTTTATCCCACATTCATTTTTTAAATCCATTACTCCCATGTTTAATCAAAAACCATTATATAAAACATCCAAAGATATTCCTATTTAAATGAACCCTCTATTCTTAACATTTCATTTAATTATTTTTTGACATATGAGTACCATGAAAAAATTATTAATTTTAATAAAAAACCATTTTACTATTAATCTCTTTATATCACATTAATAATAGGATACTACCAAAAAAACACTCATCATGACTTTCACCTCACAAAAGAATCCATAAAATCAAAAAAAAATTAAATTATTGTGACAACCCCTACGATAAGAAATAATTATCTCATTATAAAAAACACACACCAACCGCCATTAATTCATCCTAGAACACATCCCACATCCAAACTATTCGCAAATAGAATTTTATAACCAATTTAAATACAACACCACTATAAAGACACCAAAAACACAAAATTAGGACAAAACATCATTAAAACAATTCACATAATGTTCATAATTAATTTATGGGGTCTTTCTCATTAATTCATTATCACTTGTTCATGTGTTTTTACAAAAAAAATAATTTAAATAACTTTTTTGTTTAAAAATATACATAATTATCCTCTAATGAGAATTTGTATTAAACAATGATTTATAGAAAGAGACCTTAATACACATCTAGGTTTCATTATACCACAATACCAAAAACATGTATAAAAAATAACCTTCCATTTAAAGATAATAATCATCAATAAAAATAAAACAGAAAACTAGTAACCACATGTGAATTGTCATGACCCATCCCCCGGAGCTCGTGTCGTGACTACCCCAAGCCTGTCTTTCATAGGCTAGGGGTTGGAGACTATCACCGTAAATGTGTATCCCTAAAATGAGAATGCATTGCCTTTAAACCTGTACAAACACACCATCCAAGAACACAACAAGATGCAACCACGAAGTAAAACTACAGTAGTAAAAGTGTGTACTGAAATTAAAGGGGTTGGAATAAAATCCTAACTGAAATATACAAATAAAACAGAAAAATAGAAAAATATCTCATATGATTGTATACCAAGGATCTTACCATAAGGGTAGGTACAACTCGTTTCCACATCTCTCTATGTCAAACAATCATCTTTGTGTACCTCCTAGTCCTGGCTCCTAGAGTCTCAACTAAGACATTCATCATCTGCACAAGACACAACATGGTGCAGGCAAAACCCATGTAGGGGTGAGTATAAAAATACCTAGTAGGGACCCCGATACCCCCAAAGGTCTCTCAGAATTCCACAAAGGAAAACAACAAAGAATTATCCCAGTCACAAAGCACAAATAAAAAGACTCAACTCAAACCAAGTATAAATTAAGTACAAAAGTACAGATGATTAGTCATAAAGATAGATAATCTTTTTCTATCAAGGGTTCTATAGCTAATACACACAGGATCTCTCGGTGCTGATCCACATCAGATCTCTAGGTGTTGATCCACACAGGATCGCTAGGTGATAATCCACACATGATCACTAGGTGCTGATATACACCGTATTTCTAGGTGCTAATCCACACAAGATCATTAGGTGATGATCTGTATAGGAATGCTAGGTGCTAGTCCGTACAGGATCACTAGGTGCTGATCTCCACAGGATCTCTAGGTGCTGATCCACAAAGGATCACTAGGTGTTGATCCCCACAAGATTTCTCGGTGCTGATCCACACAGGATCTCTAGGTGTTGATCCATAGAGTATCTCTAGGTGATGATCCACACAAGATCACTAGGTTTTGATCCACACAGGATCGTTAGGTGTTGATCCACACAGTATCTCTAGGTGTTGATCCACAGAGGATCTCTATGTGTTGATCCACACAGGATTGCTATTCATTCTTCGCGTCTCAATCAGCCACTAGATTCCCGTACATAGTACTCTTGATTATGAGAGGATACACTCCTCAAGCCATCATTTATACTTCAACCATCACAAAGTCCCACGAAGAAGTAACTTAACGATCCATCATGTCATAAGGGTTCTATCGCAATAGACTGAACGTCAATCGGAGGCCTGGTTTGGGAGTTATAGGAATTTTAGTGTTGAGCGCCCAATCGGATTCAGGTACAATTTTACTCGGTAATAGTCCAAATTTCTCCAAAACGTAGATGGATTATCTCAAAAGGATTGTCTCATTCCACAGATTCCAACACCGTAGACGGTTCATCAAACGGACTTTTGGTTTTCAAGATACGACATTTTAAGCATATCTCGGTCAAAATGGGTTCGGGTCCAGACTGACCTGACTCGGTCTAGGTCTGACCCGACTAGGTTAGGCCATGGTGGGATCGGCCAGCTGGGCAGCGGACCGACCTGGCCCACCGGCTAGCGCAACCCGCACGAGGGGTCACACAACACCTCCTTTTCGAATGGCTTAATGATCCCTTCGACTCTTCAACTAGTGACACCACGTGGTGCAGCCTCGCTTTCCATGGGACCCACAGAGAGCGGGTCCCTCTCTACCATGTCTTTGAAGTCACGAATCCCTTCACAACGGTGTGCAACGGCGAGCCGCCTTTGCCAATGTGGTCATCTGAGAGTCGGTCATCATGGCTCCCCTCTGCGTCATGTGATGGCACGCTGCCTACTGCCTCTGTAGCTAGCCGATGTTGGCCACTGTCGTCTCCCACTTCATCGGTGCAGCACCAGTAGATCTTCTACAGGCCACCTAGTGAGATCTGGTGGTCGGTTTTCCCTTTCAGATGTGCCTACGGGCCTCCTGGGATACTTCCATCACTGTGTGGCTCCCAGTTTTGCCTTGCCACAATGTTGATTGGTCGCCCATGAAGAGACACGAAAAAACCAAGAACAGCAGAGGGTCTAGGCCTTGTTCATTCGAGTCGAGATCTCCATATTAGAGATATAAGAATGGGAAGCAAAATAAGAATTTACAATTCTTAATTTAAATAACAAAACGCCCCAACCTCATGAACTATTGGATGATGTCACAGTCGTTGAGGGAGAAGAGTCCTTGTTCATTGAAGTCATCGGTGTTCGTCGATTCCGGGTCGATTCCACAAATGATTTTGTTCCAGCCTCCATTATTTTGGTGGAAGATGTCATGACACTTCGTCATAAGATCCTCTCTTGAGTACCAAAATCCCAGGCCCAATATTCGTTTAAATATAAGAGATAATCCTCCAACGTTGCATTTCATTAATGAAATTCATTTATAAATCGCATTTAATGATTCATTAAAATATAGAACAAAATGGTTACGCAACCCAAGGGTCATGTTATTAAATTTACTCCATTAAGTATAACCAACCAACTCTGCGGTCCCACCACATCACTCAATGGTTACAAAAATAAATAAAATAACTCAAGGATTTATTTTATTATTATTTTTGTAAAGTCCAAAAATTAACTTTTTCATGCGACCCTTGTTGGTCGAATTTAAGCTTCACCTAAGAGAATCCTGGCACTGTGAATTCAATAGTGCACTCATATTTTTAATCCGATCACCGGTTCAAAATATAGAAATTTGCGTCCGCAGGTTTACTGAACGTACATAAAAAAGTTCAAAAATTATTAACAATTAACATCAACCCGCGTCGGTCAAGGTTAGGATCTTCCTAAGGGGAACACGCCCTCACGAGATCAATAGTACTCTCAGATTTTCGATCTGAGTTACCATTTAGGAGTTATAGAATTTAACAATAAAATAATTGTTACTTAATTATTTTATTTGTGGCCAAAAACTAACTTCTACTATTGTCATGTACCGGTCAATGTTAGGATCTTCCAAATGAAAGAATACACTCAAGAGTTCAGTGGTGGTCTCATATTTTTAATCTAAGTCACCATTCATGAGTTATAAGAATTTAAAATATTAAATAATTTATTTTATTTATTTTATTTATGGTTATTACATTTTCAGGTTTTCTCACTGGAGGCCTGCATCGACTAAAATTAAGTCACTACTAGGGTAAACCCATCATCCTGAATGCAACAGTTCCTCTGATTTTCTGATCTAGGAATCCGTTTAAGATTTATTCTACTTTTATAGGAAAACTATTCACACGCACTATTTAAATCTTAACATTTTTCGATGGATCATTCCGGGAACTCCAGGACTCAGAATCACATCCTGTAAATTTTAACAATCTCATAATAATCCCATATAATTAAAAAAATATTTATATAGAAATTTCAGGTATTTACATCCTCCCCACATTAGATATTTCCGTCCGCAAAAACTACAACAAAATATAGGGAAACAAATGGGGGTACTGAGCATGTATTTGAGCCTCCTGCTCCCATGTGCTCTCCTAGAGGTTCCCGTGCTTCCACCAAACTCACACCAGAAGAATATACCACCCATTAAGGACTTGATCCTATCAATCCTATATCTCCACCAGGAACTCCGTGAACGTTACCCCATTGTCAATGTCCAGCTCACCCAGATCAATAACGTGTGATGGATCATGCACGTACCTAATCGGCTATAAAACATGGAAAACATTAAGCACTTGGTGCATCTGTAGTAGAAGATTTAGATGGTATGCCACCTTGCCTACTGTGATAAGAATCTGGAAAGGTCCAATAAACCTCAGAGATAGCCTGCTGCCCCAGCTAAATCTCTGCAATCCTCGCCGGGGTGATACTCGTAGGAAGACATGATCTCCCTCCTTGAAAAAAAGGGTCTTAGTCTCCTGTCACCATAAGACTTATTCCATATCTGTGTATTCTTCATCTAATCCTAGATGATCAGCACCTTCTCAGTTGTAGCTCGTACCAACTCTGGACCCATAAGTACCGACTCCCCTGGGTCTTTCTAGCATAGAGGTGATCTGCATGGTCGCCCATACAGGGCCTCAAATAAAGAAATGTTGATAGTGGAGTGATAATTATTATTTTATGATAACTCCACCAGTGGAAGATGGTCCTCCCAACTACAGCCAAAATCCAGGATGCTAAAAGAAAGCATATCCTCGAGTGTCTATATAGTCTACTATGTCTGACCATATATCTGAGGATGAAAGGCGGTGCTTAAGCACAGTTGAGTCCCGAATGCCTCATGTAATCCCTTCCATAATTGGGATGTAAAACGAGCATCATGATCTAAGATGATCCTCAATAGAACCCCATGAATCCATAGAATATTCTATACATAAAGGCATCCCAAACCCTCTACGTATCCCTACTCTTGGATGGGTAGGAATTGGGCCGACTTGGTGAGTCGTTCAACAATCTCCTAGATATAATCATGGATTCTAGACTTACATGGTAGCCCTGTCAGGAAGTACTTGGAGACACCATCCCACTTTCATTTTTTCACCTCAATTGGATGAGCTAAGCCTTTTAGAACCTGGTGCTCAGCCTTCACTTACTAACAAGTGAGGCATCATGAAACTAACTCTTCCACTAGTTTCTTCATCCCTGACCACCAGTACAGATGTTGTAGGTCTTAGTACGTCTTCTCCACACTAGGATGCACCGCCAAAGGGGATGTGTGGAACTCCATAAATACCTCCTCTCATTGCATCACCAGTACCATGGTGCGTCCTCTAAAAAGGATGGCATGCTCCCCACCTTCATATAATTCTTCAGAAGCCTATCCTGGGGATATTTGAGCATGTCGGTTATCGCATTCTACGTCCCAAAGTTGTTCCTCCCAAACTCACTGAAGGAGTGGGGGAGTGAGTGTCATAGACTAGAGGTAAGCTACTCCATCACTATCTATGAAGGATATCTTCAACGCGACTTATTTCTCTAACGCCTCACTCTTCAAATGCAGACCAGAACATTTTCTCAGCGTGTCTGCCACCACGTCCCCCTTCCAAGAAGTATAGAATATCTCGAAGTCATATTCCTCATAGAACTCCAACTATCTTTGTTTTCTCAACTGCTAAAAATCCTACTGGCACCTTTCCATCCACACGAAAGGCAACCCCTTTTAACTGATTGGTGTTCCATTGACCCATTGGTAGTGGGTACTCGTTCTCCATGGCCACTCGGTTAAAGTGTCGGTAATCCACACATAACCTCAAACATTGGGTCTTACTAAGCCCTTCCTCTATAAGTCTCCCAACTATACTCTCAACTCCTAGAGCTCCGTGGGATCCATCCCACATACAGTTTTAGATATCAGTGTTGTCCCTGGGTACAATCCAAATGCAGAAGTCTCTCTCCCTATGGGAAGGTAATCTTGGAAATATATTTTGGAAGGATGTTCTCGAACACCTCCACCACTTTTGGGAACTGAAAACTCAAAACACATGCTTCCATAAGGGTAAGGCTGGCCAACTCAAGAGTGATCGACTACACCCTCCTATGAGCGATTTTATCCCGTGCTGCCTGGGTTTCCTTTTTCACAAACCAAAGAAAACCCCATTCCAACGTTTTATATATACCACAACATTTTTTCCTAAAATAGTCAATCTGAATATGATCTGTGGATAACCAATCCATACCCAAACTAACATCGTAAGGCCTTGATTCTTCCACCAAGAGGTTCCAACCAGAACTCTCGATTTAAGGGTCAGATCACATCATCGGCATAAGTGTGATTATTGAGTATCCTCTTATAGTTATCTCTAAATGTAAGGTTCAATTCAATGGTTTAATTAGAAACTCTAGGTGTTGAAAATGATTTGTGAAAATAAGGAATGATTAGTACCAATGTCTATTAATTACGACAGTTAGTAGTAGAAAAAAACAGTAACTTGAATCATTCATGGATCCCTTGGGTCACACTCCTTGACTGCATGTAGTTACTCTGATTCATGCTCAAATTTATCCAAGATATGAAGTTAGAACGATCCTTGTAGTTTAGCTTGGGTTATCGAATCCTCAGAGACCTAAGAAGAAACCTATAGACACGTACATTATATGGACTATTTTTTGATATGAATTGTCCAAATTGGGTTGATTTTATATGGGTTTAAGTTAACTCTAAGAAACTAAAGATAATTCAATTTTAAAGTATGAGTCGATCCTAGGTTATCACTTGGGGTGGATTGGATGCATTCCCTTTTCAACTATTTCAATTTCTTATATTTGAGATGAGTTCATTTAAGAATATCAAAAAAATCATCACTCATTGGTTTAATGCCTACACACCCTAATATTAATCACCTATAAACTTGAAGGATCAAAGCTTTGAGCACTCCAAGGTAAAGGTTCGTATTAGCACTTGAAGTGTGTGGCCTTAAAATTCAATAAGGATGAAGAAGTTTTAAAATCATCAAAAAAAATATCATTTAAAAGAAGTGATTAGAGATTAAGTTAGTGATAAATAACATCCAATCCATCCCATTTCTACTCCCTTGGATCAACCGATAAGTGTTTTATCCCTCCATTGATCTTATGGTTTCAATGGAAGCGGAAATTAGACTCATGAGGGAGGAATTGGAGAAGTAAAAAAATGAAATAACAATCACTCCACTGTTGTGTGATAATCTCACAAGGTTTGGTATAAACAAGTTCACACATTAAGGAAAAGGTATCAAATGGATAAGAAGAAGAATAGAAAAATAGAAGATAAAGAGATTTTATTGAAAACTAAGGTGATTCGAACAACTTACATGAGAAGGAAAAATGCTACAAAGACAATTTGGCATAATAACATTACAATGAAAAAAAATCTCCAAGATCATCAAATCCTCCACCACCACTGCCTTAAATAGGCATTTCAAGAGGCTTGGGTTGAGATCCAAACAGTAAAAAATAATCCACTTGAGTATGGTAGGCCTAGGGTGGTGGAAATTAAGGGAGAGGAGACTTTTCCATCCTTGACCTGAGGTGGAAGCCAGCTTGCTTCCACTGAATAGATGCAGCTGGAAGACCTTCTAGATTGCCGAAAAAGAGTAGGAAATAGAAAAAAAATGAAGATAAGGACCTCCCCTAACCGTCTATAATGTTTCATCCCAAAATATTTTTGGTTAACAAGATATGTGTACAATGGTGGGTTGTTTTTCTGGGCCGCAGAATCTGCCCCAGAATTTTATCTTTAAATTGGGCCACCTGAATAACCACAATGGAGGCCGAATTATCACTAACTCTTGCAGAATTATTTGTTTCTATATCTGTCTTCTAGAATCCCATGAATTTTGGGCTTTATTGGGCCTATATGTTGGGTCCCACATTCTCATCAGTGGGCTGGTATCCAATATGGCTTCTCCATAATTGCTTTCATAAAATCCCATTTTGGTGGTCTTATAATGTGAATCTTCCAACACTCTGCAAATATGAATTTTTCCCAATATATTTATAAATCTGAAAATTAAATATTAAAATAAAATCAAGATCATTGGGTACTTTAAATGATATTCAAAAATGTACCACATAATAGTGCATTTTAAGAAGGAATTACAATCATATTGTGAAATGATGTTCAAAGTGTAAAATGCACTAAAATAGTGGTTATGAATAATAAATCACATGAATATTATATATATTAACAATGAATATTAGCCTCATTTAGTGGCTAATCACATCCCCAAACTTGATTTTTGCTAGTCCCGAGCAAAATATATCTCAACAATATGAAATTAAAATTCCCTTTTCCAAAAACATTTTAATACACAGTGATCACCAAAAAACCATATACCAAAAAATCATGAATCCCATCAAAATATTTTATTACATGATATTTTCATAAGAATATCCCAATTCCAATCCCATTCCTATGTTCAAATTCATCATCATATTTCATCTAATATCAATTAAGAGTGATGATGTGTCGTGTATTGCATTAGACATGGGCTTCATTTTTATTCAAAAGGGAAATTATGGAAGCACTAGGTGGAATCACATTTCAATATTAAGATGAGTATTCAAAAAAAAATATTGTATTATTATTATTATTATTATTATTATTTTCAATTTTTCCATATTAATTGAAATTGCACTCAAAAGAGTCAACCCCTGTAGCGAGACTTTGCGGATGACTCCCAGGCTCAAAGACCTTAGGGCACCAAGTGAATCCCATATACTCGTCCATCATCTCAAGTTAACTCAGTCAAAAAAAATTCAAATTACCAAAAATAGAGATAAAATTACGAACTCTGGGCCAGAAAACTATGGATTCAAGATCCCCAAGTGTCGAAAGTCACGCATTAGGTCATTTCATTGCTCTACGAGCAAATTTATTGTTTTTTTTTTTGTTTTTTTATTGAATAATCATATTAAAACTAAAATGATCACCAAACCTGTGCTATTTATTTGGGGGACCCCATGAACTCAAACTAACACCCCGCTATCCAAAGGATGTTCATTGTGATCTTTTTTTTATTTGGATGAAAATATAAATGATGAGATATCACATTGGACAGCCATACATTCCAAAATCTATGCTCAAGAAATTATACAAGGATTAAAATCAGAATCAGGGCATGCTAAATTATTTGATATTTAGTTTCATAGTGTGAAATGTGTATTACCATGTTCAAAGTTAAAGGAATTTTTCCTTCAGTTTACACACTTTTTTTCAAATAATTCATTTTTTTTATTTTTGACACAATAGAATTTTTTATTTTATCTCCCCCCAACTTAAAATAACATTATCCCCAGTGTTTAAAGAAAATAAAATTTAGAAGGGGATAGAGGTAGAGAATTAAAGTTCAAAAAGGAAATTGAAAATGAGGATCATAGAATGAAGTCACCTGGTGGTTGAAGTTGAAATTCTTGATGATCCCTTTTAATCCCTTGATCTCGATGTCACTCTGAGAATTCCCTATTAGAGAAAAAAAGAAAATAAAAACAAACAAACAATACAAAAAAACTATATACATATATATATATAATAAATAAAGTGAAATATAAGTATAAATATAAAAATTATAGAATAAGGAAGCACAAAAAGTCGTAGGTCAGTGGTAAGTGCACGCCCCTGTCTCCCTTCTGTCCCGGATCGATTCCCCGCGGCTTTGCCGGTTGTGACGGGGTTTGACCCATGACCTATGACGTGTCCTTTTTTTTATTTATTAATATATTTTTATTTTTATTTTTTAGTTTTATTTCAACCTACAAACACATAAAAATAAAACGAACTGATGATACATTTTCTTCTTTTTAAATTTATGGGTAGGGTATTACTCAAGGATCACCCCACGTGACACGGATGAATATGGTGATCCCCTTTCATGCACATCCATACTATTAATAGAAGAACATATCAATATAATATATTTTTTATTTTTAAATATAAAAATTATTACTTAATACTATTTGAAAAATAAAGATGATTCAAAAAAAATTGGAAACATGAAAACCACAGGTTGCATCCCGTGCAGCACTTTGGTTTAATGTCGTTAGCCCGACATGGACCCCGTAACTTACCCAATTCCAATTTTAAATATTTTAAGGACCCCATATTTCTCCATGATCACTAGATTGAGATTGATTATTTGTTTATAATTTTTGTCATGTGCAATCCTATGTTCTATAATGAGTGGTAAAATCCAAGGAATATCAGAAATGGTTGATCCGGTTTCTTTTTTAGTCTTTCCAAAGACATTAAGAATCATTACATCTTTTTTGGTTTCAAGATAAGAAATTGTGAAAATTGGAAGTTTTGGGATATCCCCAATGAATGGAAACTTGAGGGTGGATGGAAAGTCCTTTCGTTCAAGTTTGGGTAGGCTAACACTTTCAGACATAGGTTGGGACTTTGAATCAAACTATTTGTTATTTTAAAAATTTACCAATAGAATTGGTTCCTTTTGAATAGAAGATTCAACCACAAAATTAGAAAGATCAATTTTAGGAATGGGTATGGACTCAATGTTTGTGATTTATCTCAATGGTTCAATTGTTGGTGTTTTTGAAAATTTATCAATAGAGTTATACTTAGGAGGCTCAATCCATGATGTCAAATTCTTTTCTTCTGAATCTAAAAAGTAAATTTTCTCCTGATTTAAAGACCCTTCAGCAATTCCTTGATCCTCTTCATCTATCCCAAATCCAAAGGTTGGTTCTTCAATAAATTTATGAGAGTTTCGTGGGATAAAAGAGTCTTCTATCAATGATGAGGAAGGGATAGCATGAGTGGGAATGGGTTCCATAACCATATCAAAGTTTTATAATTCTAATCTCAAAGATGAAACCTCAAAATTAATTTTCTCCATTTGTTGAAACAATTTTTCAAGTAATGTTTGTGGATCATTATGGGAAAGGGGTTGAGAAAGATGGTCTATTCCACCTGGATAATTTAATTTTTGTAATTTCTTAGGAGGGTGTTCAGATTGGCTTTGTGGGGATTGAAACTCATTATATGTTGGGATGTTTTGTGGATCATAGGAGTAAAAACATTGTAGTTCATTAAGTTTTTAATGATCACACATGTAGAAATTAGGATGTTCATTGTACATCACACATGGGGTTGTGTGATCAAATTAGGGATAGGTTTCCCATGTTTGGACTTGTTCAAAATTGAATTCCTTGGTACCACCTGATTAGGCATGGGTGACTTTCTAGTTTTGATGGTTTGAAGTTCTCATTTTAGGGAAGAGACTTCCGAGTTCATCCTCTTCATTTGTTTGCACAGTTGTTCTAGTAGGCTTTGTGGAACAGTTTGGTTTGGTGCTAGAGAAGATTGGTTTATCTGAGGGGGATATTTTGGAGGTGGGATGGTTTGTTGAAAATGGACTAGTGACTGTTGGTATTGGATAGGTTGGGTCTGGAACTGGTTATGGGTTTGGTAGTTCTAATGGGGGTAAGGATTTTGTCTATGTGGTTGGCTAGGTTGTAGATTTTCTTTCCAGCGGAAGCCTGGGTGGTCATTATACCTTGGGTTGAAGGTGTTTTGGTATTGAGGCTTTTGAAAGTTCAAAGCATTTACTTCCACTGGGGGTCCTCCTAAAACAACATCCTTTATGGATGGAATGGTTGGGAAATTTTCTGTATTGTGGTCATGTTTGTCACAAATTGTGCAAACAGGTTCAACAGTTTGGATTTCATGGACTTTCCTAAGGTCTATCTCTTCAACCTTCCTAGAGAGTGTTGCGAGTTTATCCCTAAGTATTTTCTCTTCTCTAAGTGTATGAATTCCAGTAGTTCTTTGTGTCTTTTCAGAATAAGGTGAATTTCCCCATGTTTGGTTTTGTTTAGCAAGGCTTTCTAGATACTTGTTAGCATCATTTGGGGCTTTGTTTTTAGAAGGTTCCATTACACATCATGTCAATGAATTGTTTGTTCCCTGGACCCAACCCTTCATATAATATTCTCACTTGTTTGGGAATATAAAAAACATGGTGTGGAACCATGTTTAGGGTGTCTTTGAACCTCTCCCATGTTTCATAGAATGACTCTCCATCTTTTTCATCAAAGTTTTGGAAGCTCTTTTTAGGTGCAATTGTTTTGTGGTGGGGAAAGTATTTTTTGTAGAATTATCTTTGTAGTTGGTCCCAAGAGTTGATGGATGATGGTCTCGAATTATTTAGCCAATTTTTAGCTCGATCCATTGAAGAAAAGGGAAATAGCCTCATCTTAGCTGATTCTATTTGATGTAGGGGACACATGGTTTCTACAATGTCATTGAAATTCTTAATGTGAAGGTAGGGCATCTCGGACTCCATTCCATGGAATGTGGGAAGGTGGTTTAGGACATGGGGTTTAAAGATGTAATTGGAATATCCTAGGGAATTTTTTCTAATGCATGAGGGGTCATTGATCTAGGAATGTTTGAGGTATTAATTCATGGTTTGATCGACCGTATTCCCCAAGTTTGGGGCTGCCTCATTTGGATTTCCTTTTTGGTTTCCACCCGGGTTTATGAGTTGGTTTCTTTGAATACCTTCCACTGAAATGGACTCAATTTTGGACTCTGGAATATTAATAGAATTATGATATAATGGAAAAAATCCCCTAGGTTCACTTGGCTCTCCAACCCCATGACTATCCACCCTAACTAGACTGTTTGATTGATCGCGGGTATAGGCGGACATGTGCCAAAATAAAAGAAACAAGAAAGGGACAAGATAAGATAATTTGGATGAGAAAAGAAGAAATGGTGGATAATATAATGGGTGTTGAGATGACTTAATTGGGTCCCCAAAAAAGGCACCAAAATTTGATTCATGCTCAAATTTACACAAAAGATGAAGGTAGAACGGTCCTTGTAGTTTATCTTGGGTTGTCGAATCCTCAGAGACCTAAGAAGAAACCTATAGACACGTACATTCTATGTACTTTTTTGGGTATGATGTGACCAACATGGGTTGATTTTATATGGGTTTAATTGAACTCTAATACACTGAAGCTAATTCAATTTTAAAGTATGATTCGATCCTAGGTTATCACTTGGGGTGGATTGGATGCATTCCCTTTTCAACTATTTCAATTTATTATATTTGAGATGAGTTCATTTAAGAAGATCAAAAAAAATCATCACTCATTGGTATAATTCCTACACACTCTAATACTAATCACCTATAAACTTTAAGGATCAAATCTTTGAGCACTCCAAGGTAAAGGTTCTTATTATCACTTGAAGTGTGTGGCCTTAAAATTCAATAAGGATGAATAAGTTTTAAAATCATAAAATAAAAATCTCATTTAAAAGAATTGATTAGAGATTAAGGTAGTGATAAATAACATCCAATACAGCCCCTTTCTACTCCCTTGGATAAACCCATAAGTGGGTTTTCCCTCCATTGATCCTATGGTTTCAATGGAAGCGGAAAGTAGACTCATGAGGGAGGAATTGGAGAAGTAAAAAAATGAAATAACAATCATTCCACCGTTGTTTGATAATCTCACGAGGTTTGGTATGAAAAATTTCACACATTAAATAAATTGTATCAAATTTATAATAATAATAATATATAAAAGATAAGATGACGAGATTTTATTGAAAACTAAGGTGATTCGAACAACTTACATGAGAAAGAAAAATGTTACAAAGACAATTTGGCATAATAACATTACAATGAAAACAAAGCACTAAGATCATAAACTCCTCCACCACCACAGTCTTAAATAGAAATTTTCCAGAGGCATGGGTCGATCTCCCAATAGTACAAAAGATTCCACTTGATTATGGTCGGCCTGGGGTGGTGGAAAGTAAGGGAGAGGAGACTTTTCCACCCTTGACCTGAGGTGGCAGCCAGCTTGCTTCCACCAAACAGATGCACCTAGAATTCCTTCTATATGGCCGACATGGAGTGTGAAATAGATTACAAAAATGTAGCTACGGATCTCCCCTAACGGTTTGTAAAGTTTCAGCCCAAAATAGTTTATGGTTAATGAGATATGTGTACAATTGTGGAATGTTTTTTTGTGCCCCAGAATCTGGTTCAGAATTTTATCTTCAAATTGGTCCACCTGAATTACCACAATGTACGCCGAATTATAACTAACTCTTCAATAATTATTTGTTCCTATATATGTCTTATAACATACCATGAAATTTGGGATTTATTGGACCTGTATGTTGGGCCCCATATTCTCATCAGTGGGCTGGTGTCCAATCTTCCTTCTCCAGAATTGTTTTCATGAAATCCCATTTTGGTGGTCTTCCAAAGTGAATCATCCAACTCTCCACAAATATGAATTGTTCCCAATATAATTATAAACCTGAAAATTAAATATTAAAACAAAATAAATATCATTGGGTACTTTAAACTATGTTAAAAAATGTACCACATAATAGTGCATTTTAAGAAGGAATTACAATCATAATGTGAAATGATGTTCAAAGTGTAAAATGCACTAAAATGGTGGTTATGAATAATAAATAACAGGAATATTATATATATTAACAATGAATATTATCCTAATTTAGTGGCTAATCACATCCCCCAACTTGAGTTTTTCTTGTCCCGAGCAAAATATATCTCAACAATATGAAATTCGAATTCCTTTTTCCAAAAACATTTTAATACACAATGATCACAAAAAACCCTTATGCCAAAAAATCATGAAACCCATAAAAATATTTTAATAAATGATATTTTCATAATCATATCTCAATCCCAATCCCATTACTTTGTTCAAATTCATTGTCATATTTAATCCAATATCAATTAAGAGTGATGATGTGTGGCGCATCGCATTAGACATGGGGGTTCATTTTTATTCAAAAGGGAAATGATGGAAGCGCTAGGTGGAATCACATTTAAATTTTAAGATGAGTATTGAAATTTTTTTTATTGTATTATTGTTATTTATTTATTTTTAAATTTTTCCATAGTAATTGAAATTGCACTCAAAAGAGTCAACCCCTATAGCGAGACTTTGTGGATGACTCCCAGGCTCAAAGACCTTAGGCCACCAAGTAAAGCCCACATACTCGGGCATAATCTCAAGTTAACTTAGTCAAAAACAAATTCAAATTTCCAAAAATAAAGATAAAATTACAAACTCTGGGACAGAAAACTATGGAGTCAAGATCCCCAAGTGTTGAAAGTCACGCATTAGGTCATTTCATTGTTCTACGACAAAATTTATAGTTTTTTCTATTTTTTTTATTGAATACTCATATTAAAACTAAAATGATCACCAAACCTATGATATTTATTTGGGGGACCCCATGAACTCAATATAACACCCCACTATGCAAAGGACGTGCATTGTGATCTTTTTTTATTTGGATGAAAATATAAATGATGAGATATCACATTGGACATCCATACATTCCAAAATCTATGCTCATGTAATTATACAAGGATTAAAATCAGAATCAAGGCATGATAAATTATTTGACATTCAGTATCAAAGTGTGAAATGTGTATTACCATGTTCAAAGTTAAAGGAATTTTTCCTTCATTTTACACACTTTTCTTCAAATCATTCATTTTTTTTTATTTTTGACACAAAAGAATTTTTTATTTTATCTACTCCCAACTTAAAATAACATTATCCCCAGTGTTTAAAGAAAAGAAAATTTAGAAGGGGGTAGAGGTAGAGAATGAAAGTTCAAAAGAGAAATTTAAAATGAGGATCATAGAATGAAGTCACCTGGTGGTTGATGTTGAAATTATTGTTTCTCCCTTTTAATCCCTTGATCTCGATGTCACTCTGATAATTCCTTAATTGAGAAAAAAAACAAAAGAAAAACAAACAAACAAAACAAAAAAAACTATATATATATATATATTTATTTATTTATATAATAAAGAAAGTGAAATATAATTATAAATATAAAAATTATAGTATAAGGAAGCACAAAAAGTTGTAGGTCAGTGGTAAGCGTGCGGCCCTATCTCCCTTCGGTCCCGGGTTCGATTCCCCGCGGCATCGCCGGTTGTGACGTGGTTTGACCCACAACCTATAACGTGTCCTTTTTTATTTATTAATATATTTTTATTTTTATTTTAACATAAAAACACATAAAAATAAAACGAACTGATGATACATTGTCTTCTTTTTAAATTTATGGGTAAGGTATTTCTCAAGGATCACACCACGCGACACGGATGAATATGGTGTTCCCCTTTCATACCCATCCATACTCAAAATAGAAGAAATGGTCAACAATATATTTTTTTATTTTTAAATATAAAAATGATTACTTAATCCTATTTGAAAAATAAAGATGATTCAAAAAAATTGAAAACATGAAAACCACAGGTTGCCTCCCGTGCAGCACTTTGGTTTAATGTCGTTATCCCAACATGGACCACCTAACTTACCCAATTCCAATTTTAAATATTTTAAGGACCCCATATTTCTCCATGTTCACTAGATTGATATTGATTCTTTGTTTATAATTTTTTTCATGTGCAATCCTATGTTCTATAATGAGTGGTAAAATCCAAGGAATATCAGAAATGGTTGATCCAGTTTCTTTTTTAGTCTTTCCAAAGACATTAAGAATCATTACATATTTTTTGTTTACAAGATAAGAAATTGTGAAAATTGGAAGTTTTTGGATATCCCCAATGAATGGAAACTTGAGGGTGTATGGAAAGTCCTTTCGTTAAAGTTCGGGTAGGCTAACACTTTCAGACATAGGTTGGGACTTTGAATCAAACTATTTTTTATTTTCAAAATTTCCCAATAGAATTGGTTCCTTTTGAATAGAAGATTCAACCACAAAATTGGAAAGATCAATTTTAGGAATGGGTATGGACTCAATGTTTGTGATTTCTCTCAATTGTTCAATGTTTGGTGTCTTTGAAAATTTATCAATAGTGTTATACTTAGGAGACTCAATCCATGATGTCAAATTCTTTTCTTTTGAATCCAAAAAGTCAATTTCCTCCTGATTTAAAGACACTTCAGCAATTCCCTGATCCTCTTCATCTATCCCAAATCCAACGTTTGGTTCTTCAATAAATTTGTGAGAGGTTTGTGGGAGAAAATATTCTTCTATCAATGATGAGGAAGGGATGGCTTGAGTGGGAATGGGTTCCATAACCGTCTCAATGTTTTGTAATTCTAATCTCAAAGATGAAAACTCAATATTCATTTTCTCCATTTGTTGACAAAAATTTTCAAGTAATGGTTGTGGATCCTGATGGGCAAGGGTTTGAGAAATATGGTCTATTCTAGGTGGATAATTAAGTTGTTGGAATTACATAGGAGGGTGTTCAGATTGGCTTTGTGGGTATTGAAACTCATTATATGTTGGGATGTTTTGTGGATCATAGGAGTAAAAACATTGTGGTTCATTAGGTTTTTGATGATCCCACATGTAGAAATTAGGATGGTCATTGTACATCACACATGGAGTTGGGTGATCAAAGTAGGGATAGGTTTCCCTTGTTTGGACTTGTTCAAAATTTAATTCCATGGTACCGCCTGAGTAGGCATGGGTGACTTTCCAGTTTTGATGGTTTGAAGTTCTAGTTTTAGGGAAGAGACTTCTGAGTTCATCCTCTCCATTTGTTTGAACAGTTGTTCTAGTAGGCTTTGTGGAACAGTTTGGTTTGGTTCTTGAGAATAATGGTTTACCCCAGGGGGATATTTTGGAGGTGGGGTGGTTTTTTGAAAATGGACCGGTGGCTGTTGGTATTGGATAGGTTGGGTTTGGAACTGGTTATGGGTTTGGTAGTTCTGATGGGTGTATGGATTTTGTCCATGTGGTTGGCTAGGTTGTTGGTTATCTTTCTATCAGAAGCCTGGGTGGTCATTATACCTTGGGTTGAAGGTGTTTTGGTATTGAGGCTTTGAAAGTTCAAAGCATTTAATTCCAATGGGGGTCCTCCTAAAATAATATACTTGATGGATTTAATGGTTGGGCAGTTGTCTATCTTATGGTCATGTTTGTCACAAATTATGCAAACAGGTTCAACAGTTTGGATTTCATGGACTTTCCTAAGGTCTATCTCTTCAACCTTCTTAGAGAGTGCGGCGAGTTTATCCCTAAGTCTTTCCTCTTATCTAAGTGTATGAATTCTAGTAATTCTTTGTGGATTTTTAGAATAAGTTGAAGTTCCACATGTTTGGTTTTGTTCAGCAAGGCTTTTGAGATACTCATAAGCATCGTTTGGGGCTTTGTTTTTAAAGGTTCCATTACACATCATGTCAATGAATTGTTTGTTCCCTGGACCCAACCCTTAAAAAAATTATCACTTGTTCAGGAATATAAAAACCATGGTTTGGAACCATTTTTAGGGTGTCTTTGAACCTCTCCCATGTTTCATAGAATGACACTCCCTCTTTTTCAAAAAAGTTTTGGATGCTCTTTTTAAGTGCAATTGTTTTGTGGTGGGGAAAGTATTTTTTGTAGAATTCTCTTTGTAGTTGGTCCCAAGAGTTGATGGATGATGGTCTCAAATTTTTTATCCAATTTTTAGCTCTATCCTTTAAATAAAAAAGGAAATATCCTCATCTTAGCTGATTCTAGTTGATGTGTGGGACACATGGTTTCTACAATGTCATTGAACTCCTTAACTTGAAGGTAGGGCATCTCGGACTCCATTCCATGGAATGTGGGAAGGTGGTTTAGGACATGGGGTTTAAAGATGTAGTTGTAATCTCCTAGGGAATTTTGTATAATTCATGTGGGGTCATTGGTCCAAGAAGGTGTGAGGTATTCATTCATGGTTTGATCGACTGCATTCCCCAAGTTTGGGGCTGCCTCATTTGGATTTCCATTTTGGTTTCCACCCGGGTTTATGAGTTGGTTTATTTGAATACATTCCACTGAAATGGTATCAATTTTGTACTCTAGAATATCAATAGGATTTTGATATAATGGAAACAATCCCCTAGGTTCACTTGACTCCCCAACCCCGGGACTATCCACCCTAACTAAATGGTTTGATTGATTGCGGGTGTAGGCAGACATGCGCCAAAAGAAAAAAAAACGAGAAAGGGACAAGATAAGATAATTTGGATGAGAAAAGAAGAAATGGGGTAGAATATCATTTGTTTTGAGAAGACTTACTTGGGTCCCCAGAAACGGCGTCAGAATTTTATTCATGATCAAATTTACCCAAGAGATGAAGGTATAACAGTCCTTGTAGTTTTGCTTGGGTTGTCAAATCTTTAGAGACCTAAGAAGAAACCTATAGACACGTACGTTCTATGGACTGTTTTTGGCTATGAAGTGGCCAACTTGGGTTTATTTTATATGGGTTTAAGTGAAATATAAGTCACTGAAGCTAATTCAATTTTAAAGTATGAGTCGTTCCTAGGTTATCACTTGGGGTGGATTGGATGCATTCCCTTTTCAACTATTTCAATTTTTTATATTTGAGATGAGTTCGTTTAAGAAGATCAAACAAAAACATCACTAATTGGTTTAATTCCTACACACCCTAATACTAATCACTTGTACACTTCAAGGATCAAATATTTGAGCACTCCAAGGTAAAGGTTCGTATTATCACTTGAAGTGTGTGGCCTTAAAATTCAATAAGGATGAAGAAGTTTTAAAATCATCAAATAAAAATATCATTTAAAAGAAGTGATTATAGATTAAGGTAGTGATAAATAAAATCCAATACAGACCTTTTCTACTCCCTTGGATCAACCCATAAGTGTTTTATCCCTCCATTGATCCTATGGTTTCAATGGAAGCGGAAAGTAGACTCATGAGGGAGTAATTAGAGAAGTAAAAAAAATGAAATAACAATCACTCCACCGTTGTGTGATAATCTCACAAGGTTTGGTATGAACAAGTTCACACCTTAAGTAAACGGTATAAAATTGATAATAAGAAGAATAGAAAAATAGAATATGAAGATATTTTAATGAAAACTAAGGTGATTTGAACAACTTACATGAAAAGGAAAAATGCTACAAAGACAATTTGGCATAATAACATTATAATGAAAACAAATCTCCAAGATCATCAACTCCTCCACCACCACTGTCTTAAATAGTCATTTCCAGAGGCTTGGGTAGAGATCCCAATAGTACAAAAGATTCCACTTGAGTATGGTAGGCCTAAGGTGGTGGAAAGTAAGGGAGAGGAGACTTTTCCACCCTTGACCTGAGGTTGCATCCAGATTGCTTCCACCGAATAGATGCACCTATAAGACCTTATAGATGGCCTAATTGGAGTGGTCCATATAAGAAAAAACTGAAGATACGGATCTCTTTGAACGGTCTGTAAAGTTTCAGCCCAAAATAGTTTATTATTAACGAGATATGTGTATAATGGTAGGATGTTTTTCTGGGCCGTATAATCTGGCCCAGAATTTTATCTTCAACTTGGGCCACCTAAATAACCAAAATGGATGCCTAATTATCACTAACTCATGAAGATTTATTTGTTTCTATATATGTCTTATATCATCCCACGAAATTTGGGCCTCATTGAGCCTGTATTTTTGGCCCCACATTCTCATCAGTGGTCTGGTGTCCAATCTGCCTTCTCCATAGTTGTTTTAATGAAATCCCATTTTTGTGGTCTTCCAATGTGAATCTTCTAAAACTCCACAAATATGAATTGTTTCCAATATAATTATAAACCTGAAAATTAAATATTAAAATAAAATCAAGATCATTGGTTACTTTAAATGATGTTCAAAAATGTACCACATAATAGTGCAATTTAAGAAGGAATTACAATCATAATGTGAAATGATGTTCAAAGTGTAAAATGCACTAAAATTGTGGTTATGAATAATAAATCACATGAATATTATATATATTAACAATGAATATTATCCTCATTTAGTGGCTAATCACATCCCCCGACTTGAGTTTTTATATTCTCGAGAAAAATATATATCAATAATATGAAATTCGAATTCCGTTTTCCAAAAACATTTTAATGCACAATGATCCCCAAAATCCATTATACCAAAAAATCATGAAACACATAAAAATATTTTAATACATGATATTTTCATAATCATATCCCAATCCCAAGACCATTCCTTTGTTCAAATTTATCGTCATATTTCATCCAATATCAATTAAGAGTGATGCTGTGTTGTGCATCGCATTAGACATGGGGGTTCATCTTTATTTAAGAGATAGATGATGGAAGCGCTAGGTGGAATCACATTTCAATATTAAGATGACTATTCAATTTTTTTATTGTATTATTATTATTTTCTTGTTTTTTTTAATATTTCCATGGTAATTGAAATTACACTCAAAAGAGTCAACCCCTGTAGCGAGACATTGCTAATGACTCCCAGGCTCAAAGACCTTAGGGAACCAAGTGGAGACCACGTACTCGGGCATCATCTCAAGTTAACTCAGTCAAAAACAAATTCAAATTACCAAAAATAGAGATAAAATTACTAAATCTGGGCTAGACAACTATGGAGTCACGATCCCCAAGTGCCGAAAGCCACACATTAGGTAATTTCATTGCTCTACGCGCAAATTTATTGTTTTTTTAATTTTTTTTATTGAAGATTCATATTAAAACTAAAATGATCACCAAACCTATGATATTTATTTGAGGTACCCCATGAACTCAAAATAATACCCCATTATCCAAAGTACGTGCATTGTGATCTTTTTTTTATTTGGATGAAAATATAAATGATGAGATATCACATTGGATAGTCACACATTCCAAAATCGGTGCTCATGAAGTTATACAATGATTAAAATCAGAATCAGGGCATGCTAAATTATTTGATATTCAGTTTCAAAGTGTGAAATTTTTATTACCATGTTCAAAGTTAAAGTAATTTTTCCCTCCATTTGCATACTTTTTTTTCAAATCATTCATTTTTTTATTTTTGACACAAAATAATTTTTTATTTGATATTCAGTTTCAAAGTGTGAAATTTTTATTACCATGTTCAAAGTTAAAGTAATTTTTCCCTCCATTTGCATACTTTTTTTTCAAATCATTCATTTTTTTATTTTTGACACAAAATAATTTTTTATTTTATCTCCCCCCCCCAACTTAATATAACATTGTCACCAGTGTTTAATGAAATGAAAATTTAGAAGGGGGTTGAGGTAGAGAATGAAAGTTTAAAAAGTAAATTGAAAATGAGGATCATGGAATGAAGTCATCTGGTGGTTGAAGTTGAAATTTTTCCTGCTCCCTTTTAATCCCTTGATCTCGATTCCACTCTAAGAATTCCCTAATGGAGAAAAAAAGAAAAGAAAAACAAACAAACAAAATATATATATATATATATATATATATATATATTTATTTATTTATTTATTTATTTATATAATAAAGAAAGTGAAATATAAGTATAAATATAAAAAATATAGAATAAGGAATCACAAAAATCAGTAGGTCAGTGGTAAGTGTGCGCCCCTGTCTCCCTTCGGTCCCGGGCTCGATTCCCCGCGGATTCATCAGTTGTGGAAGGGTTTGAACCATGACCTATGACGTGTCATTTTTTTTATTTATTAATATATTTTTATTTTAGTTTTTGTATTTTTATTTTAACCTAAAAACACATAAAAATAAAACGAACTGATGATACATTGTCTTCTTTTTAAATTTTTGGGTAAGATATTACTCAAGGATCACACCACGTGACACGGATGAATATGGTGCTCCCCTTTCATACCCATCCATACTCATAATAAAATAACAGTTCAACAGTCTATTTTTTTTAAATATAAAAATGATTACTTAATCCTATTTGAAAAATAAAGATGATTCAAAAAAATTGGAAACAAGAAAACACCGGGTTGTCTCCCGTGCAGCGCTTTGGTTTAATGTCGTTAGCCCGACATGGACCCCATAACTTACCCAATTCCAATTTTCAACATTTTAAGGACCCCATATTTCTCCATGTCCACTATATTGAGATTTATTCTTTGTTTATAATTTTTTTCTTGTGCAAACCTATGTTCTATAATGGGTGGTAAAATCTAAGGAATATCAGAAATGGTTGATCTAGTTTCTTTTTTAGTCTTTCCAAAGACATTAAGAATCATTACCTCTTTATTGGTTTCAAGATAATAATTTGTGAAAATTGGAAGTTTTGGGCTATCCCCAATGAATGTAAACTTGAGGGTGGATAGAAATTCCTTTCACTCAATTTTGGGTAGGCTAACACTTTCAGACATAGGTTGGGACTTTGAATCAAACTCGATTTCATTTTCAAAATTGTTCAATAGAATTGGTTCCTTTTGAATAGAAGATTCAACCACAAAATTGTAAAGATCAATTTTAGGAATGGGTATGGACTCAATGTTTGTGATTTATCTCAATGGTTCAATGGTTGGTGTTTTTGAAAATTGATCAATAGAGTTATACTTAGGAGACTCAATCCATGATGCCAAATTCTTTTCTTTTGAATCCAAAAAGTCAATTTTCTCCTGATTTAAAGACATTTAAGCAATTACTTGATCCTCTTCATCTATCCCAAATCCAAAGTTTGGTTCTTCAATAAATTTAAGAGAGGTTTTTGGGAGAAAAGAGTCTTCTATCAATGATGAGGAAGGGATAACATGAGTAGGAATGGGTTCCATAACCATCTCAAAGTTTTGTAATTCTAATCTCAAATATCAAACCTCAAAATTCATTTTCTCCATTTTTTGACACAATTTTTCAAGTAATGGTTGTGGATCATGATGGTAAAGGGGTTGAGAAATATGGTCTATTCCATATGTATAATTAAGTTATTAGAATTGCATTGGAGGGTGTTCATATTGGCTTTGTGGGGATTGAAACTCATTATATGTTGGGATGTTTTGTGGAACATAGGATTAAAAACATTGTGGTTCATTAGGTTTTTGATGATCCCACATTTAGAAATTATGATTGTCATTGTACATCACACATGGGGTTGGGTGATCAAAGTAGGGATAGGTTTCCCATGTTTGGAATTGTTCAAAATTGAATTCCATGGTACCGCCTGAGTAGGAATGGGTGACTTTCCAATTTTGATGGTTTGAAGTTATTGTTTTAGGGAAGAGACTGCTGAGTTCATCCTCTCCATTTGTTTGCACAGTTGTTCTAGTAGGCTTTGTGGAACAGTTTGGTTTGGTGCTTGAGAAGATTGGGTTATCCCAGAGGGATATTTTTGAGGTTGGATGGTTTGTTGAAAATGGACCGGTGGATGTTGGTATTGGATAGGTTGGGTTTCGAATTGGTTATGGGTTTGGTAGTTTTAATGGGGGTAAGAATTTTTTCCATGTGGTTGGCTAGGTTGTTGTTTATCTTTCCAGTAGAAGCATGGGTGGTCATTATACCTTGGGTTGAAGGTGTTTTGGTATTGAGGCTTTTGAAAGTTCAAAGAATTTACTTACACTGGGGGTCCTCCTAAAAGAACATCCTTGATTGATGGAATGGTTTGGTAGTTGTCTGTCTTATGGTCATGTTTGTCACAAACTGTGCAAACAGGTTCAACAGTTTGGATTTCATGGACTTTCCTAAGGTCTATCTCTTCAACCTTCCTAGAGAGTGTTGTGAGTTTATCCCTAAGGCTTTCCTCTAATCTAAGTGTATGAATTCTAGTAGGTATTTTTGGATTTTTATAATAAGGTGAAGTTACCCATATTTGGTTTTGTTCATCGAGTCTTTCTAGATACTCGTTAGCATCATTTGGGGCTTTGTTTTTAAAGGTTCCATTACAGATCATGTCAATGAATTGTTTGTTCCCCGGACCCAACCCTTCATAAAAAATTCTCACTTGTTCTAGAATAGAAAAACCATGGTGTGGAACTATGTTTAGGGTATCTTTTAACCTCTTCCATGTTTCATAGAATGACTCTCCCTCTTTTTCAAAAAAGTTTTGGATGCTCCTTTTTAGTGCAATTGTTTTGTGATGGGGAAAGTATTTTTTGTATAATTATCTTTGTAGTTGGTCCCAAGAGTTGATGGATGATGGTCTCAAATTTTTTAGCCAATTTTTATCTTGATCCTTTAAAGAAAAAAAGAAAATATCCTCATCTTAGCTGATTCTAGTGGATGTGGGGGACACATGGTTTCTACAATGTCATTGAACTCCTTAACGTGAAGGTAGGGCATCTCAGACTCTATTACATGGAATGTGGGAAGGTGGTTTAGGACATGGGGTTTAAAGATTCAGTTGGAATCTCCTAGGAAATTGAGTCTAATGCATGAGGGGGAGTTGGTCCAGGAAGGTGTGAGGTAGTCATTCATGGTTTGATCGACCGCATTCCCCAAGTTTGGGGCTGCCTCATTTGGATTTCTATTTTGGTTTCCACCCTGGTTTATGAGTTGGTTTATTTGAATAACTTCCATTGAAATGGGCTCAATTTTAGATTATGTAATATAAATAGGATTATGATATAATGGAAACAATCTCCTAGGTTCACTTGACTCCCCAACCCCAGGACAATCTACCCAAACTAGACAGTTTGATTGATCACAGGTGTAGTCGGACTTGCGCCAAAAGAAAAAAAATGAGAAAGGGACAAGATAAGAGAATTTGGATGAGAAAAGAAGAAATGAGGGAGAATATAATGGGTGTTTAGATGACTTACTTGTGTTCCTGGAAACAGCGCCAAAATTTGATTCATGCACAAATTTACCCGAGAGATGAAGGTAGAACCGTCCTTGTAGTTTAGCTTGGGTTGTCAAATCCTCAGAGACCTAAGAATAAACCTATAGTCACCTAAATTATATGAAATGTTTTTATATATGAAGTGAAAAAATTGGGTTGATTTTATATGGGATTAAGTTAACTCTAAGATTCTGAAGCTAATTCAATTTTAAAGTATGGGTCGATCCTAGGTTATCACTTGGGGTGAATTGGATGCATTCCCTTTTCAACTATTTCAATTTCTTATATTTGAGATTAGTTCATTTAATAAGATCAAAAAAAATCATCACTCATTGTTTTAATGCCTACACACCCTAATAATAATCACCTATACACTTGAAAGATCAAATCTTTGAGCACTCTAAGGTAAAGGTTCGTATTAGCACTTGAAGTGTGTGGCCTTAAAATTCAATAAGGATGAAGAAATTTTAAAATCATCAAATAAAAATCTCATTTAAAAGAAGTGATTAGAGATTAAGGTAGTGATAAGTGACATCCAATCCAGACCCTCTCTACTCCCTTGGATCAACCCATAAGTGGGTTAAACCTCCATCGATCCTATGGTTTCAATGGAAGCAGAAAGTAGACTCATGAGGGAGGAATTGGAGAAGTAAAAAAATTAAATAACAATCACTCCACCGTTGTGTGATAATCTCACAATGTTTGGTATGAACAAGTTCACACATTAAGGCAACAATATCAAATTGATAATAAGAATAATAAAAAAATAGAATATGAAGCGATTTTATTGAAAACTACGGTGATTCGAACAACTTACATGAGAAGGAAAAATGCTGCAAAGACAATTTGGCATAATAACATTACAATGAAAAAAAATCTACAAGATCATCAAATCCTCCACCACCACTACCTTAAATAGGAACTTCCAGAGTATTGGGTCGAGATCCCAATAGTACAAAAGATTCCACTTGAGTATGGTAGGCCTAGGGTGGTGTAAATTAAGGGAGAGGAGACTTTTCCACCCTTGACCCGAGGTGGTAGCCAGCTTGCTTCCACCGAACAGATGCGCCTGGAAGACCTTCTATATGGCCGAATTGGAGTGGGACATAGCAGAAAAAAATGAAGGTATGGATCTCCCATAACCGTCTGTAATTTTTCATCCCAAAATAGTTTATATTTAATGAGATATGTGTACAATGGTGGGCTGTTTTTCTGGGCCGTAGAATCTGGCCCAGAATTTTATCTTCAACTCGGGCCACCTGAATAACAACAATGAAGGCCAAATTAGCACTGAATCCTGAAGAATGATTTGTTATTATATATTTCTTCTATCCACCAACGAAATTTGGGCTTCATTTGGCCTGTATTATGGGCCCCACATTCTCATCAGTGGGATAATTTCCGATCTGCCTTCTCCATAATTGTTTTCAGGAAATTCCATTTTGGTGGTCTTCCAATGTTAATCTTCCAACACTCCACAAATATTAATTGTTCCCAATATAATTATAAACCTGAAAATTAAATATTAAAATAAAATAAAGATCATTTGGTACTATAAATGATGTTCAAAAATGTACCACATAGTAGTGCATTTTAAGAATGAATTACAATCATAATGTGAAATGATGTTCAAAGTGTAAAATGCACTAAAATGGTGGTTATGAATAATAAAGAACATGAATATTTTATATATTAACAATAAATATTATCCTAATTTAGTGGCTAATCATACTCCCTTCCCCTGTCATCTAGCTCCCTAAGACTGGTGGGGACCACATTGGCGTGGTGTTTATAACATGTTGAAATATACACCACCTCCTACTACTCTACTAGATCCCCTTCCATGTCTGCTTCCCTGCAGATTCATCTATCCCTATCACTTCCTCTTCTTGAAAGATTTTACACATCTAAGTATCTGAGACTGATGTCAGTTTCATTGTTTCCCACTGATAACATTTACTGGCTACATCTACTCAGCAAAGTAATTTTCAACCAAATATTATCTCTCTAGAACCCTAACATAATTATGAATTCATAGAAGAATAGTGTTGGCTCAGATGTCCCTAAACATGTCTCACTCGTAGGTATGATCCTTGTAGCACTGATCGTATAATATTCATCGAGTACCTGGAATGGTCAGTACACCTTGATGAATACTCAATTAATGACATATCATCCTGTCAAAACTGTAGAAGATCTTGGGAACACAAACCCCTTAGCTTTTCATGGAAAGAGACTTCCTTCTTCAAAGAAGATATCATGCTTTTTCCACAGAAAAATTCACCTCATTTTAAGATAGGGTTAATCTAAACCATGACATTCACTACTAAGCCACATAGAATGCTCACTTCTAGGACCCCAATCTGATCTAATGGTACCCTGGATAGATGGAAACTTAGTCACCACCTCAAGCCAGTCCTTATCCTCCTATGATTCAGGCTCTCCTCGAAACCTGAGGGGTATCTTTCATTGAAACTCATCTAAGGCACTGAGCTTATATATGTCCTCTACCGATAGTTCTAGTAGTAACTGCTGACCAACGGGTAGTGGTATCACTAGGACACAACCAAAGGTACCATCTTAGAAAAAAATCCTTGTATTGAAGCCTCATCACACTATAGAAAATCCTCATGGTCACGCATTGGAATCTTGGTTGGCTATCTACATGGAGGTATCTTGAAAGAGAATCAAGATAAACCACGGTAAATAAGTCATACTGAGTGAGCTGACTCAAATGAGTTCAAAAGAATAACATTTAAAAAAACACATGCAATTAGTGTTTTTGTGTACCGAGTCAGAAAACAGAATTCAGGGTTCTGGTGTATGGATATGCCAGTCGCCGCACCAACACTCGAATCTGTGGAATGAAATCCAAACTTAAAACACTTAACACTATTACTCCATTGAAAATATCAGAGTCCTAGTTATTCGGTATAACTGACTCTTCTGATACCACTTTGTCATGACACGTCCCTCGGGGCCCATGCCACGACTACCCCAAGCCCACCTTCTATAGGCCAGGGGTTGGAGACTAGCACTAGAAATGCATATCCCTAAAATAGGAAGGCAATGCCTTTAAAACTGTACAAACACAGAGTCTAAGAACACAACAAAATGAAACCAGGAATTAAAACTGTAGTAGTAAAAGTGTGTACTGAAAGTAATAGGGCCAAAATACATGCCCAACTAAAAGATACAACTACAACAGAAAAATAGAAAAACAGCTCTTATGATTTTCGGCCAAGAATCTGACCTGAAGGGTAGGTACAACTCGTCTCCACAGCTCTCTACATAAAATAGTCATCTATGTGTACCTCCTGGTCCTAGATCCTATAGTCTCAGCTGAGACACTCGTCGTCTGCACAAGACACAACAAGGTACAGGCAAAGTCCGTGCAGGGGTGAGTATAACAATACCAAGTAGAGACCCTGAGACCCCTGAAGGTCTCTCAGAATTCCACAAAGGAAAACTAAAAATCATGAACACAATCAAAAAGAACAAAGAAAAAGACTCAACTCAAACCAGGTATAACTTAAGTACAGAAGTACAGATGATTAGTCATAAAACTAGATCATCTTATTCTATCAAGGGTTCTATTATTGATCCACACAGGATCGCTTGGTGCTGATCAACACAATATCCCTAGGTGTTGATCCACACAGGGTCACTAGGTGTTGATCCACACAGGATCTCTCGGTGTTGATCAAAACAAGATCCCTAAGTGTTGATCCACACATGATCGCTAGGTGATGATCCACACAGGATCACTAGGTGTTGATCCACACAGGATCTCTAGGTGATGATCCACATAGGAACTCTATATGTTGATCCAAATAGTATGTCTAGGTTTTGATCTACACAGGATAGCTATGTGCCGATCCACACAGGATCGTTGGGTGCCGATCCACACAGGATCGCTAGGTGCTGATCTATAACGACCCATACTTTACATACATGGTTATTAATTCAGAATTGAATCATACTTATTACAAAATATAACAAAACCATGATAGGACCGTATAGGTATATTTTCTTTAGAAACTGGGAAACATAAACAACTGGTTCATAAATCATCTACATTGTCTCATGTTTATTTCATCATATCTAGAGTCCCTTTTGGCATATCCTACTTATTAACCTTCTTCCTAACCTGGGGAAAATAAAACATACAAAAGGGTGAGCTCAAATGCTCAGTAAGGGTAAATAAAAGAAATATCAATCATATCATATTCATAAGAACATAACATTTTGAAAATCTTAACCTACAAAAGAGATCTTAATATCATAAAATGGGATAAATCATAGTATTGAAATGTAATCCCAATAATCATAACTTGAAACATGAAACATTGTGTCATACACACATAATCATAGAAAATCATTTCATATTATTCAATACTCATTGCCAAGACTATCACAGCAGACAAAGTCCATTACTGAACAGATTTCACTCCTCGTTTTAGTCTTGTGTCACTGAACTCGATTAACTTGTCATTCCAGCCATGTCTATATCATGAGATATAAATATTTACCCAATGCATTGGAGGGAGATATAGGTCCCACCCATCTCATAATGAAACCATTCTTATGTGTGCCACAAAATCATAAATCATATATCATAGCATAACCCATGTAATAAAAATGGGATTCTTAAACAGCATGCCATCATAACATAATCCATATAAGATAAAAGGACATCATAAAATTAATTACATCATAACATAATCAAATCAATGTAAAAATAAAGATATAAACAGAACCCTATATTATCTTATATGGAAAATAATTTTTATAAAACACTTGAACTCCATTCTTGAGGAAAATATCCTTTCTACTTCAAAAATATTTTTCCTTTCTTAACATGTCATACAATTTTAAACTAAAAGAAGTTAATTAAAGATAAACTTGAAAACTTTTAAAGGAATATTCATGGAAATAATGTTCTATTTAATCATAAAAATCCATTCATTAAGTATAAGTTAAAAAACATTCTTCTCGTACTTTGGCCAGAAATGTCAAAAAGTGCCTCGTATTAAAAACGACAAAAGATTCTTTTCATATCTTTTACTAAAAACTCACCAATGGGTAAAAGTGGATTTAAAAAATTGTAGGAGTATAGAAATAATATTACATATTGAGGAAACATGGATGTTTATGATAAATATTCCCTATTAAATTCTGAAGTATAAACAATCTCGGATAAAAATGAGATTGCGAGATTTTCCCTTACCTTAGGTCTGATTTGCTTCGTACGTATCTGAACCTCCTATATAATGATTTAAATAATGTCATTGACTTATTAAAGAATAATATTCATTGTTATTATATCATATATGGTCATATTCTTATCTTTTTATTAGTAATATTTCATTGTTACTTGTTATTCAGGTGTTCATTGCTTTATGCATGTTTTGTTGAATAAATTCTTATTATTATTTTTAGGTTATAGATACCTCATTTCCAGAATTTTATTAGTTTAATATATATAATATTTATTCATTCAATTCATTTATATAATAATTATTCAATGAATATCATGTAGAACGAGTCGCATCATATCGTGGAGACGGTAGGCCGTACGTACGCACGAGCGATGATATCGCTCCCATGATCGTAGAATTGTATTGAAGCGTATGTATACTATTTAAGAATCAATATAACTTTATAATAATCATATATAGTTATTATTTACACCATTATACCCATCCAATTAATGTGGTGGTGGAAAACAGATTACACCACGGCGTGGAGACGGTATTCTATACGTACGCACGCGCGGTGATTTCGTTTTCCATAGGATGGATAGAAGGTGAAATATGGTTGTTTCATATTTATAATAACATATCAGTATATTATTGATACGGATGTTATTACTTCATAATTAAACAAGTAAATAAGAGGAAGTAGAAGAAGAAATAAATTTTAAAGAATCGGTAACGGATATTACCTCTTCTTCGACATGCCTCTTTAAAACCTCCTTTTAGGGAACTAAAATTGGTATTTAAAGAAGACCAGGACCTCTAGTATGTTTCTAGGGAAGTTTATAAGGTAAATGGGCAGGGTTTGGATGAGCTTTAAGGCTCAAAATTGTGTGAGGAGAAGAGGGAAAAGGTGCCCTTCTATAAGGGAGGAGAGGGGCACCTTAGGAAAAACTTAAAATATTATTTTATAATAAAGTCATAATCGGTTTATAATAGCTAAAAATTGATTTATTTAGAAGATAAAGTGGGTATGGGTAGAAATTATCTCAACAAATAAGTTTTTATAAAAGTTTAGGTTACTATTTTAACCATATCATTTAGATTTAACTCTAAGTTAAATATTTTAACTTTTACCGTGTCTTCTTGATTTCTTACACTATATGGTTAATAAACTTAATATAACAAGACAAACGAACCCCAAGTGGTTAATTATTAATATATATAACCTTAAATAAGTCATTTGGCCGAACCTTAGATTTTTAATAATAAAATAACAATTAATAATATAATATTTTTTTAAAAAAACTATTTTATGTCAATTTTGACACTATTTGGTAATTGATTTTTGTAAAAATAATAACATCATTATAAGTTCGAACAAAGTTAATTAAATAAATAATAAAATTTCATATTAACCTATAAAATTAGTTTAATTCATAAAAAGTCTCAAATTACATTTATTTGGGTATTTATAATATCAATTATGTTAATATTTCATAAATAAGGTAATTACTACATCATCATTGTGTCATAAATAAATTTAATTATTTAATGTCTAAAAATTATATATAAAATACCATTATTTAGTAAATATTTTTATCTTTCTAATGAATATTTATAGTCTAATTTATCTTATGTATAACGCAATATTAAAAATGTTTTTAGTTATTAAACTTTGATTTTAACTATTTTAACACTTCTTTAAATAAAATAATAATAAATGTTCTAATCTAATCCAAGTGGACCTAAAGGGTTATATTTTATTCCTAAGGTTGTTTTTGGTCGAATTACACTTATCCAATAAAATTAGGACATGTTTTAGGGTAATAATAATATCATTTTTACCCTTAATTACCCTATTTACTTTTAACCGTGGTAAATAAAAGTAAAAAGTTATTATTCACCAAAAATTATTTTTATCTTATTGAACCACATTTTACTCCTTTATATTAACCATTTCTCTCAGACTTTCTAAATTCCACTCATAGAAGCGGTAAAATTACGTTTTATGTACTTTTTCAAATTCTCCTAGGAGGTGGGTAAAAAACGGTGAAAAGTTCAATAAAATTTTTATATATCTAAAATTATTATAAAATGACTCCAATTAATTAAATTGAACTTATATAGGTATTATGAATCAATTTTGACAAAAAAAATTAAATAAAATAAATAATTATTTTAATAAAAAGTCGGTTTTTAAATAGTAACCAGAGTTTTCACTATTCATCAAAAATTGAAATTTTTCAGAAAAATACCAAAATTTTACCCTAGGAAAATTTCGATATTTCGAATCCAAAAATGAATTCCATTTTGAAAGATAAAATTTATAAAATTTCAAAAAGTGGGTATTAATATTCATAACAGGTAGTTTATATAATATTTTAATAGCATATCGTTGTTTAGTGAAACTTGGTATTGTGTACAACACACGCTATCTTGGAAGGTCGTGATTGCGTTTAAAGAAAGCCAAGCTAGTGTTATGTATAGTGAAAGATTCCTTTGATGTTACATATAACATAAGACATAAAAAAATATATATACTTCTCATAAATTATCAGGGTGTTACATTCTACCCCCCTTAAAATGAATTTCACCCTCAAAATTCGTCACTTCGTAACAAACAGATGAGCATACCTCTCCCTCATCATATCCTCAAGCTCCCATGTATCTTCTTATAATTGTTGTTTCCTCCATAAAACTTTCACCAAGCGAGTGGTCTTGTTCTGTAGAACTTTTTCGCTACGATCTAGAATCTCTATCGGTTGTTCTTTATAAGAAAGATCTTGCTCCAGCGGTATAACTTCTGAGCTTAGTACATGTGAAGGATCAGGTATGTACTTTCTCAGGAGAGATACATGGAACAAATTGTGAACTTGAGAGAGATTTGGTGGAAGCGCCAATTGGTAAGCTACCTTCCCAACATGATCTAGTATTTCGAAAGGACTGATATACCTAGGGCTCAACTTTCCCTTCTTTCCAAATCTCAATACTCTCTTCCAAGGAGATATTCATAAGAACACTTTATCACCCACTTCAAACTCTAGGTCTTTTCTTCAGTTGTTGGCGTAACTTTTTTTTCTACTCTGAGCTGCTCTTATGTGTTGTTGAATAGATCTGACCTTTTCTGCCATCTCATCAACAGGATCAGGTCCTAATATCTTTCTTTCCCCAACTTCATCCCAGCAAGTTGGATTCCTGCATTTCTTTCCATAGAGAGATTCATAAAGAGCCATATGAATATTGGGGTGAAAGCTATTATTATAAGAAAATCCCACCAAAGGTAGGTGTTGATCCCAACCACCTTTGAAATCCATAGAGCAAGATCTTAACATATCTTCTAGAGTTTGAATTGTTCTCTTAGACTAACCGTCTGTCTGAGGATGATAAGCAGTGCTGAAACTCAACTCTGTATCTAAAGTATGCTGAAGACTTCGCCAGAACGTCAAGGTAAACCTCGGATCCTGATCAGATATAATGGAAAGTGGTACTCCACGCAATCTTACCACTTCCTTTACATATAGCCTGGCAAGATGATCCAGAGAGAAATATTCTCTAATAGCAATGAAGTGTGCCGACTTCGTAAGATGATAAACTATGACCCAGATAGCATTATTGCCTTTGGATGTTTTAGGAATTCCGGTGACAAAGTCCATAGTGATGTTTTCCCATTTCCATTCAGGTATGGGTAACGGTTGTAACATCCCCTTAGACTTCTGTCTCTCAGCTTTAACTTTCTAACAAACCAAGAATCGAGAGACATATTCAGCAACATCTCTTTTCATGCCATCCCACTATAAGTACTCTTTCATGTCCCTATGTATCTTCATGCTTCCAGGATGAATAGTTAATGAAGAACTATGAGCTTCATCCAGTAGCTCCTTCTTTAATTCTGGGATGGGAGGAACACAAACCCGATTCCGGAACCTTATTATCCCATCACAATCAAGGTTGAATTTAGGAACATTTCTCACCTTCTTTTGTAACTCTACATCTTCTTTTTGTGCCTCTTTAATATTCACATGTATAGATGGTTGAACATTCATTTGAGAAAGATAAGATTTTTCCCCTTCCATTATAATTCCAATATCAATCCTTTGTAAATCCATAAATATTGGATCTTTTGTGATCCTCGTCATGGATAAGCTAACACGGTCTTATCGGCTTAATGCATATTCCACCTTGTTTGCTTTCCTAGGGTGATAATGAATTGAGAAGTCATAGTATTTAATCAACTCCAACCATCTTCTTTAGCGCATATTCAGCTCCTTTTGTGTGAAAATATACTTTAAACTTTTATGGCCAGTATAAATATCACACATTTCACCATAAAGATAATGCCTCCATATTTTTAATGAAAAGATTATCGCAGCTAACTCCAAATCATGAGTTAGGTAATTTTTCTCATGGATTTTCAACTGTCGTGAGGCATAAGCTATCACCATATCATTTTTCATGAGAACACACCCCAGTCTCTTCTTGGATGCATCAATATAGATCACAAACCTTTCTCCACTACACGACAGTGTGAGCATAGGTGCACTGGATAACCTTTGTTTTAACTCTTTGAAATTATCTTCACACTCCTCCGTCCAAATGAACTTAACTCCTTTTCGAGTCAACCTGGTGAGTGGATTAGATAACCTTGAAAAATCTTTCACAAAATGTTGATAATATCCAGCCAGACCAAGAAAACTTCAGATCTCAATTACTGTTGTTGGTCTCGACCATCTTTCGATAACCTCTATTTTTTCTAGATCCACAGATATCCCCTCTTTTGAGATTATGTGACCCAAAAATGAAACTTTTTGAAGCCAAAATTCACACTTGGTAAATTTGGCATAAAGATTCTCCTTTCTTAGGGTCTTTAATAAAATTCTCAAGTGATCTTCATGTTCTTCCTTTCTCTTTGAATAGACAATAATATAGTCTATAAAGACTACCACAAACTGATCAACATAGTTTCTAAAGACTCTATTCATTAGATCCATGAAGATAGCAGGGTAATTAGTAAGACCAAATGGAATCGCTATAAATTTATAGTGTCCATACCTTGTACGGAAAGCCGTCTTTGGTATATCCTATTTTTTGACCCTTAATTGATGATACCCTGAATGAAGATCAATCTTGGAAAATTATTGAGCTCTGTGTAGTTGGTCAAATAAGTCATCAATGCATGGGAGAGGATATTTTTTCTTGATAGTGATCTTGTTAAGTTCTCGATAATCAATGCAAAGTCTCATTGATCCATATTTCTTCTTAAAAAAGAGAGCAGGTTCTCCCTAAGGTGATGCACTAGGCCGTATGAATCCTTTATCAATATTTTCTTGGAGTTTCTTCTTCAATTCCTGCAACTCAATTGGGGACATTCTATATGGTGTCTTTGAAATAGGCATAGCACCCGGTATGAGTTCTATTGAAAACTCGACTTCATGATTTTGTGGAAGACCTAGCAATTACTCCAGAAAGACATCATCAAACTCCTGTACAATGGGAATATTATTAATCATGAGTTTCTATCCAACCATTTGAGATAAATAACTTTAATTTATTGGAATCAAGACCCATAAGATGGAAGAAATTTCAACTGGAAGGTTATATTCATCCTTGCATCGATAGCTGATAGTAGATTGATTGGGAATATTAAATGTGATTTCCATTCTTTGGAAATTGATATGAGCTCCGTATAAATAAATCCAATCCATGCCAAGAATCACATCAAATTCCACTATAGGAAGGATCACAAGATTTGCAGAAATCACTTTCCCACAAACTTCAATCGGAGAAGAATTGTAAACTTTTGATGTAACTGTTGTTCCATTAGGGTTTGTCACAGCTAACTCAATATCTAACTGTTGAGGTAATATGGTGATACCCTTAGAAACTTCTTTAGAAATAAAAGATTGGGTGGATCCAGAATCAAATAAAACATTTTCTACTTTATATTGGATGGTAAGTGTACCTTTCACCACTTCGTTATCATACTCCACATCGCAGATAGAAATTCCATGTGACTTTCCTTTGTCTTTGGCCTTAAGAGTTTGTTGACGTCGATCTTCCTCAACAACCCTTGGATTAGGGCATTGATTGGCATAATGCCCCATTTCCTTGCACTTGAAACATTGAAGTGTAGGAGGTGAATTCTGTGTATCCATTTCTTTGTTCGCATCATTAGACATCTTCTTCCCATTATTTCGACATTCAACTGCATGATGACCTTGTTTTCCACAATTAAAACATTTACATGTCTTTTTAATAAAATTCCCTCCATGTTTCTTTCCACACATTGAGCATAAGGGGAAACTCATCTTCTTTTCAGTGTGGTCTTTAGATTTTCCTTTGAATTCCATTTTACTCTTCTTATCAAACCCATATGATTGATTGGTTACTCCAATCTCCATCTCAACCTTGAGAGCACATCGAACAATTTCCTCGTAGCTATTGAAGTCCCTTATGGAAAAAGCCCTTTGAAGACTTGGTTTTAAGCCACTAAAGAATTGATCGATTTTACTCTCAGGTTGGATAATAATTCTAGAAGTGTACCTTGAAAGTCTTGTAAAATTTTCTTCGTAGGTACCAACCGATTCGTTATCCTTTTGCTTCAGTTCAAGAAACTCCTTCTCCATCTTTTTTCAAAGAATGTGAGGGAAGTACTTATTTAAAAATAAGTTCTTGAACTCATCCCATTCCATGGACACAATTTCATCCCTTTTCCTCGTATTCTTAATAAGATTCTACCATTGATCAACTTCATCTTCCAAACGATATACTGCTAAGATGACTTTATCATGTTCAGAACATTGCAGGACTGAAAATATATTTTTAGTGGTACTAATCCATTGTTAATCCACTAATGTATCAGAAGACCCGCTGAATGAAGGTGGATGCTGCCTCATGAATGATTCAACAGAATGTTTCTCCTTCCTTTGCTCATTTGGAAGTCCTACATGATTCATAGCTTGAGAAATTTGTGTGAGCATGGCTACAAGATTTTTCATTCCAGCTCCCATAATGTTTGGTTGCTCAGGGGGACAATCATTTCATTGCCCATCACATTCATCATTAACACGGTTCCTTCAGGTTCTAGCCATTGACTAAAACCAAGAATCATAGTGTGAGAAACACTAATCATAATAGGAAAACCACATAATCAAGAATAAAATTTCAGACTTTAGGTCTTGTCATAGGTTTTTCATGGCCATTTATAAAACACTAATATTGTGTTCTATGTTTAGATATATCCTTAGAGTTCTTACTAAGGCTTTCACATCCTAGTTTCCAAAGGTTGACTATACCTTTCCTCGGATACCAACTATAACGACCCATAATTTACATACATGGTTATTACTTCAGAATTGAGGCATACATATTACAACATATAACAAAACCATGATAGGACCATATAGGTATAGTGTCTTTAGAAAATGGGAAACATAAACAACTGATTCATAAATCATCTACATTGTCTCCCATTTATTTCATCATATCTAGAGTTCATTTTGGCATATCCTGCTCAGTACCCTTCTTCCTGACCTGGGGAAAATAAAACATACAAAAGGGTGATCTCAAATGCTCAGTAAGGGTAAACAAAAGAAATATCAATCATATCATATTCATAAGAACATGACATTTTGAAAATCTTAACCTGCAAAAGAGATCATAATATCATAACATGGGATAAATCATAGTAGTGAAATGTAATCCCAATAATCATAACTTGAAACATGAAACATCATGTAATACATACATAATCATAGAAAATCATTTCATATTAGTCAAGTCTCATTTCCAATACTATCATAGCGTACAAATTCCATTACTGAACCGAGTTCACTCCTCGTTCCAGTCTGATGTCACTGAACCGGATTAACTTGTCGTTCCAGCCATGTATATCGCATTAGAAATAAATCTTTACCCAATGAATTGGATGGAGATATAGGTCCCACCCATATCATAATAAAACCATTCTTATGTGTTCTACAAAATCATAAATCATATATCATAGCATAACCCATGTAATAAAAATGGGATTCTTAAACATCATTCCATCATAACATAATCCATATAAGATAAAAGGACATAATAAAATTAATTCCATCATAAAATAATAAAATCAATGTAAAAATAGGGATATAAATAGAACCCTATATTATCTTATATGGAAAATAATTTTGATAAAACACTTGAACTCCATTCTTGATGAAAATATCCTTTCTACTTCAAAAATATTTTTCCTTTCTTAACATGTCATAAAATTTTAAACTAAAAGAAGTTGATTAAAGATAAACTTGAAAACTTTTAAAGTAATATTCATGGAAATAATGTTCTATGAAATCATAAAAATCCATTCATTCTATATAAGTTAAAAAAACATTCTTCTCGTACTTTGGCTGGAAAAGTCAAAAAGTACCTTGTACTAAAAACGACAAAATATTCCTTTAATACCTTTTATTAAAAACTCACCAATGGGTAAAATTGGATTTAAAAAATTTTAGGAGGATATAAATAATATTACATATTTAGGAAACATGGATTTTGATGATAAATATTCCCCAGTAAATTCTGAAGTATAAACAATCTGGGATAAAAATGGGATTGCGAGATTTTCCCTTACCTTAGGTCCGATTTGCTTTGTACATATCCAAACCTCCTGTATAATTATTTAAATAATTTCATTTACTTATTAAATAATCATATTCATTGTTATTATATAATATATGGTCATATTATTATCTTATTATTAGTAAAATTTCATTGCTACTTGTTATTCGGGTGTTCATTGCTTTATGCATGTTTTGTCAAATAAATTCTTATTCTTATTTTTAGGTTATAGATACCTCATTTCCAGAATGGTATTAGTGTAATATATATCATATTTAGTCATTAAATTAATTTATATAATCATTATTCAATTAAGATCATGTAGAACGAGTCGCATCATATCGTGGAGACGGTAGGCCGTACGTACGCACGAGCGATGATATATTTCCCATGATCGTGGAATTGTATTGAAGTGTATGTATACTATTTCAGAATCAATATAACTTTATAATAATCATATATAGTTATTATTTACACCATTATACCCATCCAATTAAGGTGGTGGTGGAAAAAAGATTACACCACGGCGTGGAGACGGTATTTTGTACGTACGCACGCGCGGTGATTTCATTTTCCGAATGATGGATAGAAGGTGAAATAGGGTTGTTTCATATCTATAAGAACATATCATTATATTAGTGATACTTATGTCATTACTTACTAATGAAACAACTAAATAAGAGTAAGTATAAGAAGAAATAAATTTAAAAGAATCGGTAACTGATATTACCTCTTCTTCGACACACCTCTTTGAAACCTCATTTTAGGGCACTAAAATTGGTCTTTGAAGAAGATCATGAACTCTATTATGTTTCTAGGGAAGTTGAGAAGGGAAATGGGCAGGGTTTGGCCGAGCTTTAAGGGTAAAAATTGTGTGATGAGGAGAGGGAGGAGGTTCCCTTTTATAAGGGAGGAGAGGGGCACCTTAGGAAAAACTTAAAATATTATTTTATAATAAAGTCATATTCGGTTTATAATAGCTCAAAATTGATTTATTTAGAAACTAAAGTGGGTATGGGTCGAAATACTCTCTAAAAATAGGTTTTAGACAAGTTTAGGTTAATATTTTAACCTTATCATTTAGATTTAACTCTAAGTTAAATATTTTAACTTTTACCATGTCTTCTTGGTTTCTTACACTATATGGTTAATAAACTTACTATAACAATCCAAAAGAACCCCAAGTGGTTAATTATTAATATATATAACCTTATCTAAGTCATTTTTCTGAACCTTAGATTTTTAGGAATAGAATAATAATTAATAATATAATATTTGTTTTAAAAACTATTTTATGTCAATTTTGACACTATTTGGTAATTGATTTTTTGTAAAAATCATAACAGCATGATTAGTTCAAAAAAAGTTAATTAAATCAATAATAACATGTCATAATAACCTATAAAATTATATTAATTCATAAAAAGTCTCCAATTACATTTATTTGGGTATTTATAATATCAATTATGTTAATATTTCATAAATAAGGTAATTACTACATCATCATTGTGTCATAAATAAATTAAATTATTTAATTTCTAAAAATTACAAATAAAATATCATTATGTAGGAAATATTTTTATATATCTAATTAATATTTATAGTCTAATTTATTTTATGTATAACCCTACATTAAAAATGTTTTTATTTATTAAACTTTGATTTTAACTATTTTAACACTTCTTTAAATAAAATAATAATAAATGTCCTAATCTAATCCAAGTGGACCTAAAGGGTTATATTTTATTCCTAAGGTTGTTTTTGGTCTAATTACACTTATCCAATAAAATTATGACATGTGTTAGGGTAATAATAATATCTTTTTTACCCTTAATTACCCTATTTACTTTTAACCGTAGTAAATAAAAGTAAAAATTTACTATTCACAAAAAAAAATTATCTTATTGAACCACATTTTACTCCTTGATATTAACCATGTCTATCGGTTTTTCGAAATTCCACTCACAGAAGTGGTAAATTTACGTTTTATGTACATTTGCAAATTCTCCTAGGAGGTGGGTAAAAGACGGTGAAAAGTTCAATAAAATTTTTATATATCTAAAATTATTATAAAATGAATCCAATGAATTACATTGAACTTCTATAGGTATTATGTATCAATTTTGACCTAAAATAAATTTAAATAGAATAAATAATTATTTAAATAAAAAGTCGGTTTTTAAATAGTGACCAAGTGTCTTCACTATTCATCAAAAATTGAATGTTTTCAGAAAAATACCAAAATTTCACCCTAGGATAATTTTGATATTCTGAATCCAAAAATGAAGTCCATTTTGAAAGATAAAATTTTTAAAATTTCAAAAGGTGGGTATTACTATTCATAACAGCTAGTTTATATAATATTTTAATAGAATATCGTTGTTTAGTGAAACTCAGTATTGTGTACAACACACGCTATCGTGGAAGGTCTCGATTCTGTGTAATGAAAGCCAAGCTGGTGTTGTGTATAGTGAAAGATTACTTTGATGTTGCGTATAACATAAGACATAAAAAATATATATACTTCTCATAAACTATCAGGTGTTACATGATCCACACAGGATCGCTAGCTGTTGATCCCAAAAGGATCATTAGGTACTGATCCACACAGGATCACTTGGGTCTGATCCACAGAGGATCACTTGGTGTTAATCCACACATCATTGCTATGTGTTGATCCACAAAGGATCACTGGGTGCTGATCCCCAAAAGATATCTAGGTGCTGATCCACATAGGATCTATAGGTGTTGATACACACAGGATTATTAGGTGTTGATCCACATGGTATAGCTAGGTTTTGATCCACACAAGATCTCTAGGTGATGATCCACATAGGATCTCTATTCATTCTTCTCATCTCAGCCATCCACTTGATTCTCGTACATAGTACGCTTGATTCTAGTAGGATCCACTCCTCAATCCATATGTTGTACATAAAATGACATGAAGTCCCATGAAGAAGTAACCCAATGATCTATCATATCATAAGCCTTCCAACACAATAGACGGCGCATCAATCAAACGCTCGGTCTGAGAGTTACAGACATTTTTGTGCCAAGGGCTCGGTTGGATTTGGGTATGATCCATCCTAGAAATACATCAAATTTCTCCAAAAATTAGGTGGAGTATCACAAAGGGATCGTATCGTTCCAAGGATTCCAGCGCCATAGACGGTTCATCAAATAGACATTCAGTTTGAGAGATATGACATTTCAAGCATATATTGGGCCGAAATGGGTTTGGGTCCAGTCTGACCCGGCATGGGCCGACCCGACCCGACCCGAACCGGCATGACCCGAACCGGCCGGACCGTGGACTGGCCCAGCCTAAACCAACTATGATAGGCCATAGCAAGATTGGCCCTCTAGGCTACGGCGGGCTCGGCCCGCTGGGCAGCAGACCGGCCTGGCCCACCGGCTGACATGACCCAAACGGGGGGTCGCGCGGCACCTCCTTCCCGAACGGCTCAATGATTCATTCGACTCTTCAAGTGATGGCTCCATGTGGCACTACCTCATTGTCCACTGGACCCGAAGGGAGAAGGTCCCTCTCTTGAACAGCTTCAAATCCATGGCTCCCTTCATCGCGGTGTGTGACGGCACGCCACCTTCGCCAACGCGGTCGGCTGAGAGCTGGCCTCCCCCTAAACCCATAGCGGCTTGATGTCGCAACTCCCCTCCACGGCGTGTGACAGCGCGCCACCTGCTGCCTCTCAGGCCGACCGATGTCGACCGCCTCTGTCTCCCACCTACTCCAGTCACCAGGACTAGGAGATATTTTGTGGGCCACCAGGTGAGCTCTGGTTGTCCATTTTCCCTTCCAGACATGCCTACGGGGCTTCCAGGATGTTTTCATCACTGCGTGGATCTCGGTTTTGCCTTGTCGTGATGTTCCTCAGTCACCCATGAAGAAACACGATAATACCAAGAACAGAGGAGGGTTTGGGCCTTTTTCATTTGTCTCATTCCCTCCGTGTTAGAAATATAATCATGGTAAACAAAATAATAATTTATGATTATTAATTTAAACAACAAACCCCCTAACTCATGAACCTTTGGATGATATCGTGGTCATGGAGGGAGAGGAGTCCTCATTCGATGAATTCTCTAGTGTTCATCGATCCCAGATCGATTCCCCCAATGACGTCGTTCAATCCTCCATTATTTTGGTGGAATATGTCACAGATTTTTGTCAGAGGTTCCTATCTTGAGTTCCAAAATCCCATGCCCGATCTTCATTTAAATAGAAGAGAGAATCCTCCCACGTGGTATTTCATTAATGTGGTTCATTTATGAACTACATTTAATGTTTCATTAAAACATCGAATGACGTGGTTACGCAACCCAAGGTTCACGTCATTAAATGTATTCCATTAAGTATGACCGACCAACCCTATGGTCCTGCCACATTTCTCAATGGTTACAAAAAGAAATAAAATAACTCAATGAGTTATTTTATTATTATTTTTGTAAAGTCCAGAAATTAACTTTTTCATCTGACCCTTGCTAGTCGAAGTTAAGCTTCACCTAATTGAATCTCAGCACTATGAATTCAACGATGCTCTTAGATATTTAATCCAATCCCTAGTTCAAAAGATTGAAATTTGCATCCGCACATTTACTGAACGTACCTAAAAAAATTTCATAAATTATTAACAGTCACTGTCGACCTGTGTCGGTCGAGGTTAGGATCTAGCTAAGGGGAAGACGCCCTCACGAGCTCAATGGTACTCTCATATTTCCAATATGTGTTATTATTTAGGATTTATAGAATTTAACAATAAAATAATTGTTACTTAACTATTTTATTTGTGGCCAAAAACTAACATCAACTATTGGCCTGTGCCGGTCAATATTATGATCTAACTAAGGAAACAATACCCTCATGAGTTCAGTGGTGGTCTATTATTTTTAATCTGAGTCACCATTTCTGAGTTATAAGTATTTGAAAATTAAAATAAATTTATTTTATTATTTTATTTACGGTTATGCCATTTTTTGGGTTTTTTCACTGGAGGCTTGCGCTGACTAAACTTAAGTCTCTCCTATGGTAAACCCACCATCTTGAACACAACGGTGCCCTCAGATTTCTGATCTGGGCACCCGTTTAATATTTATTCCACTTTTTCAGGAAAACTACTCATGCACACTGTTTAAAAATTAACATTTTTTGGTGAATCAATCCAGGCACTTCGTGACTCAGAATCACATGCCATTAATTTTCGCAGTCTCTTAATAATCCCATATAATTAAAAAATGTATACCGAAATTTCTGGTCTTTAGAAGAATCCACTATTTCCCTCTCAATTATTTTAATGTGAGAACATTATCTTCTATTTTAAATATGTTAAAAACCCCACTAGAAGAAAACATGATATTTGAATAGATACAAAAAAAACTATGAAAAAACAAGAATCCCTTTCTATTTAAATAAATTTCATGTCATTTTGTACTAAAAATAGGGGAAATAGGGGTGATGCGCCATAATCAGTGTTCCTACAGGGTAAATGTGGAATGGTATACAGATTCACATGAATAAAAGAGGAATGTCTAAACCATTTGGGTTGTAGGAGAAATAATCAAAATGATAAATGGTAATGATCTCTAGGTTATTATTAGTGACACACATTTTGTTGTAATATGTGGTGGAGATATCAATTAAATTATATTTTATTACAATTTATGTTAATTCCTATGAAAGGAACTGTTTTATTCCATGAACCACAATGAATTAGATTTAAAATTTAAGCTCCATGAAATATATTTTAAAAAAATTAATAAAGCTATAATATCCTTACTTTACGCTATAAACAATTTTCATGACCATCTAGGAAAAAATGGGAATTTTTAAATTTTAAGGATTTTGGGTAACTATTAAAGCTAACACATGAAGTGAAAAACTACATGAAGGAGTCAGGAAACCACATATACTAACCACGTAAATGATAAAATGAATGAATAAATTTATCAACCATAATATATGGTGACCTACCATAAGAACAATCCAACTAACTACATGAAAAAAACCAAAAGACCTCATTATATAACCAACTGACCGCATGCATTATCAAACCTCCCATAAGAGGAAGTAGAAGACTAAAAGAAGAAGAAGCTAACTACAAAGTTAGTCAAGTGATTGTGAGAAAAATAATTACATTAACATGGGAATGGACTATGTGAACCCTCTATGAAACTCTATAATTTTTTAAAATATAAACAAAGGTGTTTGAATATCCTAAAAATTAAATTATATATCTCTCAAACAATAACCATTATCAAGAATCAAAATATAATAAATTTAGGAAAGTGTAATTGGATTTTAATAACTACAATGTGAGATTCCTCTCAAAGATAATTCAATATAAGAACACAATCACACATTGGAGAAACAAATTGCACAGCCAATAAACACCATATTTTGGAAAGAGATAAACTAGTACAAAATCATAAGCTCATCAGATCATCCTAAAATAAATATAATAAATAAATCCACATATCAATAATCACCCATTAAAAAAACTTGATATTGATCAAATATTTTCAACTCACATTCCCTTATACTATACTCAAAACTATTATATCTATATATAATATGAACCAAGGGGAATACTAACCCATAAAATACCTTCTCTTAATGATCCTAGCTCTCAATTGGGTGCTCCACAAATATAGTATAATCCTGGATATATAACTCTCTCCAATCAATTACACGGGATTCATCCTAATGAATTGTTGAATCTGGGACACATGAAATTTATTATGAACACTTTCCAGTCATGGTGGATGAGTTAACTGATATTCCACCTAACCAATGAGCTCCAACACCTCGAATGGTCATGAAATACTATATAATATTTTGTCCCTTGGCCAAACACCTTTTTAACATGATGAAAAAAACCATTAATACCACATGGTATCCATAGTAAAAATCAATGGAAATCTTCTTGTTGTATTTATACACCATCTAACTATATTTTGACACAATCATCTTATTTAAAACCACCTTGATCATCTCTATCATTATATACAAAAAATACATAACAAAAACTACTAAATCCCTAACATCAAACCATCACAATAAAGAATGACATGACCTCCCATCCAATGCCTCAAAATAATACATATTGATGGATGAGTGATAGATATTTTTTTGGGTAATATCAACCATAGGTAGGTGTTTCATCCATGATCCTCCAAAGTCAAACACATATACATTGAAAATTTCCTCCACGGTCTAGAAGGTGTAATCTATCTATCGATTTATTTGAAAATTGAAGTCACTGCTAGGGCATAGAAAAGGTCTAGAATTATGATAAAATACCCTTAATAATTGTTAGGTAAAGCAATATATTTTATCTAATAAAATAGTTTTCAAAACCCTTTTGATGCTCTCCAATCTTATCCATTATGACTCATTAGAGAATACACCACAAGACTTTCCTTGATATATATAGATTTTTTCGACTTCATTATCTATTCCACAATCACTAAAACAAAATAATAAACTTCATGAGACTAGGTTTAAATTTATTTTTGAAATCCATCAATGTTTATTCTCATGCTTACTAAGGAACATCCAAATACTGAAAAAACAAGTATGAAAATGAAACTCTTCCTTCACCTGCATGAAAACTAGACACTATTCCATGAACCCAACTAGAAACCATTCCATGAACCCAATAACAATCAAATTATAAAAATATATAAAAGATACCTCCTCATGAAATGAAATATATTATACAAAATATGATTCAAACAATGGGTGATCTTTGAATCTTATGGAGAACACACTCACATGCATCTAGTAGAAAACATTTCATCCCATTAAATAGAAATAGATTCTGACCATCATTGGACCACCCTTATGGAGAATCTCCACAACAACAAAAAAAGTCCCTTACCACCATAACCTCTATGTAACCCCAATAAAACTCATATACCTTCAAAATAGAAGATTATTCCACTCTTATCTGAGAAAAAAACCTCTACCACTAACTTTCTCCACATCAAGAATCATCACATTAGTCTCTTACAACAATTTCTTAAAATCCTACAACTCAAGAACAACATATTCCAACAAAATTCATTATAAAGTATCCAAAAAAACATTCTCCATTGTTATATTATATCAGATATCAAAATAATTTTCCTATATAAACTATTCCATCCTTTAATGTCATAGGTTTACATCCAACTGAGAGAATGAAATCCATGGAAGCTTCTAGACTAGGAAGACTACAATTCATTCAATGATTTTTCTATTTCAACATATGTTGAGGATAAAAAACACTAATTACAACTAAAAATATAGGGTGGGATTTTATTTTGTGTGGGTAAATAACATCCTATATCCATAAGAAATAACATTTCTTTTCTACATTGTGATGTATTCCAATCCCTAAAAAAATAATTAGAAAAGAACATGTGTATAAATACCTCTTTAGGTAGTCAGTGTTTTGTATCACTTATTTATCTATCAATATTACATTTAACTATTTTATGAAAATTTTCAATATAGAGAAAATATTAGTCTGAGATAGGTCAAGAATTTAAATGGGTTCATAAATTAAGAGAATTTGGGTGAAAACCTACTTTAATATCACAAAATCTTGATAATGTTCTGAGAGTATACTATTTTCTTTTATGAAACATAATAAATATCTAACCCTATCTATGATAGATCTATGTAAACACCCTTTTGAGACACAACATATCTATTGAAATTCACATTATGTGTCCAAAACATGCAGTTATAGAATTTAAAATTGAGTTGATGGTGAAAGAGAACCTATAGGATGGATTTGAGATTCTATATGTGTTCTTTTCATTGACATAAATTATATAAAGAATTAATTAATTAAAAATTATAAAGACTGGTCCATGAACTCACATAACATAGAGTTCATGATCCCCATCAATATAACTAATGAATTCATGAATTTGAAAACATAAAAGAGAAAATGATGTCCCTAGATTTGATTCATAAGTAATTGTTCATGATATCCCCATTTCAACCCATGTTTGATGATATTATGATTTTATATCGGCATTATAAAAAATGGTAATCCTTCAGTTATCCAATTAGATCATCTATACTCTGATGCGTGAAATGGTTCTTGATCTCCCTTTAAATCAATATCATTTTGAACACAAGAAAACTTAGAATACCATCTTCTATATTAGAGAAGAAATCCAGAGCACCCCATTGTGATAAACTAGTCCAAATAAATCCAAAATTGTGTAGGTCATCAATCTTATTCCTCTACAAAAATATTTCAATGGAATTAATATGATGAAGATATATAGAATTCAAATATTTTCATGAATTTAACTCTATCCCAAAAATAACATCATATCATGAGGGTAGTGTCAAAAAAACTTCAGAGAAATTCTATAGAATATTCACCTCCTATAATTATATTGATAATTTCATCACCCCAGGTATATGATTATGCATACTCATATTCCACATATGATAACCATAATCACTTATGAACACCACTCAGTAACCTTCAATTCCAAAAATTACTATCTTATGGAATTATTCATGTACAACACAAATATAGAACAACCCCACACCATAAAATAGATTGAATAGTAATATCTACAATATAAAGAAACTTCCCATTGACTGATGAAAACACATCATCATTCCACATCCTAGACACACATCAAATCAGTAAGACTACCACCCAAATGGAATAAAAAGTTCAATAGTAATTAGAAACCTCCCTATTTTAATTTCTAACATGTGGACCATGTTGTGTGTAACAAAGGTGTTCAAAGCTCTTGAATCAAATAGTGAAGAAACTATGATTGATGATACACATATTATACATTAAATAGCTTATGGTACCCCTATAGTTGTAAAATACATATAATTAATATTCCCATTAGAATATCCTCTATGTCACTACAAATGACATCCATGTCCATGACCTTGTCTTGTTCTATGAGTTTTAAGAACATTATGGAGATAAAATCTACTAGATCCATATCTCCTCTATTGAATATAACTCTAATAACCTAATAGATAAAAAACACTAGATGCCTTTATTGTAAATAAGGACTCATGGGAATTTACTAATAACAGATCTAGAAAGGACCACGACTATCTGGAATGATTAGGAGCAGATCCAATAAATGACCATGTCCACCTTAGATATAGAACACCAAATTGAATCCCTTGGATGATTCTTGGGAACCACCATGCATTCAAAATGGTGGATTACACTATTTTGGCCAACTTACTACTAACCAGAACATTGAAAAAACTAACATCTATGATCCTATTTATAATGCTTCAGTCCTCACAATGAAAAAATATCATCCCTATCGATTATCAGCCACCCATGAATGTATTTTCATGATCACTTCTTACATCATCTACACTGCAAGATATATAGGCATGAAAAATGTGGTTATTTAATAACCAATCCTTAGAGGCATAACAAACTCAATATTAGACAATATAGATAACTCATTATAAATATATATAATGGAAAATATAGATTCTACTTGATCTAAACCCCAAACTCATTTTTGGTCAGTATCCCTTCATGATGGGATAGAAAATGTTACTTTTACACTACATTCGTCATCAATGAAAATAAATTTAGACAACACTAATCCTCAATGTAATCCTAAGATACAAAATATTTAATAAAATCCCAATGATATAGAATCCACCACTGACACATCACCCCTCACATATGGTTGAATGTCAACATGACCCAAAACAAAGCTTGAGATTAATTTAGAGTATTGGAAATTTACAGCTCCTATATCTAGTGATCCATCTCTATATCAGATATACCAATAATAAATATCTTTAAACAATGATGATGAGATCCACCCAATGAAAACATCCATTCCTTATCCCCCACCATATATTAATCCTTCATTGATCAACTAGATTAGAATATCGATCCTCAATTTCTTTAACTATGCCCTTATTGTGACCAAATACATCTCTGAAAGAAAATAAATAGAATACCTAATCCTAGTAATATGATATTTATTATCATTTATATATTAAAATATATTTCAAAACATTTTAATCATTAAATAAACTTATTAAATAAAAAATTCAATTATGTATGATGAATGAACCACAACATGGTCTCTACCTAGCCATTAGAATTATCTCTCCTAGTGTGATCAGTAAGGTTATACTCCTAACATTTGATCATAGGGGGAACTAAAATCCTGTTTCCTAGCAAGTATTCCTTGTTATATCCCACACTATATAAGAATATAGTTTTTACACTAATTTATATATATGAAAACTTCATTAGTTCCTATTATAATCATTTATATCCCTAAACCTCCCATTGATACCACATTGTCATGACCACACCTACCCCCTCCACTAGTATCCATCCAATGATAGCAGTGAAGAGAAGATACCCCAGTATCCCTTATCAAACAAGACTTTGTTTTATAAATTCACTAATGGTTTAGAACACTAAAATGAAACACATTTATCTATGTATACCTCAAGTATAAAGAGATAATATTGATAATAATCGATTTCCTCAATCTCATAATATAAATAAAAAACCCATTCAACATTATATGTCAATAAATACAAAGGAATGTATTCAAAAAGAAAATAGTTAAATGGGATATCCTAAGGTAGCAACTCTGAAACAACACCAACCTCCATTTTATTAATGCACTACCAATATCATAAATCATAATGTAAACTAGAAATGAAATTATATATATATATATATATGATCAAAAGAAAATGTATATTCAGTAGAATCATAACCATAGTTTCCCATTTTTTGAGTGAAAAGATATTGAAAATTCCCCAATAAAAAATTAACATAACTGAAAACACCTAAATTGGTAAAATATTCACATCATTTATACTATGTAACTATCACCAATTATCACATCTATCTATAATAAAATAATGTCACGATAATTTATAATAAGGTTCCCTGCTCTGTTTCATCTCTCACTTCCCAGCATCAAATATCATATGATCTCATCACTTATATTTGTTCTAATTATAAAATCTAACAATGTATTAGATGGTGTTCCTATAATAACCCTACCCACCCAAGCCTCTGGTAGTGCACAACATATAGTGCCAGGAGTAGTCATCTTACACAATTGAAATGTTTTTAGAATCTCACATCCATAGAACCACACATCTAAATGAATCCTTATAATGAGGGATAATATTATCATGAATGTGATGAAGATCAACCTCTTTTCCTTATCCTATCATGAATTTCCCTCAATACATGTCACATCCTCTCATCATCGAGTTTTTCCAATAAGTATTCCATCTTTGGTTGATACTTTCTATCAACTAGGTACCACTACAATTTTCTAGTATAAAATGAATAGAATGGAAGTGGGGGGTAATAATCCATCTATTTCCATCACCATCCTAAATATTGGGGGAAACACCCCACCCCCCAACATCTGGGTGTTGGTATGTATTACTCGACACTCATGGATTTTGTATTGAAGAAACATTAATGTACAAGAATACACACATATATATGGGTAACACGGTATCCCAACCTAATGGTTTTCACTTAAATACTTCATCATATATTTTTATAGACAATATCATTTTATTGTTATCCCATATGATTCCACAATTAAACATTACTTGACCACAAAAAAACTGCACCAAAATTCCACATTTTATATTATAACATGTTAGGATTCCATAATATTATATATTGTCATATAAACATCCACGATTCATAATATAATCCATTAAATATCAAATTTAATGAAATCCCACTCTTAGAAAAATAAATTATTCCCATTTATTTCCATCCATGTTATTCAAAAATTAAATTCAATATCTCATTTGTTATATATGAATTTCTATCCAATATTATTAATTTTCATCCCATCCTATTTAATTATTAAATGTTGTACATCCCATTATTAATTTTCTAATACCATAATAAACCTTTATAATACAATTTAATAAAAAAACTACCTTCGCAAAAAAATCCCAACAAATTCCATCTAAAAAACAATAATAGTCATATAATGACATGGACTTAACATAAACCAGTATAGTAGTAGCTCTCAACACATGCCTGATCTAAATTGGTCAGCACAAGCTCCAAAAATCAACCAAAAATTTCCAAAAAACCACATAGACAACAGAAACACTTCAGAACAACACAATATCATTATACCAATTCATATATCATCAATAATTCATTTTACGGGGTATTCATTAAATCATTGTCACTATTTCAGATATTTTTTCACAACATCTAGATTTTTAAAGAAAACTTCATAGACAAATATAAATTGTTTTCCTTTTAAAAATGGTTCATTTATATAATGATTAAATGAAATTGGTTATCAATAAATGAAAGGGTTTTATGGTTTTATAACATCAAAAATAGTTCTAAAACAATAGGATTTGATTAAAATATATGAATCGTACGAAATTATAAGAATGAAAACACAAATTCATGTGAATAAACTACATCTATTCCTAATGAATACATAATTTTAAATCATATTCATTATTTATATAAGTTTGCCCATCCATAATACAAACAATGTATTTATTTACTATAATTGATAGAAAAATGAGTGAACAATGATCTACTGCCTTGAAATTAAATCCAAAGACATTTTAATTGGAAATTTTTGAATGATGGGGGATTCTCATAAGTATATATTCCCATAAGATGATCATGAATGATGGAAAACGTTTTCAAAAAATACATAAATATTATATATAATTTCTTGGTTTAAGTGGAATAAATCTAAAAAATGAGTAATAATATGAATTTATTTTTAAAAATAATAGTAGTTTCTCAAAGAAACATTAACCATATCTCCATTAAATTCTATATTAATTGATTTTTATTTAATTAATGTGAAGGGGTTCATTTAATGCCCAATACCACAATTGAAATTATTTAATTCTAACATAATATTTTTTTAAATCATTTCCATTGGAAAAAAATATATGGTTTACATTATAAAAAATCATGAAATTTTATTAAAAACTATTAATTATTAAATTTTCATGATTTTTATTGACTGTTAAATCTACCACATGAATATATAATCCCCATTAAATATTTAGACAATTGTACAAACTAACATCATGATGTTCCAATTACTTGAAGGAATTTATTGACCTATAAAACAATTAAAGTAAAAAAATAAAAAACTAACTAACCTCCAGGAAAAACCTAGAGAAATCATGAAGGAACTGAATGACTATATAAATGAACAACATGATCGTAAGAACAATAATTATACCATGTAAATAATAACTTTACCACAAAATCATTCAATAATCAATGAGATAAGAAAAGGAATTTTCAATGCATAAAATAACTTAACCACCATCTAAGAACTTTCATGCTTTGGGAAATTATAATGGTAAGGTTTTTAAAATAATATAAATTAAAATAATAGAGAGTTCTATGTTAAAAATGTAGAATTTTGTAAAATAATCCATTTTATATTAAAAATGTAGTTTTATTCAATGATAGTTCCATTCTATGTTGTCAATTTTATTTGAGATGTATCTCTTATAGTGGTGATGTTATAAATTCCTTTTTTTTCCTACATGGTTTATTATTATTGTATATGATATTCATTTCATAGATATATAATAAAAAAACACATAACAACATTAACATTTACTTTCTTCCTTATGGTTATTTTTTGTATTGATATGAAGCTTATAGGAATGTGGTTCAGTTGAAGTGGAGTCATATATAATATTTTCAACATAAAAATAGGTTTTTTCCTTAATAATAATACAATACCGTGGTTGGTTTCTAGGAAAGATTTTGTTTAATTTTATTTGGTGTAACATCACATTAACATCCATTACAACATGATCCAATAATTTAAAGTGTAATACATTGGTTAATAGTTTTTAGTGTAAATTTATTTAGTTGTATTTTATTGGTTGAATCCTTTTCATTTATATCATTGCGTGATAAATTAAGGGGTGGTTAGGGATTAATCATACAAAATATATTTGGTATCATGAACATACTTATTTCCCCATGGATGTTTGGGTAGTTGGTCTTCATGGTTGTAGAATATAAGGATTTGTTGAACCCTAGAGGATAGTGTTTCACCGAGTTCATTTTATTGGGGTTATCATTTTTACAGTGGAAGGATTAAGATTATTCCTTGAATGTAGGTTATTCTTGTATTTTTCCATTAATGTTATATTAAATTTAACTATGTTTTATTTTGTTAACAAAATATGATTTGAGTCCCTATTTTAAGTGGAATATCTCATTGTGATTTTATGTTGGGACCACCGTTGTAGTGTGACCCGACATGCCACACCATGATCAACTCTATTTCAATTAAAAATGTATTTCTTGATTCCCTGTCATATGTTTTTAATTTCACTAACCTCCATTGAACCCTCTATACCATAATGGGTTCCTTGACATCATTTTTGTCCTTCTTCGTTGGATTTTTTATGCTTATCTCAATATGATTATGATATAGTTATCCATGGATAGGATCTCATTCATTTTTCTCATTATTTTTTATTATTCCATTTTTATAATATTTTATAAGATTATAATTGGTTTATAAGTAATTTTTTCTATTTATGATGGTACATTTATGATTCTAGGTCTTGTGTTGCATCATTTTTCATTTGGTGGAATTTAATCAATGTTTATATTCATTCTTATGCAATGACTATTGAATGGAAAATTGAGGCATGTGATTAAAAATATCTCCTTTATTATATATGTATAATTATGGAGTTATCATGATATTGTTTTCCTCATATGCATATATAGAATTTACATATATTACATAATGATCTAGAAAAATTAATTAAAAGAGGAAATGTGATTCACATGTTCTTAATATGTTTTAAATAAATATCTAGTATATTTTTCACATTTAAATTTTTTATATATTTTTATATGATTAATACTAAATGATTATATTGTGTATATTATTTATCATCACTAATAATTAGTTAATTAAATAAATTTTTAATGGATTTCTAAAAATTGAAATATAGAAAAGGTGTAGATGCATTCAGACCAAATGTGTTAATTAAACATTATTGTATAAAAAATGTTTTTAGTGTTTTTAATTAATAATTAATTACCAATTGGAAACATTCTTAATGTATGCACATTATTATAATGACCTTCATTTTTTTATCATAGACATTACTATAACCTTCAAAATTACTTAGACAATTAAAAATTAAAGAAAGGTGAGATGTGTGGATATGTAATGTTGTATGTAACCCACTTATGTGTAAAATAAAAAAAATAAATTTTTTATGTATGAAAAATAGTTGTTTGGAGATTTTTATCATAGTAGTTTAAAATATATTATTTTTTATTGTGTGGTTGTTAGTTTTTTGGTCATTTTTTCTTACATGTGGGTTTCTATGGATGGCTTTGGATATTGGCATGATGTGGATATTGTGTGAATGTTTTTTGTGATGATGTGTTCTTATTGGGGATATATTGGAATTATTTTTGAGTAAAGATTTAAGATTATATTTTTTATGGTAGTAGTGTATTCATTTTTGAGGTTGTTATATAAACATGATTGTTTTTTATGGTGATGTTAATATCATGATATTGTAGTGTATCAAAAAATTAAGAATGTTTTCTCATGTAAAAATTAAGAGTGTAAATTATGAGGTAATGAAAACATGAATGGGTTGATGGTATATATTTTAGTAGGAATTAAAAATTCATGTAATCAAAAAATGATAGGTTATAAATTAGGATGATGAAATTGAATTGAATGTATTTTTAAAAATTATTGTTATATTATTAATTTAATTAAATTATTAAAATATGGATATAAATGATGACCTAAGAAATTTTCCATGATGTAATAAAATTGAAAGATTAAGTTATTTATTTGGTTGGTTTTATGATGATGGATTTGGAAAGAATGTTTTTTAGTGATAGAATTGGATTTTATTAGTGGTGGAGAAAAACTATTGGATTTTATGGGTTGTAGAAGTGTAATTTTTTTTAAGGAAATGTAAAATTATGCCTATGTTTTTTATTATATATTCTATAATTTATGAAATTTATTATAGAACATATGATGTGTTAGGTAACCATTCTAATGTTTATAAGGATTTTGGTTTTGATTTTCTTTCCCAACATCTTATTTTATAGAGAATATATGGCTAAAAACTCCATCTTCCCCACACTTCCAAAAACAATAGTACAAGATATGGTTTCTTTGGGTAGGTATACATATAATTTGTAATGTATTGAGGTTATGGTGTATATATGTACTTGATGACTTGGTTTTATGATTGTTTTATATATTCGATGTGGTGTACATTCCTTCCCAAGGTAGGGCACATAGTGGATGTCTATCATGATTTTGTTATACTAGTATAATGAGGATCTAATGTGTGATTTTGATGTGGTGATATGAAAATAATTTTTGATATGTTGATATGATTATGATATGGTATGATGTTATATAGATATAGATGTGGATCATGTAAAGGGTGTATGTTGTTGGTCTATGATAGAAACCATTTCAGGGGGAAGCAGTTGTAGTGTAACTTCATGATATACTCTATTCATATTATGAAACTATAATTGAGTGATTTATTACTTTATTTTGGATCAGTTATAATATTTGGTACTTGAACTAGAATTTGTGATGAGTTTTTTATATTATTTAATCATTCAGTCATTGTTATAATTCTTCCACATCTTCATGAGATATTTGGTGATGATCTTACATAGTGTAATATTATTTCCTATCCAATATATTTATATTTATTTATTTATAGGTTTCCATGATGGAGATGGAAATGTAGATGCATTGAGAGAACTCATGGAGATTTTTAGTGTTCAAAATGTCACTTCCTTTAGTAATTTAATATTTGTTTTTATTTTTGAGACATAGACTTATGTATAATTTTTTACATAAATTTTGGGGATTGATTTTTAATTAGACACTATATGGATTTAATTTATGATTTATTTTATATTATAAATATTTATAAGCTTAATTCATTCTATATGTTTGATTTCTATACACTCAATGATAGTCACTAAAAGGAAAATCCTAATCTATATGATCATTCAGAGGGGAAAAAGGTAATATGGTGATAATTTTTTTAAATTTTATTTTTTAAGAAACAATATTCACCTCCTTTTAGTGATATATAACCTGAATGGGATATACATAAACAAAGTAAACTTCATGACCATTGGTATTTATAATGTTAAATAATCAATATGAGTAGGTAGTAATTAGAAATGTATTTAAAAATAAAATTCCATAAAAACCAATAGTAAAAATACATTTATGTTATTGTATCTAAATAGGAATATCCTTGAACCTATAATGCACTATATTTAGTAAAAAATTCGTCTCTTCCACAAATAGATGAGATATGTTACAATTTTTTGGAACAACTATAAAATCCTTCAAAAACATTCTTATTTATATTCTCACTATAATTTTTGAACTTTATAAAATCTTTCACTTCTTGAAAATATTTGTTATTATAAATTTTCTTTCTAAAAAATATAGTTAGAAATTTATCCTTGGTATACATTATATAATAGTTTGTTAGGTCACAATTCCATCATGTATTCTACGTATAATCTCCATAAAAATTACTCTACCTAATTCCTTTTAAATACTAATACCACATGATACACAATTTTCATCTAGAAACCATAGTGCTCTAACTCTCAGATACCACATGATATGAAAACTCAATCTATTGACTTTTCTTTAGATATAAATGACCAAAACTCCATTATCCAATAACAGTATCTTATTTATGCAATATATTATTATAATGAATATTTCCATACTCAATCATTAGCCATTATCTCTCCACTTGGTATCTCTATCAGATTCCTTTTTTGTATCACAACATATCTTAATATGAATGAATAGTATTCTCCCATATTTTAAATGAATCCAATATTTATAGGTGTTCATATATGATTAATGGCCTAAATCTAAATATATTTTCTTTCTTAATGAATGCTAAAATGTCATGCCTCCCTCTAATCATAAATCACATGACACTTCTTAACACAACAAGAATACTCATGAAGGTTTATATAAATTATAGTATTTAAACAACTGTTATGAACATCCTTAACCTTATAGATAGTAATCTTATTTGAATATAATTTTCCTTACACTCATACGTCTAATGATCCTTTATAGAAACACTTCTATCTAATTTGAATATTTCTAATGTTTCTACTCAACTTTTTAGTATATTTAATGAATTCATCCACAGGAAACATATTGACTACATTGAAATTAATCAAAAAATAATCAAATGATTCATTATCATTCTATCCACTAATCGATATATTTCAAATAGAAACATTTATCTGTCAATTCTGAAAAAAAATTAAATTTCGGAATACTCCTTAACAAACCTTATTTTTAAATTTTTATGTGTCCCTCAAATGAAATTTGTACAAAATAAAAAACCCTTTAATAGTATATAAGTTTTTTTTGATGAAATCTAACTGATGACATTGTAAGAGATCATTCATTGGAATTTATCAAATATAAATCCTCAGAAACATCCATTTATACATAGGTAACATCAAATTGATAAAAAATATTCATAAAATATTTTTGGGTATCACTTAGTTGCTTGGGATGTACCATTACACATCATTGTGAAATTGGATGATACACTTGCATATCATGCTCAAATCCCTTGAAAAATAACATACAGAATATTTTATATCATTATGTGTTATGTTATACAACCTTTAAATAGTAAAATCCTTTTTCGTGTATCATATGTTTGTTAATAATTTATAAAACATTATATAAGGAAATGCTTACATAAAATGGAATTGTCCCATTTTCTACTCAATCATGGATCATGATGCATTTTATTAACCTTTATGTTAAGAATGATAATAAAAAACATCACTAGTTTTTTTTCACTAACCACACTATTTTATGAACATCATAAGGATGATTAAATAATAATTCATCAAAAAATGTAGATCTATAAACTTGATATTATAACATTTTTTTGATACACTCAGATTAAAAAATCATGTCATTAATCTCTATATAAATATATCTCATTCCAATAAATATTTATTAAATTCATAACAATGATATTTTATTTATATTTGGAAAAAAAGGAAATATATATCATTCATATTTCACAGAAAAAACCATAAATATTAAAAACACCACCAATAGTATTGGTCCTAATAATCTCCCCCTTTAGAATTTTGTTTGTCAAACAAGGAATGTAAACCTATGAAAAATTATAACTCATAAAATGGATTATATATCCAATAATTCAAAATATATATGATATTACACATTGTAAAAACCAATAATAATTGGAAAATAATAATAATCTATCCATAAGCAGCGATTTTAGATAAATTCCCTAAATTTCATAAGAAACATCTTCTTTAACCATTAACATTCCTAAAAATATCATCTTTGATATGAATGGACAAAATTTTCCTTCATCTAATTCAACAAGACATTAAAAAAATCAATCTGAATATGAAATCATAGTATACCCTATTTAAAAAATCTCCCTAAATCCATGATCTAGCTTATAAATATTAAACACGCACCATTTGATAGATTTGTGATAAATAAATTTTCCTACCCTTTGAAAACACTATCCAAAAAAATGATATTTTGGAAAAGTCACATACCATTGACTTGAAAATAATGGATTTTAACTCTAATTAATAAAATAATCTTATAAAATTAGTCTATGATAAAATATATTTTGAAGCTATCTACCACATGATCTATTATTAGAAAAAACTCCACCATCATGTTATTCTTTTTGGAATGATAATTGATTATGTGATATTTAATATCAATGTGATTTAAATGAGAATGTTTCACATGATTAATAGTATGACTTATATAACATTGAATACCAAAACCCTAAATAAGGGGAAAATAAATATCAGAAAACAACCCTTCCAACAATTTCATCATCTACATAAGTATTTTTTTAGCTTTAGTGGAAGAAACATACTCAATATCCTCTATACTAAGAATCACATAACATTTTTTCTTTATATTCTAACAAACACATCATTATCCAAATAAAATTAATCCACCATATTTTTATTTTTAATCATTGATTCATCCTTCTCAACTTATATCTATATAACCAAACAGATCAATCATTTCTAAACAATTATATTTTAACACATAATTAGGTGTAGTTATATTATATATGAGAGGTAACATTACAACTGTTATAATAGAATAATTTGGATCACTTTAATACCTATAAAAAAGTGAAAAATATACACTACATCCAACCTTGATGTCATTAGATCTAATTAACATTTAACCAAAATTATATACATTTTAGGTTCTATCTCATTTTCTACCCCATCAATTGAAAAAAAATTTACGACTGATTTTTTTGTATAAACTATCTTTGAATCATCCATGTATATATTATTAATAAGTCCCTTACTATAATTTTCTTCATATATCATAATATATTTCTTATTTTTCTATATTTTTAGTCTATGATTGTATTTCAATTTATCCTTTTATAAATATTTTAAAAATAATACTTATATCATATTTATAATATTCATTTAGTTATCTATCATTCATTGTATATATAATATCAACAACATAAACCGTCAAAATGATTAAAAATGCGTTATTTAAAATTATCTAGAGGTTACAATCAACTTTCCCTTTCATGAAGCTCATCATACTTATTTATGTATGAAATTAATGACACCAATCCCTCAATGCTTTTTTTAATACATGCAATATCTTATTTAACATGAACATAAATATTCAATCCCTCTTAATCACAAGTCCACATGTTAATTTAGTGTAATCTATTTCATCTTACCCCTTATTATGAAAATATGACTTTACATCTATTATTAAAATTTTACATATCGTTTATGCAAGTATATAAAGAAATATTATGATAGTTAATAATAATTTCACTATAGAAATGGTCTCATTAATTTCATTTAAATCAATTTTATGTAACCTTTAAAAACTAGTCATGTATTTCCTATTTTTACTTAAAATTTATCATTTAACTTTTTTTAGCACTAAATTTTTAAAAATCAAATTATTATTATCTTGGATTTGGTAAAAGTTCCCAACTATTAATATTTTCAACATATTATAGTTCTTTATTCATAGAATAAATATAGTATTGTTGCTCCAAATAATAATTAACTAATTTTTAATTATGGTCTAAATATAAGGAATTATGTGATACTAACATTTATGCTTTTCTGTTTTGAATCTTTTATCACTGATATCCAATAATGTTTTAGAATTATTATTACTTCCTTATCCTTGGTTGAGATAAACATAATTGTTCCTCATAAGATGAGATAAATTTTTCCAAATAATCATCTCATGCTAGTTCAATATTCTTACTATCATTATGTATATTTACAATTTTATATAATAAAACAATGTCATCATCCTTTAATTTCACTTTTACAATTGATAGTAAATATTCCTTATCACATTGTTTAATAATTATCAAATCTATAATGTCCAAAAAAATATTTTTTATTTATTATAATTCATTTATCATCTACCATTAAATTTTTATCCAAGAAAAATTCCATAAACACCATATTGGTCAAACATTCCACGACTCTCACCCTTGAAATTTCTAATTCAACAAAAAGAAAACACACATAGGTATTTCAAAACATGGGGTTTCCCTATAATACATCTCCTATGAAACCATATTAATGATTTTCCTATAAAAACATATATTTTGAGTATTAATTATTTACTTTTTTTTCTACCTCAAAATGTATTTAGAAGTATAATTTTCGTTCAAAATTATTAATTCCATCTCAAATGATCTTTTACTTCTTCATATTGAAACATTATTTTGTTATGCGGTCTTTGGTGCACTAAACTCCCATGGAATTATAGGTTTTTTAAGTTAATCTATAATTTTCCATTTAAATATTTTCCACCACTATAATTATGAATCATATTCATATAATATCAAAATATTTTTTCAATGCACCTTATAAAACTCTTAATCATCTAAATAGACTTTTATTTATATTAGAAGAAAATAAAACATCCAATGTGAGTAAATTCATTATTAAATTTGAAAGTACATATCGATGTATGTGGAATACCTTCTCATGAGCCCAAAAAATTCAAAATATATCATCTCTAATGGAAAACGTTAATGCATATAAAATTTCTTATGTTTTTGATTTTTTAATCAACCCATTATAGTATATACAATAACACAATATCTTCTTCATACCAGGTAAAAATTATTATGAATACATTCTCTCATTTTAACCATTCTCAGACTTCTTTAACACACATTCCCCAACCATTTATACAAAATATAAATTCCCTTTATCATGCTCATATATCATCAACTACGCCGTAACTAACATAGAATTTATATCCCTTAGTTCAATTTCCTTTTTTTAAAAAATTATCATCATTAATAAATATTACAAGGAAACAATCTCTTATAAAATACCTTTGTTACATTCATCAAAGTATTTTTAGTTCTATTTCATCCAACCAATAGATAAGGGTATTTTTTATTTTGGTTTTTCATACCCAATGAGAGTAAATCCAATTCATTTGATTTGTAATTACTCATCATTTCCAAAATTCACTATAAACTCTTCAAAATATTTTAAATTCATTAACAGCATAAAATAACCAATCATATGTGAATAACACCCACAATCAAATATCAAATGATTTTATCCTTTTGTAGATTTAATTTTAGTTTCAGTTACTAAACCTTTTCCTTTTACTTTTTTTATTCTCATGATGATAATGAAGTTTCATGTCGAAATACTATTATATTAGTAACATGAAATGACATATTTTTTCAATATATCTAGACTACTAACATATTTTAAAAATAGTTTCATTGTTTTAAAATAAATTATAAATCATTAATATGACTTTGTAAGGTTGTCTTATTTGATTAGGTTTACTTATCCTCTATTTTTTCATGTTTCTAATGGATTAATTATAGTGTCGATTATTAAACCAACGCATATCTGACATATGAAGAAACCATAAAAAATTATTATAGTAACCATATAAAGTAGATTTCCCTTTTTACTATTAATTCTGTATGTGGTTGTCTACCTTATTTCCATAATATTACATATAATACATTTTGAAAAATAATTTTGGACTAAATTATTGGTTATATCTATTAATATTCTTCATTATACTAAATTTATTCCAATCCTTAAAAAAATATAGTAGTACAATCTTTTGTTTCATCCATAGAAATATTAAAAAATTCATGTTTTCTATCTCCAAATAATTTGGTTGTATACATGTTTTTTGTGAAATTTTTTGCTTCTAAACAACATCAACCATCTTATAAATAATTAGAGGCAATTTTTCATAAACCTCTTAAGGATTACTCTTCATAGAACATTCACAAACTTGTGTAACTAATTATTTAATATTTTGAGTTACTTGATTTCTGTAAACAAATTTTTTAAAATGTTCATATATATCCCCCTTAATCAATAATATTTTCATAAAGAATGAAATTATAAGTATATTGTTAATCAAGAAACTTTTTCTATTGATCAAAATATTAATGAAAATTGTTTTTTCCAATAAATTATTTTTGATTTTTTACTAAAATAACTTCTTAATTCATCTGGTTTCCCTCTATTTAATGTCTAATAAACTTTAAAGTCATTATTTCCACTCTCTCTTGAGAATAAAATCCATACATGTCTCTGGTTATTCTTATTCAGAGATTCTACATTCACCACTAGTGTAAAAATATTTCATCAGTTTTACAATGAGATTTTGTATAGTAGTATCAACATGGATGTTATTAGCTTCTTTCTCAATGACATCATTATCATAATGCTTATGAAAAGGGTTTCTCTTTTATAACTTATATAACAACTCATCATTTCCTATACAGTAGGCCATAGATTTTTATTATTTCATTTTCATAGATCTTCATGAATTTTTTTTCAACATTATCGCATTATTCATAGTCTATTTTTTATGGAAAATTTTCAAAAAAATGTACAATTACACTAAAACCAAATAATATCAGAGGTAATTTTTCTTTGTACTTTCCATTATATCATTTCACCATATTTTAAAATCAATACATAAATTCATTGATTTTTTTCAACCCCAAAATATGATATTATATATATAATATTAACACAAATGAAATAAATTATTATATTTTTTATTCTTCATTGAATTGAAGGATATTTCATTATTATATTTATCCTCCATTAAGAGTTACTTTTACCTTAACAATTCATAAGGGATGATTTTATTTTGAAGGTTATCCAAAGAATTTATTTAAGGATACATATTTTCTATGAAAAAAATCATAAATATGTATCAAAAGTAATTTTAACTTTTTTTTCAATAATGCTTTAATTTTCCAACTTGCCAACAAGAAATCATATGGTTATTTCAATATCATTATATCTTGTAAAGTTGTCACCTATAGATTTATTATAACCCATATTAGGATATTCATTATTCAATATTCATACATATAACTTTACATTCCTCACATTTTTATTTAAATTATATATATTCTTAAACTTATTCCACATTACTTAATCCATTTAATTTTCATTAACATAATTATACAATCTTTCAGATATTAAGGGAAATAAATCTGTTCTTCCTCTCTAATCATTCATCTTATTTTTCTTATCAGAATCTTTGAATTGAATTCCATCATCACATAGAAGGAATTCATCTATAAAATATTCATGAACATGACAACTAATAGATATATTATAATGATAAATTATATCTTTGAAGATATTATTATACTTTAAAATAAATATACGAATCCCCTTACTGTTTACAAAATTATAAACATCCATATCATCTTTTAATTTATTGTAACACTAGAATAGATTCGATGTAGGAAAACTTGAATTTTTATTAATTCATAGCACCAATTATGATCTATAATATAGTTTCCATGACCCAATTATCCAACCAAATAGTTCTATTGGTTATGGTTCCACTAGCCTTATGTCAAGATCCTCAAATGCCAAAGGCTTCCGACAAGTAGTGATGGTGTAAAGAGGAAAGAGTGGGGAGGATATACCCTAAAGGGATTATATTTTAATGGAATGAGTACATATATATCATGTAGTGGATAAAAGGAATCAGAAAACTCAAACCAAACTCGACAATGATGAAAGTAAATTCGATAACAATTATTAGGGGAAGCATAAATAACAACAGTAGTGAAATAAACATAAAATTCAACATACAAATTTCTACTAATACAATAAGTAATGCATCAAATATAAGACATACAATAAAATATCACATAAGGGGTCACCAATGGATGACCACAACATATATATATATATAGTTATCATGTGGATATAATCAAATAAGGAAAATTGAAATTCTAGAGTAGGAAGGAACCTAAATTTCTCCTACCATCCACCCATGAAAACTAAACGGGGATCAATCTCTAGAGCTTGAACCCTTACATGAATGTAAAATAATAAAGTCTATATGCATCCTGAAGGGCCTTTGTAGGGTGTGAAAACTATTATCAATATGATACCACCAACATTTTCATTCCCAACATGTGTTTTTAATTAGGTTTGTAATAAAATAAGGACAACTACTCATGAAATTTAAATAAAGAAATCAAACATCTCTGGTGCTTAAAAGGCACTAGGATTTTGTCACGTGCTTCGGGCAACACCAGAATCACTAAAGTTGATAGGATCCTCGGCACATGGCCCAAGGTATCCCCTGATTTCAAATAGTCCTAGGTGAACCCTCAATTTCCACCTCTAATAATTTAACATCGAAAAACTTTCCACATGACACCTTATCTCCCAAAGTTAGTCACTGACATCCTGAAAGCATGCACAAAAAAATGAAACCTTGGTCTCCCATATCGTTGCTCAAAATCACCCATTATCTTGATGCCTAACCAATGGAGGAACATTGGTATATTCCATCAAATAAAATCAAAATAATCTCATATAATGATGTATTAAGGAACATAAATGTTCTTCCTCCTAAAATAGTCTATTCAAAATAGCCTCAAAATAGTTAACCTTAGCTCCCACCCAATAGACCTAATTTTATCATCTTTATTTCCTCACATTCCCCAAGTCTTTCTATAGAAATGATCCCTAAAAAATATATATAATCCTCATTATCAGATCCTCTACCCATGAATATAGTCAAATACACGTTATCATTAAGTAAACCTATGTTCACATGACTCCAATAGGTGGATAAGATATCATGGGTCAGAAGAAATAAAAATAAAATACAAAAAGATATATCATATCTAGACCCTCATTCCACTACAACCATATCACTCAATTATGATGGCCAAGACATCCAATATCACGGGTCATTCCCTCACTTTGACGGCCTTTCCGCCTTATACTAACGTCTATGGTGCCCAATCGACGATCACATCACCCAAGTAACCCGGACCAGCCCATCCTGACAAACACATCACTTTAATTCTGAATGGTTATCTTAATTTAAACCTTAATCCCAACCCTTTAGGATCCCATGGATCTTAGCAGTGCATCATAAGAAATCAATATATGTTAAATTCATCAATTCATAAAAAAAATTAAATAAATTAATGAAACACACCCTAACTTAACTATTAATGTATTTGATGGCCCTTATACTAGCCTCATGAATACAAATGTAGTTTCAGAAATACCAACGACATACAATATGTTCATACGATTAATTTAACATAAAGAATTCAATTTATTAGGGTCTCACTCATCTAACCATCAAAATTATAAAATAAGCACCCTAAAAATGATTGTTAAATCATAAAGGATGGTATGAACCACCTACCATAGAGTCGTAGACATAGGAAAGTATGATCTCAGCCTAAAACATTGAAAGATTTGGAAGAAATCAATGTTTTCATAAAACACCCTGAAAATATAGAAAATTGACTTAAACAGAGTTAAAGCTCCATGAGGTGAGAGAAATAAAGATAATAAATAAGGGAGATAATAGTTTCATTGATGAGGTTCCAATGTACCTAACAATGATCGAATCATAGCTTAGGTGGAGGAGAGGGATCACACCATAAGGGAGAAAGAAATGAGAAATATTCTTACAATAACGCAGGGCAATGAGAGGAGAAATGAATGATAAGAAATAAATAGAAGGGACTGGAAATTTTTTGATTTCACCTCTATCAAGAGGTTGCATTATTATCTCAAATGGTTCTCCAAACTATGTGTAAACCATGCATGAAATAGTATCTAGGTAATTAATAAGTGGTAGTACCCATGTGAAAATTGTGTGGAATCCCTCTAAAAAACTATATAGGATCACACACGGCTATGAACCCCACCATATATGGGTTTCCAAACTATGAGACAGTGAAAAATCAGGCTACACTGTTTTCTTGGAAATATCACATGGTTTCAAAAAATAGTTCAACTTAAGAAAAAACCTCCAAAATTTCACCTTTTTGCCTCCAACAAATCCAAAACCCTTCTAGAAACTTGAGGCACATTCTAGTATTCATTCTCCAATCCAAAAAAGATATTAGGTAAATTAAAAATTTGTAATTAAGTTCCAATGATCGAAAGGAATTGGCCTACCTACCAAATCAAAAAATTAAAAAAGGTGTAATTTTTTGACCCACTTCAAAATCCTAGAAGGTTATAATCTCCTAACCTTAACATATCTTATCTAAGAGAAATAAATAAAATACTTGAGATGGTACTAAACATACCCATACCATTAAAAATAACCCAGAATTCCCCAGTCACAAGGGCACACATCAAATGCCTAAAACGAGGGCTCCTAACCATTGGAGTGACCTCCCATGGTAATATCCTAACCCAAATATCAAATACAAATGATGTTCCATCAATTATAAGGACACAAAAGACCAACCATTATTCTTTATTACTCATTCACCTCATCTAGTTCTCACATGTCATACTATACACCCATTAGAATCTCGCACTACATCAGTGCCTACCTCATGCATGTGTCACACATGGTAATATCGAGCTTTGGAATTTCAAAAAATGATAAATCCCACCATTATTCCTCAAACCATGATCAATTAAAAGATCTAATAATTCCTAACTTCCAATACGCCTCATGTAACCGACATCTCTTTGATGCCTCGATGCATATGCACCTCAAAACCACTCACCCAACGGTGCTCACATGAATATACATGTTCAAAAAACCTCATAAATATATATATATATATATATATAATTCACCCTAGATGGTTCCAACCTACTATATAGATTCTGGTTATTCTATACATATATCATTTGCACCTTGTGCAACAAAAATAGACATGCTTAAAAAGGCTATGCCAAAAGAAAACATAATGTAATTACTACACCAATGGTGTACCTCTGACCATAATCTTCTCACCACCCTTTGAAACACCTAGAATCTCCATGAAATACACCTAGCCTGATTCTCCACTACCTAAATCCCAGACTCCCAGTGGTGCTTCACTAGCCACCAGCCACTAATAACATAGTTGGGTTTTGTTGTCTCTTCCATGACCTCTGCATGCACCTGAAGCTCGACTACCTCCACTTGGTACCACTCAGGGTCTAATATTAGATCCATGAGTTTACCTCATTCTCTGAATAATGGCTATCCATGAATTATTCATGCATAACCTCTCAGGATTCCAAACCTGTTCACATGTCTGGAACTCCTTTGGAGGATGCTCACACTGAGTCTAGACATGTCCTGTCTTCCCACACTAGAAGCTAACAGTCGAGGACCCACTATGCGGTTGTATGCTTATGTCCTTGGACTAAATTCCCTATTATAACTCCTCTCATATACACATCATTATATAAAAATCATCGCCATTGAAATATCCTAACACTGTTAAATGGCTAGAATAAGAGTAGTCGATCAATTTTCCCTTGGCTATGAGCGCCTGATTCACCACCCTTGAGAATGAGTCAATCTTAAATAAGTTTACCTATATAAGAATGGAATTTACTAAACCTTCCTTGAAACACCTCTTTATCAAGATACCATCACCCACCATGTTAGGGGAATAACACTATAGTTTTTTTAATGTTTATGAATAGTCTATGATGGGTATGTCACCCTGCTTAAGGCTCAAGAACTCTCAATCTCTCTCTGCCCTCAACATCTACAATAAAATGTTCTAGAATAACAATGCCTCAAAGTACATCTCATCCATCCCCTAATGTCTAAATTATTGAACCATCACATCCCACTGGCATGTATTTGGACCTCTAATCATATATGCCACCATATTCAACCACTACCTTGGAGGCATCTCTAACTACTAAAAAATTATCTATATAAGGTTGAGCTAATTATTAACTTCCTATGGACCACCCTCACCCTAAAAAGTGATGGTTGTTGAGATTAAAACTCCCACATTAGAAATTCCATAGAAGGATTTACTAACTAATATCCCCTATCGACACCCTGGATCATCCATACCAAGCTCGCTCTAAGATTCTCATCAGGACATGGGTGAAAATTGGTCAAATCTGGCAGCTGCCCTGCAATTACTAGAGAATGTTCCCAAGCTTGCACTTGCCCAGCTTAACTATAGGGGGTATCTACTTGATCGTGCTCTTATGATAGTAAACCATCTATAGCCTAGTTCTCTATCCATGAAATATAGAATGAAACCCAATGAATACCATAATATAGTCAGAAAACCCATATAACCAATATATAATATCACAGATAGGAAAATCATTAACATGAAGTGTCAACTCCTACCATTACTCACCCCGATCAGAACCATGGAACATCACATCCTAGAATAATTTCATCCTTATACACCCAAAATAGAGAAAAGTATCAAATGTGACTTAGGCCTTTCCCATACTAACAATCCATGTTGCCTCATACTGATGGCCACATCTCCCAACCTAGTGATCAACATCACCCTGTTCACTGTCCAAGACTGCTCTTATAAGTGCATGCCCCATATATTAATATGGGTATCACATTTCATATCACATATCATAAATAATTTATATCACAAGAACACATTTACATACTTAAACACCCTATGATGTGACTAATCAAAACAAATACAAGAATAACATACACATCATTCCTTATTAATCCAAGGTTTCAATATCCCTTGTCATACTAGTCCAAGGGTTAAAAGTAAAACAAAAATGGCAATCACATTTCCAAGATAAAAATTCAATTTAGAAATCATATTAACTATAAAATTAACAATAGTGGAATCGAAAATCTCACCATTAGAAACTTGGCCCATATCCAGTGAATGGTACTATAGACAGCCATGCACAGGTTCTAAACCCATTTATGTCCACATCCTGTACTTTGATCTGCCATAGCCTAAATAGTAATACCATCATAAAGGTAAATAATTTTGAATCCTTATCAGTCATTCGAATGATGATACTAATTCATATTTATGAAGTGGATATGATATAACTTATAGAATTGGTAACCTGATTATCCACCCAAAAAATGCTACTAGGATAGATGCCACTCATATTAGGCACACCTCCCCAAACCTCAAAGGATGTGGAATACCAGTGAGGGTGCAATTAAGGAAAAGTGAGGATTCTATACCCTCATGGGATGATATATTAATGGTTTGAGTATATATAACTTTAAATGGATGAAAGGAAATAGCATAATTGAACTATCTCCACCAATGGTGGAAGCACATTCAATATTAAGTAATATCAGAATCATAAAAAATAGCATTATAATAAATAAAAATTTAAACATACCATTTGTTTCTACTAAAAATTCATGCATCTAATATAAGTCATGAAATAAAATTTCCAAAAGGGGGTTACCATTTTGAAGGTCTAAATGTTGAGTTGGGAAACTATTTTGAAGGTCAAGAGGTTCGAGAACAAACATTGACTCAATAAGAGGATGAATTAAGTAATGAAAATTATATCCAAATTTCAGTGGATAGTTTGGAATGAATTCTAGGAAAATTTCTTCACAACCCTATAAGTAATAAATGGAAAAATGGAAATCATAATTTATGGAAATGTATTGTGATTAAGGGGAAAAATCAAAGGGATGCAAATATTATTCGTGATTTGAAGGTCTATAAGTTCAATAACAAACATTAACTCAAGAAGACGATGAATCAGGTGATGAAAGTTATATCCAACTCTTAGTGGATAGTTTGGAATGAATTCAAGGAAAAGGTCTTTATAGACCTATATGGAAAAAAGGGAAAAAAGGAAGTCATGATTCATGGAAATGTATTGTGATAAAGGGGAAAATCAAAGGGAAACAAATATTATTCACACTTTTCTAAACCGATGGAAACTAGGTCAGCTAAGAAGGGTGGAAATAAGGAAAGAAAATCCTCACAGAATGGGGAAAGTGGAGAACAAAGTAGGAAAATAGGAGTGATGGAAGAAGATGGTGGAGATTGTTTGAAGCTCATCCTCCATTCCATGGAAGAAATGTAGGAGAAAGTTTTACGGTTCAACACCTTAAAATAGAAGATTAAAATAATATATGCAAGAAGGATACAAGTTAACGCCAATGAGGAGAAATAAGTTTGGTAGGAAAAACAAGATTGAATCCTGGCTCGGGTTTCAACCAATGCAAAATCAACTCTGAGGAATTCATTAAGAAAATGGATAGAATGGATACCCACCGTGAAGATATTATCAGTGAGGATCTAGATACCTAGTTTAGTACTCTACACTAGAAATTAAATAGATTTTTTTATTCAAATAATCTTAATCTTGTGTTTAATCAGTTCGTGAGCTCTTTCATCACGTAGTGCTATATAGGTTTTGTGAACTCTCATTCCCCAGTTTTCCTTAAAGTGGCTTAATAAAAAATTTACTTGGAGTGTGAACAAAAATGTGTATTTATATATATGAATAATATAAGGAATTTTAAATGCTTTAGGGGAACAATTACTTAGTATTTATGAAAATATTGACATAAATAAGAAAAATATAATTTTTAAGGAAATACCTAAATATAATATTATTTTAAATAAATAATATAAAAATTGAATAATGAATAGGTAATATAAAATAAATTATTTATTTATAAAATAATCTGTATAACAATAGAGAGAAATATTTAGAGAAATCATGAAAATATTTTTCATAACTTTTTCGATGTTTTCTTAAATATAGATAAATGAATATATTTTAAAAAACATTTAAAAATGTGATAAAAAGGTTTCTAAAAATTTATTTTAATGATAAAATTTCTCAATAATATATTATTTTAAATAAATACATCGAAAGATGAGGAAACATGGATAGGAAGGTTGTAATTGGAAAATCTTCCCTTATAGACCTTATAGGGTATAACTTAATGAAACAATATAAAGGGAAACATAATGTTATGAATATACCCAAATGAAAAAGGAATAAAATTGAAGCATATAGTTTCAAAATTAATAATATAAATTGGGTGAGAGAGATAGATATTGAGGGTGATAGAGAATATATTTTCAAGAATATAAAGGAATGTAAAGACCCTATAAGACAATAAAGGTTATGAACTATAAATCCATAAGAGATTAAATAAGACCATAAATTAATCATAAATTAAGTTAAAATAAAAATATATAAATTCGACACCTTAGATATAATATATAAAATAGAATATATAAAATTTATGAATAATACTTAAAAATAATTGAAATTTTAAAATATTCCCTTACCTTGGGATCTAGCTTGATTAATTTTCCCTCTAACTTCTTATTTAATCATATTGTATTGAATATTTTTTTAGTTAAAAACATTTTTCATGTTTATTTTATTATTATTATTCCTTTTAATTATTTTATTTTTTTGTACTTTTCATTTAATAGATTATTTTTTTATTTCTTTGGTAATTTTGAAGTAGTTTGGTTCATCATATCAAAACTAAATCTTTGTAATATAAATGGTTGATGGACACTATACAATGGTTCCATAATCTCTAAGATTTTAAATTTATGTGGATAATATCATTATAGAATAAAATGAGTCTAATAATTTATTATATGGTTACAATCTAAAGAATATTAATTGGTAAGCTTGTTTTAAATAGTGAAAATGGATATGATTATTTACTTTTGAAATCCTTATTATCATGATTGTTTTATAATTTCATAATAATAAGAAATAATTTATTTGATTGATAATTTTATATTAAATCATGAAAATAATTTTTAAGAAAATACATAAAAATAATAAATGAAAATAAGGTAGTGTAAAACCACTACAGGTGAGCGATGTTTTCAAAAGAGATTAAAAGAAGGGAAAACGAATAAATATTTTTTTTTCATAAAAACAGTAGGTTATAATTAATATAATATTTTAAGGTGATTTTTTACTATTTATTATTCTATTTAAATGAGTAACAAGATAATTTAAATAAAAATATATATTTTTTGAAACACATATTTTGATATAATAACAAATTTTGAAAATGGGTCAATGTGAGTGAATAGGAAATATATCATAATGAATAGATAAAAAGGATGATAATAAAATTAAAATATAATTATCTAGTATTATTAAAATTATGTTTAAAGTATTTTTTAGTAAGTTATCTCAAATATGAAAATAAAAGTAGATGATTAAGAAATTGTTATATTAACATAGTAATGGGTTGTGAAAAAATAGTTTGATGAGAGGGAATGAGTGATCCTTAATCAATAACAAATAAAAAATATATTAATAAAATGATAATAGAACCATTGGAGAAAAATAATATTTTTTTTAAAAAGTTTTAAGGAAAAATAATTTCAAATATTAAACAAGAAAGAGAATTTAAAACTTTACATTCCCCTTCAAGATTCCTTATTTAAATTGAGCCTAAAGTAATCATATGAGGGAATTTTAGTCCCAAAAAGTGAATAAAGACATGTAAACTAGCGTTAATTGGGTTATTTGGGAAAATATATGGTAATAGAAAGTGTTTTGAAAGTAGTGAGAAAGGGGTGAAGGAGGGGGTTCCTATAGCCAAGCGGTAGTGAGATTTTTCGAATAAGGTATTGATTTTTTTATTATTTAGGAAAAATTCTATGAATATTGTTGATTTATATGAATTTTATTTGTTTATAATTTAAACATAGAAGTTCATTTGACATTTTAACATTCCAAAAAAAACTTATATTTTAAATATTTTACACAATGTAATGGATCGAATATAGTTTTTCATTTGAATAAAATATAACATAGGTTTTAAAAAATGATTCATAGGTTTGAAAATATAGTTATTTACTTTTAAAATGAATTATTTTAATCCTTAAAAAAATTTAATTCGTCCAAAAATATTTAAATATATTTCATATTTATATCATGATGATGTCATAGAAATTTTAGTATTTTTTAAAAATTTATTTTTTTACTATTCGCTAAACAAATCCACTAAAAAATAACAAATAAACACCCTCAAATAACTTATATCAAAATATTTCAAAAATGTATTCCATTTTATCAAATTTATATTCTAAAATTTAAAAAAATACATTGAAGAAACATTATATAATAAATTGAAATATAATTATTTCTTGAATAAATATTATTTCTTTCACTATGACTGAAAATACTTTTGTTTTTTTATTCTTTATTTATCATATGCTTGATAAATAATTATTTATAAATTTAAAACTTATTATTCATTTTATATAATTCATCTTCTAATTAAAAAAAATTATTATTTAATTTAATATTAATGAAAAAAATGTTTTAAGGAGTATTATACATTATAGTCACAATGCTTTATCAGTGATCATATTACTTTTATTATGTATAACACATATAAAGTTAATATATATTTAGTGATAACAAGGAAATATATAAATGAGGAATTAAATTTTTGACTAAATATAATAAATTATTCATTTTATTATTTCATTGTAAAATATATTATTTATTATTTTAAAATTATATTTATAAAGTATCAAAATATGAAATCAATTATTTAAACATTAGATTAATTGTTTTCTAATTTAAAATTTTCAAATAAATTTTTATTTTAGTGAGAAAAATAAATATTATTTGTCCAGTTATTTCATGATGTACATTAAATGTTGTGTGATAATAAAATCCATCACATCAATGTTCATATTTCATAATTATATAACTGATAACCATTGACAATAGTTTTCTAACAACTATATTTAAATTACTAAAATACTATGTCAATATGAAAATAAAACTGTCAATAAGAGTAAAATAGTTTTTAAATAAAACATTATGTGTAAAATAAATCATGAATATAGTAAAATATATTTTATAAATAAATTTTAATAAATTATTATTATTCATTAAATTCAATTATAGTTGAATTTAAATTTTAATAAAATCATGAATTCAATATAGTAAACTAATTAGGTCACAAATATTTATATAAATTATATGTTTATATCATTAAAAACAAATGCAAATAAATGAATTTAACATTTAAATATGAAATTTATGAATAAATATTTATAAAAAAAATTATTTAAAATATGGGATGTTACGGACTAAACTTTCAACATAAAACATTTATAGAGATATTGTTCTAATTATGTGATAAAATTATGACTTGGTATGATATTCTTATTATAGTGGAACAAGATTCCCCCATGATCATGGTATGGGATGCCAACTTATCAAATATATTATTTTGTGTATAAGATGTAATTCTTAATTACCATGATATTGATATGGATATCTAAGGTGATAACAATTATTATTTTGAGGTCAAGGCTAGGTATGATCTTCCCTCATGTGACCATGCTCTTAGATGGTGATTTTATAATTGTTTGTGTGTTTATTTGGGATGTTGTGTCCTCATATGGATTATTTTCACTAGGGATCCATGCCCATTGATATGGATTGATGTTATTTTATAATTACCATGTACTTATTATTATGTTATGATAGGATTATATGACAACTTGATATGCCTTGGGATGTGATTAATTGTTGATATTTGTGTGATATGTTTAGAAACACCATGACATTGGTGGAATCCTAATTTATCGCATGCAGGTTGTTTGTACAGTCCCTATGATTGTGAAATATTTATTATTTCTTATATTATTTAATATTTATATATGATCATATCACCTTGAGAATAAACCTTTAATTTCTAAAAATATTGAGTGATAGATAAATTTTATACATCTTTTTTATTACTAACTCCACTGTTTAATAAGATTTCATTTTCCTAATTTATAGTTTCTTTAATGATTAATGGAAAGAATTTTTAATATTTAAAATTTAGATATTTTTTAATGAAATCATGGATGTGTAATAATAACTCATTCATATGATTTCCTACATAGGATTTACTCTTTTGAGTACCCAGTTATATAATGAATTTTACATTGTTATAGAAAATCAAAGAAGGATAGTCAGCTGTAAATAAGTAACTTGTTTGTTATAAAGGGTTGTGTGTGAATAAATAGTGGTTGAGTAACAATAACTCAAAAATTGTGATGGCTATATAAGAATAAACATGGTTGTAGAGGAGAAGGGCCATAACATAAGATTAATTGATAATTTTTCAAGTCTATGAATGATTAAAATGGAATTATAACTATCTTTATATGAGTAAAAAATGGGACCTATATAGAAATAAAGTCAAAATTCCTCAGGATAAATAAGTTTTACCCCTTTTTTGAAATTTAAAAAATATTTTTTTTATAATAAGAAGAGGATCCTACCACAAGACAACCTTTTATCTTATTCTGTGAAGACTGTAAGGATCAAAAAAATTGATTTTTCATGAGTTTGTAGTGTTGTGACATCAAAGATAGACCATGAAAGAGGTTAGATGGTAAAACACTAAATAATCATGGGGCTGTAAAACATAATTAGAAGGGTTAATATGATGTAGAAGTGTTCTTTCATAATGGTTAGAAATTTAAGTAGATATGATAGGTCTAAGAAGATAGTATATGTGTTGTGGATTCCGAAGATTGGTTTTTGAAGATATGAAGTTTAAGAGGTCATCATAAAGTAATAAGATGGATATGACATGGGGGAAGCACTTGTTTCATTATTATATGATAAATAGTGAGTAAAATATATGAGATATACCTACTTTTTCATAAAGTCTTTCTATGTTTCATAAAGGTTATATTTATAAGATGGAGGAAGTTAATTATCTCTTTTAGTTATGGTATCTTTGAGATATATATTAATGAACAAATAAGGTGGGTTTGGATAAATTTTTTAGAGATATTTTTATGAAGTTTGAGTTTATGTGCAATAAATAAATATATATTATGATATGAGAGGGTATTTGTGCCTATAAAAGGAAATGGATACTACACCCCTTTAATTAATTCATCAAGTATAGGATTAATGGTTTGGATTTCAACCTTATCATATTAATCATGATAATATTTTTTGTTACTTTTTTGTTCTTTTTCATGATTATCATGAGGTGGTCATTTAATTTGGGATAAGATATGTTTTTAATGGTGATCTATGTAGTTAGGTTCTTTTTCCAAAATATTTCATGTTTATTTTTTTCATTCACATGTTATTCGATATCTTTTCATCATTCTACATGCATGGCCATTTTTTATTAGTGATGAATTTCTTATTAATGCATTAATTAACTCTTTTCATTCATTCATGACCATTGTTTAAGTTATAGTAATTGTGTTTAAATATAGGTTTGGTTCACTTGGATCTTAGAATACTTGAAGTATTTGAAAATAATAAAAGGGAATATTATTAGTTTGAGGGAGAATTCCAAGACAAAGGTTTCACTTAGACCCATTTTTTTACAACAAATTGGTTATTAATTTATTATTTTTAATTAATACTTCATGATCCTAGATTTACTATTCTTTTCACACCTTCATTAATTAATTTCTATCTTAAATTTTTTTTTACTTTTTTTCAATTTTTTTAATTATTCTTATCAACTATTGAACTAGGATTTTCATGATAGAGGTCCTTGTCTCTATGGTTTCGACCTTAGGCTATCCACATTCTATGTTTTAGTAGTTGATAATTATTAAGATAAATTATAAATTTTAAACATGATAACCCATAGGAATTAACAACACTATATGGGTGATCGAGGTTTTCGCACTTTTTTTGGGAGTAGGGACTTAGTAGAGACCTAGGTTCGATAGAAGTGGGTGATTGTATTCTCCCCCACCACCCATATTTTTTATCTTTTTTATTTGTAATGATTATTTTTGTTATGTTCTACTTTTCAGTTCAATTCATTGATGCATGATTACTAAACTTGGCGAAAAGATAAGGATCATTTTAAATATGATCTAGAGCTAGAGAGGAGTTTTAAAAAACATTAAAAGTAAGAGAACATGAAGGAAGTGGGAGATAATGATGGATTTATCAATTTATAAGATTGTAATATTATAAAGATGCCTATAATAAGGGGTGAATCGTAGTTCATAAAATAAAACTTATAATTTACTTAACCTTTATATAAAGGTATTTTAGATAAACATTTTTCTGATTTATAAGAAGTAATAATACAATATATTTTATAAATACTTTATAAAATTAAATTTAAGGAAGTGTTTATAACAAACATATAAAACCTTCCTTAAACATGCACAACATAAAATGTAAACTTATAAAAATAGTTAAAATGAATCATTATAAATTTCTTTATAAAAATTTATAAAAAATTTATGAAAGGTGATATCCACAGTTTTACCATCAGTATTAAGAAAGTTAATGACCTTGAATTTGGGTATCCATGGTTTAAATCAAACCATAAAGGTATTTCTTCCTTAAATAAATAATCTCTCAATATAATAATCGTAAAACTTATGTTTCCCTATCCTCAATAACCCTTAATAAGAAATATCAGAATCTCTATATTATTAAACCTCAGAATTCGTAGATCACATGAAATCAGACAGAGAAATTACAAACACAAAAGAAACTTGAGTTATTTACAAAAAATCCTCATAATCGGATTCCTTTAGTAAAAACTCACTAAAGGTTATAATGATCCATTAAAACATAAAAAGATTTTACAAACTATTAAAAGTGTATTTTGTTTTCTTGGGTTACAAAAATCCTCATCCTCATCAAATAAATATTAAATTTGTAATAAAATTACAAATGTTCATATTCTTATTTCTATGGATTTTCTTGTAATGAATTTGTATGAACTCAATATTCTCTTTAAAAGGTAGGTATTACTTCATCTAATGGTCACCTTGATAGTACCATTAAAATGATTTAGAATTATGGCTATTGTAATAGAATTAGATGTTCGGATAGAATTAACTTTTTTTAACTGATGGAATGAACTTTTTTCATCCAGTGTAATGGAATTATTCATCTCATATATTTTATAAATATTCTTATGAAGGGCATGTATACCTTTGTATGATAAATATTCTTATGACGGACTTGATAAAACTTTTTCTGCTGAGACATAGTTATAATTTTCTAGTAGGAATTTACAAAACTACATTCAAGGAAATTACATATGTTCAATGTAAAAAAGTATATGTTCATCTAGTTTAGATAGTTCAAATGGTTTATTAATGATTTCTATGTTTGGTAAAATATCCTTCATACAAAAACACTCTAAACACTTGGGAGTTATAAAGTTAGTAAGAAAAATTATTTAAGGAAGTGTGTTTTCATTTTCAAAACTAAGGTTATAAAAAGTTGAAATTAAACTTTCAACTCAATATTCTTCCCCTTTTTATAAATAACAAAACACAACTTCCAAAGTGAAAAAATAAATTTTAAATAACATTGAAAATACTTACTCCCCATGAATTAAAAAATCATAAACTTTACTCTTTTTAAATTCTTCCTCCATTTTACCCCATTTCTTCATTTCTCCCCTTTCTTGAACAAACTTTGCCTAAATTTTTTGTTTGAAATTTATGTTTTATCACTTTTCTCTCCCTATATGATTTTAAAAAATAATTGTGGAAAGATAGAAAGTGTACCTAAAGTGTTTGGGGGGAAATGCAGTATTAAATAATTTATATAGAAATGGCAATTCATCTGAAAAATATATATGAATGATGTCTATCTAAATATATAAAGAACAACTCTCAAGAAATTTAGCAAGAATGTTTAGATGAAATATAAAAAAAACTATGTTTTATTATTAAAAAATCAATATTTTATAAAAAATATTATTTATTTGAGATATCCTTGAAAATTACATTCATATACTTCTTTTATTATTGATACTTCTAGAAGTCAAACATAATAGCCTTGATATTTACTACATCTTTTTTAAGAACTGTTATCTTTTTATTTTCATTATTCATCCTATACACTTATTCTTATATAATTTCAATCTTCCATTTACCATTATTTATCCTTGTCACATATTCTAAAACATAAAACTTCTTCACGTATTATGAGATGTAATCATCTTGATTCATGGAAATAGAATTAAAATTATAAGTCACCCTTATTTCTCAAAAACTTCTTCACTAACACTTCTTACATGTTTTGAAATATACATTTTAAATTTTCTTATTTCATTAATATATTTATCATAAAAATTTTTATCTCCCTCTATGTGTTTAATAAATCTAATAACTTTTTTTTACTTTCTCAAATTTTCTTTCAATTAACCATTTAAATTTTTGATTTTTTCCTTATTTTGGATTACTATTACAATTGAATAGTTCAATGAATTTTAATTCTATAACACATCAATATTCCCTGGAATATACTTAAATGTTAGTTGAATATTAGGTATGAAGTGTATGGGAAATTAAATCTTTACTAAAATATCATTTAAATTCTCATTTATGTTATTTGTGGAAATGTGATGGGTGAGTAATGAGTTAAATTAAAAGAGACTACTATAATGGATGGAACAAGAGGTTTATAAGTTTCATATTTGTCTTTTATCTCATTTTATTGTGGTTTAGAAACTTCTAAAACTTAAAATTATTTATTTGTCTCTTCTTTTTATGATTCCACTATGTTTACTTGATAACTTAGGTATATGTATGGGCATATACCTATATAGGGTTATCAGTTGTTTCCTTCTTTTGTGGTTTATCCTTTGTGGATTTTTTGAGATCTTGAGGGTATCGGGGTCCCTACTGAGTATCGTTATACTCACCCCTTTATGGGTTATGATCGCACTTCATTGTGTTTGGTGCAGATGACAGACAACACTAATCGAGGACGAGGGTACCAGGATTAGAGGAAGCTCAGAGGTGGACATTAGACGAGGCGAACCACAGAGATGGTCATTCATGAGTTGTACATACCCTTAAGGTAGGATCTGCGGTGGATGATCCAGGAGCTACTTTTCACCTATCGGTTGTTTTGTAGTTTCCATTTTTCCTTATACTTTCCAGTTGGGCTTGTATTCTGGCCCCTTTTACATACTGCACTTACTCTGATTACTATTCAGTTTACTTGAGTTCGTATCTTGTTGTGTGCTTGGTTGCGTGTGCTTACAGGTTATAAAAGCAACCCCTTCCCAGTTATATAGAATACGCTTTCGGTGCTAGTCACCAGCCTCTGGCCTATGGAAGGCGGGCTTGGGGTAGTCACGGCATGGGCCCCGGGGGATAGGTCGTGACAAATTGGTATTAGAGGAGTCGATTCTACCATAGAACATAGGACTCTGATCTTTCTTTTTAACGGAAATATTGTTAAGTGTAGTGTGTGTGTGGTTATCAGTTTAGGGAATCCAGTGTTGGTGCGGCGGCTGACGTATCCATACACCATGACCCTAACTTCTGATTTCTGACTCAATGCACGAAAACACTGATTGTGTGTGTGTTTTCAAGATTCTTATTTGTGAAATCTTTGATTAAGCTCACTAGGTATAACTTATTGACCATGGTGCACCTGTTTCTTTTCAGGATGCCTCCACGAAGACAGCCAGCTAGGGTTCAGATAGTAGTATACATTGACAGCCCACCGAGTGATGAGGCCTCGGTGTATAGCCCTCTTCCAGTAGAGGCACCAGTGGAGACACTAGCGGTACCATTACACATTGGGCCACCAATGCCACCAGCCCCAGCAGTTGAGAGTGAATTCCACTTTAGCACGTTGCGCGAGTTCCAACGCCATAGGAAACCCAGGTTTAGGGGAGAGGTGGACCCATAGGAAGCTAAGGATTGGCTGGAGGCCGTGGTGAGAGTCTTTCGACTAGTAGGGGCACAAGACGATCTCATGGTGATCCTTGCCGCCAGTCTTCTACAAGCAGCAGCAGGCAGATGGTGGAGCTTGATTCTCCAGGATCACGATGAGGGGATGCTTCTCTGGGCAGACATCGAGATCCTGTTTCGAGCAGAGTTTTTCCCAGCGACTCTTCGCATAGTGCGCATACAGGAGCTACTTTATCTGCAGCCGGGCAACATGACTGTGGCTAATTACTCAATGAGGTTCACTGACCTCTCACACTACTCCACAGATATGGTGTGGGACCCATTATTTAGGGCTCGGACCTTCGATAAGGGACTCAGGTGGGATATCAGGGGTTTGATGATTTCACTTAGCATCCTGACGCAGGCGGGGGTGTTAGAGATAGCTATTTTAGTGGAAAGTTTTCTTGCTGAGTAGTCACCAGCAGTGAGACCCACTACCGGTCATCATGTAGTGGAGTCTTCTGTATCTGGAAGCAGACAGTTGTCGCAAAGGTCCAAGAGGACCAGACCTACAGGTGGACGACTGCAGGATTCAGGATCGGTTGTGTGGGGCATCCAAGGCATATCCAATCATGCCAGGAGCGGGCAGTGTTACACATACAGCGGGCAGGGTCACATGGCTCATGACTGTCCGACCCTCCATATGGATGATTAGCAGACAGTCGAAGGACCACCTAGGAAGAGATAGAGGTGTGACTGAGGAGGTTCATAGGGAGAAAGCGAACATGGAAGATGAGTTGTTCATGTAGTTGGTGGTGGGAGATGATTCGAGATGTTACTTTCACCACCACCAAATGGTCCACCCCGACCATAGGGAGTAGGAGGACAGGGACGAACTCAGCTCCAGGAAGCTGAGGCCTATGATCATGGCACTCTGGAGATGATATGAGGTATGATCTGTGTCTACTCCACCTTAGTTTCATTACTTATAGACACAGGTGCCAGTCATTATTTTATTTCCATTGCCCTCGTTCAGAGATTGGAGATTTTGATAGAGCCTTTGGCTCGATCCTTACGGCTAGAGACTCTTACGGGAGTGGATTTGACAATTACGCACTAGTGCTGGCAGTGCGAGCTTACTCTAAGAGGTGAGAGCTTCGGCTGGGATCTCCTAGTAGCAGCGTCGAGGCCTTATGACGTCATCTTGGGTATGGACTAGTTATCTACATTTCATGCTTAGATAGACTGTATTAGGCACAAAGTGCAGTGTTTCTGCACGGATGGGACCAGATTTACCTTCACCGGTGAGAAGGGAGGCTTTACAGCACCGGATGGACTTACTCGAAGGAGATTGAAGCTGATCACTCATCAGTTGGTTAGCCTCACCTTCGGAGCAGTTGATGTGGAGAGTCTGATCTATCCTGTAGTGGTGGTCCAGTACGTGGATGTCTTCCCTGATGATGTTATGGATCTACCTCCTTACAGAGAAGTGGACTTTTACATTGACTTGTACCCCGGTACGGAACCTATATCTACAACAGTGGATCGAATGGCTACCATAGAGCTTCTTGAGCTGCAGGTATATCTAGAGGACTTATAGGGGAAAGGGTTCATTCGGCCCAGTGTTTCTCCCTGGACAGCCCTGTTTTTGTTCACCAAGAAGGCGTATGGGATCTTGAGGGTTTATGTTGACTATCGACACCTGAACTAGGTGACCATGAAGAACAAGTACCCACTTCCGAGGATTGAAGACCTCTTTGATCATCTAAAAGGAGCACAGTGGTTCTCGAAGATAGTCCTTAGATCAGGGTTTCACCAGCTCATAGTACGAGATGAGGATGTGCAGAAGATGGATTTTAGATGTTAGTATGGACATTACGAGTTCTTGGTTATGCCATTCAGTGTAACCAGCACTCCATAAGTGTTCATGGGACTCATTAACAGGATATTTCATCCATACCTTGATCACTTTGTAGTAGTCTTCATAAACTACATTCGGATCTACTCGGCTATTCAGGAGGAGCATTCCTATCATTTACAGGTAGTACTGGACAAACTCTGAGAGAACCAGCTTTATGGTAAGCTCTTGAATTTCCATTTTTGGATCTGATAGGTTCACTTTCTGGGACACATCCTCTCGGAGGCTGGATTTTTAGTAGATCCAGTGAATATTGAGGCGGTACATGCTTGGGATCCACCCAGGAGTGTGATGGGGATACAGAGTTTCCTAGGTTTGGAAGGATACTATTGGAGGTTTGTGCTAGATTTCTCCTGAGTTGTAGTACCTTTATCAGCATTGACGAAGAAGGGGAAACCTTTCATATGTTCGGAGATATTCTTGCAGAGTTTTCAAGAGTTGAGGCAGAGGCTGACTAGTGCCCCTATCTTGAGGCTTACAGACGAGGGCGTAGGGTACGTAGTCTACTACGACGCATTAGGGACTGGGCTCGGATGTGTCCTGATGCTATAGTGATCAATGATCACTTATGGTTCTCGATAGTTGAGATAGCATGAGCATAACTATGCTACCCATGACCTGGAGTTAGTAGTAGTGGTATTCACCTAGAATATGTGGAAACATTACTTGATGAGCGAGTGATTTACAGTGTACTCTAATCACAAAAGTCTCAGGTATATATTCTCATAGAAGGACCTGAACCTGAGACAGTGATGATGTCTTGAGTTCCTCTAGGACTATGACTTCGAGATAGTCTATACTTCTGGGAAGGGGAATTTTGTAGAAGATTCACTGAGCCAGAGATCTAGTATACAGCTGTTAGGTGAGGTGACAGAGCAGTTGGCCGCTTTATATATATCCTTTGTGGAATGTGATGGAGCAGTTTTCCATCAGTCTCTAACAGTCACTCCCCCACTTCTTTAACGAGTTGGTGAGGTGCAGCATGGGGACACTGACTGCGAGACTCGGCATGCTCAGATATCCACAAGACAGGCATCTGATGGATTTTTTGAAGGTGGGGAGCACGTCATCCTCTTGAGAGGATGTACCATGGTACCAGTGTCACTTCAGGAGGAAGTGTTGAGGGAGTTCCACACATCCCCTCTAGCAGTACATCTAGGAGTGGAAAAGATATAATAGGATCTTTGAAGACAGCACTAGTGGCTGGGAATGAAGAAAGAATTTGTAGAGTTTGTCTCTTGGTGCCTCACTTGTCAGCAAGTGAAGGTGGAGCATCAGGTACTAGCAGGATTAGTTCAGCCTTTAGAGGTCCCAGAGTGGAAGTGTTATGGGATATCCATGGACTTTGTGACAGGACTTCCACGTAAATCCAGAGGTCATGACTCAATTTGGGTGATCTTAGACCGACTCACCAAGTCGTACCACTTCCTACCGATCAGAGAGCAGGGTTCAGTAGAGATCTTGGGACGCCTCTATGTGCAGGAGATTGTGCAGTTACATAAAGTACCATCGATGATTGTCTCTGATCGTGATACATGTTTTACTTCCCAGCTATGGAAGGGGTTTCAGGAGGCTTTCGGGACGCATCTTCGTTTGAGTACCACCTTCCATCCTCAAACGGATGGCCAAACTGAGCGGACCATTCAGACCCTTGAGGACATGTTGTATTCTTGCGTCCTCAACTTCAGTCGCATATGGGAGGATCACTTGCCTTTGGTGGAGTTTGCGTACAACAATATCTATCACTCCACCATTGGGATGGCACATTTTGAGGCGTTGTAAGAGTGACTTTGCAGTTTACCTTTGTTTTGGATTGACCCAGGGGAGTTAGCACTAGTGGGACCAGAGATGGTACAGGCTACTATAGAGAAGGTGCAGATCATCCAGGAGCAGATGAAGACTGCACAGAGTAGGAAGAATTCATATTCCGATAGGAGACAGAGACCTCTAGAGTTCGAGGATGGCGACCACTTCTTTCTATGGGTATCACCTCGACAAGGATTACAGAGATTTGGCTGAGGCGGCAAGTTATCACCAAGATTCATCAGACCCTTTCAGGTCCTCAGCAGAGTTGGTGAGGTGGCTTACCACTTATCTCTTCCACCTTAGTTGCACCGGGTGCACGACATCTTCCACAAATCCCAGCTGAGGAGATACGTGCACGACCCTTCCCACATCATTGACCACAGCGAGTTAGACGTCGACGATGGGGTGACTTTTACGGAGGTTCTAGTAGAGATTGAGGATCGATAGGATCGGGTCCTTCATGGGCGGTCGATACCTCTGGTGCGCGTTCGCTGGTAGCACAGGAACCTCCAGGAGAGCACATGGGAGTGGGAGGATCAGATTCATACTCAGTACCCCCACTTGTTCCCTTAGTTTGATTTGTGGATTACATGGATGTAAGTCCCTGAGGTTGGGAGAATGTAAAGACCCAAAATTTCCATGTAATTTTTTTTTTAACTAAATGGGAATTTTACGAGTCCGTGAAAATTGATGGTGCATGATTCTGAGGCCCGGTGTGCCTAAAATTAATTTCTAAACTTTTTTTCAGGTACATTCAGTAAATGTACAAGCGGGTTTTTGTAACTTTTGAACTAGTGCCCAGAATTGAAATCTGAGGGCACCGTTGAACTCGTAGCACCAGTATTCGCATAAGGAGACTTTCACCTCGATGGCAGTTGGTCGAGGGTGGAAGTTAATTTTTGGGTTTTTCGTGAAAGAATAAAATAAAATAAAATTGTGTAACATTTTATTTTATTTTTCTTTGGAACTCCCCATGTGGATGTTGAGAGGTGGGGACCACCAGAATTAAACCTCCTATGTGAGTTTATGGTGGTGGGGACCACCCGATCCTAAACCTCCCAACTTGAAGTCCTATGGTGGGGACCACCCGAGACTTAAACCCCCTTGAACTCCCCTCTTAATGGGGTAGAAACCTATCAACTCCCCAAATTAATTTTATGTGTCAACATAAAATTAAATGTTATGTTATCAATTAATTTTATGTGTCAACATAAAATTAAATTTTATGTTATTATTTAATTTTTTTTGTTGGCTATTTCTTTTCTTTTCAATGGAATTGGGGAAAGGATTGAAAAAAAATGGAATTGGGAGAGAGCTTGGAGGATTATTCTATCCAATGAAGAATTTGTTCTACAACGAAGAATGATATCTCCAATGAAGAATTCTCCCGATGATCAGGGAAATGTCGATGTCACTGACGTCTGTCTATCCCCAACGACATCGTCTCCTTCCCCGCGGACAATCTTCAACGAATAAAATGAGGTAGGGGTTGTTTTTGAATTATTGTAATCAAAAAGGGAATTGGGAGAATGCTCACGGCCTATGTGGCCCCCCGCGTCCCTCCGTGCCACTCGTGGCCCTCCGCGCCACCCGCGGCCATCCGCACCGCTGCCAGGCCGAGCCGCCAGGCTAGGCCACCCAGAAAGGGCCGAGCTGCCCAGTGCTGGCCGGGCCAGACTCAGCGGGCCGGGCCGGACCCAGAAGGTCAGGCCGAACCCAGTGGGTCGGGATGGGTTCACCCAAACTGGGTCAGGCCGGGTCAGTCTGACTGAGTCGGGCCGGGTCGGTCCGACCGGGTCGGGCTGGGTTGGTCGGACCAGGTCGGGCCGGACCCAGACCCAGTACGACCCATTTACTCTCATTTGGCCATAACTTTGGCACTGGACATCCATTTGATGAACCGTCAGCAGCACCGGAAACCTAGGAGTGAGACAGTCCCGTTGGTATACCCCACTAGATATTTGGATAATGTTGGGAAATGGTCAGTTTGGATCGAGCACGAATCCAACCGGGCCCTCGGGACTAAAAGGCTAATAACTTACAGACCGAGTGTCTGATTGACGCACCGTCTATTGTGTTGAGACCCCTATGATGTGGCGTTCCTTTGAGATACTTCTTAATGGGACTTCATGGAATATGGAGTATCGACCAGTGGCTTTTGGAGTGAACCCTCCCAGAGACGAGCGAGCTTAGCGCGGGAACCCAGTAGCTGGCTGTGACTAGAGGAAGAGATCCTTCGTGGGTCTGTGATTGAGGGTCCCACATGGAACTGTGTCGGGATTCCATGCGGGACTACTCGGGCGATCCTGTGTGGGTTAGCACCTAGCTATCATGTGTGGGTCAGCACCTAGCGATCCTGTGTGGGTCAACACCAAGCGATCGTGTGCGGGTCAGCACCGAGCGATCCTGTGTGGGTCAACACCGACCGATCCTATGTGGGTTAGCACCTAGAGATCCTATGTGGATCTGATGATCCTTATAAATCCTTCGTGGGTCTACCTCTTAACAGAGTAAGATGATCCAGTTATTACATCTAATCATATCTACTACTGTACTTAAGTTATACCTAGTGTGAGTTGAGTTCGTACCTGAGTGGTACATTCCTTTGTGGTAATAAATTGGTGGTATTCTTCTGTGTGGCGTAACTATGTGGTACTCTCCTTCTTGGTATTCCTTCATTTTTGGAATACTTGAGCTTTGGGATTTGGAGTTTGACTCTATGTTTTCCTCATGATTGAGATGGTTTTACTAGATAACTTAGGTATATGTATGGGCATATAACTAAGTAGGTTTATCAGTTGTTTCCTTTCTTTTTGGTTTATCCTTTTTGGATTTTGTGAGAACATGAGGGTCTCGGGGTCCCTAATGAGTATCTTTATACTCACCCATTCTCGGGATATGCCCACACTTCATTGTGTTTGGTGCAGATGACGAACATCACTGACTGAAGATGAGGGTACCAAGTTTGCAGGTAGCTGAGAGGTGGACGTTAGACGAGGCGAACCGTAGAGACGGTCGTCCATGAGTTGTACCTACCCTTCAGGTAGGATCTGTGGTGGACGATTCAAGAGCTTATTTTCACCTATCAGTTGTCTTGTACTTTCCATTTTTCCTTGTATTTTCCAGTTGGGCTTGTATTCTGGCCCCTTTTACTTAATGCACTTACTCTGATTACTATTCAGTTTACTTGAGTTCGTATCTTTTTGTGTGGTTGGTTGCATGTGGTTACAGGTTATAAAGGAAATTCCTTCCTAGTAATAGGGAATACGCCTTCAATGCTAGTCACCATCCCCTGGCCTATGGAAGGATAGCTTGGGGTAGTCACGGCACGGGCCCCGGGGGATGGGTCGTGACATAAGGAGTCATATTTTTCATACCAACATCTTTCTATGAGTATTTATTTCTTAGGAAATCTGTTTGAAATATCACTTGAGGAGGCCATCTTTATTAGTAAGACAAGCTTAATTAATTGATAAAACTAAAAAAAATTAGATAGAGAAGGATCTGACTAGTGAGAATAGTTTTTAGAGACTAGTGGTGAATAAGTGGTTGCCTGCTACTATATATACAGTCATAAGTATAGAGATGATTCATCTTCTCCAGATCCAATGGCTTAAAAAGAAACCCTCCTTTTTATCAAAGTTTGATATGATTTCATGAAATATTAAAAAAAATGTTACAACTCGTGAAGTTTAGAAAGCTAAATATATATAATTTTTATTGAAAAAATATTTAATCTGATAGAACCTATAATTTTGTAAAAATTTTAAGAAGAGTATAAATTGTATTGAAAAAAATATATCAAAAGATATGTGTATCAAAGGATTTATAAATTACCTCTCATATGAGGATTTATAAACTTATTAATGAAATTTATAATATAAACTTCTTTTCTTTTTGAAAAAATTAAACTTCTGATTATTTTATAAAAAATTTACAAAAAGTTAGAAAAAGGAAAATAAAATATATGCTTTTCTAGAGAAATCTTTACAAAAGTGTTTGTAGAAAAATAATAAATTTTTTTGGGATGAATCTTGTAACAAATTTCTGTCCAAAATAATTTATTAAACTTTGAAATTGTATTTTTTTTATGAAATTTTTTTAATGAATGTAGTTTTTAAGAAATATTTTTATGAATTTTTTAATGAAATTTGTTGAAACACTTAAAATATATACTCGCCTTCTTAAAGGGTTCATTAATTTAAGGATATTGTTAAATAATAGGTATATTGGGTAATCATTTTATGTTAACCAATATTAGATTCTATTTAACATATTCAAATTTACAATAATTGATTGGTTTTGTAAAAATATCATAAATTTGATCTTTCATTCCAATGAATTGTAAAACAATATCTCATTTTTTTATGTTATCCTAAAAATAATGGTATCTTATATCTATGCGCTTAGGTCATTAGTGATGTTATGGGATTTTACTAAGATATGTGGCTCTTATGTTATCATGAAAAATGGGAGTTTTTTTAGAACTCATGCCAATGTTAGTGAGTGTCTGATTCATCCTCAACACATGAACACAAAAACTTCCTTCTACTACATATTATGCTTCAACATTAGGAGGTTCTACTTATTTATATTTCATAAAATACCATGAAACTAAAGGTTATCTTAATAAATTAATAGTTCATGTAATAATTTTTCTATTCATTTTAAATCCAGAAAAATCAAAATCTAAAAAACATTTCATATCTAAATAATATTCATAATAAAAGTATACTCCAAGATCCATTGTTCTCTTAATATAGGAAATTTTTTTTTTCAAAATTAAAATTGGAAAATTTTGTATTTTTTGGATATCTCAGACAAAATCATACAAAAAACTATATATCTAGTCGACTAGTTGTGAGATATAGTAAACTTCTGATCATTCCTTGGAATTTTTTTGATCAACTATTTTCCAAGATTCATTAAGATCAATAGATTTTTTGGTTCTAATAGGAGTACTAATACTCTAAGTATTTTTATAACCAAACCTATTAAGAATATATTTTAAAAACTTTTTTTGAGATAAAAAAATACCTTCTAGTTATTGTTTAATTTTAAAACCAAAGGAAAACTTAATATAACCATCATGCTCATTTAAAACATAAAATTTATAAGATCCACAAAGGAATTTGTAAGATATTTTTTATTTGATCCAAATATATTGTCATCAACATAAATTTGAATAATGATGGTATCTTTAATAACTTTTTTAATAAAATGTGTTGTATTTAAAGATCCTTTAACAAAATTATATTGTAAAAAATATAGTTAATCTATCATACCAGAATCTTGGTACTTATTTGAGTTCATATAGTGCCTTAGTAAGTCTAAAAACATTATTAAAAAAAAATTAAAAAATAGATGGTTGTTCTACAAAAACATCCTTCTAAACTTATCCACTAAGGAAAGAATACATCAAATACATTTTAGAAAGGGTGAAATTTGATAATTCTGAATAAGCTAGAGGTATAGGAATAACTTCAAGTGAAGCCACCATAGTATAATTTTCTTCATAGTCTATTCCATCTGGTTTCTTAAAACCCTATGTAATAAGTCAACATTAATTTATTACTATTTCTCTATTTTCATCACATTTATTCTAGAAAATCTATTTTAACTAATTATAGAATAATATTTATGACATTCAACCAAATTACAAACTTTATTCCTTTGAAATTCATTAATCTCATCTTGTAATTATTTTATACAATATTAATCACCCAAAGCCTCATCAGCAGTCTTAGGTTAAAATTGTGATCAAATTGAACAATTCTCAATATGATTTCTTAAGGAACATATTATTTTTAATTGTTTTCCTACGTCACCAATGATATTATTAGTGGGATGATTCCTACGTATTTCCTAATTTTTTGGGTTTCTAAAATTTTTTTCCTTAGAAATATGTTGAATTTATTCAGTAAGAAAATATTTATGAAGATTTTATTCTTTTTTTCTCTCATGATAATAATTTTAAAAAATGATTTGAAAATAATTTTTTATAAAAACATATAAATATATGGATTTTTTTTCTTTGAAAACTAAAATATTGAATTCATCAAATTTAACATGCACTATTTCTTCAAAAGTACTTGTGTTTTTATAAAAAAAACTCTATAAGTCTTACTAGCGGTAGTAAAACCTAGAAAAATCACTTCATCATATTTTGGAGAGAATTTAGGAACACTACATTTAGTATTTAGAATGAATACTTTACATCCAAAAACTATGAATAAGAAATTGTTGACTTTATTATAGTCCACAACTCATAAGAAGATTTATTAAGAAAAGGTCTAAGTAAAAATAGATTTATAGTATAGTAGGTAGTACTGTATACTTTATAATTCCCCAGGCCCGCTCTTCGAGGCTCAGAACTAGAAAAATGTTGTATAATTTTTTAAAAAAAATTGAAAAATTACACATAACTTTATAAAAATGAGGACCTTTTACCGGTCTAGGTTCTTGAGAAATTAGAGTACATTTCCCATTATATCAGAGTTGAAAGAAAACAAATGTCCACTACACATGCGCATGCTAACTCAGAAAGTGATGACATATATAAATAAAATTCTAATATACCTGTGAAAAATCATTTTAAAACAAAATGTGAGCATTTAATTTCCCAATAAGGGGTTTTAAAATCATTGATTTACTTTTTAATAAATCAGTTTTTTAAAAATAACTTTTGGTTAAATAACATTGAAATTATTTTTGAGAACTCAAATGAAAATATTGTTAAAATACTCAAATATTTACACTTTAATAAAAATATATTCTCTTTGAAGATAGTCATACTTTGAAATCACTTTAAAACTAATCCAGTTATTTTATTTGGAAAATATTAAGAAAACTTCATAAAAACAAAACTTTATTTTGAGGAAACATAATTTGTTGAGGGCTGTCTTGGGCCTACCCACTTAGCAAGGGATGGATTCACTCCCCAATGACCTTCTATTTTTACAATGAACAAGCACCAGAATTTTTTAAAAACACATAAATCTTGATTTACATATATATATATATATATATATATATATATATATTCCATTTCATCATTTGAATGTTTGGTTACTACCAAAACTTTTATCCACTAGACTTTGCATATAATTATTCTTTCTTTCACGAATCACCTTTAATGCTCATATGAACAATTCAATTAATAAATTTCCATAAATAAAATTTTAAAGGAAACATTTAAAATAATTTCTATTATATCCATGTATTTATTAATTTCGTGACCAAGCCTTAAAAATTAAATTAAAACGTCAACTTATTATAAATTTAATGTGTGTCAATTTAATTCACAATACATGGCCATGTCTATGTGCAAACGTGATTCCCATAATGTCAATAAAACATTATGATATGCTAGGTGCATTGTTTTGAAACATGATGATAAATTGACAAAAAAATCCCAATTTCATCCATATATATGTATGCATATTGACATAGAACATACAACACTCTTTAATCACAAATTAAATACATGGTTAAGCAAAACGTCGATAAATGAAAAATATTCATTAGAATAATTAATTATAAAATCAGATTAAATCATGAATTAAATACATATACACTCATAAATTAATTGTTCTAAAATTGTTTATACTTAGTTGGATAAACATACTTATATATGTATGTTGGTATATCATAATCTATAAAAATAATTCTTACATGAAATATAAATAAATCATGATGTATGAAAAATATTTCAGACATGTATATTGAAAATAAACTAAATAATTACATATATGAACACTTATTTGAAAATAAATTTCCATTAAAAATTAGATTAGAACGTCATAATAAGTTCTTAATTTAAAATAAAAGGTTTGTCAACAAAGAACTCAAATAAAATTTCAACCTCACATATCAAATAAAAAATATAATTTCCCTTACCAAATAAGAATTTATGATCATAAGGTAGAAGAATTTTTAAAAAAAATCTAATATAATTTTTCAAATTATAATTATAAGAAATATAATTTTCTTTATAAAATCCCTTTCACAAACATAAATCACAAACATGAAAATGATTAAAATCCATATAATCTCCCTTATGAAAATATATATTGAAATTGCATAGAATTTATTTGAAAAAAATAATAAACCCTTACAATTTATTTATAGAGACTTCCACTTTCCATCATAACTTATTTCCTTCAGCGAATACTCAAACACTACCTCTAACACTCACTGCTCTCTAAGTGAAACAACACAGAGCATGAAACTAGAAGGAAATAAATAGGATAGGCAGTGTAGTAAAAGAAAACTGAGACACTTATTTATAGTTCTAAACTTAGTGTATATTTTATTTCAACTTGTTAGGCTAAATTAATGATTAGATTGGCTGCAAATATTAAATGGTAATGATTTTATATAGTAAACAAAACACTCAAAACTGTTATGGCTCTGTGTATATAGTATGATAGAGATATTTATAATTTAATATGTTGCTGATAACTTCATATAGAAATTGACAACACACAAAATACAAAAACTTATGTGGTTATTTAATATGTTTCGATCCAAAACAATAAAAAATGATCCATAAATATATTAAATATGCAACAAAAGTATTGCCTTCTTGAACAGGGAGATGGAAATAAGAATATGACAAAAAAAATTAATACACTGAAATATCTTAACAGGTATGATTAATATGTATTCAATCTTCCTCCTGAATCATTGGTTTATAACCACACAAAACATGGAAAACCACTTCAACTGATAAACAGACCAACTCGAAAACAATAGCAAGATAAGATTTCGGGTATAAAATAATCCCAAATGCAGATCAAAAAATCAGAGCACATCGATTTCAGGGATAAAACAAAGAAATTGTGAACATAGGTCTCTATTAACTAGACTCAGTCATTAATTATATATATTTCAGACAAAAGAAATAGGATCGACCAACCTTATGTGAGTTCAAAACCCTAATCGTGGTAGATCTAGGTTTTTTTCTATCAGTCTGTGAATCCTTGTACACCTATGGCCTCAGACGAACCAGATTCAGTTTTCATCTATTCCCACTTGTGACATTGCTTCGGACCACCATCATCTGTGGCACCTAGAAGCAAAGTTCCCACTGCTCGCAGCCCGACTGTGTTGGCTTCTTCCTCATCGTGTCGACCTCAAGCCCTCGATTCAACCCCTATTTCTTCCAGGTTTTTTTTACATTGTATATTTTATATCATTTTATAATATTATTCACGTATTTTGATATATATTATTAATTTTATAAGTTAAAAGAATACTCATATATGTATATATATAATCCTCATATTAATATCTTAATAAGATATGTAATAGTAATATTTTCATAAATTTCCAGTATATATGTATTTTAATATTTAAAAAATTATTTACTCTCAGAATAATTTATTAAATATTTTTTAACTTTGTTTATTGCAGAAATAAATATGGTTTCTATATGTGTATATTTATTTATTTTATATCAACGGTTATCATATGTCATTTCTTAATTTTAATTTAAAACCTATAATGGATAGTTTTTATAACAGTTGGCTAAAATGTTATAAATACCAATGTCTAAGGGTCATTCAAACACACAGAAAAATAATACCACAATGCTCACACCACTACTTTCTGAAATAGTTTTATATGTTTCTATTATTCTTAGTTTCATTTCTATTGTTCTTGCTATAACTTTTGTGCTTCTATCAGATCCAAAATATGTGAACTACCTGATCGGCATCGTTGTGTTTCTCGGAGGAATTCCAATTGTTTTATTATCAATAGCAGTGGGTTTAATGGGTTATTTTTTATGTGTCAAGGATGTATTATGGTCTTTGTATAAATAAAGTGCATACTACGTATATCTCTTCTTTTAGAAGTTTATGTATTTTATTACATTTTGGAAAATCAACAAAACATAAAACTTACTTTTAAACCTGGGGTGTTACATACTTCATCCCAAAAAAGTTTGAATATTTATTATTCTATCAACATGGTTCTAGTAATATCCTACATAAATTTATTTATTCTTTTAACTACAACACTTTTTAGAGGGTTTTCTAAGAGCTGAGAAGTTATATATTATACCTTTTAACTAAAAAAATGAAAATTTAGAATTTAAAAATTCTCCACCATAGTTACTATTATAGTTACCAAGGGTAAACTTTTATCATTATTAACATGAGCTTTAAAATTATTAAAACAAAAAAAAGGATTCTGAATTTTTCTCTAGAAAATCAACCCATGTATATCTAGTGTACTTATCAACCAAAACATATACATAGTATTTTTCACCAATAATTACAAGTTATATTGGACTAAATAAATCCATGTGTACTAAATATAAATCATTAGAAGTTGAAACTTAAATAGTAGATTTAAGACTTGACTTATGTTGCTTTCTGAATTGGTAAGGATCATAGACATTATTAAAATTAAACCTATTCTCTGGTAACTATATAACTATTTCTTTATTATAATGTTTGGATAAAGTTATAATGTTATAGTTTACTAGTATTTTATTCCATAACTAGGATTAATCTTCCACTACACTAGGAAAAGTATATCTTGACTTCTAAGGTCTTCTAAGTTTAGTGTTTATACATTCTCATGGCTATCATTAGAAATAATAAATATACCTTTGTAAAATTTAATAAATCAGTTTTTCATTCATGAAGTTCACAAGGTATCATTCATCACATAATTTATTTTTTCTAATGAGATTATTCTTAAGGAATACAACAAATAAAAAATATGAAATTAAATTTTTTTACTATAAGAACAACATTGCATATTCCATATATCTCTCCTTGAGAATTATCATTGAATGTGGCCTTTCCACCTATCATCAAAATAATATTATAAAATAATTTTTTGTTTCTATTCATTTACACAGAACACCCACTATCCATGTACCAAATATTATTGTTTCTAGTACTCTTATTATTTTTATGGAAACAAAATGTTAGTACTTTAGTACCCAAAATTTCTTAGGTCCATCATTTTTAGAAAATAAAACTTTAGGAATCCATATCTATGAAACTATTTTCTATTGAATATATTATAGTTATTTTGAAATATATTCCCTATGAAAACCAAAATATTAAATGTTATTTAAATAACCCTTATTCTTCCTATGTCAACTTTAAAATTTTATACAAAAGGCAGAACTTTTAGGAGAAAAGTATTTATTTTGAAAATGAGGGTTAGAGTTTTTAAAACACATTCCTGATTTATTTCTATGTCATCTCATTTTTATGTACATGTTGTCAACATTTTCCTTCATGTAAGTAAAACATGATAGTAATATTTTTGAACTAAAAAGTTTATAATTTAGTTTTAAAATTAAATATTTATTATCAATATATGAGGTATAACTAGATTTCTTGTCTAACTCTTTAGTAAGGTTTGAAATCAATAGGGAATGTTTTGAAATTATATAAATTTTTTTGCAATGTTCTAAAATATAATTTTTATAGTTTTTAAAAACATTATTGTTTTTTCATTATAATAAAGTTTAAAATTTAGAAACTTTCTCATATCTAGGTAAAGTATCTTTCTCATCATAAGTAGTTAATTTTTATTCTTTTAAAAATTTATAACTGTATTAATCATATAAATCTGGATAATTATCATTAATGAATTATTAGTTAAGGATTAAAAAAAAACCTTATCCATGAAATAATTTTTGATATTTGGAATACTTTTTTTAAAACCCATAATAATTTAACTATCACTACTTTCAGTTGAAGAGTTTTCTGATGATCTATCTCCAGTACTATAACTCTATGTTTCTATAACTTTTAGACTTTTCTTGCCTTTATAATTATAGAATTTTCTATAATTCATGACTTTATTATTATTATTCTCGAATCTAGGAAATTCTAGTCTGATGTACCATAGTTTCTTACATTCATAAAAAATCATTACAGAAGAATATTTCTTATGCCTTTTGTTCTTACAATACTTCATGAACTTTTATCTAAAATATTTTTTTTGATAAATTTTTTCATCATTTTTACAAGATTTTCAAGATCATTTTCACTATGCTCAGAAGAACTATTTTTTGCCTCAATTTTAATTTCTTCTTATAAGAATATTTAGAAACTTTATGAGCTGACCTGACTTTCTTAATGACAATAGATGTATAGGGAAAAGGTACAACATTTTTATTCTTATATTTTTCAGCATCCCATTTCAATCAACGTTCATACAGCATAATATTTTTAATCAAATCATCCAGACCAAGCTTTTTAATACTCTTAGTATCATCAATATATATTATTTTTTATTCTCATTAGCTAGGTATAATATCAATAATTTTTTCAAACAAATTTTCATCAGTTACATCTTTATTTCACAATGATTTTAAACTACTCACAATGTTCATGAATCTCTGATTCATCTTAGCAATAGATCCTTGAGGTAAAAAATAAAAAATTTATAATCAACTCTTAGAATATCACTTCTTATTTTAATAACTTTAGTTTTACTAAAGTGAGTAACTTCCAATATATTTAAATTATTCTTTTTAGATTCACAAAAAAATATGACTATAGATATTCCTTATCATATAACGTAGAAATTTATTTCTAACTCTATAATTTAGTTGATATTACAACTTTTCAAATTTGGTCAAAGTAGTAACTTCTTTGTTTAGGATAACATGGTTTCTAATCAGAATAACAAAAATATCAACTCTAGTGGTTATCAAAAAATTATTCATTATATCTATCCAATATTCATATTCATCACCATCAAAAATTGGTGGAATAATAGGATTCAAGTTCTCCAATTTCCCAAGGGAAAATCTATCATGTTATTTAAAATAACTATTTTCTAAAAAAACACAATATTATAACAATTTATAACAAATAGATTCATTATTCGGTATAAAATTTAGAATTTTAACAAATATTTATTTCTAAATATAATAGTATAACCTTTTATGATACCAAATAAAGGATTTTAAGAGTATACATATGACTATAATATGGGGTGGATTATAGTTTATAAAATAAAAATTTTAATTTACATAACCTCTTTATAAAGGTATTTTGGACAAACCTTTATCTAAATTACAATAAATAAATTATACAAACTATTTTATTGACACTTCATAGAATTATAGTTAAGGAAGTGAATATAACAAATGTATGAAACTTTTATTCAACATACACAATGGAAAATAGAAACTTTTAAAAACAAGTAAAGAATATTTTTATAATGTTATTAGAAAAAGAATACATAAACATTATAAAAGGTAATATCCACACTTTTACCTTCAGTTTTAATGAATTCAATAAACCTTAATTTGGGTACCCATGAATTTATCCAAACTATAAAGGTCTGTCTTCCTTAAACACGGAATCCCTCACTATAATGATATGAAAAACATTTCTCTCCCTAACCCCGGGAACCCTCGATTAGCAAGATCAAAATCTCTATATTCCTAAACCTTGTAATCCCTTGATCACAATAGATCATACAAAATAATTTTAAACACATAATAAACTTAAGTAATTTATAAAAAATCATTGTAATCATATTCCTTAAGTAAAATCCCACTAAAGGTTATAATGATTCATTCACTCATAATAAGATGTTTCAAACTATTCAAAGTAGCTTTAGTTCACTTGTGTTACACAAAGCATCCTCCTCCTCAAATGTATCTTTTAATTATACTAAAATCTATAAAGATAATATTCCAAATTCTTTAGATTTAGTTGCAATGACTTTGGATAAACTCAATATTTTCTTTGAAATATTTGTTATTAATTCATTTTAATATATCCTTTATGGTTCCATTAAAATACTTTATAATTCTATCCAGTAGAATGAACATTTTTCCCTAATGGAATAATATTTTTTCATTTAATATAATGAACTTTATTTGTCTAGTGGAATGGAATTCTTCATCCAATATATTTTACAATGATTCATTAAAAATGAATTTCTTCCTCTATATGATGAATTTTTATCTAGTGGACTCAATAGAATTTCATCTTGTGAGATTTAGTTATAATTTTTTACTTGGAATTTATAAATATATGTCCAATGAAATTTTATCTATATGATGTGAAAAAGTTCATGTTCATGTGGTTAAAGATGTTTCATTTTATGATAAAATATTTATGCATTTGGTTAAAAATACTTCCTCTAAAAAATTATAAACACTTGGGAAGTATAAATTTAGTAAAATAAATTATTTAAGAAAGTGTTTTGTGATTTTAAAAACTAAGGTTAAAAGGTGTTGAATGTAAACATTTTACTCAAATCATGTTTTGTGACAAGGATATCCAAGGAAAATTATTATAATGTATTATAGATTACCTTCAATCAAGGGGTTATAACTGAGAATTATCATTCCATTGGTTGTCACGAACCATATTGAGATAAATCCAATGATTATACAAATATTCAAGAATTCAATTCCTTTCATCAGGACACCAAAAAAATATCAAAATTCACACTTGGTAAGATTCCTTAAAATTTTAGATACTTATAAATTCAATAATTTCTCTAATGATATGATAATTCATATAATTTTCATATTTTATATTAAATAAAAAACTAAAGAGTGGATCCAAGGATTGGAACCACATTCTATTTCCACATGGGACGATGTGGGAAGAAACTTATTACCATGATTCTTCCCTACATCTAAAATAATGAATACTTTATTAAAAAATTTAAATTTCAAACCAAATGAATCAGTCACTTTACTATATATAGGATATATATAATGATTCATTAAGAAAGTGTCCCCATCTTGGTTAGGAGACCTGGTTTATTTTGGAAATTTTGTAAAGTGGATTCCCTCAATTTTATAGGTTAATAATAGAGGATATCATTGGAGGATATCTAATAAAGAAGCTATCAGAAGAGATTTTTAACATTTTAGATGAAATTTATAGCAATATATTTCCATAGAAAGTAGAGGAAGTTAAATAAATATAAGGATCTCACATGGTGAACACTAATAGAGGAAGAAATGATATTTAAACTATTATTTCAATTGTTATGTTCTCTATATAACAAATATAAGGAATGTGTATCAATGATGTAAATTATGTTAGTTTTAATTATCCATATTTTTTTAGGAAATGAATCTCAAATAAAATTAAGGATTTAAATAAAGATAACTTAGGTTATAATAAAAATATTAAGGACCCTCTCTTAAAATTAAAATAAACTCACTACATGAGACCTTATCAAAGTTCATCACAACCATCAAGGAAGCCATTAATTATTTAAATGAATATTTTAAAAATACAAATGTGTCCATGAAATTTTAGATTTAAAATCTGATACAACTGATAATAAACTCAAGGATAGGTACCAAGGGTTATTTTTGAGTGATATGAAGGTCAAATCATATTTATATTTGAATGAAATCAACTTTAGTAGAGAAAATAACATAGAGGAGGGTGTTTAAATAAAAAGAAAACAAAAATAAAAGAATTAAAATAAAGAAATTAAGTAGGAGGTAAAGAGAAAGGTTAAGGAAAAGGGAGATGAAAAAAAAGTTATAGAAGAATACCCACTAGCTTATAAACCACCAATATCATTTATAGAAAGTAATAAGCATGGAAAATCAAGAAAAAATGTGTTATATTCTAAAAAAAATTAAGAAAATTCATATTAACAATACCTTTACATATATTTAGAGTTCTTTCCCATATATAAAAATATCGTGAAGAATTTTGTATCAAATAAGTGGAAGATTGAGGAAATGGACATAATACAACTCATAGGAAAATGTTCATTCATAGTGTGAATAGGTCTACTAAAGAAGCAATAATATCTAAGTTTCTCTCAATTCCAATCAATATTAGATATTATGAGTTTAGAAAATCATTGTATGATTTTGGATTGAGTGCAATAATTAGGTCATACTCAACATTAAAGAGCTTGTGATTTAAAGAGTTAAATCCAAAAATATTTTACCTTCATTTATCGGATTCAATGATGAGATATCCATGAGGTTTCATTGATTATGTTTTGGATAAAGTGGACGAATTTTAATTTTTAATGGACTTTAATATGATTTATAAGGAAGAATAAAAATACCCCATATACTTGGAAGGATATTTTTAGCATTTAGAATGGAATTAATTGATATTAAAATTGGGGTGTTATCTTTAGGGGTTGGCAGTAATCAATTTATGTCTAACATTATTCAAGTTATGAATTATATTAAAGAGAAATATGAGGATTTGAGTGTGGAAAAATGCTAGAATTTGAGGATGTTTCTTCCATTGATGTTATTAATGAATTGGATACTGAGCGCAAGAATTAAAAGGGTGAAATTTATTAAAATAAGGATAAGTGATACATGATTCATATAATTGAGAATGTTGGAAAATATATGGAGAAAAGGAGTTTAAATAGGGCCAAAAAATTGGTTTTTCCATGAATACACCACTAAATTTTTATAATTGAATAAAAAAATGGTGGATTAGTCATATGGTGGAGGAAAAGATATTATCTCAAGGAAGACTGAAATTTCTCTGAGATAAAGTATGAAGGCCCATCTATGTGGAGAAATGTCAACTTAGACCACTCAATGATACTAAATTGGTAACTCTTTCCAATCTTATATTACATGACATGTTGAGTTAATGTCTAAATAAATTACATTAAAAAATTATTATGGGAGGAAAATTATTTTTTTATGATTTTCAAAGGATAATTAAAAATTAGATTATAGGATTATGAATTAATTTTTATGTTATTATTAGGATGTATAAATTAAATCACTCTTATCTTTTTAAGTTTATTGGAATGGATCTTGTTATTTCACTTATATATTGTGATTTTGTAGGTTCTTAAAGATGGTGGTGGGAGGCACAATTTATGAGAAAATAATATAAAAAATTATAAGAAATAATTTCATGGGATATGGGAGTATTTTTTAAATTATTTATATCTTTTACAATCCCCACATTTAATATTTTTTGGTTCTTATAATTTTTTGGAAAAACTTATCTTTCTTATTATATTTTTTGATATATAATATAAAGAGTTTGTTATGAAAACTATAATACCATGATTTAAATGAAATTTTTTATGGAGTTTAATAATTAATCTTATGGATGGATGATAAAATATAAGTATGATAATTTTTATTTGATGAATAATGAGTTGAAAATATTTATTGATTTATATATATGAAATTTATCTCCACATTTTTATTCTTTGGCTTTGTAAAGTTTATGTTGATTTGTTTATTATTATTATTCATGAAATGAGTGATTGTCTAATACTATTTTTCCCATTACATATAGGGTTCTAAACCTTTTTTAATATTATTAATAATAACCTATTTATTTAGAGATACTTGTAGCATATGTACTATTATAAATTTCATTGATATATTTTCAAATCTATGAAAATTAAAAGTCACATTAATAAGGTTTAAGTGTTTTGTATTTCATACCATTATATCTTTAATACCTACCTTTATATTTAATCTTTATTTTGATCCTATAAAAACTATAAAATAATTTTATTGGATTTCCACATTATAACCTATTTATCTTTCCTACCATACTCTTGGTAATTTTACATGATTGGAAATAGAATAAGGATAGGGGAATAGGGTGCTTTTATTGGATGTGCACTGAAATATACATGCATGAGATACATGTAAACATGCATTTGATGCATTAGATATATTTATATATAATATATTGGATATTATATATGGTGTTCATTTAATATATGAATTTGACTCTTGTATTATTTTTAAATATCCCAACTTATCATACATAAATATTAAAATTTAATAAATGAATATTCAATACATGACATAATGATCCACACTATAACCGTTTAGTTCTAGTGCCTTTAGAAACTCTTACACGTAGAAAATTGGTTCATAAGTAAGATAAATTATCTCCCACTAAGTTTTTCATAACTAGAACCCTTATTATACATATCATATATAATACCACTCTTTATATCCTAGGGAAAGGAAACATAATAAGGGGTTATCTTAGATTCTCAGTAAGGGTAAATAATGGAGATATCATTATAACCTGAGCATATGGGTAAGATAACATGATAATTGAAATGCCCCAACCCTAGAAGCCTAGAGTCGGTGCATTATTTTAAAACATTGGCATGATTACAAGGAATCAAGTCCCGAAAGACCGATCAGTTTAGAAGTCTTGTAAAATAGATTACATACATGAACGTTACATTATAAATTAGAAAATAAAACACAACATAAATTATACTTTGAGAATTCCATTAATCCCCTAGATTAACCCTTCTTATCAATCATAATACACTTCTTGGAATCCTGGTAAAATTAAAACATAGAAATGGGTGAGCTCAGATGCTCAGTAAAGATAACAATATAGTGGAAACTTTCATAAATAAGCATAAACATTTAAGGCAATGTATAAGACTAAAACAAAATCCTTTTAAACATAAACATCAGAATAATATGGAAAAGATGCAATAAAATAATTCCATTTACTTATTCACATAGATATTCTACTAGTTTAATAATCACATGCAATATCAATAGCCACTTTCATAATGATGGAATGCATAATGCGACACTTCATAACCACATAGTCAAGGCCATGTGCCAAGACTACAGATAAGATTTTGTCAAGGCCTTGTGCCAAGACACTAGTTTGTCTCATGAGACCTACTGATGCATCGAGGAGCTATATCGGGCTCCACCCGTCACTTACTAAGTCCAATGCATTCCTCATATGAAAATGTTTAAACATAACATAAACATTTGTATTAAAACTAGCATATGAAATGTCAATACTTTATCCATAAACCATGAATGGTATAAAAATAACAAATCCACAGTCAAACATATCACATAACCTTCAATACAATATGGAATATTTATATCATAATAAATCAACTTCAAACAAGTTTAAAATCCATCAAAGGATGTTGACATAGTTGAAAATGATTTGTAAAACTCTTTGAGAGAAATATCCCGTTTTCATGAAAACATTTAAAAGTCACACAATTTATAAATAAAGACAATTAAAGAAATTTTTTAATCCAATTGTACCATACCAGTTTGAAAATTTTGAAAGGAATTAACAATTTAAAAACATTCATGTCCATATAGATAAATCCTTAAAAAACATTTTGAAAACATGGACATTAATGATAATTATTTAGAAGAATAAATATTTAAAACATTTAAAAATATGTTTTAGTAAAAAAGTACCTTAAAATAATCCCATTGAAAAAATATTTCATGAAACATAGAAATGTATAATAAATATGTCTCAGTAGATAATTATGTAAAAACAACCTCAGATAATAAAGAGATTGTGAAATTAACACTTACCTTGCACTTTCCTATAGTCGAGGGTATGTTTAAACTCCTGTATAAAGACTTTATTATGTTATTTAATTATACCAAAACCATATTAATAATTATTATATCATACATGATTCATTTATGACTTTATACTACCCATTTAATAATAATTTCCATGTAAAATTAACATTTCGGGTAATAATCGCTTTCTTTATCATACGTGTTTTAACTTGTTACTCTTGATTGTATCACTTAGATCATGATTTAAATACTTATAGAATATAAAAAATGATTTATATATCTTATATATTTATAATATAAATATTTATAATATACTTATATATATATGAAATGAAAAACACCATTTATGGAGACATTAGGCCGTACGTATGCATAAACGTTGTTTCCGTTTTCATATCGTATTGAACGGAACTAAGTAAATAATATATATGTAAGTACATAAATAAATATATATATATATATATATCTAGTATCATTATTATTTCATATATTACAAACTTATTAATGATATATATTTTATAATCGTCATTGAATGATGAATGTGGAAATGAATCTCATCGCGTCGTGGAGACGGTAATCCGTAAGTACGCACGAGCGGCAATATCATTATATTGATGGAGAAATCGTTTGTAATTGGATGGTATATCATATATACAGAATCATTAAAATGTTATATTTATTATTTATATCAGTTATAATCATTATTATACCCATCCAAATAATGAAGTGTTTGAATAACAAACTACACCACGACGAGGAGACGGTAATCCGTACATATTCATGTATGGTGACTTTGTCATTTATTGGATGGATAGAATAATGAATATGGTTTTAGAATTTTTATAAAAAAATCACAGTATATATAAGATATTGGAGTTATTATTTTATAATGGAAACAACAAAGAAAGATGAAGTGGAAGAAGAAAAGAATTTGAAAGAGGTGATGAAATATTTAACTCTTCTTTGGGTTTTTCCTTTTGATTTGATCAGAAGGGCTCCTTTGGATGGCTTTATGACCAAAGGAAGGACTCTAGGATGAATGGAGGAAATGTTTGAGGATATTTGGACAGGTTTTGGCCGAGCCAAAAGGCTTTGGAGGTGTGAAATTAAGAGACGGGGAAGTGCCCTTTTATAAGAGGGTTGAGGGTCACCTTAGGAAAAGATTAAAATATTAATTTATTATAAAGTCATATTTGGTTTATAATGGATCCAAATGATATTATTCCAAGAACTAGGTGGTTATGGGTCGAAATCATCCCAACCAATAGGTTTTAGATAAGTTTAGGTTACCATTTTAACCTTATCTTTTAGATTTAACTCTTAGTTAAATAGTTTGACTGTTACCGTGTCTTCTTGTATTCTTACACTATATGGTTAATAAAATTACTCTAAACTTCCAATAGAACCTCAATTAATTCATTAATGACATATATAATATTATTTAATCCATTTTCCCAAACTTTAGATTTTTAAAAATATTATATCAACCAATAATATAGTATTTGTTTTAAAAACTCAATTATGTCAATTTTGACATTATTTATTAAATGATTTTTGTTAAAGTCCTATAAAATTTATTAATTCGAAATAAATTCATATGTTAAATAATAAAATGTCATATTAACCTATAAAATTACTGTAATTCATCAAAAGTCTCAAATTACATTTATTTGGATATTTATAATATCACTTATTTTAATATTTCATTATTAAGGTAATTATTGTGTCATCATTGTGTCATAAATAAATTAAATTATTTTATGTATAAAAATAAAATATCATTATTTAGGAAATATTTTTATCTTTATAATTAATATTTATAGTCGAATTTATATTATTCATAACCCTATATTAAAAATAGTTTAGTTATTAAACTTTGAATTTAACTTTTTTAACTCTTCTTTAAATAAAATAATAATAAATGTCCTAATATAATTCAAATGAATCAAAGAGAATCATATTATATTCCTAAGGTTTTTTCTGGTCGAATTATACTTATCCAATATAATTAGGGCATCTGTTAGGGTAATAATAATATCATTTTTACCCCTAATTACCCTATTTACTTTTAATTGTGGTAAATAAAAGTCAAAAGTTAAAATTATTTTCATCTTATTGAACCAAATTTTACTTAATTATGTCAAATATATCTCTCAAATTTTTAAAATTCAACTCACATAAGCGGTAAAATTAATTTTTATTCAAATTTGCAAAAGCTCCTAGAAGGTGGGTAAAAAACGTTAAAAAGTTCGATAAAATTTTATATATCTAAACATATTATAAAATGAATCAAATGATTTATGTTGAACATATATAGGTATTATTTATATATTTTGACCTAAAATAAATTAAAATAAAATAACAATTTATTTAAATAAAAAGTCAGTTTTAACCAATAACGCAGTGTTTTTTTCACTATTCATAAAAAAATTGAAAGTTTTCAGAAAAATAGCAAAAAATCACCCTAAGCTAATTTCGATATTACGAATTCAAAAATTAATTATATTTTACCAAATTAGAATCATATAATTTTCATTTATTAATTTAAAATTAATTCCTATTGTCAAAACAAAAAGCAGGTTTTTAAAAATTAAAAACTATCAAAAGATTGACATGTGTTTATGTCAAATTTAAATGTGAAATTAATTATAATGACCTAAATTGTATTAAATGATAAAAATATAATCTAATTATACTTCAAAACCATTTAAATTCATAATTTATCACTATTAATTATTTCGATTAAAAAAGTTGTTTTTAATTAAAATTTAGTAATTTTTACTATTCATCCAAATATGAAAGTTATCAAAAAAGTACCAAAAATTTATCCAAACTGAATTTTTTTGTCCCGGCTCTAAATAATAATTTAATTTAATTTAGTTGAATATATAACATTGTCAAATATTTTTTTTAAAAAGGGATCGACATTAAAAGGTAGTAAAATTGCATTTTTGGAAAAATACTTATTTTATCCGAAAAAAGGAATTTGTTCTTATATTATGTCTTTGAAACACATAATATGGATGTTAAAATTATATATATTATATAAGATTAAAAATGTAGTTAATACTATTCATAACTGCTTTTTGAACGGTTAGTTTAATAATTTTTGGTGCGCTCGAACTCGGTGTTGCGTGTAGCGCAAGCTATTGAATTACTTTAATGAGATAACATACTATGAAATATTGGGGTGTTACATTCTCCCATCCTTTAATAAATTGCATCCTCGCAATTTGAAATTGTTCTTCAAAAATAAATGGTTAAAATAGAAAAAATACCTTTGTGGAAAACCCACATCGGAAATTGGTTTAATAAAATTTACTCTTAATAAGAGGGAAAGGGAAATGAAAAATTCACCACCAAATTATGATCTTGATTAGGATAATATTGGTGGAAATTAGAGACACATAATTAGAGGGAAAATGTAAATATTTATAGGGAGTGATTAAGGTCATCAATCACAAACAAGTGTAAAATTCAGGGCCTCAAATCCATTAATCTATGATGATTTAAAATATCGTTAGTTCAACAAAAAATATGGTATTAGGATAACAAATTTTTAGTTTTAAGATCCCTTCCCTAATGTTTAATAATTAATTTATTCATAGAATAAGATGAAAAATATATATTTGACAAGTAGATTTTTGTCCTTCAACTAATTCCTACCATAAACTCATCTTTCACTCAAAAGATAATAGAATTCAAAAATATTATATTTATCCTAATATTATAGGGTTCCAAAAATAATGAATTTATAATTCATTTTTCAAACTATTTAAAAAACTACATTATACAAACCAGGACATCATGTATGCAAGTGTTATGTGATCCAACCTTGTCGCCCTTCAGTTGCGGGTTCAAGTCTTGCGGCCTTACCGGACGCAATGGGTTGTCGCCCGACCTCCAGGTTGTCCTTTTTATGACAATCCAAAAATAATCTCAAGAAATGATTTATCCTTAAAAATAGTATCCAATGTCAAACTTAATCAATTCCAACCTTTAGACTTATCCAAACTACTTCTTTCCAAACTCACAGTCCAAAATTTATAAGGTAAACACAATGAAGATCCTTTTTTCCACATAATAACATGTGAATACTTTCATCATGTATTCTTTTAAAACACGGTAACACCTTGAATTATCATATAACCATATCAGTTACATTCATGCTCTCTTATTCCTTATAAAATACTAGATATATTCCTTATATCCCAAAATATTGTAAAATACAACAATGATGGAATAAACAAACCATTAACCAATTCCAAGGATGTCAATAATATCCAATATAATTTATCCAAATCAATCATCTCTTATTCCAAAATCAATACCTCAGTATCAGGACCATATTAAAGTTTTGTCTTTCCTTCAACCATGTATTTTCCAAAAAATTTAACTTTTCATTGAGTCACTTTTATTGGTTCCACACAATCTCAAGTCCTTAATGAAATAGTACTACAGTACAATCCTTATATACTCTATAATTATTATAACATGTACATCATTAATACAATACTCAAATGACACAATACTTTAATAACAACATAATAACTCTTAATCATTCCTATTCATCTTTGGTAGTATCATAACGTGATTATTATCCAATAGCAGCATTTGGGGTATACTCTAAAGATTTGGACATTGATTCACGTAGTGTCCCAACTCCCTGCAGATGAAGCATTGTACATTTGAAACCTTTTTCTCACCCTTGCAATCACGTACTTGGTTTCCTTTTTCTCCACACTTATAACAAACTCTCATTCCCTTCAAGCATTTACCAAGGTGATTCTTTCCATATTTATCACATATGAGAAAATCCTTCTTTCCCTTATTCCCTTTATCCATCTTTCTCTCTACAATCCTTTTCTTCTCTGGCTTCCCTTCAAATCCATATGACTCAGAAAATTATTTACTTATCTTATTAACACATGATACTATTTCTTCAAATGATGATAATATGTGGGAGACTATTTCCTTTCTAAATGTTGGCTTAACACCATAAAAGATATGATCCTTATTACTCTTTAGATCATTCATATTTCTGGAGGTCTCATTCCATCTACTGGGTGCCATTTCTAAACAATGGAATACACTAGGTTAGTTTATGAATCGCAATGCATAATTCCAAACTTATAAAACAGTTAACATAAATTGAACAGTTCATGGATATAATCCATAATCATAAAAATGTTTTTTTTGAGGAAGTATATACTCATAAACCCTTCATAGTGGTTTGTAAAGAAAATGATAATTATCCTAAGCATATCCCCTTGGTGTGTCGTAACCAAGAGTGCAGCAAGGCCCGTTGTCGTGCACCAGGTCCCATTCGAGTCTAGCTCAAAGTGGTGTTTCTAGGTTTTACCCCTAGGTACATCTATGTCAGATCCACCTCTACCTGCTCGTATCTAGATAGGGATGTATTGCTTGGAAAACTCACAAAATCTCTACGATACCAAAATTCTAGGAAGTTCTTCTATACTAATTCTCAATGTCTATCTTAGGGTAGTGTTCTCTAATCATATTTTTTATAAATCTAGTTTCCAAGGTTATTTATAAAATTCCTCTAATACCAACTATAACGCCCTGACCCCAGAATCCCAAATTCGGTGCATTATTTTAATACATTGGCATGATTACAAGGAATCATGTCCCGAAAGACTGATCAGTTTAGCAGTCTTGGAAAATATATTACATAAATGAACATTACATTACACATTAGAAAATAAAACACAATATAAATTATCCTTTTATAACACCATTAATACCCTATCTTAACCCTTCTTATCAATCATAATACACTTCTTGGAATCTTTGGAAAATAAAAACATAGAAAGGGGTGAGCTTAGATGCTCAATAAGGATAACAATATAGCAGAAACTTTCATAAATATGCATAAACATTTAAGGAAATGTATAAGACTAAAACAAATGCATTTTAAACTTAAACTTCAGCATAATATTTCAAAGATGCAATAAAATAATTCCATTTACTTATTCACATGGATATTCTACTAGTTGAATAATCACATGCAATATCAATACCCACTTTCATAATGATGGAATGCATAATTCCAGAATTCATAACCACATAGTCAAGGCCTTGTTCCAAGACTATAAATAATATTTTTTCAAGGACTTGTTCCAAGACACTAGTTTGTCTCATGATACCTACCGATTCATCAAGGAGCTATAGCGGGCTCCATCCATCACTTAATAATTCCAATGAATTCCTCATATGAAAAGGTTTAAACATAACATAAACATTCGTATTAAAACTAGCATACGAAATTTCAATACTTTATTCATAAAACATGAATGGTATAAAAATAACACATCCACATTCAAACATATCACAAAACATTCAATACAATATGGAAGATTTGTATCATAATAAATCAACTTCAAACAAGTTTAAAATCCATCAAATGATGTTGACATAGATGAAAATTATTTTTAAAAATCTTTGAGAAAAATATCCTTTTTTCATGAAAACATTTAAAAGTCACACAATTTAGAAAGGAAGACATTTAAAGACATTTTTGAATAAAAGTGTCCCATACCACTTTGAAACTTTTTAAAGGAATTAACATTTTAAAAACATTCATGTTCATATAGATAAATCCTAAAAACCATTTTGAAAACATAGACATTAATGAGAATGATTTAGAAGAATAAATATTTAAAACATTTAAAATGATGTTTTAGTAAAAAAATACCTTTAAATAATCCCTTTGAAAACTCTTTCATAAAACATGGACATGGATAATAAATATGTCCCAATAGATACTTATGTAAAAACAACCACGGATAATAAAGAGATTGTGAAATTAACCCTTACCTTGCACTTTACTTTAGTCGAGGGTATGTTTAACCTATTGTATAAAGACCATAGTATGTTATTAAATTATACCAGAACCATATTAATATTTATGATATCATACATGATTCATTTATGACTTTATACTACACATTTAATAATAATTTTCATGTTAAATTAACATTTCAGGTAATAATCACTTTCCTTATCGTACGTGTTTTAACTTGTTACTCTTGATTGTATCACATAAATCATGATTTAAATACTTCTAGAATATAAAACATGATTTATATATCATATATATTTAGAATATAAATATGAATAATATACATGTATATATATGAAATGGAAAACACCGTTTATGGAGATGGTAGGTCGTACGTACGCATAAACGTTGTTTCCATTTTCATATCGTATTGAACGGAACTAAGTGAATAAGATATATGTAAGTACATAAATATATATATATATATATATATATATATATATATATCCAGTATCATTATTATTTCATATATTACATACTTATTAATGATATATATTTTAAAATCATTATTGAATGGTGAACGTGGAAATGAATCTCATCGCGTCGTGGAGACGGTAATCTGTACGTACGCACGAGCGACAATATCATTATATTGATGATGAAATAGTATGTAATTGGATGGTATATCATATATAAAGAATAATTAAAATTTTATATTTATTATTTACATCATTTATAATCATTATTATACCCATCCAAATAATGAAGTGTTTGAATAACAAACTACACCACGACGTGGAGACGATAATCCATACGTATGCACGTATAATGACTTTGTCATTTATAGGAAGGATATAATAAAGAATATGGTTATACAATTTTTATAATAACATCATATTATATAGAAGATATTGGATTTATTATTTTAGAATGGAAACAACAAAGAAAGAGGAAGTGGAAGAAGAAAAGAAGTTGAAAGAGGTGATTAAATATTTACCTCTTCTTCTAGTTCTTCCTTTTGATTTGATCAAAAGGGCTCCTTAGGTTGGCTTTATGACCAAAGAAAGGCCTCTAGGATTAAGGTAATAAAGTTTTTAGGATATTTTGGTAGGTTTTGGTGGATACAAAAGGCTTTGGAGGTTTGAAATTAAGATAAGGGGAAGTTCCCTTTTATAAGAGGGGTGAGGGTCACTTTAGGAAAAGATTAAAATATTAATTTATTATACAATCATATTCGGTTTATAATGGATAAAAATGAATTTATTTCGATAATTATGTGGTTATGGGTAGAAATTATCCCAACCAATAGGTTTTAGACAAGTTTAGGTTACCATTTTAACCTTATCTTTTAGATTTAACTCTTAGTTAAATAGTTTAACTTTTACCGTGTCTTCTTGCATTCTTATAATATATGCTTAATAAACTTACTATAATCTTACAAGAGAACCTAAAATGGTTAATTAATGACATATATAATATTATTTAATCCCTTTGGGTGAACCTTAGATGTTTAGGAATATTATATCAACCAATAATATAGTATTTGTTTTAAAAACTCAATTACGTCAATTTTGACATTATTCATTAAATGATGTTTGTTAAAGTCCTAAAAACTTTATTACTTAGAAATAAATTCATATGTTAAATAATAAAATGTCATATTAACCTATAAAATTAGTGTAATTCATCAAAAGTCTCAAATTACATTTATTTTGATATTTATAATATCAATTATTTTAATATTTCATTATTAAGGTAATTACTGTGTCATCATTGTGTCATAAATAAATTAAATTATTTAATGTATAAAAATAAAATATAATTATGTATGAAATATTTTTAGCTTTCTAATGAATATTTATTGTTGAATTTATATTATGTATAACCCTATATTAAAAATGGTTTGGTTATTAAACTTTGAATTTAACTCTTTTAACTCTTCTTTAAATAAAATAATAATAAATGTCCTAATCTAATCCAATTGGACCAAAGAGAATCATATTTTATTACTAAGTTTTTTTTGGTCGAATTATACCTATCCAATAGAATTGGTACATGTGTTAGGGTAATAATAATATCATTTGTACCCTTAATTACCCTATTTACTTTTAACCGTGGTAAATAAAAGTCAGAAGTTACTATTCCCCAAAATTTATTTTCATCTTATTGAACCAAATTTTACTTACTAATTTCAATCATGTCTCTTGTATTTTTTAAATTTAACTCACATAAGAGATAAAATTAAGTTTTATGCAAATTTGCAAATGCTCTTAGAAGGTGGGTAAAAAATGTTAAAAAGTTCGATAAAATTTTATATATCTAAACATATTATAAAATGACTCCAATAAATTATGTTAAACATATATAGGTATTATGTATCTATTTTTACCTAAATTAATTGAAATAAAATAAGTATTTATTTAAATAAAAATTCAGTTTTAACCAATAACGTAGTGTTTTTTCACTATTCATAAAAAAATTGAAAGTTTTCATAAAAATACCAAAAATTCACCCTAAGATAATTTAGATATTCCGAATTCAGAAATGAAGTCTATTTTATCAAATTAAAATCATATAATTTTCATTTAGTAATTTAAAATTAATTCCCGTTGTCAAAACCAAAAAGTGGGTTTTTAAAAAGTAAAAACTATCAAAATATTGACATGTGTTTATGTCAAATTTAAATGTGAAATTACTTATAATGACATACATTGTATTAAATGATAAAAATATAATATAATTATACTTCAAAACCATTCAAATTCATAATTTATCACTATAAATTATTTCAATTAAAAAAGTTGTTTTTAATTAAAATTTAGTAATTTTCACTATTCATCAAAGTAAGAAAGTTATCAGAAAAGTACCAAAAATTTATCCAAACTAAATTTTTATTTTCCGATTCTAAAGAATAATTTAATTTAATTAAATTGAATATATAACATTTTCAAATATTGGTTTTAAAAAGGGATCTCCATTAAAAGGTGGTAAAATTTCATTTTTTGAAAATACTTATTTTATCCGAAAAAATGAATTTGTTCTTATATTATGTCTTTGAAACACATAATATGGATATTAAAATTATATAGAGTATATAAGATTCAAAATGCAGTTAATATTATTCATAACTACTTTTTGAACGGTTAATTTAATAAGTTGTGGTGTGCTCAAACTCAGTGTTGCGTGTAGCGCAAGCTATTGAATTACTTTAATGAGATAATGTACTATGAAATCTTGGGGTGTTACAATAATAGAATTTGGAAACAATAACCTACATATAACAGATCAAAAATATGAGTCATGGAATAAATGTTGGAATTTTATAGGACACGAATCATAATGGAATCAAAGAACATGAGTCGTAATAGTGTAACATTGTCAAAAGGCACAAATTTGAGGTATATAAATAATTATAAAAAACTTATGTCAAGAATAACCACAAATACATTCATAACATGTTAGTCTTGGGATAACTACCTAGGTACCTACTTCGTGCTTGGGATAACCTCTCATGTACCCTCTATTGAGCTTGGGATAACCTCTCATGAACCCCATTTTTTGTGACAACCTACTATATACCCTTCGAGCTCATATAAAATTAATCATTACCCAATGAATTTTATGGTGATATAGGTCCCAACCATCTTTTTTATAACATAACCACTATCCTTGGTTATAACATAACCACATTCCATGGTTATAACGTAACCACTGTCATATAATAAAAATAATACTTTTGTGTTCCAAAAGTTCATAAAACATCCATCATATTAGAACCCATGAAAATAAAAAAATTTCATGTAAATTATGTGATTTAATCATTGAATAAATCATGTAAAAAAAAAATTTCATAATATTTTTATCATAGTATAACATGTGGAAAATAAATAGATTTAATAAAAATATTTTCATCATTAACATAAAAAATTTAGAGAAATGATAATAATGGCATCCATGGAAAATTTCCCCATAAAAGCATAAGTAACATAAAATTATGTTATCTTAGATGTAAAATGTTTTTTAAAAGACATTTAGAACATTTCTTGAGGAAAATAATTTTCCTTTAAAAGTAAATTTTTAAAAAAATTGAAAACATTTTAATTTAATATAAACTCTAAAAATTATAAGGGAATATTTAAAAACTGAGTTGGTCGTGATGGAGTAAAATACAATTCATTCCATACATGTTAAATCAATGATTCATTTCATATTTTTGGTAAAATCCAAATAGGGATTTTTTAGAAAAATACATGAATGTTCCTTTCAAAAAAATGTAAAAATTAAAGAATGGGTAAAATTATATTTAATAAATCATTTATATTATTTTATAAACAAATTAAAAACACTTTTCGAAAACATTATTTTGGAATAAAAAGGGGTTTTATACTGTAGAGTGAAATAAAGAAGATTTTTCTTCAAAACATTATTTTGAACACTTGAGTACATAAAGAAAGGAAAATGAAGGGAAATAATGTATTATCATTACATAACCAAAATAAAAAATAGTCATGAGTTTCTTGTGATATAGGAAACAATATTTCATTATCAATATCACAAACATAAAAAATCCTGATAAATGATGATATTGTATCATAAAACCCTAACACTTCATTAACACGGAATCATAATCCCTATGAAAGATAGATCATAAAATGGGTTTGTAAATCTAATTAATTTTTAGGTGAAGAATCATAAAATAAATTAATGGAAATTATAAAAACCACATAAATGAAATAGGTGGTGAATATTGAATGTTTCTCCCAGAATTAAAATGTGTGATGTAAATCCCTTACCTTAAGTCTTGATTTCCTTCATACATGTTCAAACCTCATTTTATTTGGATAACATCTTTTGGTATGAACTAAAAGGATTATTAAGATAGATTTATAAGAAAACTATAGCTTCTAGGATGAGATAAAATAATTAAGGAAGTGATTTGGGTAGGTATTCACCAAACCAAAGGGTTTTGGAAGTGTGAAGATGATAGGAGAGGTATTTTATTTTATAATTGAGGTGAGTGGAACACTTTATATTTTTGAAAAGAGAAAGATGTAGCCATATTTTTTACTTTTAAAATGTCTAAAAAATAGACCATTCTAGATACTAGAAGATATAAGAACTAAATATGGATATAAAATTTATTTTTGGACAAGTTTTGAGTCAATTTTAAACCTTATCTTGTATAACCACCTATAAAACCATTTTTACCTTAATTGTGCAAAATAAAGTTTTACTGTTTTCACTATTCATTGTGGTCAAAAATTAGGTTAAAAATATTAAATAAAATAATTTATTATTATTCCAAATTTTTAATCCATTTTTCTAAATTCCATTCATAGAATTGGAAAATTTTAATTTAAAATTAACCCTACATATGTAATGAGAAAGTGATTTTCCAAATAGAAAATATTAAACATTTTAATAATTTATTATATAAATTTTAAATATAAAAAGGATTTAAGTTAACTAAATTGGATTAATTGATATATAATTTATCTAATTTTAATTTTAAACACATTTTAAAACAAAAAAAATAACCTTATAAATTATTTAAATGATATGGAAGTTTTCAATAAAAACATGTATTTTCACTATTCAATGAGAAATTAATATTTTCAAAAAAATACCAAAAATAAATCTAGGATAATTTTGACTTGAAGATTTAAAAAATAAATTTTATTATATAAAATTAATTTTCTAAAAGTATCAAAAATTAATTTTACTATTGTTAAAAAATATGAATAAAAAAATTAAAAATTGTATTTTTAAAAATTATGTACCTTTTTATCAATATGTTTTCCTTATATAAAACCATAATACTTAACATTTAAAATTTGGTTATTCCCATTAATTCTAAAAATTTAATATCTAGCTAATAACTATCAAGTTTAGATTATTATAATAATTTTTTATCGTGGTTTGTTAAAATTCAGTGTTGTGTGTAATGCAAGTTATCAAAGAAATTAAATTTATTCAAAAAAAACATAAAATATCAGGGTATTACATTTCACCCCCAAAAATAAATTTATCCCTCACAACTCATCCCTATGATAGAAAAAATAATGATACTTCTGGCTCATCATTTCCTCATGTTCTCACGTATCTTCTTCAAACTTGTGGTTTTGCCAGAAAACATTAACGAGGTGAGTGGCCTTGTTTCACATAACATTCTCTATGTGATTAGTAATCTCCATAGTTTGTTCCTCATAATAAAGATATTTTTATATAGGTATGAACTCAAATTTTATTACATGTTAAGGATCAGGTAGTAAATTTCTCTACGGTGATACATGGAATATGTCATTAACTTGAAAGAGGTTTGGTGGAAGCGCCAACAAATAGGATACCATCCAAATATGATCAATAATTTCAAAGGGATCGATATACCTTGGGATTATTTTACCCTTTTTAAAAAATATAATTACCATATTCCAAGGAAAAATTCTTAGAAACACATAATCACCAAATTTAAATCCCAAATAACATTGGTGATTTTCAGTATAACTTTTCTACTGATTTTGTGCCGCCCTTATATACGGCTGAATGGATCTGAACTTCTATTACATTTCATCAACTATATTAGGTCTCAATATATTTATTTCTCCATATTCATTCTAATACAATGGAGTTATACACTTCTTCCCATATAGGGACTCATAAGGATCCATCTAAATGCTTGATTAAAATATATTATTCTATGAAAAATCAACTTTGGGAAGGTTTTGATCCTAACTACCTTTGAAATAAAAAAAAGATATCAACATATCCTCTGGGTTTTTAATTGTTCTATCAAACTAACAAACTACTTGAGGATGATATTTAGTACTGAAACCCAACTTTGTATCAAGATATTGCTGAAGACTTCTCTAGAACTTTGAGTTATACCTCGGATCTAGGTTAGATAGAATTAAATGTGGTACTCCATGAAAACTTACTAATCCTTAATGTATATCCTTTAAGGATGATCTAGATATAAGTCTTCTCTGATTATGATGAAGTGTGATGAATTTTTAAGGTTATATACTATAACCCACATAGAATTATTATAGAAACCCAGGATTCTCATATATGGATATTAGATAATTTTATATGAATATTCATTAAATTGTGAAAATAAATGACAGAGTACCATAATCGTTTAATTTCTTTGAAAACATGGAACATAATCTTATAATATGGGGGATGATCTTACCATTTAGTACTTTTCATATATATTCCATATATTAACCATTTATTCATAACCTGGGGAAAAGAAACATAAGAAAGGGTGAGCTTAAATGCTCAGTAAGGGTAAACATAAGAGATATCAAACTATGATCATTTAAAAGAATAAGATAAGTATAAGGGTACATGATAATAAATTTACTTATGAATTTCATACCCAAAATATATTAGATTATTAACATGAGTCATGGAATAAATATTGGACTTTCATTATACATGAATCCTAAGGGAATCAAAGAACATGAGCCCTTAGAGCATAACATTAGCACAAGATAGAGATTTGTGGCATACAAATATGCATAGAAAATAATTCCCATATTAGTCAAGGATCATTTTCAAGGATATAATATTTTAATGGATTCACTCCCCAAACCATAATAGTATTCAAGGTTCACTCTCAAGACCATCATAGTGTAAAAAGTACCTTACAAAACCATGTTCACTCTCCATTCTAACCCTCTCTTTCTAAACCAAGTTCACTCCTTGTTATAGTCATATATTACTGAAGAAGTTTCACTCCCCAATTTAATGAAAATTAATTTTTTATTATCATAAACCCCCTTTAAGGGAGAGGGGAACCCAACATGACATTAGTTACTTAAACATTCGAACATGCCCCCACAATCCAAGAGAACAAGGATAAAAACAACCAAATTCAATACAAAGATAACCCCTCCCCAGCATCAATCATGATAAGACCAGCTTTCACCATCACATCTTTGCTCAGCAATTTGTCCCATACAGGATAACTTGAGCCTGGTACTGATGGAAATTTCCATACCTTCTTGAACTTCCAAATCCAAATAAAAATGGATAGTGAAAACTCTCTGCTCTAAACCTCTTCTAGAGCATCCCTATAGGTGAGATGGCTTCCATGAACCATTGACCAAATATCATAGTTTCATAGCACAAAACCCCTCAAAATTCATTCCATATAACCAAAAGAATCGATTACCATAGTGCAAAAACTTCACAAATTCGACCAATCAACAACATAGATCTTTCAACCATGTCAGAATAAAAAAACTCATGAATAAAATCAACCACCACAACAAACCACACCACTGCCGCAACACTAGATCAAGACAACTATAAATCACAAACCCATATCCAAAACATGAACTATAATCACATCCAACCACACAACCGAAGTCAAAAAATGCATTCAATAAACCAACGTCAAAAACCTTAACTGAAGAACATCACCCGAACAAGATCCACTGCAAGTCTGAAACACAAAACCCGTCACCACATTCAAAAATAAACACCCCTTATTTACTCCCCAATTTATTATTATATTTCTAAAATGTGTTAACTTCCCATTCCAGTCTTTCCTTACTGAATTGGGTTCACACATCATTCCAGTCTCATCTTAGTGAACCGGGTTAACTCCTTGTCCCAGTCCTATGTTACTTAACTGAGTCCACTCACCATTCCAGACCTATCTATCTCATGGGATATAAATCATTACCCAATTAATTTTAGAGATATATAGGTCTCATGTTTCTTTGGTTATAACCACCATCCTTGGGTATAACATAACCAACATCCTTGGTTATAATATAGCCATCATCACAAAAATGAAAATATTATATTTGTGTACCACAAGAACATAAAACATTAATCATATCATAACCCTTGAAATTAAATGGGTATCATAAATATTTCATTATATCATAACTTATGGATAATAAATAGGTTTTATAATCATTTCTTCATAGCATAGCACATAAAAAGTATTGGGTTTTATAAGCATTTCCTTGTAGTATAACCCATGGATGAGAGAAGAGATTAATAAAAATCATGTCATACTAAACATAAAATAATTAGAGAATGATTAATAATTGTATCCTTGGATCATATCCCCAGTAAATCATAAGTAACCTCAAACAATGTCATCTGATATGTAAAATAATTTTGAAATACTAGGGAAATTTCTTGAGGAAAATAACTTTTCTTTTAAAATAAATTCATAAAACATAAAACATTATAAAAATCATTTTATTTGAATATAACCTTAAAAAATTAAAAAATAGGACTTCAAAAATAATTTAAAATATTCCTTGAGTAAAATATCCTTTTCACTTTGAAAAACACTTTTTAAAACATAAAAACAATTTAAAAATCCTTTTCATATTGAAATAATTTATTTAAAATCTAAAAAATTACAATATATTAAGGAAATTATTTTATTTGAAAATAAATTTGAAAACATATAAAGTAATATTGAAATTATTTAATGGAAATGATAGTAATAAATGTTTTTCATGTCGTGCATGTCAAAAACAAAGATTCTTTTCATATTTTCAATAAAATCCGAAGGAACGTTGTTTTTGAAAGACATTAATATTCCTTCCAAAAAAATTAAAAGGTTAAAAAATATATAAATTTTAAAAAAATAACCTTATAATAATAAAACATTTTTTAAACCATTTTTAAAAAACATGGGTTTATAAGAAAATATATTTTCAACTGAGAAGCTGATTTTTATTAAAAACAATCTTTTTGAGATATTGAGTTCATGAAAAAAGAAAATTGAAGGAAAAAATTTATTCTAATGAAGTAATAAAGTATAATAAAATTCATTAGTTTCTAGATAGATAGATTTTTAGATTCTACCATTAGAAGTCGTGATCATAAACAATCTCGATTAATGAAGAGATTGAAACATAAAAAATTTACCACTTTGGTAACATTGAAATGTAAGTCCTATGAAAGAAAAAAATTAAATAAAACTTTTAATACCATGAAAATATGGATATTAATGACATTAAATTTCAAGGGAAGTATATACACCTTATATAATAATATAGTTTCATATAATAACTTATGTTCCAAAGAAGAAAAATTGAGGCAAAAATATCTTACCAATTTGTTGTCTTTTAAACCATAAACACCATGAACGAGAGATCCTTAAATGGATATGTAAACCACAATAATTTTAATGATAATTTTCATAAAATAAAATAATGGGTATTATATACATCATATAATATAAACATGTGGTGATAATTTCATCTGTCTCACGAAAGAAATAAAAGTGAGATGGAAATCCCTTACTGAAAGTATCAACTTCCTTCGCACTCATTAAAAACTCCTCTATAATATATATATATATATATATATTATAAATTTATTATATAACCATACTTATATATATCATACCATATATTATTTACTTATGTCCTTTTATTTCCCATTTATTAACAATTATATGTTAGAGTCACCTTTCGGGTAATAACCACTTTGTTTTTCGTATCTGTTTTTTTTTTGTACTCTTACTTTGATCATAATTAAATAAATTAAAGAATAATAATAGTTACATAATTATAATATTTATAAATAAAATATAATTATAATAACAATAATGAAGTATGATTTTGATAAATGAAGTATTTTACGATCATGGAGATGGTAGGTCGTACGTACGCATGAGTAACATTTCCATTTTTTAATGATCATTATGGAAAGTAGATAACTAATATATTATCTTTCAATAATTATCATAATATCATAAAAAATATTAATTCTTTAAATATTGATATATATTTCATACATATGGTTTGGTGATGAAAAGTGAGTCACATCGGTTCGTAAAGGTGGTAGTCCAAACGCATATGGGTGATGTTATCATCTTTCATTAAGTGAAGAGGTGCAAAATAAAATGATATATATTATCATTTTAGAATGATAATTATGTCATTAATATCATAAATATTTTATTTATATAACATATAATCATTAATTTTACCCTTATCACCTTTTATGTAAAATGTGAATGATTCACATCGCTTCACGAGGCGGTAGTCCTCCGTGCACATTAGTGACGTTATCGTATTCCCCTAAAAATGAAAGTGTAAAGTTATGTGTGATATAAAAATTCTATAAGAATAATAATATAATAAATATCATATATAAACATTAAATACATCATTATTTCTAATATTTAGAGGTGGTATTTGAAAAAACTAATGACATTAGTTCGAGAGGCAGTAGTCTCTCGTACACACGAAAAATGATCTTGTAACCCATTAGAAGGATGTGGAGAGGTTTCTAGGTCATAAAATTCTTGTAAAAACATTAAATTATATATATTATTCTAATATTATCATATCATAATGTTTTAAAAATAATTTATATAGGTAGAGAAAGAAATAAAATAAATATTTTTGTTGAAGAACGTTACCTCTTCTTCGGGTATCCTTCTTAAGTTTTCCCTAAAGCCTTCCTATGATGGATTTTTTTCCAAAATAAGTATTATAGGATGATAAGATATAAGTTGAGAAGTTATTTTGGTTTTTATTTTCCTAGAAAAATAGGTTTTAAGTTGTTAAGAAGACAATAGTGGGGGTGGCCTTTTATAAGTAGGGGAGATGACACAGTTGGTATTTTTTAAAATAAATAAGTTCTCCTGTGTTTTTCAAATGTAACAAGGGTATAGACTAGGAAATTATAAAACCTTATAGGTTTTGAGGTTAAAATATTTCCATAAAATAGTTTTTAAACAAGTTTATAGGTTATTTTTACCATTATCATTTTATTTTAACCCCCTAATAAACCGATTTTTACCTTAACTATGGTAATTAATTTTACTGCATTCGCTATTCATTTTGGTAAAACGTTAAGTTGAAGTTATAATAAATCATAAATTATAATGATTAAGAATAAGTAATCTGTGTTTCAAAATTCCATTCATATAATTGGAAAATATAATTTAAAATAAATCATGTAGATGTGATGAGAAAGCAGGTTTTAAAAGAGAAAACGTTTAAAAGTTTGAAATACGTTTTTATCAAAAATAAATATGAAATTGATTCCTTTAACCTAAATTGGATTAATTGATATATAATTTAACTAATTTTACTTTAAAACCAATTCAAAATATAATTTAACATTATAAATAATTTAAAAGAAAAGGAAGTTTTCAATTAAAATTTAGTATTTGTCACTATTAATCAAAAATAATTCTCTTCATGAAAATCACAAAAAAATCACCCTAAGATAATTTTTAAATTATGATTTAAAAAAAATTATTTTATTTTATCAAATATTTTTTTTAAAAGTTTCGAAAAAAAATTATTATTATTTCAAAAAAGGCAACAAAAATTCCTTTTTTAGAAAAATATAGTTTTTAAGAGAAGAATTTTATTAATACTTATTTCTTGCCTAAAAAATTTAGGAATAATAATAAAAATTTGGTTGAATATATAATATATAAGTTTCATTAAAATAATTAACTAAAATTGTAACACCCCATGTTTTTTAAAATAAATTTAAATGCATGAAACTTTGTTTTAAGTAAATATATATAACCAAACTTCAAACATAATTTTTCCGCTTTTATTATTTGAATTTGAAAAAAAATGGTTATCGATGGTTGTGATCAGTAAGTTATTTGGAGTCTAATATAACCAAATTGTTTTTTTTTCTGAATACTAACATACCCTTATAAATATTAATATTAATATTAATATGACCCTTATTAATAGTAAATAATATTATAATTTTATTTTCTTAAGGATATAAGATAATTAGATGTTGATTAGTTTTTCAAGGTGTTAAAAAATGAGTTTTAGATATAAATTTTTATTCTTGAATAAATTTTGATGTTATTTAAAAATTAAATTAATAATATTTAGAAAATTGTTTTCAAAAAATGGAGTTCATTTTTGAATTCTACACATCGAAAAATGGTTAGAGTGAATTTTTGGGATTGTTCTGAAATTCTTTAATTTTTGATGAATGGTAAAATACGATAAAATACAATAAATGATAAATACTTGTTTTACTGCATCATAGGTGATTCAAAGATGATGTAATCCCACTTGGTTCTAAATAACATGAAATTATTACTATTTGGGGTCACGTTAATCAATACTATATATAGTCTTGAGAAAAAATATTATAATAATGATTAAAATAATGTAAAATCCCTCGTCTCCTCCACTATAAATACCACCTTCAGTCCACTATTCATCCCACACCTCTCAAACCTTGATCATTTCCTATGTTCCTCCCAATACTCCTCCAAAAACCCTTCCCCATGTTCAATACTTGATGGTCTCACCAAAAGGCCAAAACAAAGGGCCTTAAGAAGGATCTCAAAGAGAAGAGATCAAGAGGTAAACATCCTCTTTTGTTTTCTTTATTTTCTTTTCATTTTATTTTCTATTATTATTCTTTACTAATGTTAACTTATCCAAGAAGAATGAATGATCCATTATGTTACATATTCTTTATTTCATAATTTTTATGGAAGACTCGCCATTATACTTCTTCTCTTCTCCCACTTATACAAGAAATTAAAACACTGTCTGTGATGTGTTGATTTACCGACATTGTGGGCGATGTGATTTCAATTTCTTCTAATTCTTTCAATACTAGTCATAAAACCATTTTAATGGTTCAAAAAGATTATAATTTATGTATTATATCTTATATAAGTTTCTGGAATCATTTTTTAGACATGTTATTAATTTGTCAAACAAAATGAGTTTATTATGATCGAATAATCTTTAAAATGACCAAAACAAATATCAATAATGTTTTGACTTATGAATCATCCTTGTGTTAGAATTAAAAATGATAAATGTTATAATTTATGTTTATGGAAATATTTAAATACCACTCCATTCCAATTCTATATTTTCCCTTATAATCTACAAGAATACCCATCATGAACCAATCCTGGAAATCATGTAAAGAATGCACCCAAAACAATAGAAGGAACAAAATACTGACAATTAAAGGGATAAATAATGTACTGAAATGATCATATAAGGTATTATAAACATGAATATTTTTATTTAATATATTAATAACACTATTTTAACCATTATAAAGTATGTTTAAATAATTTTTAAGTAATAAAAACCCGAGGTAAGGGAATTCTTAATCTGATTTCCATTCTTTTGGTTAACATTCTACTGCATTATTTATGTGGTATTAAATTTTTTTGTGATGAATTTTTAATATATTATGTTTAATTATGTGTATTTATAGTTTATATACATATTACAACCACTCTATTAAGTCTCACCTTAGTTATATGATATTTGTACATTTCTTTTAAAACCCTCTTTTAAAATTCTCTTTTGCGAAATTCAAAATCAATGTTTTTAAGAAATTATTCAGGTTGTATGATTATATTCTGGTTCTTGGTAATTTTTTATGATGAATGGTGGGACCTATATTTCCCTCCAATGCATTGGGTATGTGTAAGTTGGTGTTCGACCGTATGGTTACTCCAAATGCAACTGTGATGGTTACACGATAAGGTAACCGTGAGGGTTACATTATAAGGCAGCCACGAGGATTACAAATTATAAGGTATCCAAGAGGGTTACAATATTATATAATTAATTCCCTATTATACCTTTATGGTTATATTTATGTTTTATATGTTTTTTTGGAAATCTCGTGGAAGTCTCAAGTTTCACAAAGTATGTTTATATGGGTGACAAGTATGTCTTTTTAAAAATGATTTCATACGTTACAAGTATTCATGGACTAATGTTTTATTTAATTCTTTTTATATCCTATACTAATACTTTTGTGCTCATCCCATGTTTTTAAATAATTTTCATAGTTTATAAGTATTTTTAAGACAAAGGTAGAAGTTAATTTAAATGTTATGAATATTTTTCAAAAAAACATGTTTTATTTGAAAAGTTTTATATTTTGGAAGAAATGAATACTATTTTTGTGGTATCCACTCTATATAAATGTGGAATTTTATGTATGTGTTATATAAAAATTCTCTAAAACTCTAAACTTGAAAATATCCTCAATGTGAAAGGAAGTGAGTTCATGACTAAAATTCAAGATTATGTAATGTAGTATTGTCGGGTCCTTATAGTTGGTATCATAGGATGGTTTAGATAACTTTAGGGGTTAGGATAATGTTAATAGAATACCATAAATTTTTTTTACTCTATGATTAATTTGAAATGTTATAGTATTTAAATATTACCATGTTTCTTCAACTAAGAAATGTTTTTTCATAATGGTTTTTCGTAGAAGAAACAGGGAAGCTGAAGAGAAGAGGCACCGACAGAACGATATCCTTCTAAATCTACAGCCTAGAATGGAAGGGATTAGAACTAAGAATTTTGTGATAGTAACATCTCAGCTAACGTATGAAATAAATGGTGGTTTCATCTATGCAATAAAACAAAAATAGGTACCACAAAGCAACATGAAGATAGTGGAACATTTTATGAGACAACACTCTCTTGCTTTCAATGGATATTTTTAACCTGTAGTGGATGAAGGATTGATTAAATCCCTTGAAAAGATATTCGATGTTATGAGATGTTCAGGTAATCAAAAGATAATTCTTTCCATTTATCTTTTTGATTGTGAAGCTGATCAGTGGTGGTCAATGGTCAATAATATCAGGGATATATAGGATGTTGATTCCTTAGAGTGGGATGAATTTAATGTATTTTCCCTGAAAAATATTTTCCCAAGTTGGTTCGACTTAAGATGGAGAATCAATTACTTAAATTTAAGAATAAGGAGGAAGATTCAATGGTCATGTATGAAAAGAACTTCACCCGACTGGTGAGGTATGCTCGAAATATTATTATGGATATTGATAGAAAAATTAACCTCTTTTACTCAGGATTGAAGCCAATGTATTGAAGTGAATTGGCCCCCCATGAATTCAAAAGTTATGAGAAACTTTTCTGATATACTGATAGGGTATAGATGGAGTTTTTCTATGATCATATGCACTTTTTCAACAAGTATAATAATAGGTCAATATGGAAAGTGATTGGTAAAAATACACCAATTAAATCTGATGGTAAGAAATTCTAGTTTCTAGTTTGTGAAAAGTGTGAAAAGAAGAACCTAGGGGAATACCTTACCAAAACTGGGAAGTGTTTTTGATTTGGTAATTTTAGAAATATGGCCCAAGATTATAATAAAAATGATCCAAAGACTAATCCTAATAAGTAAATTGTTAAGTGTTTTAAATATGGTGATATGGGTTATTATGAAAATGTCTGCCCAAAGAGATATCTGAATGATGCAGATAAGACATACTATAAGAAGAAAGGTGTCATGAGATTATTTATGACTACATTAGTAGACATCGGGCCATCCAATGAATTTATATCAGGTACCTTTTTTGTTTACTCAGATTTTTCTAAACTTTTGTTTGATACGGGGTCTACACATTCCTTTATTTCTGAGTAGTTTTATGGTAAATTGGAAATATCACCTCAAAAAATGATACCTTAACTTATTGTTAAAACACCAGGGAGAAATATTATAGAAAAGAGGAATTATAATAATATTTCTATTGTGTTTTGTGGAAACCTTGTATTTTTTCCTAAGTGGAGTTTGATGTCAATCTGGGAATGGATTGTCTTTCTGTTTATCATGATAATATTTACTGTAGAGATAAAGAAGTTGTTTTTCAGATAGAGTTTCAGTTTGTATACAATAAAAACCCCATACAATTGATAAAAAATTGGGAAGATGAGAAACTTTTGAAAGATGGAAATGAATTTTATCTTGCTCATATTGTTAAAAATAAGGGAACGGTTCAGATTAATGATGTGCCAGTGGTAAATGAATACCTTGATATTTTTTCTGATGAGTTACCTGGTTTTATACCTGATCGGGAAGTCAAATTCACAATTGACTTAGTTCCTGATGCTAATCCAATTTCAAAACCCCAATATTTAATGGCTCAAATATAACTTAATGAATTGAAAAATCAATTGTAGGAGTTTCTTGATAAAGGATTCATTAATCCTAGCACTTCACCATGGGGTGCTCCTATTTTGTTCATTAAAAATAAATATGGTTCCATTAGACTTTGAATTGAATATAGATCTTTGAATAATATCTCTATTAAAAATAAGTATCCTTTGACTCATATCGATGACTTGTTTGATCATCTCCAGGGGGCTGAGTACTTTTCCAAGATTTACTTGAGTTCTGGATACCATCAGCTGAAGGTGAAGGAGGGTGACATCCCGAAAATATATTTTTGTACTAGATATGAGCATTATGAATTTATTGTTATGTTTTTTGGGTTAACTAATTCATATGTTGTATCCATGGATATTATTAATATAATATTTCATGAGTTCTAAGATAAGTTTTTGGTTGTGTTTATTGATGACATTATGGTATTTTATAAGAGTAAAGAGGAGCATGAAAAACATCTCAGGGTTATTTTTCAAACCTTAAAGGAAAATAAACTATATGGAAAATTAAGTAAGTGTGATTTTTGGTTGTAAGATATTTATTTTCTTGGGAACATTGTAAATAAGGATGGAATAACAGTTTATCTTACCAAAACAAAAGTTCTTGATGAATGGCCAAGACCTACAAATGTGACAAAGATTCATAGTTTTATTAGATTAGTAGGTTATTACCAACGGTTTGTTAAAAAAAATTCAATGTTATATATCCTACTAACTAATTTAATGTGAGAAGTGGATAAATTTATTTGAACATAATAATGTGATGTTTTTTTAGGAACTGAAGAATAAATTAGTGAATGCTCCAGTTTTGGACTTGCCTTCCTAAATTAGGGAGTTTTTCATCTATAGTGATGCTTTATTAAAGGGAATTGTTTGTGTTTTGATGAAGAATGATCAGGTAATTTCTTATTATTCAATAAAACTAAAACCTCATGAGTTAAATTATCCCACACATGATTTGTAATTAGTAGTTGTGGTTTTTACTTTGAAAATTTAGAGGCATCATTTATACTTATCCAAATGTCAAATATATACTGACTATAAAAGTTATAAGTATATATTCACTCATAAGAAATTAAACATGAGGCATAGAAGATGGATTAAACTGATAAAGGATTATTATTTCATGATCAATTACCATCTAGGAAAAGCAAACAATGTGGTGGATGCCTTGAGTCGAAAACATCATGCATCATTAACCATGTTACATTTGGAACATGATCCCTTGATTAACGATTTGATGAATTTTAGCTTGGAATTTATTGGTGTAGTAAATTCATCTGTTTTGATTCAGGTTTTAGTGCATTCATCATTATTAGATAGAATTAAGAAAGTGTAGAAGGAAGATCGTGAGATAAAGAAAAAGGTAGAATTGGTTAAAATAGGTAAGTTTTTAGAATTTAACCTTGATAAATATTATGTTCTGATATTTAGAAAAATATTGTGGGTGTCTTGTGATTCATAGTTAAAGAAAGAATTGTTGTGTGAAACTCATAGATATCCATTTTAAATTCATCCTGGAAATACTAAGATATATAGAGACCTTCGAGAGTATTACTGGTGGGATGGAATTAAAAGAGATACAGCAGATTTTACTGTGAAATGTTTGACATGTCAACGGGTTAAATCATAGTGATAGTTACCAAAGGAAATGCTTTATCCTTTTCCAGTTCTAGAGTATAAGTGGGAAAATATATCCATGGACTTCATGGTGGGACTACCTAATAATTCTCGAGGTAAAAATGTGATTTGGGTTATTATTGATCAACTGACTAAATATGCACATTTTCTTTCTATTTGAGATACAATGTCTTTGAATCATCTTTCTTGATTGTACCTCAAATATATTTTCAGGTTGCATGGAGTTACTATTTCCATTGTATCTGACTAGGATCTCGGGTTCACTTCTAACATTTGGAAGGGCCTTCAAAAGTCATTGGGCACAGAATTAAATTTCATTATAGATTTTCATCCTCAATCAGATGGGCAGTCAGAATGAATGATTCAGAAAGTGGAGGATATTCTTCGAGCTTGTTCAATGGACTACCAGGGAAGTTGGGACAAACATATTTCTTTAGTTTAGTTTTCTTATAATAATAGTTTTCATTCTAGTATACAGATAGAACCTTTTGATACATTGTATGGGAAGCGGTGTAGAACTCCATATTTTTGGGATGAAGTTGGGTAAAGGAAGTTGATGAGACTATAATTCATAGAGGAAGTAGCTGATAAAGTGAAGATAATCTAGAAACATGTGATGATTTCTTAGAGAAGATAGAAAAGTTATGCAAACAACAGAAGGAAAGACTTTTCTTTTGAGGTAGGTGATCATGTTTTTATTAGAATCTCACCATGTAAAAGTGTTTTGTATTTTGATAAGAAAGTAAAGTTATGTACATGGTTCATTAGACCTTATGAAATTCTGGAGAAAGTTGGACTAGTCACCTATTGAGTAGCTTTACCTTTGATTTTATCTTAGATACATATTGTTTTTCATGTTTTGATGTTGGGAAAGTATGTTCCAGATTCATCTCATGTCTTGATCCCATAAATAGTTTAGTTGGAAGAGAACCTTTCTTATGAATAGAAACCAGTTCAAATTCTTCTTAAAAGGGAACAAGTATTGTGGAATAAGGTAATCCACTAGGTAAAGGTTTTGTGGAGAAACCACATGGTTGAAGAGTAAACATGGGAGTCTGAAAATGCTATGAGGGGAAGGTACCCTCACTTGTTTAATAAGTAAATAAAATTATAAGGATTCAATTTATAGAAGCAGGGGATAATTTAACACCACAAGTTTTTAAAAATAAATTGAAATACATTAATTTTTGTTTTAAGTAGATATTTATAACCATCCTTTAAACAAAATTTTTCTGATTTTATGATTTGAATTTCAAAAATAGTCATCTACAGTTGTGATCAGTAAGTTATTTGGAGTTTGATAGAACCAACTTGTTTTTTTGGTGAATAGTAACATACCATTATGAATAGTAACATGACCCTTATGAATAATAAATCATATTATTATTTTATTTTCTTAAGGATATAAGAAAATTAGATTTTAATTAATTTTTCAAGGTGTTAAAAAATGAGTTATAGATTTAAAATTTTTATTTTTGAATAAATTATGATTTTATTTAAAAATTAAATTATAATATTTAGAAAATTATTTTCAAAAAATGGAGTTCATTTTTGATTTCTTCGCATCAATAAATGGTCAGGGTGAATTTTTTGTATTTTTTTGAAATTCATGATTTTTTGATGAATAGTAAAATACGATAAATGTTAAATACTTATTTTACTGAAACATTGGCGATGAAAGGCTGATGTAATCCCACTTGGTTTGAACTCACATGAAATTATTACTATCAATGGTTACATTAATCAATACTATTCATAGACTTGAGCAAAAATATTATAATAATGATTAAAATAATGTAAAATCCCTCCTCTCTACTATAAATACCACCCTCATTCCCCTCTTCCTCCCACACCTCTCAAGCCTTGATCCTTGCCTAAGTTCTGCCCAATACTCCTCCCAAGACCCTTCCCCACGTCCAAGACCTTCTGGTCTCACCAAAAGGCCAAAAACAAGGTCCTAAATAAGGATCTCAAGGAGAATAGATCAAGAGGTAAACATCCTCTTTTGTTTTCTTTCTTCTCTTTTAATTTTATTTTATATTCTTATTATTTTATTACCTCCCCTTATCCAAGAGGATTTAATGATACAGTATCTAAAATATTCTATATTTTCTAATTTTTTGGAAGACTCACCATTATAATTCTTCTCCTTTCCAACTTATTCAAGAAATTAAAACATCGTATGTGATGTGTCGATTTACCGACATCATGGACGATGTGATTTAAATTTCTTCTAATTCCTTCAAGACTGGTCATAAAACCATTTTTATGGTTAAAACAGATTATAATTTATGTTTTATATCTTATATAATGTTATGGAATTATTTTTTACACATGTTATTAATTTATAAAACAAAATGACTTCATTACGATCGAAGAATCGCCAAAATGACCAAAACAAATATCAATAATGTTTTAACTTATAAATAATCCTCATGTCCAAATGAAAAATGATAAATGGTATAAATTATGGTTCTTTAAATATTTAAATACCACTCCATTCCAATTCTATATTTTCACTTCCAATCAACAAAAATATCCATCATGAACTGATCATGGAAATCATGTAAAGAACGCACCCAAAACAATGGAAGGAACAAAATACTAACAATTAAAGGGAGAAATTATGTAATTAAAAGATAATATAAGGTATTATAAACATTAATATGTTTATATAAGATATTAATAACACTATTTTAACCATTATAAAGTAGTTTTAAACAATATTTAAGTAATACAAACCCGAGGTAAGGGAATTCATTACCCGATTTTCATTCTTTGGGTTAACATTATACTTCATTGTTTATGTGGTATTAAATTTGTTTTTGTGATTAATTTTGTATATATTATGTTTAATTATGTGAATTTAAAGTTTATATACATATTCCATCCACTCTATTAAGTCTCACCTCAGTTATATGATATTTTTAGGGGACTTTTCTTTTAAAAACCTCTTAAAATTCTGTTTTATGAAATTCAAAAGCAATGTTTTTATGAAATTATTCATGTTGTATGATTATGTTATAGTTCTTGGGTTTTTTTATGAAGTGTGGGGAATATATTTCCCTCCAATTCATTGGGTATGTGTAAGTTTTAGGTTAGTCATGTGGTTACTCCAAGTGTAAATGTGATGGTTACATAATAAGGTAGCTATGCAGGTTATATTGTAAGGTCACCGTAAGGGTTACAAATTATAAGGTAGCTGAGAGGGTTAAAATATTATGTAATTAATTCCACAAGATACCTTTATGGTTCTATTTATTTTCTATATGTTTTGTGTAAATCTATTGGAAATATCAAGTTTCACAAAGTAAGTTTATATGGGTGACAAGTATGTCTTTTTGAAAATGATTTCATAAGTTACAAGTATTCATAGACTAATGTTTTCTATCCTTATTTTTATATCCCTTACTAAGATTTTTGTGGTCTTCCCAATTTTTTAAATTATTTTCATAGGTTATAAGGATTTGTAAGAAAAATAAAGAAACCAAGTTAAATGTTATTAATATTTATCAAAGAAAACATGTTTTATTTGAAAAGATTTATATTTTGGAAGAAATGGATACTGTTTTTGTGGTATGTTCTCTGTATAAATATGGAATGTTATGTATGTGTTATATCCCAATTATCTAAAACTCTAAACTTTAAAATATCCTCAATGTGAAATTAAGTTAGTTCATGACTAAAATTCAAGATTATGTAATGTAATAAGGTCAGTTCCTTATAAAAAGTGATGTAGTTAATTTAGTGATATAAAACACATTTATGAGCATAAAAATAGTTTTATAAAGAATTATTTCATTTTATTTTCAAAAGGGGTTTATTTTCATTTATAATTAATTGTTTAACAAAGAATTTATTTTATATATGTGTGTAAACCATATTTTCATAATTTAGTTAAACTTATTCATGAACTCCATTCAAATGGCTAGGTGAGAACTATTATATTAAATAATAATAATTTAATAATATGTCATATTTTATTTAAACTTAGTGTTCTGTGTAATGAAAATAATCTCAGTTTTTCATGTAACAAAATACCAATTCAATATTATATGAAAAGATAAATATCAATAAGATTAAATTAATTTGAGAAAAATATTTCATAAAATCTTGGGGTGTTACATTATACCCCCTTAAAATTAATTTTTCCCTCAAAATTCATCTTGTTAATCAAATATTTTACATTTTAAAATTAATTCATAGAAACCCAAATAATAAAAATGGTCAATGAAAATAATCTAGAAAAAAGAGAAAGGTATGTGTGTAATTCATCTATAATAACATTGAACAGGTTTCTAAAGAGTATGACATAGGTGGGAAGTGAAAACATAGACAAAAAAGAGAAAACTAACATCCAAATACTAATTAATATTGATAGTGAACATTGATCAAAAGAAAGTGGGTGATCTAGAGAATGTTAAAAACCATAAATCCATAAACCATGGATTTATCAAAGATCTCATTGATATCATCAAAAATCATGATAACATGACAATATTTTATTTCAATAAATTCTATGAGAAGATAATCATTATTGATTTCATTCCATTTAATAAGCACAATATCACCCTTTGGTTGTTCCTTGAAAAATTTCCACTTTATATCTTACTCTAAGATATGAAGGTGAATTTGTTATTTTTAAATCACTAACAGATCATAAGATCCATAATATAATGATAAGTCATTCCATCTATCTCTAATTGAAAAACTTTAACACTATTTATCAAATATAGATAAATATTTATATGGTGAAGTAACATATTAATATTTAAAACCTCATCAAAAATTCAACTTCAACCATTCCATAAATGGTTAACCATTTGACCCTTAAAAAGGATTAAAATCCAAAACTTTATAAAGAATTTAAATAATTTTCCAAAATCAACTTATCATTAATCCCCTATACCTCATAATGTGCATCTTGAATATCACATACCAAACATTTAAGTACCTTTATCATGTATTCTATTGAAATATGCTATTAACTTTAATTACCATTAATCCTTATTAAAATCACACATGATTCCTCATTCCTTGAATAAAACCACTGATTATTGAATTTATTCCATATAACCCATAATGTTGTAAACTCAATCAATTATAACACAAACAACTCTGTAAAGAAATATTTTGTCAGTTCTAAGTTCATCAATACTATCCAATTTACTTTATCCATTGAATCATATCTATATCCAATATAAATTCAATTTTCTCAGCATTAGGATCATATTAAGGGTTACCTTCCATTAATCAAGTGTTTTTCAAAAAAACCATTATATTAAACCAAATTTCTATGTCATTAGTACCATTCAACATATTATTGAAAATACTTAATGAAAATATTATACTAAACAATCATTGCATATTTCATAATTCTTGAATTCCAATACATAAACACTTGAATTATTTTAACTCATTCCTAATCTGTTAACTAGACTTCCTCATCTTATTCACTAATTCCTCTTTCCTTTCAGAAGCCATTTGTAGTCTCTTCATTATCATCAATGTAATCATTACTTATATCACCTTGTTGATTTACTTAGAGATATTTCCACCTAGGACATAAATTTTCAGAAATATCATAATATACATATTTAAATCATTCAACTATTGATGATAAATTGTGGAGAAAAAGATTCACATCCATTATGTTAACTAAAGTTTTCATTTTCCCTTTGCAGTTAATTTATTTATGTCCCTCTTTTCTAATGTCAAAACATCTTTTCATGCCTCTGATACATTCACTTTGGTGCTTCTTTCAAACATTCTCAACATATAAGAACCTGAATATTATTTCCTCCATGGTTACCATCACACAAACTCTTAGATAACTCTTTCCTTGACCTATTTGGTAATTCTTAGAGTTAGTTAAGTTCAACTTTGTTATTCATGTTCTATGAATAGTGATTAGGCATAATCATAACTTCCTTTACTCAAGTCATTATTTCATCTGGATACTCATCATAAAATCATCCATCACAGTCATTTTTAATCTAATTCCTTCTGGTTCCCCTTGTTTAATATGACTAGAAATCATAATCTGAGCAATGCTAATCATAATGGAAAATCACATAGTCTGAAAAATCATTTTGGAAGTCTAAATCAAGACTCCTTATTTTTATTCTATAATACCTTAGGTTTATCCTAGATAATTCATATTCATAATCTATTTAAATCCATCATGATGGTTCTTAAAGAATTTTTTAATTTCTAAAGAATATCCCTCGGTTGTGCAGTGAGGCTCGTTGTCATGCACCAGTTCCTGATTGATTCAAATTTAATATGTCTTTTTCAATTTCATTTTTCCTAGGTACATATATATCATTTCCACATCCAATTATAGTATCCATATAGTGATGTAATTACTTAGAAACCACTAACTCAATCCTTTACCAAAATTCTAGGACATTTTACTATACTTTAACTTGTACTTAGACTTATCCTTAGAGACATCCCTATGCATATCCTTAGAAATATCCCTAGGTATCCCACTAATATTTTCTCATCTAGTTGTCAAAGTTTAATGAATCCTTTCCTCTGATACCAACTATAGTGACCCAGGCTTCTCATACATGGATATTATATCTCTTTATATGAATATTAATTAGATAACAAAACAAAAACATGAGGACCATAATAGTTTAGTGCCTTTAGAAACTTAGAACATAATATTCTAATATAGTGGGTGTTCTTTAAATTTTCCCATAAATATATTCCTATTTATTAATTTTCATATACATACCCTACATAGAACCTTTCTTCATAACTTGTGGAAAGGAAACATAATAAAGGATGAGCTCAAATTCTCAGTAAGGGTAAACATAAGAGATATCAATCTTTGATCATATGAAAGTATATATAATCATAAGGGTATATGATAATGAACATACAAATGATGTTTATACCAAACCATTCATAGATCATAAACATGAGTCATGGAATAAATATTATCTATTCATAAACATGAATAATCATGGAATCAAAGAACATGATCCATGAGAGTATAACATTGGAATGAGGCTTAGATTTTTATCATAAAAGTAATAAAAGAGAATCATTTTCATATTAGTCTAGGATCATTACCAATGATATCATATTGGAATGGGTTCACTTCCTAAACCATCATAGTATTCAAGGTTCTCTCCTGATACCATCATAGTGGAAAAATTCCCATAAAGAACCTGGTTTAATCCTCATTCCAACCCTCAGAATATGAACTGGGTTCACTCCCTATTTTTTTCTAATCTTACTGAACTAGGTTCACTCCTCATTCCAGTCTTGGATTACTAAACCAGGTTCACTCCTCATTCTAGTCATGTCTTAATATACGGGGTTCACTCCCCATTCTAGTCATATCATAATGAACTAGGCTTACTCTATGTTCCAGTTCAATCATACGAAACTAGGTTCACTCCTCATTTTAGTCATGTCAATATCATTAGATATAAATATTTACCTAATATATTATAGGGAGATATTAGTCCCACCCATCTTTTTTTATAACGTAACCAACATCCTTATTTATAACTTAACCACCATCCTTGGTTTTAACATAACCACTATCACATAATGAAAATTATACATATGTGTTCCACAAGATCATAAAAAATAATCATATCATAAACCCTAAAATGAAATTGGTATCATTAACATTTCGTCACATCATAAACTTTGGGAAATAAAAGTTTCATAATCATTTCTTTATAGCATAACCTATGAAAGGAAGTGAGTTTCATAATAATTTTCTCATGGTAAAACCCATGGAGTAGAAATGTGTTTTATAAACATCATGAAATCATAAACATAAACCATTAAAATAAATAATAACAACGGTATCCTTGGATTTAATTCCTATTAAATCATAGTATACCTCAAATAATATCATCATATATCAAAAATAATATTAAAAAACTACTTGGGACATTTCATAAAGAGAGTATATTATCTTTGAAAATAAATTTTTAAAACATAAAACATTATAAAAAACATTTTCCTTGAAAATAACCATTAAAATTTATAAAAGAATATTTTAAAAATAATTTAAAATATTTCTTCAAGAGAATATCCTTTCTGATTTAAAAAACTCTTTTTAAAACATAAAAACATTTAAAAAAAATTCACTTTGAAATTTTTTATTTAAAATATAAAAGATTTCCAAATATTAAGAAAATTATTTTCATTGAAAATAAAATTTAAAATATTAAAATTAATCTTTATATTATTTATATGTCATGACACTATGAAATATTGTTCATGTCGCGCATGTTAAAAGAAAAGATTCTTTTCATATTTTTGATAAACGACAAACAGACATTGTTTTTTGAAAAAGACATGAAGATTACTTTTAATTTTTTTAAAAATATTAAATCATGAATAAAAAGGTCTTTGAAAAATTAAATTGTAATAATAAAACAATTTTCAAAATAATTTTAGAGTACATGATTTTGGAAGAAAATAGATTTTCAACTGATAAGCCGATTTTTTTTACAAACAATAATTTTGAACTATTGAGTACATAAAGAGAGGATAATGAATGGAAAACATGTATGATCATGAAATAACCATAATATAAGAAAATTAGTGAGTATTTTTAGAGATTTATCATTTGATTATATCTTTGGAAAACATGATCATAAATGATCCTGATAAACAAAGAGATTGAAACGTAAACTCTTTACCACATTGGTAACATTAAAACATAAACCCCATGAAATAATAACATTAAAACATTTAATATCAATAAAATATGGATATTTGTGATATTATATTTAAAGGGTAGTATATACACCTCATGGAAGAAGATAGGCACACAACATAACTTACGTCCCAAAGAAGGAAAATTGAGACAAAAAAATTCTTACCAATTTGTTATCTATTGAACTGTAAACAACATGAATGTTAAATCCTAAAATGGATATGTAAAACCCAATAATTTATACAATAATTATCATAAAATACAATAATGGGTAGTATATACACCAAAAAATATAAAGATGTGGTGAATATGGCATATGTCTCCCAGTAAACTAAAAGTGATATGGAAATCCCTTACCAAAAGTCTTGACTTCCATCACACTCATTTTAAACTCCTGTATAATAAATATAAATTTATTATAAATTTATTAAATAACCATACATATATATATCATATCATATATGATTTACTTAATTACTTTTATTACCTATTTATTAAAAATTCTATGTTAATGTCACGATTTGGGTAATAACTGCTTTGTTTTTTGTATATTTATTAATTTTCTATTTTTGGTATTCTTACTTTGATCATGGTTCCATCACTTAAAGAATAATAATAATTAAATAATTATAATATTTATACATAAAATATAATTTTAATACCAATAATTAATGCTATTTTTGAGAAATGAAGTATGTTACGATCATGGAGACGGTAGGGCATACGTACGCATGAGTAACATTCCCATTATACAATGATCATAATGGAAATGAGATAAGTAATATATTATCTTTCCATAATTACTATAATATCATAAAAACATATTATTTATTTAAATATGTGTATATATATATATCATAAATGTGGTGTGGTGATGAAAAGAGTGTCTCATCGCTTCGTGAAGGCGGTAGTCCACACGTATATGAGCGGTGTTATCATCTTTCATTGAGGGAAAAGGTAAGAAATAAAATGATACATATTATATTTTTAGAATTATAAATATATCAGTAATATCATAATTATGTCATGTGTATCACATATAATCATTAACATTTCCCGTATCACCTTTCATGTAAAGCGTAAACGATTCGCATCGCTTTATGATGTGGCAGTCCGCCGTACACATGAGCGATGTTATCATATTCCTAGAAAATGTAAAGCATAAATGTATATATAATATTATAATTACATAATAATATTAATATAATAAATATAATATATAAAAAATAAATACATCATTATTTCCAATCGTTAGCAGTGGTAATGGAAAAAAAGAAGGACATCCGTCCATGAGGCGGTAATCTACTGTACACACGAAAAATGATTTTGTAACCCATTGGATGAAAGTGGAGAAGGTTATAGGTCGTGAAAATATTAAAAAAATAATTTATTTTTAATATACTAATTTTACCTTATCATCATATTTTAAAATGAGTTTATGGATGTGGATAAACAAATAACATAAAGATGAATGTTGAAGAACATTACCTCTTCTTTGAGTATCCTCCTTAGGTTAGAACCAAATCCTTCCTATGTTGGATTTTTGTCTAAAATAAGGCTTATAGGATTATATAAGGGAATTTAGGAAGTTAGTTTGGTAGGTATTTTCCTAAAATAATGGGTTTTAAGGTGTGAATAAAACATGAGAGGGGTGGTGTTTTATAAGTGGGGAAGATGACACACTTGGTTTTTTTAAATAAATAAGTGCTCCCACATTTTTCATATGTAAATAAGGTCTGAATTAGGCCATTTTAGAAACTTATCTATGTAAAGGTCGAAATATTTCTAGAAAATAGTTTATATAAAATTGTATAGTTCATTTTTAAACTTATCATTTTAGTTTAACCCCTAGTAAACCCATCTTTACATTAACTGCAGTAATTAATTATTATTGTATTCACTATTCATTATGGTCAAAAATTAAGTTAAAATTATAATAAATTATAAATTATTATGATTCAAAATAATTAATCCATGTTTCCAAATTCTATTTACATAATTGTAAGATTTTAATTTAAAAATAATTCTGTATATGTGATGAGAAAAGAGGATTCAAAAGAGAAAACGTTTAAAAGATTGATTTTTTTTATAAAAATTAAATATGAAATTTATTCCAGTGAACTAAATTGTATTAATTGATACAAAATTGAACTAATTTAAATTTAAAAATAATTCAAAATATAATTTAACATTATAAATAATTTAAACGAAAAGGAATTTTTCAATTAAAATTCATAATTTTTCACTATTCATGAAGAATGAAACTTTTTACAAAAATCCAAAAAAAAACCAACATAATATAATTTTGAAATTTGGATTTAAAAAATTTAGTTTATTTTATCAAATTAATTTTATAAAATTTTAAAAAATAAATTTTATTATAAGTTCACAAAAGGAAACAAAAATGGTTTTTTAAAAAATACATTTTTTAAGCGTAAAATACGATTTATACATATTTCATGTCTAAAAAACATATAATAAGAATTATAAAAAAATTTAATATATAATATATAATTTTCAATAAAATTGTTAAAAAATTATTTTATTAATTTATGGATATAAAACACACTTATGAGCAAAAAAATAGTTTTTCAGAGAATTATTTCATTTTATTTTCAAAAGGGTTTTATTTTTATTAATAATTAATAGGTCACCAAAGAATTAATTTTATATATATTTGTAAAACATATTTTCATAATTTATTTAAATTTATTCATAACCTCCATTTCAATGTCTAGGTTAAAACTGTCATATTAAATAATAAAAAAAATTATAATATGTCACATTTTATTTAAACTTGGTGTTGTGTGTAATGCAAGATAAGCTTTTTTTCATGTAATGAAAGACAAAATTAGTGTTGTGTGAAAACAAAAATATCAAAAATATTAAATTAATTTGAAAAAAAAATATTTCATAAAATCTTGAGGTGTTACATTCTACCTCCCCCCCCCCCTAAAAGGATATTTTCCCTCAAAATTCATCTTGTTTATCAAATTTATATCATTTGAAAATTATTTCATAGAAACACACATCATAAATAGGGTTAATTATACATACTCCTAAAAAAGAGAAAGGAGTGTTTGTATTTCATCTAGAATAACACATACTAGGATTTATAATAGTGAGAACATTGGTGGGAAGTGAAAACATGGACATAAAAGAGAAAACTAACAACTAAATACTAATAGTGAGTGATAGAGAACATTGATAACAAAAAAGTGGGTAATACAGAGAAGGTTAAAGACCATAAATCCATAAACCAAAGAGGAATCAAAAATTTCATTGATTTCATCAAAAATGTTTATAATAGGACAATATTTTATTTCAAGATTTTTTATGAGAATATATACTTTCTTGATTTCATTCCATTTCATAAGCACAATCACACACTTTGGTTGTGCCTTGATCAATTTCCACTTCATTACTTACACAAATAAATGAATTTGAATTTATTATGACTAAATCACTAATGGATCATAATATCAATAATATAATAATTATTCATTCCTTCTATCTATCATAAGAAAAGTTAACACTGGTTATCCAAAATAGATAAATCTTCATATGGTGAATTAATAAATTAATATTTAAAAACAAATATGAAATTCAACTTAAACCATTCCATAATTGGTTGACCCTTTTACACTTACAAAATATTAATAAGAAAACTTTATAAATAAGGCCACTAAATTTCTAAAATCAAATTATCATGAATCCCCTATACACCAAAAAGTATATCTTGATTTTTACATACCAAACATGTAAATACCTTCATCGTGTATTCTCAGGAAACATGTTAATAACCTGAATTACCATAAAACCTTATTGAAAGCATATATTCTTACTTATTCAATGAATAACACCACTGATTATTTAATTTATTCTATAGAACCTATAATATTGTACACTCAGTCAATGATAACTCAAACCACTTTGTCAAAAAATATATTTTATCAATTCTGAGGTCATTAATACTAACCAATTTACTTTATCCATATTTATCATCTATATATCCAAGTTAAACTCCATTTTATCAACATCAAGAACATATTGAGGGTTACATTCCCATAATCATGTGTTTTCCAAAAAAAATTATAACCTTTACATTAAACCACTTTTCTAGGTCATTAGTAACATTCAACATATTCTTGAAAATACTTAATGAAAAACTTATATTGAACAATCCTTATATATTTCATAATTCTTGAATTAAAATACATAAACACATAAATTATTCCACCTTGTTCTTAATATATTAACTAGGATCTGTCATCTTATTCCCTAATACATCTTTCATTTTAGACATCATTCATAGTCTCTTCATCGTTAATAGTATAACCATTACTCATACCACCATGATGATTTTCTTCAAGATATTTCCCCTTATGACATTTATTTTCATAAATCCCACACTTTCCATATTTAGTTTATTCAACATTCTATGATAACTTACGGAGACTAACATTCCCATCCATTATTTTAACTAAACATTTCATTTTCCATTTTTAGTTACTTTCTTTGTGTCCCTCTTTTCCACAATAAATCCATATTCTCATTCCTATGATACATTCAGTTGGGTTCTTCTTTCAACATTCTCGACATAAATAAATTTTAATATTCTTTCCTATATGGTTACCATGACCCAAACTCTTAGATATTTATTCCCTACTCTTCTTTGGTGATTCTATGAGTTAATTATAGTACATGTTGTTAAGAATGTTCTACAAAAACTGATTAGGCATAAACACAACATCCATTACTCTAGTAATCATCCCATATGGCTGCTCATCATCAAATTGTCCATCACATTTAATGTTAATCCAGTTCCTTCTGGTTCCCACCATTGACTATGACTATAAATCATAGTATAAGCAACACCAATCATAATGGAAATCTATATAGTCTAAAAAATAGGAGATCTAAATCAAGACACATTTTTTTAATCTATGACACATTAATTTTATCCTAGGTTATTCATAGTCATCATCTATTTAATATCTTTATGATGGTTCTTAAAGAGTTTTTGAATTTCCAAAGCATATCCCCCAAGAGTGTTAATCTAGGTGTGTAGCAAGGCCTATTGTCATGCACCAGATCCTGATTGATTCCAAATCAATATGTTGTTTTTAGGGTTTTTACACCTAGGTACATCTGTTCTAAATTCACATCCACACATAGTATCCGGATAGGGATTTAATTACATGGAAATCACTCACTCAATACTTTACCAAAATTCCATGACATTTTACTATACTTTAACTCATCCTTAGACTTATCCTTAGATACATCCCTAGACATATCCTTATAAATATACCTATGTACCTCACTAAAGTTTTACCATCTTATATCTAAAAGGTTAACTAAACCTTTACTATGATACCTACTATAGTGACCTAGGCTTATCATACATGTATATAACATCTCTTTAGATGAATATTCCTTACATTACAAAAACACACACATGAGGACCATAATACTTTAGTGCCTTTGGAAACATGGAACACAATATTATAATCCAGTGGATGATCTTCAATGTTTCCCACAATGATCTTCCCATTTAGTACTTTTCATATGAATACCCAACATAAAACCTTTCTTCATAACCTACGGAAAGTAAACATAAGAAAGGGTAAGCTCAGATTATCAACAAGGATAAACATAAGTTATATCAATCTATGGTCATATGAAATCATAATATAAGAATAAGGGTACGTGATAATGAACATAATTATTAATTTTATACCCAACCTATAATTGATCATAAACATGATTCATGGAATAAATATTGTCTATTCATAGGACATAAATCATAAGGGAATCAAAGAACACATGACATGAGATCATAACATTGGAAAAAGACTTAGATTTATAGAATACACATAAGAATATAAAATCATATCCATATTAGTAAAGGATCATTTCCAAGTCTATCATATTGGAATGGGTTCACTCTCCAAACCATCATATTAGTCAAGGTTTTCTCACAAGACCATCATAATGGAAAAAGTACCTTACTAAACCCGGTTTAATCCCCATTCCATCCATGAATTACTGAACTAGTTTTACTCCTTGTTTGAGTCTTGTCTTACTAAAATAGGTTCACTCCTTGTTCCAATCTTTTCTTATCAAACCGAGTTTACTCCCCATTCTAGTCATGTCTCATTTAATAGGGTTAATTCCCCATTCTAGTCATGTCTTACTGAACTAGGTTCACTCCCTATTCCAGCCCTATTTTACAAAACCAGGTTTACTCTCCATTCTAGTACTATCTGTATCATTATATATAAATCATTACCCAATACATTTTAGGAATATAGAGGTCTCACTCATCTTTGGTTATAACATAACCATTGTACATGTTTACAATATAACCACCATCCTTAGTTATAATGTAACCACCATCACATAATGAAAAGAATAAATATTTGTGTTATAATATCATAAAACATTCATCATATAATGACCCATGAAATGAAATTAGTATCATAAAAATTTAATCATATCATAACATGTTTCAAATAGATAGGTTTTTAAATCATTTCTTCATAGCATAACCCATGAAAAGAAGAAGGTTTCATCAGAATTTCTTCAAGGTATAACTCATGGAAGAGAAACTGGTTTTATAAACATCATTTCATCCTAAAAATAAACCATCCAAAGAAATAATAATAATTATATCCTTGGATTTTATCCTCATTATATCATAATTAACCTCAAATAATTTCATCTTATATGGAAAATAATTTTGGAAAACTACTTGGGATATTTCATGTGGAAAATAGATTTTCATTGAAAAAAAAAACTTTGAAACATAAAACATTATTAAAACAATTTTATTTTAAAATAACCATGAAATATTATAAATTAATCTTTCAAAAATCATTTAAAATATTTCTTGAGGAAAATATCTTTTCTGGTTTAAAAATTATTTTAAAAATATAAAAACACTTTAAAAAAACACATTGATTTAATTTATTTAAAATATAAAAATTCAAAAATATTAAGGGAATTGTTTTATTTGAAAATAAATTTTAAAACTCTTCAAGAAAGATTTAAATTATTGTGAATTTTGGAATTTTGGAAATATTATTCATGTCGTGCATGTAAAAATAAAAGATTCTTTTTAAATTTTCGATAAATGAAAAACAGACATTGTTTTTGAAAAAGACATGAATATACCTTTTAAAATATTTTGAAAATATTATAACATGGATAAAAAATTATTTTAAAATTTTCATTATAATAATAAAACATTTTTAGAAAACATGTTTTTTGAATAAAATGGATTTTCGACCAAGAATCATATTTTTATTAAAAACATTCTTTTTAAACTATTAAGTACATAATGAGAGGAAAATGAATGGAAAACATGTATTAACATAAATTAACCATAGGAGAATAAAACTCATTAGTTTTTATATAGATTTATCGTGTGAATATATCATTGGAATGCAAGATCACAAACAATCCCAATAAACAAAGAGATTGAAACATAAACTCTTTACCCCTATGGTAACATTGAAACAAAAGCCCCGTGAAATAATAACATTAAATGAAACTTTTAATATCATGAAAATATGTATATTAATGATATAACATTTTAATGGTAATATATACACCTCATTGAAGAATATAGGTGCATAGCATAACTTATGTCTCAAAGAAGGCAAATTGAGACAACGATCCCCTACTAATTTGTTAACTTTTGAACTGTAAACCCCATAAAAGTGAGATAGTAAAATGGATATGTAAACCAAAATAATTTTAATGATAAGTATTATAAAAATATATTAATTTTTATAATATACACCGTAGAAAATAAACATGTGGTAAACATGGTATGTGTCTCATAGAAAAATAAAAGTGAGACCGAAATCCATTACCCAAAGTCTTGACTTCCTCTACACTCATTAGAACCTTTTGTATAATAAATATAAGTTTATAATAAATTTATTATAGAGACACAATTTTATATACCATAACATATATTATTTACATAAGTCCTTTTATTACCTATTTATTAACAATATTATATTGAAGTCACATTTTGGGTAATAACCGCTTTGTTTTTCATATATATTTTGATTTGTTATTTTCAGTTCTCTTACTTTATCATGGTTCCATCACATCCAGAATAATAATAATAAAATAATTATCATATTTATCAATAAAATATACTTTTATTATCAATCATGAAATAAGGTTTTGAGAAATGAAGGATGCCACGATCAAGGAGACAGTAGGTCGTATGTAAGCATGAGTAACATTTCCATTTTTCAATGATCATTATGAAAAGGGGGTAATTGATATATTATATTTACATAATGATAATAGTTTTATAAAATAATATTATTTATTTAAATATATTTTTACATATCATACATTTTTTTGGTGATGAAAAGAGATTATCATTGCTTCATGAAGGAGGTAGTCCACACAAACACAAATGATATTATCATCTTTTGTTGAGTGAAAAGTTAATAAAGATGATGATATATATTATATTTTAAGAATTATAAATATGTGATTAATATCATATTTATTTCATTTATATTACATATAATCATTAAATATACCCTTACCACCTTTTATGTAAAGCATGAACGAATCACATCGCTTTGTGAGGCAGTAGTCCGCCATACACATGAGCGACGTTATCGTGTTCCTAAAAAATGGAATGCATAAAGTTATATGTGATGTAATGATTTTAAAAGAATAATAATATCATAAATATCATATATAAATATTAAATCTATCATTATGTCTAGCTATTAGAGGTGGTTATGGAAAAATGAATGACATTGGATCGCATGGCGATAGTTCGCCATACACATGAATAATGATTTTGTAACCCTTTTGATGGAAGTGGATAATGATGTAGGTAATTTAATTATTGTAAAAAAAATACCATTATATTTAATATATTGAGATTATTATATTACCATTATTTAAAAATAATTGAATTATATGGAGAAATAAATAAAAAAATATGCTCATTGAAGAACATTACCTCTACTTCTAGTATCCTCCTTAGGTTTTCACTAAATCCTTCAAAGGTTTGATTTTTTTCAAAAATAAGGAATATATAATTAAATAGGGGAATTTGTAAAGTTATTTTGTTAGGTATTTCCTAAACCAATTTGTTTTGAAGGTATAAAGAAGAGAACGGATGGGGTGACCTTTTATAGGTGGGGGATATGACACACTTGGTATTTTTTAAAAGAAATAAGTGATCCCACGTTTTTCATATGTCACAGTGGTAAAAATTATTCCATTATCAAATCTTATAGGTTTAATGTTCAAAATATGGATATAAAATTATTTTTAGACTACTTTACAGGACATTTTACCCTTAACTTTTCCGTTTAACCCCCCCCCCCCCAAATAAACCCAATTTTACCTTAACCACGGTAATTAAGTTTTACTGACTTCATTATTCATTAAGGTAAAAAATTAGTTAATATTATTATACAATATAGATTATTATTTTTTAAAACATGTAATCCATTATTCCAAATTCCATTCACATAATTGGATATATTAAATTTAAAATTAATCCCACATATGTAATGAGAAATCTGGTTTTTAAAGAGAAAATTTTCAAATGTTTGAAATGATTTTATACCAAACATCAAATTAAATTGATTACGGTGACATAAATTAGGTTAATTTATATAAAATTTAACAATTTTTTCTTTAAAAATAATTCAAAATATAATTCTACATTATAAATAATTTTAATGAAAATGTTGTTTTCAATTAAAATTCAGTAATTTTTACAATTCATAAAGACTAAAACTTTTTAGAAAATTATCAAAAATTCACTCTAAGATAATTTTTACATTATTATTAAAAAAATAATTTTATTTTTGTAAAAATAATTTTCTAAATTTTTTAAAAAATATTTTTACTATAAGTTCACAAAAGTTCACAAAAATACTTCTTTTAGAAAAATACGGTTTTTAAGGGTAAAATTGGATTTATTCATTTTTATTATCTATAAAACACATAAGAAGAATGATAAAAAATTGTTTGAATATATAATATATAAATTTAATTAAAATAATTAAGAAAAAAAATATTTTTAAATTTATAGATATAAAACACACTTGTGTTCATAAAAATAGTTTTTTAGAGAAAGATTTCATTTTATTTTCAAAAGGGTTTTATTTTCGTTTATAATTAATTAGATGCCAAATAATTCATTTATATACATTTATAGAACATATTTTCATAATTTATTTAACCTTATTCATAACCTTCATTCCAATGGCTAGAATAAAACTATCATATTAAATATTAATATTTTAATGATATATCATGTTTCATTTAAATTCATTATTGCGTGTAATGTAAGTTAAGCTTGATGTTTCATATAACACAAGACAAAATAATTGTTGTGTTAACATAAAAATATCAAAAATATTAAATTAATTTGAAAAAATATTTATTTCATAAAATCCTTGGGTGTTACAATTAAGCCCTTTAGACCTTTTGGGGAGTCCAAAGACAAAATACATGGTGATGTTTTCCCATTTCTATTATGGTATGGGTAATGGATATAAAAACTCATTAGAATTATTTCTCTCTACCTTAACTTGCTGACATAACAAACACCAAGATATAAACTCTACGATACCTCTCTTCATGCTATTCCACTATAAGTACACTTTCAAATATTTATACATCTTCATACTTCCAAAATGAATAGAGAATAATGAACTATAGGCTTCCTCTAACAGATCCTTCAAATATGGTATATACATAACACATACATGATTCCTAAACCTTATCATTCCATCATGATCAAGGATAAACTGGGTAACATTACTAACCCTCTTTTACAACCCTACAACTTTTTTTTGTGCCTATTTAATCATTATTTGGATATATGGTTGAACATTCAATTGATCAAGATAAGATTTCTACCCTTCTTTAGGATTTCCAGATCCATCCCTTAAAAATCTAGAAATATTAGATCTTTTGTGATACTCATTATGGATAGCTATCAAGATCCATTCAACTCAAAGCATTAGTCACCTTGTTAAATTTCCCATGACGACAATGTATTGAGTAGACATAATCTTTAATAAGCTCTAAAAATCTTCCCAGATGCATATTAAACTCATTCTATGTGAATATAAACTTTAAAATTTTTTGATCAGTATATATATCACACTTTTCTCCTTAAATATAATGCATCTATATATTTAATGAAAAAATTAACATAGATAAATTCAAATCATTAGTTGGATAAATTTTCTCATGAAACTTCAATTTTTATGAGGCGTAATCAATAACCATGTCATTATACATTAGAACACATCCTAATAACTTCTTGGATGAATCACTATAGATTAAAAACCCTTCTCAACTATAGGGTAATATAATCATAGATTCAATGAATAATCTTTTCTTCAGTTACTTTAAATTTTCATCACATTAATTTATTTAGAGGAACTTGGCTCCCTTTTTATTTAACTTGGTAATTGGATTAGGTCATCATGGGAAATTTTCAACAAAACATTGATAATATCCAGCTAAACCATGAAAAATATAGATCTTAGTCCTTGTGGTTAGTTTGTTCTAACATTTAATAGTCTCCATCATTGATAGATTTACAGATGTACCCTCTCTTGAGACTATATAACCTAAAAATGAAACCCTTTTCATCCTAGATTCACACTTTGAAAATTTATCATAAATTTTTTCCTTCTTTAGGGTATTTATTACAATTCTCGATTTATCTACATGCTCTTGCTTTCTTTTTTAATAGATAAAAATATCATCTATAAATACTATCTTAAAAAAAAGGTAATCTCTAAAGTATCTATTCACTAAATCCATAAAGATAGTGGGGGGAAAATAAAGACCAAATGGTATCAATATATAATAATTATGTCCATACCTTGTATGAAATGTTTTATTGGGTATATCCTATTTATTAAACCTAAATTAATGATATCGAGAATGAATTTCAATCTTATAAAAGTATTGATCTCTATGTAGTTAGTCAAATAGGTAATAAATTCAGGGTAGATGATATTTTTTATTGATCATAATCTTCTTCATCTCCCAATAATCAATGCAGAGTCACATTGATACATCTTTATTTTTAACAAAAAATAATTGGTGCACCCCAAGGTGAAACACATAGTTGAATGAATCCTTAATTAAGGATATCTTAAATTTTCTTTTTCAATTCCAGCAACTCAATTGGGTCCATTCTATAGGGAGTCATGTAAATAGTTGTGGAACCAGGTATGAGTTTTATTAATAATTAAACTTCATTATTCATGGGAAGACTAGGAAACTCTTCTAGAAGTACATAAACAAAATATATTACAATAGTAATATTATCAATGTCGAGTTTCCTCGCAACTATTTGAGATAAATTCCACCATGGAATATAAATCAAAACCCATACAATATATTATATTTCCATCAAAAGATCATATTTATTACCGCACTAATAAATGATCATAGGTTGGTTTTTAATATCCAATGTGACTTTCCTTCCCCAAAAATTAATGTGGGAATTATATAGAGAAATTCAATCCATGCTTAAGATGACATTAGATTAAACTAGAGTAATAATGAGAAGATCTTCCAGAAGCACATTCCCACAAACTTCAACCAAAGGGGAATTATATACTTTGATGCAATTATCCCACCATTGTGGTTTTTCACTGCTAATTCAAAATCTAATCATTGAGGTGTTATTTTTATACCCTTAGAAAAATATTTAGATATAAAATACTAGGTAGATCTAATGTCAAATAACATATTATTAGTTCTAGAGTTGATGTTAGGTGTACCTTTCACCATGTAATTATCATACCAATTATCTAAAATAGTGATCAAATGACACCTATAGTTTTCCTTAATCTTAAAAGTTTACTGATGTTGATCATTATCGTTAAACCTATAATTTTGGCACTGGTTAGAATTATGCCCAAACTTTTTACAATTGAAACACTAAAGTGTGGTAGGTGATTTTTTGTAGATATTCTTCAATATTCATATCATTAGCTAACTTCTTATCAGTACATAAACATTCATCAATTTTATGGCCTTTATTTCCACACAGAAAACATCTAATAATCCACTTAAGAAAATTTCCTCCTCATTTCCTTCCACACTTTGAGAATGTGGGAAATATAATCTTCTTTAATCCATGGTTTTAAGAGTTTCCCTTGAATTTTATCCTTATTTACTTATCAAAACCATTTTATTGATGGGTAATTAAAATATTAATTTCCACTTTGATAGCATAATGAATGATTAATTCATAACTATAAAGGTCCCTTATGACTAACTCCCTTCAAATACTTGGATTTAATCCACTAAAGAGTTAATCAACCTTACTTTTAGGATGGATGATAATTCCAGATGTGTATCTCCAAAGTATTGTAAAATTTTCCTTATATGTGCCAATGGATTCGTCATCCTTATTCTTTAGTTCAAATAATTCCTTCTCCATTTTCATATGAATAATATAAGGTAAGTACTTATTGAAAAATAATCTCTTAAACTCTTCCCAAAGTATGGAGTCAATTTCATATTGTTTCCTCATATTCTTAATGAGAGTCCACCATTTATATGCTTCACCTTCCAAATGATAGATGAAAATAATGAATTTTTCATGTTATGAATATTTTAGAATGGAAAATGTATTTTTATTAGTACTAATACATTTCTCACCAACTATAAAATTAAAAGAAACATTAAAAATGTGTATGTTTCCTTATAAAGAACTCAACATAACATTGTTCCCTCCTTTACTCATTTGTAAGTTTAGTATGACTCATAACTTGATAAAGTTGTGTGACTATAATAATGATAATTTTCATTATAAATCCTATAAAATTCATTTTCTCAAGAGTAAATTAATTATATTTTCCATTTTATTCATCATTAACATCATTCCTTTAGGTTTTATACATAAACTAAAACCTAAAAACATAGTTTAAGAAACAATAATCATATATAGGAACCACATAATCATCATAAATCACTTATAGTATGACTAAATCATAAAATATTTTTCTCAATATATGGATCCTTATTCTTAACACAGAAAATTCATGATCATTATCAATTTAAATCATTCATGATAGTTCATATAGAGTTTTTGAATTTCTAAATATTAACCCTCATAAGTGCCAAACTATGTTTGTAGTAATGCCCATTGTCGTGTACCAGGTAATAATCAAGTCATGCCCAATATGCCTTTTTTAGAGTTATTACCCCTAGTTACTGCTATTCTAGATCAGCATCCACTTGAAGTATCCAAACAGGGACGTAATTTATTATAAACCACTCACTTTATCCTTTACCAAAATTATAGGATATTTTCTAATGCTTAGGATTATCCTTATTATTCTCACTAAATTTTTCTTATCCTAGTTTCAAAAGGTTACTAAACCTTTCTCTAATACCAACTGTAATGTACAAAAATTATCATACGTTAATATTAAATTTTAATATATTAATATTCAATACATAACATGAAAATCCATTCCAAAATCATTTAGATCTAGTGCCTCTGTAAACTTGGAAACATAAACAACAGATCCATAAGTAGGATGTGTTATCTCCCAATAAGTTCTTCATAATTGGAAACTATATTATACATATCATACATAATACCTTTATTCATATCCTGGGGAAAGAAAACATAAGAAATGGTGAGATTAGATGCACAGTAAGGGTAAACGATGTCAAATATCAATATAACATGAGTATATGGGTAAAAGAACATCATAATCACATATAAAAACCACAACATGCATATCAAAAATCATAAACATGAGTCATGGAATAAATCTTGGTAGTTTATAAGACATGAATCATAATGGAATCAAATAACATGAGTCATGATAGGATAAAATTATCATAATGCATATATTTTTGGCATATACATAAGAAGAAAAAATCTTATGTTAAGGCTACCCACCAAGACATTCATAACATGTAAGGCATGGAATAACTACCCATGTACTTTCTTTGGGCTCGGGATAACCTCCCATGTACCCTCTATTAGTCTTGAGATAACCTCATGTGTGACCCATTTTTTTCTTGGGATAACCTCAAGTGTACCATTTGATCTCATGTAACATTAATAATTACCCAATCCATTAGAGGGAGATATAGGTCTCAATCATCCTTGGTCATAATGTAACCACCACCACATAATTCAAATCAAACATGTGTGTTCCACAATATAATAAAACATCCATCATATCAGAACCCATTAAATGAAATGGGTTTCATATATATTTCATCATTTCATTATAGTATAACCCATGGAAAAAAGAATTGGATTTCATAAGAATGTTATCATGGTATAACCTATGAAAAAGAAACAGGCTTCATAAACATCTTTTCATCATAAAAATAAACCATTAATAGAAAGGATAAGAATGGTATCCTTGGATAATATCCCTAGTAAATCATAATTAATATCAAATGATGTTATCTTAGATGGAAATTTATTTTAAAAAGACACTTTGAACATTTCTTGAGAAAAATAAATTTTCTTTAAAATCACTTTTTAAAACTAAAAAATCATAAATTTTTTTGGAAATTTGTTTATTTAAAAATAAACTTTGAAAATTATAAGGTATGATTTAAAAAATGAGTTGGTCGTGATTTTGGAAAATAACATTAAATTTTTACACATTGAAACAAATATTTCATTCACATTTTTGGTATAATCCAAATGGTATTGTTTGGAAAACAACATGATGATTCCATTAAAAATATTTTTAAAAAGGTAAAACATGGGTACAAATGTATTTAACAAATTATTTATATAATTATACAAAAAAACTTCAATTTTTTTAGAAATCGTGTTTTTTTAATAAAAATAGTTTTTTCACTGATAAGATAAATAAAGATAATTTTTCTAAAAAACATTCTTTTGAACTCTTGAGTATATAAAGAGAGTAAAATAAAGGTAAAAAATTTATTATCATGAAATAACCATGGGAGAAGAAAATTCATGAGTTTATTGATATATGGGTCATAATATTTCATCGTCAGTATAATAAACATAAAAAATCTAGATAAACGATGTGATTATTTAGTAAAACCCTTACCACATTATAAACACTTAATTATAAACACCCTGAAAGAAAGACCATCAAATGGATATGTAAATACCAATAATTCTTTAGGTTATGAATCATAAAATACATTCATGGGAATAATATACACTACATAAAAGAAATAAGTTGTGAATATAGAATTTTTCTCATATAAGTAACAAAAGTGAGATGGAAATCCCTTACCTTAAGTCTTAACTTCCTTCGTACATATTCAAACCTACTCTTCTATGGAATAATTCCTTTGGTTTGCACCAAATGGATTCTTTGGTTGGATTTATAACTAAAATAAGGCTTATAATATGATAGGATAAAATTCAGGAAGTGATTTGGGCATGTCGTTTCCAAACCAAAGGGTATTGGAAGTGTGAAGAGCATATAGGAGAAGTGGCCTTTTATAAGTGAGGCAACTGGAACACTTTAAATTTTTGAAAATGAAAAGGTGTAACCACATTAGTCACATGCCACAAAGATAAAAAATGGACCATTATTAATAAAATAAGATATAAGGTAGAAATATTTCCTACTAATGGTTGTTTGAAATGTTTTGGGTCATTTTTAACCCTTATATTTTTAGTTTAAACCCCCAATAAACCCATTTTTACCATAAAAATGGTAAATTATTTTTTACTGTTTTTACTAGTAAATATGGCCAAAAATTAAGTTGAACTTATTATATAAACTATATTATTCTGATTCAAAATGTGGAATCCATTTTTCCAAATTCCATTCATATAAATGGAAAATTTTAATTTTAAATTAAACCCACAGATGCGATCAGAAAGTGGTTTTCCAAAGAGAAAATGTTCAAATGTTAAAAATGTTTTTATATCAAAATTAAATATTAAAATGATTCCAATGAAATAAAATTGGTTAAATGATATATAATTAGAATAATTTTTCTTCTAAACCCATTTTAATAAAAAATTGAACCTTATAATTTCTTTAAAAGAAAAGTCAATTTCCAAAAAAAACCTGGTATTTTTCATTATTCAGTGAAAATTTAATCTTTCCAGAAAAATATAAAACATTTACCCTATGATGATTTTGATGGGATTATTTTAAAAATGAATTTTATTTTTCAAATTAATTTTCTAAAAGTACAAAAAATTTGATATTTTTTTATTAAAAAAAATAAATAATTAATCATTTTTTGAGAAAATTGTATTTTTGAAATTTAAGTACATTTTTATCAATGTGTTTTATTTAAATAAAACCATTATACTTAATATTTTAAAAAATTATTCCTATTAATTACACCACATTTAATATCTAGGTAATAATGGTTATGTTTAAATAATAATATTAATCATTTTTCATAGTTCATTTAGACTCGGTGTTGTGTATAATGCAAGCTATCAAAGAAATTAAATTTATTGAAAAAAATCATAAAATCTTAGGTTGTTACATTAGTCGTGAATTTTATGAATAAAATAATATATATATATATATATATATATTCTCCAAATGGTTTATTCATCAGTTATATGGATTAATGGCTTTGCATTAATTCATTAAAATCGTTCAATAAATTATATCCCAACTAAGATAAACACAAACAATGAATTGAAGGAGCCTTAGGCTTCAACTATATAATAGGATAAGATCCTCCAATTGGGTGTGTGTGGTATATGATGAGCCTATGTTAATCTATCTTCCTCCTAAAACCTCATTTATCTCTTTTGAGAAAGCATTATCACCTTAGCAGATATTGAGTATCCTTAATAAGAATTCCTGGATCCACTAGATGGTGTACTCCCTTAGAGTAAGGGTTGTTTTATTCACTACTCCTCATGTTATTCCTCTACTAATCTCCATGAAGGAAGATGGAAACTGCTACTATTCACAAATTTTAGGTACTCTTTTTTTATATTTTCATTTACATGTGATTTATTGAAGATAGATATCATGTGTTTGGGTTTCATTCTTCTATATATGATCATAATATGTTAATAAAAATACCATCATTGGTATAATAGTGAGTTTTATCAAGTTTTAAACATTTTTGGATTAATTCTTTCAAAGAAAAATGAATAACGATGTTTTTTGTAAAACTAGAGGAAGGATTAAAACCCTTATGTGAGTTGTGTAAATGTGAAAACAATTTAACTTATAGAGGTAAGCCATATAAAGGTTTTAAAATTAAAAAGTAATTGTGTAAATTTAATACCCTTACATGGCCAATTAAATAAATGTAGAAATACTTATACCCTTATGATGATGTGTGGTAGTCCTATGTAATGGTAAACATGATTTACATTTATATTATACCCTTACATGATTTGTTATGTAAAGGTTTAACCCATACATGATACCCTTATATAGAATTTTTTTATAAAGGTAACTTCTCTACTACCTTTACACAAATTAGTTGAATAAAGATAACCCCCTTATGCAAGGGTTTGCGTAAATGCAATACCTTTATGGAAAGGGGTTTATGTAAAGGTCATTGGTGATTTACCCTTACACGTAAAGGTACATTCTATATGAAGTCCCTTGATGGATGTGTAAAGATAACCTATATATTCCTTTACATAGGATTAAAAGAACATCTCTTACCCTTACGCAAGGTAGGGATGTTACATAATGGTAAACATAAATGTGTTAAAAATTGTTTTTAGCATGTTAAATTTTTTTATGGTATATAAATCATTTTAAAAGGTATTTTTGGAATATTTAATTTATAGGGATTTTATAAATTAATAAATTAATTATAAATTATTTATAATTAATTGAATAAAATATTATGAAACATTTTTCCCATATATTAAAGGCTAATATTTTATAATACCATTTGAAAAAATAAATGGAATGCATTATGATCTTAAAATAAAATATTTATTTATAAATCACAAGATGTGGTGTATAAATTGTTTATAAATTAAAAAATATATGATATTTAGATTTTATAAAAAATATATATAATATAAATTGAGTTATATAATGTTTATAATTCTTGAAATATCATGTAAATTCAATTTAAAATAAGATATTAAGGGGTTTATATTGAAATGAATAAAAAAATTATATCCTTTATAAATTGTAAAATGTTTATAATTATCATTTTTTTAATAGTTAAAAAATGTTTCATGTTTTGAAAAATAAATAAATTGTTTATTCTTTTCTTAATTTCCTAGATATTAATGTTTAGTAAATTGTTTATGAAATTTGAATATTTTTTATTCCCATTTATATGATAAATTGATTCTAGGATAGTGCATTATATATAATTCTAGGTTTGGTTTCGTAAAATTTATATTTCATCTATTGTGACCATAATTTTTAATTTTTGTTATGAGCTTGAGAATAATTTTTGGGAATAGTTTGTGCATATTACGTGTTATAGTTTTCATGAATTGTATTCTCTCTTATGTAAAGTATCCCTAGGTAGAGGGACTTGGGGTTTGACCACCTAATTTCTAGGAGGCTTTCCTTGACTAGTAAAGTGAATGGTGTTGGCTATCTATCACTATAGGCTTACTCATGTGATGTTTTTCAATATCTTATAACTATATGCCTTTACATGAAGTGTTCATATACCTTATGCATGTGATGCATTTGGATATGTATGAATATAATTGACTTTTTTTGGGTGATTAACATAGACATGTGGGTTTCATTAAATGTTCCACATTAATGTGGTGTGAACACATTAATTTGGTGGTTGGAATAAAGATTCCAAAACTAAATCATTAGAAAAATTCATAAAAATGGAATAAAACATGAGAACAAAATGATTGCATATGATGTAACAGTTATGAATTTAATATGAATATAATGTATATTAAATTTATGATACATTAAAATAAAAACCAACAAATATTTAGTGTTATATTCCTTCTAAATAAACACTTATCAAGAACTCAATCATCCAATCATGTAGTTTCATGCCAAAGTGGGGTGGAAATCACTAATTCACATTACGAATAATATTCACAACATCAATCTCAAAAAAATAGGATGTGAAAATAATCCATGAAAATTTCAGCTCCACACATTACACATCGTGAATCCACTATTCATGATATAAAATATTTTAAAAATTAGATGTCCAGTCCAGAACATTACACATCTTGAATCACTTACATGATGTGAAACTCTCAGACAAACCCAAGAAAATGGTGATTTATGATGATTCTTTGTTCCAACACTTCATTTATAACCCTGATACAAACCTTGAATTGTTTTAAAATTTTAATAGTCCATTTATAACATCTCTATCATGATCTATGACTATAAATAAGAGTATAGGGGATATTGAAAGTGATTGATTGGTGAGGGAAGCTATAGACAAAATCCTACTATAGATTTATTTCCCTACTTTTCTTTTCTTTTTTTCTTTCATTTTGTGATGTATCCATACTCTTTAATAAACTCAACTTCCCCATACATGGAGGTGTAGTTTTCTATTATTTATCAATAAATGGGGAGGCTTTACCAACTATTATGTTTGAGTTTCTTCATTTAGTGGAATAAAACTTTTCTCTTCCGTTATCCAACTGGTTTCGATTGTTTTTTCAGTTTTTTATTATGAATTCATCTGTATTAGGGTTAGATGATATTTATTCCAATTACCTTGGTTGATGATCCATATATCCCTCTAACAAATTCATATCTATTTTTAATAGAATATATTAGGGTTAGATGGAGAGTACTCAATGATCACCATTATGTGTGAGGAATTGTGACGGTGACTGTTAATAATTATGGAATAACAATTCCCAATTGGATATTGCCTTTATTTATCAAAAATACCTATTAAAATTCCACACACATAGGAATAAGGGTATGTGTATTGAGACTTGATTAATAATTCCCTTACCATAACAATTTATCCAAGGGGGAGATGAATCAAAAGAGGAATCTCTCTCTTACCAGCCAACAAAAGTGGAATAGGTAAAAATTGGAAAAAATGATAGCATAGAACTAGTTTTTTTCAAACCGATTCTGATCACCATATTTAATCAATTTTTTTAAAATTAATCATTTAAAATTCTTTTAAAAACTCAAAATTTATAAAATTCAAATAAAATCAACTTTTCCTCCAATAAACTAAAACAAAAAAACTCATTTTTTGTGCACTCCTCTTCAAGGGAATACCTATGTTAATAATTATACTATACAATGTAATAATAAAATTGAAATTCCCCATGATAAGAGTTCATAACTTTTATTCTGAAACTTTTTTTACTAACTATAAAAGTATATTCTAAGATACCTATAATGGTTTTATTATGGAATAAAAATATTTTCCCATGTTTAACTTATAGAAAAACAAAAGGAAATTGTAATTGTAATTTATTTTCATATCAAATGTATTTATATGAATGTAACCTGTTTGATAAAATGCCAATGAGTATTTTCACTAAAATAAATGACTTACATATTAGGTTTTAAACCAATTTAAAATATAAAGGTTGGTGCTCCATGGTTTATAAATTTACCTTATCTAAAATTATTTTATTGGTTTATGGAAAGGTATTATTAACCTTGTTTATTTATTATGATTATGATTTTATGTTTCTTATATACTATTTGGATTTTATATTTTTTTCAAGGTGGTTTTAAAATATATTTAAATTTTATGATGTTGAAACCTCTTTTTATGTGTTTTGTTTTTTTTCAAAGGTTTTCAATGAATATAGATCCTTTAATTATATTTTATGTCAATATAGAATAAATAATAATTGGAGAGAAGGGGAATTTCTGGGAAGTTTAAGGATTTCCAAGCATGTTTCCATTTTGTATTAATTAAATGAATATTGGAAGGCACATGTTGGAAGATGGAAGAGTTCTTTCTTTTGGAGACTTGGAGTAATTTATTTATCCTAAAGGAAAAATATGTTTAAAGTTGGTGGAGTTCCATCCATATATGTTAAATAAAAAGTTATTTTAAGTTATTGTAGTTCCATCCATATGTTTTTCATTAAGGTTAAAGTTGAAAATAAGAGTTCCTCTAGAGAATGGAAATTATATAGAGAATTTTTTTGGGAGAAGGTTGAAGTGGATATGCTAATTATGTTGGATTTTGTTTCCAATACATAAATCATATTTAAATTCACATAATTTAAAGTATAATATATTATGTGAGGGTTTTTTGGAAGTTTGAATGTGTACGAAGTTGATATGAAGTGATTTTTTTTTACTTGGAGATGTCAGAAAAATAATAAAGGTGGAGATACATGAACATCCTTCAGCTTGTACATAAGCATTATCCATGGAATTTGTATTGTTTATTTTCTTCTGCCTATAAAAGATTTAGAGCTTTATAAACATGATATGCCTCTATTTCAGCATCATTTTGGTATCTACGTAAATATTATCCTCTATATACACATGAATTTCTATCTACATAAACATTATCTGACTTCATAAAAATGAATCTGGTTCATTGTAAGGATGATTTACAACTATGTAAACACCATTCCTTCTATGCATATACATAATCGGATCAATGTATGCATCAATTAGAAGCACATTATAGATGATCTCTATTTTTTTAATAATAAATACATATATAAATTCAAGATTTCTATGAACTAAAATTTTGAGATTCAAGAATTTTTATTCAGATGAATTAAATTCAATCCATTCCAATTAAATCCTTCTTTAATGATAAAATATCATAATGTAGTTTAGCATGACTCTAGAAGGATTATGAAGAAGAATAAGAACCCCCATAGGGTTTTACACCATGAATGGAGTATCCATTATCACCACCATTCTAACACCCCGACCTGAATCATCATGTCTAATTTGGAGTTCCACGTGATCTCATGGGTTCCTCCTTGTATGCAAGAGGCTACCAACTAGTAGCGAGGGTCTAAACGCCATCAGTGGGGAGATTATACCCTCAGTATCTCATCATAACCATACAAAATAAATATAAATAATATAAATCAGAATAATATGAAGAAAACTAAATATCAAATGTATTACTAAATGTCACACATGAAATAAAAATAAATAAACAGGCTCCTTGTGTGGAAAACCAATATAAAGTAATAAGAGAAAGCTGGTAAATAAATAAATATTTTATAAATAGTCTAGAGTATGTCCCAACATCACCTCTATCTTAAAGAATCTACCTCCTTAAATTCCCATCATATGTTCCTTTTCTTCCACTAGATCCATGGTCATAAAATCTACATACTCATCGAGATACCCATACAAGGTGTGAGTAAAAAACTCAGTAGGACACCATCAATGAATCCTTAACATAACTGAAAATAATATATTATAAATTATCTTGTGAAATAAGTAAATTATCAAATAAACATACAACCACACTAATGTCGAGTCTCCATATTCTAACCAAGCTGCCTTAAAACCCAACCCCACCTACTTTGTTGTGATGATAGAAAGGATGTTAATGTTTTTAAAACCAATTATTGGCTTTAAAGAAACACCATACACCCCACCCAAATAGTTCTCTTTATCATGAACATCGCATGCCCTAACCTGATGGTGTTCATTATCCATTGATGATGGTAAGTTCCACTTAACTTGTTTGATGTAATTTGATAACTGGTCACCCCTTCATGGAATTATCCCACTCCAACCAATAGTCTATGGATTCTCATCCCATGCATGGTCTACTTTTATTTCAAAAGGCATTTCCATGATCTAACCCATACCATCAAATGAACCAATGCTCGTGGTCATCAACATGTCATCACACTCTCTGTATAAGGGGTTGTCTAACTAATGATCTTGATACATGAATTAAGGTTCACCAACCATGAAATAACACAATATATATATATATATATATTATCAAGGAAAAATACAGAATATCATGAACACTATCAAGATGCTATACACAAGGTATATGTTCACATATCAAGCATGGGTCTTAATGGCGACCCACACGCCCTAAAGAAACAACATCAAGAAAGGGTGTCGAGCATAAATTATCAATAAATATAATTTCATATATAAGTCCCTATATGGTATGGAATTTCCTACCTTAAGTTTTGCAATGTAAATGACAAGGTTGTGAAAGGATTCATCACTTGAATTATGATATCACACTAACCCGAACTGGCCCATATACCAATAAATCCTAGGACTAGATCCATGTAAAATAATATTGGTATTAGATAACGGCTCAAGAAGGAATGATCTAAGGATAGAACAAAACCTAACCAATGATCAATTATCATCAAAGAAAAACTTACAGTTTAGTTAAAGAAATAAGGAACTATCACTCTTTCATAATGACAAGAGGATAAGACACCTAGAGAAATCCTACAAGATGTTTTGGAATTCCATTGATCCTAATTAAATTTTTTGATACACCATCATTGGATTTACATCGCTAGAAGACATAAGGAATCATCTTCTCATTTAAAACAACCTTATACCAAGATTGAATATGAAAGAAGAGGGGGGGAATTATACCAAACAATAATACTCACCTAAAACCTTCATCAAATCACCAAAATCCAGAAACACCTATGGAGAAGGATGAGTTGAGGTCTTAGATCAATCAAGGAGATGACAAGATCAACATAAATGAGGAAGAAACCACGGCTAATAGAACAAAAACCTTAGCGCATAAAGGTTCAAACCAATAATAATCAAAAAACTAGGGAATCATCATGGATGATATTTGATCTATTAATAGAGTATATAAATCAATTAATAACTAAATTAAAACTAATCATTAAGTTTCACACATTTATACTTTCATATTAGGTCAATATCGGAAAATAGAGGGAATATAATTCATCCATGTCAACATTTTTCGAAGCCAAAATAGCTTTCACAATGACCTATATATGGTTGTGGTGGTTCTTGAACACACTGGGATGAAATAAAATGGCCTACTAAGTTTTTGCTAACATATTGACATTTTACCCTCACCAAGGTTCCACTACAACATAGTGAAGTTGTATAAGATTTTTTCACTAAGACAAGTTAGTCTATGATCCACAGCCGCTACACTTACTTAGAAAGTCATTTTATCCAATATTTCACTCAGTAAACACCATATCCAATGTTATAGTTGTTTTGTTTCTTGTTTTGGTCCAAAAAAACTAAAACCAACATTTAATCTTTCATAATATACTAAAAGCTTCCAAGGTTCCACCCAAGAATGTATCGACTCAAAAACAATAGGAGAAGAAGAGAAACATGTCTTTTTATATTAAAACATAAGTTCTAAGAATTTATAATATCCCCCTAAAAAATTTCTCATCCTCAAGAAGCATCTCTAGAATTCCTTCTTGAACAAATCAAACCACTAAGCTCAAATAACTGACTCCCTCTCCCACATCTCCTCCTTGATTTTTCTATAATGTCATAGGATCTGGATAAGTACTACCATATTCTCCTACAACACCTTCTCACTTTGGTCTAAACTTCACACTAGGATATCCTCAAAATATGAAATTAGTTCAAACTCAATGTACTTTCATTCTATGACATTCATATGATTAGGCATGTACCTCTGGATCTAAGACACTTAAACACATCATGAATACCTAAGTAGGGATAATGAAGATCCAAATGGTACACCATTTTCCCAACCTATTTGGTGATCTCAAAGGGTCCAAAAAAGTATTGTGATATCTTTCATATATTATTTAATTGTCATATTCCTAATATAGGAGTCACTCTCAGAAAAACCCAGTCACCTACTAGAAACTCTAGAGGTATCCTCCTACAGTAAGCATAGGATATTTTCCTTTTATGAACTATAACTAACCTCTTATAAATCATCTGAACTCTCTCAGAGATATTTTGTACTATAATGGGACCAATAACTACTATACCACCAACCTTATACCAATAAAGTGATGAACGATATGGTCTACCATAGTTAACCTCATAAGGTTCCATATAAATCAAATCTGGATAACTATTTTTTTATGTGAATGAACCCAAGGATAGGTGATCATATCAATCCTCACCAAATTCTAGAATTCAAGCCCAAAGTATATCCTATAGAATATTAATTGTCCACTACAATATCTATTGTTCTAGGGATGGTATGTTTTTCTCAATCTCAGCTAATTCCGTAACGTCCTATGAAATTGCTTCCAAAAAAATACAATGTAAAATGTGCATCTCTTTCAGTTATAATAATCAAGGAAACTCCATGTAAGCATACAATCTCAATAAAATACAACTTTATCAGCTCATCTACTTAGTGAGTCTCACAAATCATAATGAAAGGAGAAGCTTATTTTAGCTGATCAATAATCACCAAGATAGTGTCATGTCTCCTCAGGGTCTTGGGTAACCCCATCACAAAGTCAATCATGATTTCCTCCCACTTCCATAAGGGAATAGTAAGTGTATAGAGAAAACCACTAGGATACTAGTTCTCGGCCTTAATACTCTATTAAGTAAGGAATCGGTAAATAAAACTAGTAACATCTCTCTCTATTCTGAGCCATAAGAACTACCACCTGAATTCATGGTACATCTTTATTACTCTAGGATGTACCTCCCACCTAGAAGTATAGAAGTATCTCATTATCTTTTACTTAATGGAATCAGGTACTAAAAATATCCTTTGTACAAGGATCACATCATCATCATCCAATGGCCAACTAGGTATTAGATCACCACATATTAGTCATTCCCACATTATATCACAATCTAGGTTAAATTCATAATCATCCTTTACCTATTATACTATAGAAGATGTGATCACTAAAGGATAAAATTTCTAATATCCCAATTCCTTAGAAGCATCCATCCTTCAACCCAACAAGCTCATCAGGAACCATTGTTTCTCTGAAGGTTGTTCAGCAATCTTCTGAGAAACCTACCTCTTGTGGGTAATATAATCTATAATGGCATTTTCTTTATCGAGTTAAAATACTATATAAATGTAAAACATTTGTAGATACTCTACGTATCACTTCTACCACCTTTGATGTCACACTGTATGAAGATATAATAAATACTCTTTTGGTACGTTTAGACAAAAAACTTCCCACCAAATAGAGACAATATCCAACACTTAAAAACATGAACCATGGATACAAGATCCAATTCATGGGTAGGATAGTTATGATCATGGATTCATAGTTTACTTGACCCATAATATACTACCTACTCTTTCTTAAATAGTATTACTCCCAGTCCAATGCTTGATACATCCTAGTAAACAACATAACTGATCCCTAGCTCAATAAGTATCAACACTAGATCTATGGTTAATATCCTTTTCCACTAAATAAAATATTATTCACACTGTCCTATCCATTGGAACTTTACTCACTTATTCATATATATAACATGAATAATAATAGATAGGATAATTCTTGGATAAATAATCGATAATATCCTGCTAAACCCGGAAATCTCATGTTCTCAAAAATGTTATAAGGATGTGTCCAAGAAATCACATCCTCCACATTCTCTATGTCTATGGATATACATATCTCATAAACCAAATTCCTTAATAAATTAATCTCCTGAATCAAAAAGTTACACTTCAAAATTGATGAGCTCATGTCATGGGGTTCTTCGAAAAACAATATTTAAACCTAAGAAATATGCAGTAAAATTGGGATGCAGATTTCAACTAGAGAATACAGTGTTATGAGTGTTTAAATCTTATTTTTTGGGTTCATTTTTTAAAGAAAAAATAAGTAAAACTAGTTTGGTTTTGAAATAAAGTTAAGGAAGAAGTGGTACTTCCTTGGGTTATTTCCTCACTTCCCTATTGAATCATTATTTAATTGGTTTATAATTATCCTCTCATCAATTGAATCCAACTGATTACTTAAATTAGGAAATTTTAGTTCAGGTAAATATCACAATAAAAATTGTATTCCCTACACTTTCTTAGCCTAATATTTGGATATCTCCATTTTCCCTTGAATTACCCCCACTTTTTTCTATCACATGTAGAGGACTTAATCCAAGTGTCTTGAGTGTGTAATCTAGGGAGTAAGCAGAAAAATTTAAAGGCATGAATTTGAAATAAAACTCTACTTTCAATAGTAGTAAATTCTACATAGGGTTTTGAACATTGAAAGAAAAGAATTGATCAATAGTGGGGGTGAGGATATTTTCCTTGGCTAAACCATAGGGGGTTTAATGTGTCATCATCATATTATTACAAAGAAAAATTAAATTACATGAGATTTTTAGTTGTAAACCTTCTATAATAAGTTATCCACCTTATTCATGGTCAAGACACCAGATATCCTTCTATATGAATTCCTTTTATATATAATGGTATACTTATCTCCACATGAGAGGAATGAACTTCTTATTTGATTTTAGGAATTTCAGGGAGTATGTTTCCTTTCCATGGTCCATCTCAGTTGTCCTTTTTATGGTGGAATAATCTGATGCTTCACAGTAGAGGGTGTGTCTGACACGCCCGTGTGGAATCGTTATTTCCTGACGAGTCGAATAAAAATACAAAATTTATAAAAATCAATAGGTTTAACTCAATTAATTAAAATTTGGTAAGTATCAGGCTAAGTTAGAACCCACCAATATGGTGAATTAGATTTATTAGGTTTTCAAAATATTTTATTTTATTAGATTGATAAAAAAGGTGAGAAAATATTGGTTTGATTAATTTGAATAAAAAAAATATGAAAGAAAAAATATATTGGTTGGTTGGTTTGAAAAAAAAAATTGAAGAGCATGACAAGGTTTTGTAATTTTATGGTTCAGGTGAAATTGGATTTTTTAAAATAGGTTAATCAATTCATGATTGGTGTCAGATTCAATACAAGGGATATCCAATGGTTATGGTATCCCCTCCTTGATACATAAATCCCCTATTTTCATTGGTTCGGTAATTTAGGGTTTTTTTTAATCAAGTTTGTCTTGATACCATATTTAAACCTAATTCCCCTAAATTATTCAATGTCCATGCCTCCTTTAGGGTCGTTAGTTTCACAACATTGAGATTAATTTTCAATTAAAATACCAATGTTCATGATAAATTAAAAATAAATGTATTGGATATTGATTAAACATATCACGAAAAAATATATATATAAATCAAGAAAAAGAAATCAATCCAATAGAACCTTTCCCCTTATATTTCATACCCCTATAACAAGTTAGGTTTACCACCTTATCCTAGTGATGATATAATAAGATGGACAGGAAGAAAAATAAAACATAATGGTAAAAAAAGATGAACTACTGAGGATCATGTACAATCTAGCTTCTCACTCCAAACTTTGGTCTCTAGGGTCTCTCAATACCAGCAGTCTAGCCCTAAATTTATAAGAACCAATTTGGATTGGGTAATAATGAATGGCATTAATTATTTCCCTAAAATTGGTCATGGGTGGATCTTGTGTCGTAAAATGAGTTAAAAATTGAAGATATGTCAAACCTGGCTATTTTAATCTCATCCTAGATGTTTACACAATGTGTAATGATTACACAACATATAGCTTTTTCACCACATGTATTGAAATCAATACACATAGGATAATTTCCCAAATTTCACTGGTATACAACGTGTAATGATTACATGATGTGTAATGTTATTTTTCTACTCTGGAAACCTCATTTTTTCTTTTCTCTTTAGTTATGTGCCTTGGAAGTGGTCCATGATCATCCTCAAAAATTCAATGTCCTGTTTTGTTTTTTCTCCTTTTTAAATTATTAGTTCTGTCCTACCATAAAAAAATTAGTTAAACCATTCACAAATTAGAAATAATAATCATTTAAATATGGAAATAAATAAATTAAAACATCATAAAATACATGCATTAAATACAAATATCATAATTCCCCAACACTTGAATTCATACTTGTCCTTAAAGATGGAATCTCAACATACTGCAAAAAACAGTCACATTACCATAGTTTAAATTCAATTTCTAAAAAATAAATTGATCAAATGGAAAATTAAATGTTCGATCATCATAGGTAGAAAATTTATCAATGCCTCATTTTTTAAATAATACAATTCAACCATGTATTTTATTTTTCCTCTTTTCAAATATCCCATTATTTTTGTTCATCCATTTCATTTTTCAATTTATTATTAATATGAATTCCATTCTCATTATCAAGATATGGATGAATAGAGTGGTTTATATACCTAAAGAACATGTCACTTACCATAGTCATGCAAGGAATCTAACATCTCTACCGCATATAGAAAAAATCAAAAATAATCAAGAGGGATTCACATGTTAGGATCAACTAACTATAAGGCTTATAGTAGGTATGTAAATTATTTAAATAAATTAGAACAAAAAATTAGGTTTTTCTCTAAATTACTTTGTATGATAATTAAAAAAAAGATCAATGAAAGTCTCATATTCCCCAAGTTTCTCGGAGTAGGCTCATAAAGAGATAAAATGAAATAAATAAACACCCTATTTTGTTATTATTTTTTTCTTTTTTGAAAATTTTTATTAGGTATAATTCTCAAACCCACCACCCAACCCTAAATTATCTCCTCAAAAAACTATTTTTAATAGTTATAACAATATCATCATTAAAGAAATGGTGATTTTTGAATTTCTCTAGGAACAACCCATTCTTTTTTTCTGATCTCTTTTTTTTCTTCATCTTTTTTTCAAGATGATGTGTAATAAATAAAATTAATTTGCCTTCCCCAAATCTCCTAAAATTTATCCCCACACTAATTCATTACAAAAAAATCCATCCCATCAACTAGTCATCATTTCACCTACTCTTATGTTTTATAATCATGAAAAATATTTAGAGGAATGTAGGAATAGATAATATTGTCTTGTAACATGACTATTTTTCTAAAAAGGTTTTTCATGGTTTCTATGGTTTTTAAAATGGATTAATTCAAGGTATATAATAGTATAAGGGATAATAAAAATAATTCCTCAACCATTTTAAAAGCTATTTTGTTCAGTTATATATTTGATAAGATGAAAAGAAAGTTCTAGAAGTAATCACACCCATGTTTCTCAAGAAATGCATAAAAGAAAGAATAAAAAATATTGGATCAATGGATATCTATGAAATGAGATGAATGGTTGGGAAAATAAATTAGTTAATGCATTTGAATAATTAAATAAATTAATGCAAATATCCAAAAACCAAGTCATGGTCAAATATCAGAAAAAAAAATTCATTTACCAAAATCAACATGCTCCCCTAAATCATAAATTTTAAAATCCTAATTCACTTGATTATATCTAGAAATTATTTCTCCCATTTTTCTAATACAAATTTATTGAAAAAGAAATTTAAAATTCATGGTATGGTGGGAATAAAGTGAAGACCATGAAATTGGTAGTTAAAGATCTAAAAAATTTAAATATTTGGAATACAATATAAAATTTATGAATTGGAACTATTAATTCCATTTTGAATGTCTCTTTGATGTTGGATGTATGGGTTCTGCCTTTACGAGTTCATGATGTGTACTTCTCTCACAACGTGTAATTTTTCTATAGTTTGTTCTTGTGCTTCTTTCTTTTTACTGACAGTTTGGGTCTTGATGGTCCTTCAAATTAAAATAAAAAAAATGAAAGAATAGGATATTATCAATTAACTTTGAAATATTTTAAGTAAGAACATACAATCCTAACAACTAAATTAAAAAATATAGAAAAAACTCAGTTTTCCTACCAGAAGGGCTTTTTTTTACCATTATTGGATCGAAGTTACATTCTTTAGCTTCATATCATGATGGATTATTGAAAAAAAAACCTAGTGGGGGTCCATAAATTTTCCCATCTGTGTACTATCCATGTAGTTTGGTCCCTATTATTCCTCTCTAAATAGATTAATTCTTTCTGATGGTAGTACTTACTTGATCTCCAGTGTACTGATCCACCATTTCTTCCTCAATACTGATGAACTAAATAGAAGTTCATATACCATCCATGCATGTTGTCCTTTATCAAATGAAGTGGGTCCAGTTTATACTCTAGTGTTAGTGATATTGGTCCTTATCTTTTCTTTCTTCTTCAGTTTATAATCCTCTTACACAATAGAATCTAACTCATGTACCTACTCAATTTCAGTGATACCCTCATTTTCGGGTGTATTGTCTTCTACAAACTCATTTTACTCTCACACATCACAGTCCTTAATTTCCTAGTAGATTTTGAAACTTAATTAATCATAGCCAAATATTAAAAATATTTATCTACTTTTTACATTAATCAATTCATTCCCGGTGGCAAAAAATGTTATCCCCATAATGAGTGGACTTCACTCCTCTTCCAAGCCCAGAATGAGGAAGTTGACAGGGAAGTTGAATTTTTCAACTTTGATCAGGATATCCTCGATTACTCCATAGGGATGATTCACTATTCAGTCCTCTAACTAGAGTGAAACTCCTCTAGGATTCAGTTCATCTAGTCCCAAACTATTAAATATTGTGTATGACATGATATTGACACTCACACCTAAGTCACGCAATTTATTTATACATTTTTTAGCTTCCGTAAATATGGGAATCAAAAATATATCTTAATCATGTTGCTTCATAAATAGGTCCTTAGATTCCATTTCTGAACAATCTTGTGTGAGTGGAATGATTCCAATTTCTTCCAACTTATTCTTGCTAGTTACCATCTATTTCATTAATTTCTCATATTACATAACATTTACAAGATCCTCTAAAAAGATATATTGATATAAAAAATTTAAAGTGTTCAAGAAACAAACCTTTATATTCATTGTTCTTTACTTACACAATTAATTCTAGAAAAGGAGTTTTTTTTTCTTATACTGAGGTGGTTCCTCTTCAAATTCTTTAGCTACTTGTTCCTTATTATTTTCAATTTCTTTTTCACTTATTTCCACTTGTTTTTTTCCTATAAATTATATACCACTTCCTTTTTTTTTTCTTCCCACTTCTAACTATTACATATTTTAAATATTCAAGTGGGAATACTTCTAGGAATCCTGGTAGTACTCCTCTAGGTATCTCTCTGATATGATCATCAATTTGATTAACTTGATGCTCCGTATTCCGCATTTTTTCATTTTGGTTTGTTGATTCTTATTTTATTCCATTGAGTGCATCCTTGATTGTGGTCATGAATGTGGTCATGGTCTCCTACAACATATGGACCTGGATCATCAGTGTGGGCCCTTTGGGTTTTTATTATCGGTACCCTTGTGGCCCTTTTTTTTTGAGACCTATATCGTTGAAATTTATTACTATAATTTTAATCAGCATAATTTTCATATTTCATATGCATACCTTTGGAGTTTTTTTTATCCCATCATGATGCCCATCTTCTTTGTTAATGACTCTAGTTGTGTTGTTATCCATACATTGTTTTTTATTATGTGAAAACCTTTTCGTTGTGTCCCTTCTCCTTTCTATGGGAAATTGTTTCCATCCATTTCATCTAACATGTCATAGCCCACTTTAGGTGAATTATTCATTAATGATACTCTAGCTGAAGCATCTGGAATTGGCATATTTCTCTGTAAAAGACCTTTATAGAACATTTTTATTAGAATCCATATCTCTATATCATTATGGGGGAATTTTATATTCATGTCTTTATAACATTCATAGTAAGAATATAGATATTTATATTCAAATTGAAAAAAAAAATTATAATATTTTCCCATATGTACATTAATTTAGAAGGTGGAAAGAAGTTGTTGAGGAAGTTCTAAGTCATCTCATCCCATGTAGCGATGGAATGTGAAAGGAGGCTTCATATCCAATCTCAAAATCTCATATATATTGAAAATAAAAAAAGATGGAGTCTTACCACATCACTTGAATCATTTTTGAATTTTAATGTGTCACAAAGATTGAGGGAGTTTCTTAGATTCTTATCTGGATATTCATGTGGTAGTCTCATGAATTTCACACTATTTGAGATCATTGAAATTATTATAGGCTTGATCTCAAAGTGGGTTTTAGAAATAGGGGGTGCTAAGATTCTTGGTTGAAATCCTTTGTTCGATGGACACCCATAGTTTGCGAGTTCCTGCATCCCCTGATCTCTTTTAATAACTCTAATAGGTTAATCTTACTTAGCTCCCTCCATAGTCATAGTTATATTCTTTATCATAGTTTTCTCAGGTTCAGAATTAAACTAAATGGATTCTTTTTCTTTTTCACATGTGTGATGGACAGGCATTAATGATTTTAAAAATATGAAACTCACAGCACGTGCGCACCCAGCATAAACAGAGATATTGAAATAAGTAAATAAAATGAAATAAAAATTAAATAAACATAGAAAAAACAACTTGTAACAATCTCTAGAAATGGTTCCGGTTTTGACATGCCCATGGGGTGTCGTTATTTCCCAACAGATCCAATCAAAATTCCAAATTTATAAAAACCCAATAGATTCAACTCTATTGATTAAAATATAGTAAGTGATAGGTTGAGGTTGAACCCACAGAGATGATGAATTAGTTTGATTAGGTTTTCAAAAGATTTTATTTTTTTAGATTTAAAATAAATGTGATAAAATATTGGTTTGATTAGTTGGAATAAAATGAAAGATGAAAGGAAAATATATTGATTTATTGGTTTGAAAACAGTTTTGAAAATCTTGCAAGGGTTTTATAATTTTAGGGTTTTGGTGCAATTAGATTTATGAAAATAGATTAATCATGATTTGTGTTAGAGTTGATACGAGGGAGATCCAATCATAATGGTATCCCCTCCTTAATGCAGCATTCCCCTATTTCCCTTAGTCCGATAATTTATAGTTTTTCTAAATCGAGTTTGCCTTGATACCATGTTTAAACCCGATTCCCTTAAATTTGACAATGGTAATTCCAATTTAGGATTTTTAGTTGCTCAATTTTATGATTCCTTATTTATTTAAATACCAATGGTTATGATATAATAATAAGATAGGGATTGGGACTTTATTAAAAAAATCACAGCAAACTAAATACATGAATAAAGAAAAATAAGTCAATAAAATTGAACCTTCCCCCTTTTATTAAATAAACGTAGCATAAGGCAGCTTTACCCCTATCCTAGTGATGAGAAAATAAAATGGAAATAAATTAAAAAATATATAACAGGGAAATAGAGATGATCTGGTGAGGATCTTGCACAATGCAGGTTCTCTCTCTGAGCTTTGGTCTTTGGGGCCTCTAAAAAGTAGTAGGTTGGACCTCAATTTATAGAAACATTTGGGATTAGTTAATAATGAATGAAATTAATTATTGGTTAAAAATTGGTCATAGGTGGGTCTATGGTCTTAAAATGAGTCAAAAATTGAAGATAAATCAAATCTAAATGTTTAAATCCCATCGTGACTTTTTACACAGTGTGTAATTATTACACAACGTGTAACTTTTTCACCATGTGTATTGAAATCATGAAATATAGGATTCAATCAAAAATTGCACCATTATATGATTTTTAATGATTACATGATGTGTAAGGTTATTTTTCTACTCTAGAAGCCTCCTTTTTTCCTCGGTTCTTTAATTATGTGCCTTGGAAGTGCTCCATGATAATCCTCAAAAATTTGGTGTCACACTGCATTTTGGAACCATTTTCAATTATTGGTTGTGTCCTTCCATAAAAATGAGTTAAACCATTTATAAATTGGTAATAATAATTATTTAAATATTTAAATTCCTAAATTAAAATTCCATAAAATATATTCAAGAAATGCAGATATCATAATACCCCAATGCTTGAATTTATACTTTTCCTCAAGGATGGAATCTCAACATACTACAAAATATTCTCACCTTACCATAGTTTAAATTGAATTTCAAAAATATTAGTTGATCAAATGAAAAATTAAATGTTCAAGCATCATGGGTAAAAAAAAATCAACACCTTATTTTTTAAAGAATATAAATCAACTATGTATTTTACTTTTCCTCTTTTGAAATGGACATGCCTTTTTGTTCATCCATTTTCATTTTTAAATTAATTATTAATATAAATTCCATTTTTAATTGACCACACATAAATTTTTTCTCTCATCATTAAGGTGAGAGTGAATAGAGTGATGTACATACCTCAAGAACATGTCACTTACCATAGGATTTCAAAGTATCTAACATTACCACCACATAAAGAAGAAATCACAAATAATTATAAGGGATTCACCTTTTAGGATCAACTAAATCTAAGGCTGAGGTAAGGTAGGTAAATAATATAAATAAATTAAGGTTCTAAAAGGAGGTTTTTCTCAAAATTACTTTTCGTGATAATCTAAAACAGATCAATGAAAATATTCTCTTCCTCCAGTTTCTCAAAGAAGGCTCATAAAGAGATAAAATACAATAAATGAAACACCTTATTTTTTTATTATTATTTTATTTTTTAAAATTTTGTGCTAGGTACAATTATCACAGCCACCACCTAACCCTAAATTATCTCCTCACAACACTATTTTTAATTGTTATAACAAGATTATCAGTCAAGCAATGGTGATTTTTTAATTTCTCTAGACACAACCCGTACTTTTTTTCTTTTCTCTTTTTTTAATTAATTTTTTTCAAGATGGTGTATAATAAATACAGTTATTGTGCCTTCCTAAAATCTCATGAAATCTTCCCCACACATATTCATTACAAAAATTCATCCCTTTGACTAGTTGTTATTTTCCCATCTCTTATGTTTGATAATCATGAAGAATATTTAGAGGAAGGTTGGAAAGGATAATATAGTCCCGTAACATGACTATTTTCCTAACAAGGTTGTTCATCATTTCTATGGTTTTTAAAATGGATTAACATAAGGTGGGTCTTGGGATAAGCTCTAACAAAAATAATTCCTCAATCATTTTTAATGTGATTTTGTTCAGTCATATATTTGATAAAATATAAAGAAATTTCTATAAGAAATCATGCTCAAGTTTCTCAGGAAATATATGAAAGAAAGAATGGAAAATATTAGCTCAGTGGATGTCTCAAGAATGAGATGAATGGTTAGGAAAATCACTTTTGGAAATTCATATAAATAATTAAATCAATGAATGAAAATATTAGAAATTTAAATCATGGTCAAAGCTTAGAAAAAAATCATTTACCAAAATCTATATACTCCCCTAAATCATGATTTTTAAAAACATAACCCATATTGTTATCTCTAAAAATTATTTCTCCCATTTTTCTCATTCTAATTTATTAAAAAAGAAAATTTAAAATTCATGGTATGGTAATTGTTTTTATTAGTTAATGAATCCCAGATAAATTTAGTAAAGTGAGAATAATGTGTGGTGTATTCAATTGGAAGTTAAATATATAAACAATTTCAATGTGGTAAATATAGTATAAAAATTCTGAATTGAAACTCTTACTCACCTTTTGAATCTTTCTTTTATGTTTCATGTGAAGGTTATACCTATACTAGTTCACGATGTGTAATTCTATCATGACATGTAATTTTCCTAAAGCCTCTTCTTGTTCTTCCTACTACTTTCTACCATCTTAGGTCTAAATGGTCCTAAAAATTAAAATAAACAAATGAAATCACATTCCATTATCAAGTAATTTTTAAATATTTTAAGCAAGATAATATGCATCTAAAAATTAAATAAAATATATAAGAAAACTCAGGTTGCCTCTTAGAAGTGATTTTGTTTACTATCATTGGCTCCACCTTACCACCTTTAGCTTCATATCACATGATAGATGATTGAAAATTATGTAATTTTTTAGGGTCCAAAAATGGTATCATTTGTGTCCTATCCATGTAGGTCAGTTCCTATTATTTCTCTCAAAACAAATTAATTCTTCCTGATGGCAGTACTTACTTGATCTCTAGTGAACCAATCCACCATTTTTTCCTCAATCCAAATAAACAAAATGGAAGGTTTCTTGTCCTTTATCAAATGTATTGGAGTCAATTTCTCCTACGATATTAGAAATATTGGTCCTCATCTTCTCCTTCTTCATCAATTAAGAATCATGTTGCACAACAACATCTAACTCATGTACCACTTCAATTTCAATGACGCCCTAAAATCCATGCGTTTTATCTTCTCCAAACTCATTATCTCATTACACATTACATTTCTTCATTTCCAAGTGGATGTTGAAACTTATGTGATCATAGCCAACTCTCAGACATAGTTCTCCACTTTGGACTTTGATTAGTGCATGCCCAGTTGCTAAAAATTATCTCCCCATAATGAGTTTATTTCTCTCCTCTTCCATATCCAACACTAGGAAGTCGATAGGGAAGTATAATTAATAAAATTTGATCAGGATATCCTTGAAGACGTTTTGCGTATGATTTAATATTTAGTCTTCTAAATGAAGTGAAATTCTTGTCAGATTCTAGCCATCTTGTCTCAAAATCTTGAATGTTGTCAATGACATGATATTGAAACTCACACCTAAGTTGTAACTTCCCAGTTCCGAAATCCACCCAGAGGCGCCCCGTACCCGGTTGGTCACATGGCCTCAAGCACATTTCCCTGAATTCCAGAGGATAAAGACTAGTAATGAGGGCCTTGGGTGTGATAGTGGGGAAACTATTTCCTCATTGGAAGAGTACACAGTGGAAGTAAACAACATATACAATAGCGGAAGCAGTAAATATCCAACAACAATAAACAGTGGAAGACTAAAATAATAAACAACTAGAACACACATATATATGAAATGATGCATGATAGATATGTCTAGTAAAACATACAAACAATTCACAATGCTGGAAATACAATAGTGATAAACCAAAGTACAAAATAAATCTAAACAGATAAACTCCTTAGCATCGCAAGACATAGCTTGGTCCCATGCTCTCCAGCTCCACAGTAAGTCAAGTACCTAAAGTAGAAGGGTGCTTTCTATTATCTATATCTGCAACAATGTAATCTGTTTGGGCCCAAAATCATGACCCAAATAGGGTGTGAGACTAAATCCCAGTAGGCAACCACCCGAAGATCTGTGCCTAACAGTCAGTGAGTATATGGCAGGTAAAAGTACAGTAAACAGTAAACAAGACAATGCTCAGTAGTAAAAAATCCACAGATCAATATCAAGCAACAGTGAAGCAAACATCTAAGCCATAAACAGGTAACCCTTTGGGAATTTCTCACATCCATCCCCTCGGGTCCTACCTAACAAGTACCAACAACCCTCTGGGCAGTACACTCAGCCTAACCCCTCTTGTTTGGTCATACAAAAATTATAAGACTCTCTGAGGAAGCTCACTCGGTCAATTCCACTTATAGTCTAAGTTAGTCAGGGACTCTCTGAGGAAGATCACAGAGTCAATTCCCCTTATATCCCCAAGGTCAAGAGACTCTCTGAGGAAGCTCACTCAGTCAATTCCTCTTATAGCCCCAGGTCATTCACAGACTCTCTGAGGAAGCTCACCCGATCAATTCCTCTTATAGCCTGGATTGGTTCAAGGTAATTCAAGTAAAATAAATACTCTCAGAGGAATCTCACTCGTTTTATCCCCTTTTATTCTATAAAGCACAAATACTCTCTGAGGAAGATCACTCGGTCTATCCCCCTATAGTCTATAATGTCCAAAGACTCTCTGAGGAAGCTCGCTCGGTCTATCCTCTTTTAGTATATAACACCAGGATCTCACGGCCCCATGTAAGTCAACGCCTAGTAATGATATATGGCCAAAGTAACCCTATATAAATACTTGGATAACCAGTCTACATCATCTCAAGCATGTCAGAAAACAACACTTCATCCTACGACCACAAGGCATGGAAAACAGGTAAACAGCCAATAGGCCAAACAGGACCAAATGGTCGTAAATAGAACAAGGCATGAGCAGAACATCCAAGGTATAGAAATCAACCCAAATCATATCCAAATAACCTCTACATAAGCATACAATCATGGTAGGCAATCATCAGGGGTAAAACAGTAAACATGCAATAACCCGATCAAGGGTATTGGTGGAATTTGCACATAATACTCAAAGACTTTGAAGGAAAAGGCACAAACCACCTACCTTGGGGTTAGGATATCAATATACTTGAACCATTAGGCTTTAATCTTCTTAGAATGTCATAGATCTATGAAAACGCATAAAACATTCAACCCACGATAACATGGAAAGGAGGAGGAATTGGAAAACGATGATCTAGAAGAAGGAAGAGCCTACCATTGTGGTTCTAATGCAATCAACGATGGTCAATTTGGAGAAAAAACGGAGGCTTAGGGGCTTGGAGATGTTTAGGCACCGTACGGTTTCTCTCGGTCGAACGAGACCTAGAAAAAGACACTTCTGGCGATCAAACACGACCCCGGACTGTTTAATGAAAAAAACAAAAGACACGGTGTGTACTTTTGGAGTACACAGCATGTACTTACTATTTCTGTACTCTGCTTTAGGCGGCCTCCACATCACCCCACACGACCATGTGTGTGGTCAGGACATGGCCAGCACACGGCCTCCTATGGCAATAAAGTACATGGCGTGTACTCATAAAGTACATGGCGTGTACTTCAAAAATTTCCAGAAACTTCTATTTTCTCAAAAACTCTAGAAAAAGGAAAAACATACCTAAAAAGAAGATCTAGGTTCTTATATAAGTTAAAAAAATCATTTCCATATTTTTTATTTCTGATAAATATGGTAATTAAAAATCTACCAAGATAACATTTCTTCTCAGGTAGGTCCTTATATACCACTGCTGAACAATCCTGTGTGAGTGGAATGGTTCCAATTTCATCTAGCTTCTTCTTGTTGGTTACCATCTCTTTCATGAATTTCTTATATTCTAGTATGTTCTCAAGAGCCTCTAAAAAATGTATATTAATATGAAATTTTTTAAAGTGTTCAAGAAACATACCTTTTTTGGGAATTTTTCTTTACTTTCACCATTCATTATAGAAAAGGAAATTTTGGATAGTAATGAGATGGTTCTTCTTCATCTTCTTCGGCTACTTGTTCCTTTCTATTTTTAATTTCTTTTTCACCTGTTTCCACTGGGTGTTGTCTTGTAAATTCTATACCACTTTTTTTATTCCCACTTCTAATTAATACATATTTTAAATCATCATGTGAGCATACTTCAAGAGAACCTAGCAGTGAAACTCTATGTCTCTCTCTAAACTAATCATCAATTTGGCCAACTTGATTCTCTTGATTCCAAAATGCGGCATTTTAGTTCATTTATTCTTCTTTTATTCCCTATATTACAGCCCCAATTGTGGTCATGAATTTGGCAATAGTCTCTTGCAAAGTATGGAACCGGCTTATCAATGTGGGCCCTTTGGGTCGTTTCTATTGTTACCCTTGTGGCTTTTGTTATTTTTGGGCCTCTATCCATGAACTATATTACCATGATTGTTATCACTATAATTTTCATCTTTGATGTGCATACCTTGGGGGTTTTTCTGTTGGCCCATAATGATGTCCATCTTCTTGTTTAATGACTCTAGTTGTTCTGCAATTGATTCATTGTTGTTGACCGCATCAATACCTTTCCATTATATCTCTCCTTTCCAGTGGAAACTATTTCTTTCTATTTAATCTAAAAAGATGTAGCTCACTTCAAGAAAATTTTTAATTAATGATCCTCTAGATATAGTATCTAGAATCTACATGTTACCCTATAAAAACCTTTATAGAATATTTGTATTAGAATTCATAGCTCTATACTATGATGGTGCGTTTTTTAGTCATATATTTATAACATTCTCAGGAAGAATATGTAAATTCATCTTCAAATTGAAATAAGTTTAGAATGTTTACTCATATGTCCATTGATTTAAAAAGTAAAAAGAAATGGGTGAGGAAGTTCCTAGTCATATCATTTGATAGAGCTAATTTTCATAGTGTTTTTCATATCTATTTTAATTATTTAAACCCCACTGATGTGTCATTTTATGTGAAATTTCATTATTTTTGGAATATAGGGATGTTTTGATCTTGAAATAGAAAATTTCACAATTCTGGAATTTTAACTATTTTCAATAGCTTGTGTATTTCAGGATTGTAGTTAAAGACACTTTGTGCCGCTTCACTTTGCTCAGGGCACGACCATAGATTTTTTAGAAAGAAGCAGAGTTGAAAATTGAAGTAGAATAATTACATGTCATGTAATGTCATTACGTGTCGTGACTTCATTAAAAGAGGTCACCTCCATCCATAAAATTTGTGAAGTCGTCATATGCTGTGAAATCCTTTTTCACGTCTTGTAATTAAATTACATGTCGTGAATGGATTTAATGTATGCAAACGGGATTTGAACGATATTTTTGTGGATTCAAAATATACGGAGGAAAACTCAGAGGTATTACACGACGTGTAACATGGTTACACATTCTAACTATTTTAATTCGTAGAAAAAATAATGACAACACGGATTTAGGCTTGGATGGGAATGCCTATAAATAAAATTCTTGATCGCCTTTCTAAAGTCTTTGGTGGCTAAAGAGGGTAGTACGACACCCACAGACAACACCCGAATGATCCATAGACCTACCTTGTCACAATTCTTCCATATTGGGAGTGAGGATATTGATATCTTTATAAAGATTCCATCCATCTAAGCAATTATGAAGAATATGGAGGCTTCCCAAGTGATGTGCATCTAAGCACCAAGTGGTTGGGGATGGCGAAAACTAATGGACACTATCTTCCAAAATCTTTTCTTATCATGTAATATCTTTTGGAATTTATTTAGAACATATATTTTTTAATGAATGGAGTTAATTTACTTCTTTAATATATTTTTATAAAAAAAATTAGAAGGTTTTTCCATCTATGAAGTAAATTAATTGACTTCACTATTTAAAATTATTTGGTGAGGTCTTTTAGTACCCTAGATTTCTAGTATGTAACCCTTACATGATTCTTTTTATGGTTATAAATTTTAATGGTGAATAATGGGAGAGTTTGGGGAACATTTTTTATGTTTTTGGTGCAAATGGAGAAGTGCACTGGTTGCTCACGATTTGCCTAAACCGTGTGGAAATCCTAGTAGAAACCGTGCAGATGTTTCTGGGTTGGGTGTTTTTAAGGCAGTAGATTAGGCATGGGGTACACACATTTATGGATTTTGTGCAAGAAGGTCTTGAAATATTTTTCTTAAGATGGTATCTAATTCAGGGTTTGTCTAACCATGTAGTCTAACCGTGTGTAGAGTCAAATATAGATCCTATTTTTTAGGATCTCACTCATTTTTGGCGTAACTCAATAGTTTTTTCTTATATATGCACCTAATTCAATATTTCTCTCCATTGAAGGTTTGGGAACCTCTCCCAAGTGTTTTTAACCTATCTGGAGCCCTCCCTTTGTGTTTTCAAGCCCAATTCTTAAGGTAGGTGAAGTTCTTCACCGCTCTTATCTCATTTATTAGATCTACTTAGATCTACTTCTATGATCCTCTTTATTTTTCATATCTAAGCCTATTATGGGTATATCTATGTTGGTGGATTCCAAATATAATGATATTTGAATTTTTTTATTATAGGAGAAGATATCTAAGGTCGTTTTGGGGGATTTTTAACCCAGTTTCTAGAGTGTTCTTTGTTTGTTGTCGAGTTTCGTCAAAACCTTCAAGGTAGGTGGATTCACTCTCATCTAATCTAGCTATAATTAGTTATATTAGTTTTAAATTGATTAAATTTAATTAAATTTATGGTGAAATCATGGTTCAATTCATGGAATAAATCTTCTTTAGTGATGATTTATCATTTTTTGTGAAATTGTGAAATCTTGATGAATTGTTGTGTAAATTGCTTTAGCTTCATGAATTTAAAATGGTGTTTTAAAATTATGGATTTTAGGAATTTATATATGTTTTTTTTTGGAAAGGGGGTTTTCAATAAAAGGTTGTTTTATTGAAATGGTTTTCCTTTGGGATGGTTTTGAAGGAAAACAGATTTCAATAAAAAGGTGATTTTATTGAAAAGGAGTTTTTGGCATGATCCTTGGGCATATTGGTGTGTGAATTAATATAGAATATATAGGGCTTGGTTGAAATACAAACTTGTTCTTGGTCCCAAATGGTTAATGGAACATGGGATATAATTACCTTGTGATGACTTGGTAGATAGATGAGAAACTGCTTATGAGTATGGAACTGTCATCGTGTAGCATGCATGGTTGGTTGTGTGGATTTGTGAAATGGATTGGGGATGCCAAAGGAATATTGAGAAATGGTTTCAAATATTTGTTTAGTTATTTTTTATAAAAAAATAACTTACTAGAAAATTGGTTTCAATTTCACCTGTTTACTTTTAGTTACAAATTGTTTTGAAACCCGTTTATATTTAGTTACAAAATGTTTTGGGAAATTGTTTTATATAAACTATTTTATATAAATGTTGCTAAATCTTTTATCCTGGTGGAGGGAGTAGGAAGTAATTGGGTAAAACCTACTGAGTGTTATACTCACCCCTGATTTGTAAATTTGGTGCTTTTGTAGATGTTATCTTCTAGGACATGGGCAAAGTTAAAGTATCACAAGTTTTTAGCACCACTTCATGATACTTGGATTGTTTGGTGATTATGGAGTTTAGAGCTTGTGGTGCGTGTATTCTTGTGGTCTTTTGAGATTCATTAGTTGTTTATCCACTGTTTACTTTGATACTTGTTTGGTATTATGTTGTTTCACACATTGATGTTTTTTTGAGATATATTAATTTGTTGAGTTGTCTTTTATTTGTTCATGAATCATATAGCAAGATGTTTGGTTAATGGTTTTATTCATAAAGGATAAATCATCCCCCACTTATATTTTAAACCCTTTATCATTTATTGCTAGCCTTTGTCATCTTGGGGATGTCGGCTAAGGCTAAGTAATGACTCATTGTACTCTCAATCCAATGATAATTAGTGGGTCATTACAAATGATATCATCTTGTTTGGTCACTTACTAACAATTAGTTTTCACTTTATTGTTCTAGGAGTAGATTCATCCATTTCTATTCCTTGGTTTGTGACTTATAAAGGAGTAGGATTCTCAAAACTTGAAATGTATAGCATAAAAGGACATAGCTAACTTGTTTATACTGAACTTCAAGTTTCCAAGGTTTTGGGAACATAATTATTTTATAGACACTTATAAGATACCATAATCTCATTATCATGGGTTTAGCCAATTAGACAAGCATTTCATGAATCGTAGAGGACTGACTTCCCACTAGGATTTAATATTTCATTTAGAGTAATGATTTATGATCTTTTTCAAAGATGTAATTTTTTGGAAAATGTAGGATTTGTTTTCAAATGAACATTTTTGAAAATCGGATACTTAGTGTACTTTGAAAATGGTTTTATTTTCATAAGAAAGAAAGGATTTTTCAAAAAATGGTTTAACGTGAAAAAGGTTAGTTTTGGAAAACAATGTTGTGCTAGTTGATCTAATAGAATTTGAAATTCTAAGTCATCAATTCCTAGGGATAGATACTTATTGAGTCATTATTGTTTTAGAAAATGGAACTAGGTAGGCATCATAGAAACCAACTAGAAGAAGCTACGAAGAATGTGGTTGCACCTGAGCCAAAGGTGAACTAAGAAGTGGTTCAGAGTATCATTCAAGCATTTTAATCTATGAATATGAGAAACTGGAGGGATGAGACAAGGCATATGGATCATTCCATCTAGTTTATGAAGAAAAATCCACCCATCTTCAGGGGTGATTCTAAACCCAAAAAGGCAGAGGTGTGGCTGAGTAGGATGAATCACATCTTCGAGTTCATCAGCACACCGGCAGAGCTCAAGGTCAAGATGGAAATGTATATTCTTGAGGATCTTTCACGCCAGTGGTGGGAACTAATGTTGCATGCTAAATAGGATCAAGGCCTAATTGGGAGGATTTTTAGGAATAGTTTAATAAAAAATCTATCCTCGCATGTTTAAGATCTAGAGAACGGAGTAATTCTTTATCCTAAAGTAGTATAATCTCTCTGTCATAGAATATCCAGCTAAATTAATTAATTTAGTATGCTTTGCACTTGAAGTTTCAGCGACTATGTCCCTGAAGGAACACATCTTCAAATCAGGGCTAAGGAAAGAAATTTGATCGAATATTTAGATGCTATGTATTAATGACTATACATAGATGGTGAACAGAGAGGTAGTGGGTGAATGTGATATCTCAGGATCTATGGGAGGATGAAGTATGATGATCCCTATTAGAAATGGTGGAAACTCTAATGCTGGGAGCAAGAAAAAGAGAGTCACATATTTCCAAGGTGGGAGAGGGAATCAGAATCAGATAGCTGGATTAGTAAATATTCCTCCAAGACTAAAGATCCAAGAAGGATGCTACTAATGTGGGTCCTTTGACCACATAAAATGGGAATGTACAGCACCACCAAGAACATGCCATAATTGTAACAATATGGGACATCTTAAGCACTTTTATCATAATAATTTGAGCTTAAGAGCTCGAGAAACTTCTCAGGTGTCACAAGATATGTATGATTTGACAGGACGAGGATGGATGACTCAGTCTCATCAGCAGAGCAGAGCTATCCATGGCGATTCTTGGAATACCATGACTCCTCATTAAGGAAAATCATAGCAAGGCAACAAATATCAGAGCGCAATGATGACACAATTGTATGGAGATGAGCAGATCATTGTGGATGTTCAGGTTGGACCATCTATAGTGAGAGGTGTGATTATTTTGAATTATACCATTGTGTAGGTACTGTTTGATACTCTTTCATCGTATTCCTTCATTTTTTCTCATATTGTTTTCCTGTTATGATTAAAACTTGAAATTATGCCCTCTATTATAAAACATCAAACTCCTCTCGGTGAAAGAGAATTTCAATCCTTTTTCTGTAGAGCATGTGTCATAACTGTTGATGGAGCTGCACTAAAATGGGAGTTATAGATGTTGGAGATATATGTCTAAGATTTAAATATAGGTATGGAATGGTTGAAAACATTTAAGGATCACATCGACTGTTATATAAAAAAATTAGTTTCACGACTGAGGACGGCATCGAGCATCTCTTTAGAGGAGAGAGAATTGTAAGGAAAGGTTTTATGGGATTGTTGGCACCAGTTGTGGGGATGATATCTTACAAATTGGTAGTTCTAACTTTGGCATCGATGTAATAGATCAAGGATAACAGTTTTTTAGTAGTTTTGGATCAATTTCCAGATGTCTTTCCTATGAACTTATTAGGGTTACCATCTCTAAGGGAAGTGGGGTTTTCAATTGATCTCCTATCAGGGATCGGTCATATTTTCCTTCTATCTTATAAGATAGAACCAGCAAAGTTAAGGGAATTGAAATTGTAGTTAAAGGAGCTGTAAAGCAAGGGTATCATTCATCCAAGTACATATCTGAGGGAAGAACCGATCTTGTTCATAAAGAAATCATATGTAACTCTTTGGTTGTGCATCGATTATCATAAGTTTAAACTAGTTACGATAAAGAATCATTATCCACTTCCATGCATTGATGATCTGTTTGATCAATTGATGAGAGCTCAGTGGTTCTCTAAAATTGACTTACAATCAAGATATCATAAATTGCATGTTCAGAAAGAAGATATTTAGAATACATCATTTAGAAGTAGATATAGCCACTATAAATATGTAGTCATGCATTTTGGTCTTATGAATGCACCATAAGTATTTATGGCTTTGATGAATCGGATATTTCAGAGATATCTAGATTCTTTTTTTGTGGTGTTTTTCAATGATATATTGGTGTATTCAAGGACAAGGGATGAACATGAGCATCACTTGGCGACAATGTTGGGAATCTAGAGATACCACCATTTGTATACCAAATTATCTATGTGTGACTTTTGGATATAAGAGGAATGCTTTCTCAGCCATGAAATTTCTAAAAAAGGTGTTTTAGTGGACCTAGAGAAGATAGAAGTTGTTATCTCATGGAAACCTCCAAAGAATGTCTTTGATATACAAAGTTTTCTTAGTATATATGGTTATTACTGATGCTTTGTATGTTAATTCTCTTGACTAGCCTCGACTGTGTCAGATTTGAAAAAGATAAATGTTCTTTTCCACTAGAGTGAAGAATGTTGGAAGTCTTTTAAAGAGTTTAAAGTGCGTCTGACATCAGAATGTATCTTGATTTTTCCAAAATCATGATGGGGATATGTGGTGTATTGTGACGCTTTGGGATCAGGGTTGGGATTTGTTCTTATGAAAAGAGACCATGTTCTGGCTTATGGTTCAAGGTAGTTGAGAGTGAATGAGAATAATTACCCAACACATGATTTGGAGCTAGCTACAGTCATCCATGATTTGAATACATGGTGTCATTATCTCTTTGGTGAGAAATTCACAGTGACTATAGATCATAAAAGCTTGAAACACATTTTCTCATAGAAAGATTTAAATATGAGGCAAAGGATATGGATGGAGTATCTCCAAATGATTGAATTTTACTTGATTTATACACCGAGAAAAGGGAATTAAGTGGAAGATGCATTGAGTATAAAGTCATATGCTCAGTTTGAAAAATAATATTCAGATGAATGGCAGTTGATGTTGGTTCTAGATGAAATTCATGTGGAATGTGAAGACCAAGGTGATGTTGTAGTTTTCTTTTCAGCTACGCTTGTTCCAGATTTGGTAAATATGGTCAAAGAGGCACAAACATAAGATTTATAATGCCTAGTTATGAGTTCAAAACTCAATGGTGGGGAGAACATTAAGGGATGTAAACTTTATGGGAGTGTGGTTTTGTGGTTCATAGATTGGATGGTTGTACCTATGGATTGTCATGAACAACTTCTTCTAGATTACCACCATTCAATATGGGTTGTACATCCAAGTACACAAAATATGTATAAGGCATTAAAGGCACAGGTTTCGTGGAGAGGCATAAAAAGGAAGGTGGCCAAGTTCATATCTTGGTGCTTAACTTGTTAGCAAGTTAAGGAAGAGCATTAGAGACCAGTGGGTACATTTAAATATTTACCTATACCAGGGTGAAAATGGAAGAAGATAGCGATGGATTTTGTTAGAAGTCTCCCAAGAAAAGTTCAGAAACATGATTCCATATGGGTGATAGTGGAACATCTTACTAAGTAGGCCCATTTCATCCTTATTTTTGAAACTCATATATTGGAGGATCTGTCCAAAATCTATATCCAAAAATTTTTAAAGAGGCATGGAGCACTAGTGTCAATAGTGTCAGATAGATATCCTATGTTCACATCTCATTTCAGGAAATTTTTACAGAAATCCCTAGGTACTCAATTGACTATGAGTACGGTGTATCATACTCAGACATATGGTCAATCCAAAATAATGATACATACATTGGAAGACATGTTGCGGTCTTGTGTAATGGATTTTAGTAGCTCATGGGAGGACCATCTACCCTTAGTGGAGTTATCATATAATAACAACTATCAGGACTCGATATATATGACTCTATTTAAAGCATTATATGGGCATCCTTTTAATTCTCTACTATGCTGGGTGGAAACAGGTGAAACTTCACTAGTTGGGAGGAACCTTGCCCAAGAAACAACACAAAAGATTCAATTAATTAAAAAGAGGATGGAGACGGCTTAGAGTCGTCATAAATCTTATGCAGTTCATCATCGATGGTCGTTGTAATTTTATATGAGTGATCATGTGTTCTTGAAGATCTCTCCAATACTTGTACATCATCATTTCGGGAAGTAGTGAAAGTTATTTCCTCGATACATTGGCCTTTTTTAGATACTAGAATGGGTTGGAGAGGTGGCATGTCGGTTGGAATTTCCACCATAGTTTAGTTTGGTGCATAATGTATTCCACATATCTCAGTCGAAAAAGTATCAACTTGATCCTAACCATTTGATCATATGGGATCATTTTGACCTATAGTAGGATGCTTCGTTGGTACATATCTTGGTGTAGATTTTGGACAATCAAGAGAAAGTCTTGAGTGGAAAAAACAACAGTCTAGTTCGGTTTTTATAAAAACATGGTCAGATTCAGGAATAGACTTGGGAATGTGATAAGTAAATGAAATAGAAATCATTGGAACTATTTCAGGGCAGAAATGGTGTAACACCTCAATCTTCCACGGTACGCTTCTCTTTGAATAATACAATAGCGTGTGATGTACTCAACACCGAGTTCAAGCGCACCATGACCTATCAAACTAGCCGTTTAGAAAGTGGTTATGAATAGTAATAACCACATTTTGAATTTTATATATATCCCATATAATTTTAATATTCATATTTTGTGTTTCTTAGACATAATATAAGGACAAATTCAATTTTTCAAATAAAACAAGTATTTTTCAAAAAAATGCATTTTTTACACCTTTTAATGGAGAACCCTTTATAAATACAATATTTGACACTTTTATATATTCAATTTGATGAAATTAAATTCTTCTTTAGAATTGGGACATAAAAATTTAGTCTGGATAAATTTTTGGTGTTATTCTGATAACTTTAATATTTTGATGAATAGTGAAGGATACTAAATTTTAATTGAAAACAAATTTTTTAATAAAAATAATTTATAGTGTTAAAGTATACAATTGAATGGTTTTTAAGTATAATTATATTATATTTTTATAATTTAATACAATTTTGGTCATTAGAAGTGATTTTACTTTTAAACTGGACATAAACACATATCAATCTTATGATAGTTTTTACTTCTCAAAAACCCGCTTTCTGGTTTTGACAACGAGAATTAATTTTAAATTAATTAATTCAACTTATATGTTTTTAATTTGGTAAAATAGACATAATTTTTGGATTTATAATATCAAAATTACCTTAGGGTGATTTTTTTGTATTTTTCTGAAAACATTCAATTTTTGATGAATAGTAAAAAAACACTACATTATTGTTTAAAAGCCAACTTTTTATTTAAATAGTTATTTATTATATTTAAATTTATTTTAATTAAAAATATATACATAATACTTATATTAGTTCAATTTAATTCATTTGAGTCATTTTATAATAAAATTAGAGGTATAAAATTTTATTGAATTTTTTAACGTCTTTTACCCACCTTCTCGGCACGTTAGCAAATTTGAATAAAATGTAATTTTACCACTTCTATGAATTGAATTTTAAAAATAAAAGAGACATGGTTGAAATCATTAAGTAAAATTTGGTTCAATAAGATGAAAATATTTTTTGGTGAATAGTAACTTTTGAAGTTTATTTACCACGGTTAAAAGTAAATAAGGTAATTAAAAGTAAAAATGTTATTATAATTACCCTAACACTTGTCATAATTCTATTGGATAAGTGTATTTCCACCAAAATAAACCTTCAGAATAAAATATGATCCTTTTGGTCCACTTGATTTAGATTAGGACATTTATTATTATTTTATTTAATGAAGAGTTAAAAGTGTTAAATTCAAATTTTAATAACTAAAACATTTATAATATAGGGTTATACATAAAATAATTTCTATTGTAAATATTCATTAGAAATATAAAAATATTTCCTACATCATGGTATTTCATTTATAATTTTTAGACATTAAATACTTAAATTTATTTATGACACAATGTTGATTCAGTAATTACCTTATTAATGAAAGATTAAAATAATTGATATTATAAATATTAAAATAAATGTAAATTGAGACATTTGATGAATTACACAAATTTTATAGGTTAATATTACATGTTAGGGGTGATTTAATTTATTTTTTTCTAAGAAATAATATTTTTAAGACTTTCACAAAAACCAATACTAAATAATGTCAAAATTGGCATAAATGAGTTTTTAAAACAAATACTATATTATTAAATTATATAATAGTCCTAAAAATATAGGTATTGGAAAAAGGACTTATATAATAATAAATATGTCATTTATTAACCACTTGGGGTTTTATTGGCATTTTATAGTAAGTTTATTAACCATATAATATAAAAATATAAAGAGACATGGTAAATGTTAAACTATTTAACCAAGAGTTAAATCTAAAAGATAAGGTTAATATGGTGACATAAACCTATCTAAAAACTATTGGTTGAGATTTTTTAGACCCATACCCACCTTAAAATCAAAATAAATCATTTTGGAGCCATTATAAACTGAATATGATTGTATAATAAAATAATATTTCAAGGTTTTCCTAAAGTGACTCTCACCTCTCTTATAAAAGGGTACTTCCTCTTCTCTCAAAATCACTCCTCCAAAGCCATTTGGATCAGCCAACCCCTGCTCAAATATAATTCCAAATACCCTCACTTAATTCTAGAGGCATTAATTTTATTATAAATCCAACCTAAGTATCTCTTTTGATCAAATCAATAGGAAGCACCTGAATAAGAGGTAAATATTTCATCTCCTCTTTCAATGTTATTATCTTCTTCCACTTCCTCTTTCTTTGTTGTTTCCATACCAAAATAAGAAATCCAATAAATTCTACATAATTTTATGTTATTATAAATATGTTACAAACATATTCATTATTCTATCCATCCTATGAATGAAAAAGTCACCATACGTGCGTACGTACGGCCTACCGTCTCCACGCCGTGCTGTAGTTTGTTATTCAACACTTAATTATTTGGATGGGTATAATAATGAGTATAATTGAAGTAATTAATAAATATAAAATGTTAATGATTCTTCATATATGATATACCATCCAATTACATACAATTTCACCATTAATAGAATGGTCTTGTTGCTCATGTGTACGTACGGATTACCATCTCCACGAACACGATGAGATTCATTCCCCATCATAACTATTCAAGAATAAATATCATTTTATGATTAAAAATAATGTTTAAGAATATAATATCATCTTTTTACGAATCAAATACATCCTATCCATAACAAACATGACTTACTTAACAAAACATATAAAGAAAAACGAATTAGTTAACACCCAAAACAATGATACTACTGAAATATTATTAACAAAGAAATATTAAAAGATCATATATAATATCATATTTATGTATATGGTTCTTTTATAATTTAATAACAATTATTTAACCATTATAAAGGAGTTTAACTTACCCTAAACTAAGTAAAATTACAAGGTAAGGGGTTTCTTATCTCACTTTTAATTTCGTGAGATTTCCATTGTTCACCACTTATTTATTACATATGGTGTATTGTGTACTAACATTTGATATATATTATCATGATTATATTTATATTAATGGTATTATGTGATTCATTTGGTGGTTATTAAATTTTGGTCTTACGACTTGATTGATTACAACATAATAAGGGGTTTTCATCTCACTTCTTATTCCCATGAGATTCATGATATATTGCCACTGTTTCCTTTTGTATGGTGTATGTACTACCCATGATTTTATTCCTTTTATAATATACTTTAATTTATGGTTATTTACATCTTCATTGTATGATCCTTCTTTCATGGTGTGTATGTTTCGTAAGTTACCAAATCGGTAATGGAATTTCTAATTTCGATTTACACTCATTGAGTTTTACCCAAACTTCATTGATTATTTTACTCCCAAGATTATGTGTGAAATCATTATTTATTTATTTATGTAGTAATTTAAACTCCCCTTTGTGTGGATATACTTTTGATATACATAATCACTCCATTGATAAATTCTTAAGTCATCGATATGAACTTGATAAGAGTAATCTTAACTCAATTTCCATTCATTGAGTTAAACATCCAAGTCATTGGTGTTGTTGTTACAAGAATATGTGTGAATGTCCTATGATTTATTTACACTAAATATCAAATAATATTGAGTGTATTTATATTTTTCACACATAATCATGTCATTGATTTATCCTTAACCTAAGTATATGTCTTTTATAAGGGATTTCATCTCAATTTACATTCTATTGAGACTTGTTTGTTTTTATGCACCAATTCACTTTTATATGGTGTGTATATTGTACTTTGACATAGTATATCATGAATCCCTTTATTCTCATGATATTATAAGGTTTTTATCACCTCAATTATTTGTATTCAAATGTCTCTCATTTAGTTAGAACCTCTAACTAAAATATCATTTTAAATGTTTTAAAGATTTATTATTCTAAATATTTCTCATTAATGTCCATGTTTTAAAAATGGTTTTAAGGATTTATTTATATGGACATTAATGTTTTAAAATTAAAATTACTTTTAAAAGTTTCAAAGTGGTATGGGATACTTTTATTCAAAAATCTATTTTTAATAGCTTCTTGATAAATAGTGAGACTTTTAAATGTTTTCAAGAAAAAGGTGATATTTATCTCAAATAGTTTTACTAATTATTTTCATTTATGTCAATATCCTTAATTATTCTTGATTGAGGTTGATTTATTATAATAAAATCTTCCATATTGTATTTAATGAGTTATGTTTGACTATGGATGTGTTATTTTTATACCATTCATGGTTTGTGGTTAAAATATTGACATTTCTTATGCTAGTTCTAATATGAATGTTTAGATTATGTTTCAACCTTTTCATATGAGGAATGCATTGGACTTAGTAAGTGATGGGTGGATCCCACTATATCTCCTCGATGCATCGGTAGGTCTCATGAGACAAACTAGTGTCTTGGCACAAGGCCTTGAAAAATCTTATTTTTAGTCTTGGAATGAGTCCTTGACTATGTGGTTATGATGTCCAACATTATGCATTCCATCATTATGAAATTATCTATTGATATTACATGTGATTATTCAACTAGTATAATATCCATGTGAATAAGTAAATGGAATTATTTGATTTATCTTTGCCATATTATGCTGAAGTTTAATTTTAAAAGGATTTTGTTTTAGTCTTATACATTACCTTGAATGTTTATAATTATTTATGAAAGTTTCTGTTATATTTTCATCCTCACTGAGCATCTAATCTCACCCCTTTCTATGTTTTATTTTTTCCAGGATGTGAAGAAGTATATCATGATTAACCTGTTGGAATAGGCTAAGGGATATGAGTGTATTCAAAGGGGACATAATGTTTTTTTCTTTATTTCATGATGTAATGTAAAACTTATGTATGTATCTAGTACTTCCAAGGATACTAAACTAATCAGTCCTTCAAGACTTGATCTCTTGTGATCATGCCAATTATATTTAATAATGCACTCACTCTGGGTAACTAGGTTCAGGGTATTACAGTTGGTATGATAGGAAGTTTAGTACAAACCTTGGAAACTAGATTTAGAAAAACTCTGATTAGAGAACATTACCCTGAGATAGACTTTGGGGATTAGTATAGAAGAACATCCAAAAAATTTAGTAATGTAAATATTTTATGGGTTTTGCAAACAATACATCCCTGTATGGATACGATAAGGTAGAGACAGCTCTGGCATAGATGTACCTAGGGGTAAGACCTGAAAACACCTCTTTGAGCTAGACTCGAATGGGAACTGGTGCACAAAAATGGGTATTATTGCACTCTTGGTTATGACACTCCAGGGGATATTCTTGGGATAATTCACATTTTCTTTACAAATTTATTTGAAGGATTTTAATATAATATGAGAATAAATAACCTTGGTTAATCCTAAGGTGTTTTAGATTGAAAATAAAGTGACATGATATTCTCTAAATTATTTTATGACTATTATTACTCACATAATGCTTTCTGATTTTAATCAATGGATGGATTCCAAGGAATTCATGGTAACATTGAACATGATGTACAAGGTGGAAATGGTGGTGGAAATGAGCAATGAAGTGGAATGTTGATAGGCGTAAAAGATATCGTGTTCATGCCAAATCAGTTTTCCAAAAATATGATAAACAAAATATATATTAACCAACTCTTGGACTCAATAAAGAAGATAAAGGTGGTGAATGGTAATATCTCCAGCAGTGGAGACCATGGAGAAAATAAATCTCGATTTCTATCATGTAGGAAATATGGAAGGAGACGCCCAGGAAAGTGTCTCAATGGAACAATGAAATTCTTTATGTGTGGGAATGAAGGACATAAAGTAATGAATTGTCGAGGAAAAATGAAGAGTACTATGGAATAAAATAAAAAAAAGATCCCAAGAATCTATTTACAATAATTTTCCATAAATGTAGGGGACCTGGGCATTACCCGATTCAATGCCCTATTCTATAGGATAACCTCTTGGTCAAGGAAGAACCTATGTGGAAATAAATGGATGACGAAATGTTTAAAAGTATTAGTTCTATTTGTTGATGGGATTACTTTGGAAGAATTTTTTCTTGTATGTGTAACCCTATAGTTTTTTATGTGAAAATGCTATTCGAGAAATAATTATCTTTTCTTTTGTGGATATAGTTATAAATAACCATTTAGGTTTATATGATCCTTGAATTTGAGGAAATTATAGGTTATTAATTTTTGGGATGAAAATGCGAGGTATGAGATAAAATTTGTGGTTAAATTATGTTATGGTTATTTTGAGGAATTTATCTCATCTTGGAAATGTTATAAAATATAGTTTTTGAAAAGGGACAGCATGCAGACCGTGTGACAACCTGACGCGTCGGACAAAGCTATGGGAATCGAACCCACAACCAAAGTGCGACTGGGATTTATCGCCTACCACTGAACTACGTGAAGTACCTAGTTAGTGTAACTAATTCTTTTAAGTTAAATGATTTTATTGATCAATAATAAGTTTATTTGGGATATTATGTTTTATCAAATGTATATTCTTAGTGTAGGAAAATGATTTGGTGATTAAATGATAAATGTTATTTTGGAAGACGTTCGCTCTATTGGGAACACTATATTCCTAAGGAAAATAGAATACTATGGGATTTCATTTGAAGAGTAATGGTGGATTTTTTATCTATGTTTTTATCGTGGGTTTATAGAAATTTGGGTTATTTATGGAAATTATTAACCTGTCATAGAGAATATGTGATTAGGTTAATTACTTTTAAGTATGTGACATTAAGAGTAATCGATGTTATTTGGAGATACAATTTAACGTGGAATACTACGTAATCAAATTCTTCTGAGTTTTGGGTTTCAATCTTAGTTTGGATTATATTGAAGGATTTTAAGGACAATTGTTTATTGAATGGTATTTATTGAACTTTTTCTATTGTTGCTTTAATTTTAGAAATTAAGATTAGTATTTCTTTCTCTAAAGGATTATCCTTTTTGGGGATCATCTGATCTTGTACTAACCATTTTGGTTTTGTTTAATCTTTAAAGAAAAGGAAAATATATTGTTCATCCTTTATGGATTATGTGATTCTCTATAAGTTGATTCTAGCGCTTCAGGTGTGACCAAGTCATCTTGAATACTCATTGTTTGGAGTGAAAGATGAGTTTGTGGTAGAAATTAGTTAAAGGATTGAACTCTACTTATCAATTATTATTTTTTCTTATTATGTGAATAATTTAATTATTAAACCATAGGGAAAGGATCTCAAACCCAAAAATATATTATCGTAATACCTTATGTTATTCATCCTAGATTTATGGCTTTGAGGCCCTCAATTTTTCATTCACTTGTTTGTGATTGATAAACTCAATCACTCCCTATAAATATTTACATTTTTCCTCCAATTATAATTTCCAACAATGTTCTCCTATTCAAAATCCTAATTTGGTGGTAAATTTTTCATTTCCCTCTTATTAAGACTAAATTTTATTAACCCTATTTCCGATGTGAGTTTTCCACAAAGGTATTTTCGATTTTTTTTACCTTTTATTTCCGAAGAACAATTTCAAATAGAGAGGATGTGATTTATTGAAGGAGTGAAGAATGTAACACCCCAAGCTTCTACGGTATGCTTCTCTTTGAATAATACAATAACATGTGATGTACGCAACACCGAGTTCAAGCGCACCACGACCTATCAAACTAGCCGTTTAGAAAGCGGTTATGAATAGTAATAACCAAATTTTGAATTTTATATATATCCTATATAATTTTAACATTAATATTTTGTGTTTCTTAGATATAATATAAGGACAAATTCAATTTTTCAGATAAAACAAGTATTTTTTAAAAAATGCAGTTTTTTCATCTTTTAATGGAGAACCCTTTCTAAATCCAATATTTGACACTTTTATATATTCAATTTGATGAAATTAAATTATTCTTTATAAGTGGGATATAAAAATTTAGTTTGGATAAATTTTTTTTTGTTTTTCTGATAACTTTTATATTTTGATGAATAGTGAAGGATACTAAATTTTAATTGAAAACAACTTTTTTAATCAAAATAATTTATAGTGTTAAATTATAAATTTGAATGGTTTTTAAGTATAATTAGATTATATTTTTATCATTTAATACAATGTTGGTAATTGGAAGTAATTTAACTTTTAAATAGGACATAAACACATATCAATCTTTTGATAGTTTTTACTTCTCAAAAACCCGCTTTCTGGTTTTGACAATGGTAATTAATTTTAAATTAATTAATTCAACTTCTATGTTTTGAATTTGGTAAAATAGACATCATTTTTGGATTCGGAATATCAAAATTAGATTAGGGTGAATTTTTGGTATTTTTCTAAAACCATTTAAGTTTTGATGAATAGTAAAAAAACACTATGTTATTGTTTAAAAACCGACTTTTTATTTAAATAATTATTTATTTTATTTAAATTTATTTTAAGTAAAAATATATATATATATATAACCTATATTATTTCAATTTAATTCATTAGAGTCATTTTATAATAAAATTATGTGTGTAAAATGTTATTGAATTTTTTAACATCTTTTACCCACCTTCTAGGCACGTTAGCAAATTTGCATAAAATGTAATTTTACCACTTCTGTGAATTGAATTTCAAAAATCTGAGAGACACAGTTGATATCAGTAAGTAAAATGTGGTTCAATAAAATGAAAATAATTTTTGGGGAATAGTAACTTTTGAAGTTTATTTACTACGGTTAAAAGTAAATAGGGTAGTTAAAGGTAAAAATGTTATTATAATTACCCTAACACTTGTCATAATTCTATTGGATAAGTGTATTTCGACCAAAATAAACCTTAGGAATAAAATATTATCCCTTTGTTCCACTTGGTTTAGATTAGGACATTTATTATTATTTTATTTAAAGAATAGTTAAAAGTGTTAAATTAAAATTTTAATAACTAAAACATTATTAATATAGGGTTATACATAAGATAATTTTGACTATAAATATTAATTAAAATATAAAAAGATTCCCTAAATCATGGTATTTTATTTATAATTTTTAGACATTAAATAATTAAATTTATTTTTGACATAATGATGATGTAGTAATTACCTTATTAATGAAATATTAAAATAATTGATATTATAAATATTAAAATAAATGTAAATTGAGACTTTTGATGAATTACAAAAATTTTCTAGGTAAATATTACATGTTAGGGTTGATTCAATTTATTTTTTTCGAATAAATCAGATTTTTAAGACTTTCACAAAAACTAAATACTAAATAATGTCAAAATTGACATAAATGAGTTTTTAAAACAAATACTATATTATTAAATGATATAATAGTCCTAAAAATATAGGGTTCTGAAAAAGGACTTATATAATAATATATATGTCATTAATGAACAACTTTGGGTTATCTTGGAATTTTATAGAAGTTTATTGATCATATAATATAAAAATACAAGAAGACATGGTAAATGTTAAACTATTTAACCAAGAGTTAAATCTAAAAGATAAGGTTAATATGGTGACCTAAACCTATCTAAAACCTATTGGTTGAGAGGTTTTAGACCCAGTCCCACATTATCCTCAAAATAAATCCTTTTGGAGCCATTATAAACTGAATACGATTTTATAATAAAATAATATTTCAAGGTTTTCCTAAAGTGACCCTCACCTCTCTTATAAAAGGGTACTTCCCCTTCTCTCAAAATCACACCCCCAAAGCCATTTGGCTCGGCCAAACCCTACTCAAATGTCCTCCAAAATACCCTCAATTAATCCTAGAGTCCTTGATTTGATCATAAATCCAACATAAGGAGCCATTTTGATCAAATAAAAAGGAAGCACTCGAAGAAGAGATAATTATTTCATCACCTCTTTCAATGTTCTTTTATTCTTCCACTTCCTCTTTATTTGTTGTTTCCATACCAAAATAATAAATCCAATACCTTATACATACTATGATGTTATTATAAATATGGTACAACCATATTCATTATTCTATCTATCTTATTAATGAAAAAGTTACCATACGTGCGTGTGTACGACCTATCGTCTCCATGTCGTGGTGTAGTTTGTTATTCAACACTTAATTATTTGGATGGGTATAATATTGAGTATAATTGAGTTAATTAATAAATATAAAATTTTAATGATTTTTTATATATTATATAACATCCAATTACATATGATTTCACCATCAATAGAATGGTATTGTTGATCGTGTGTATGTACGGATTACCGTCTCCACGAACGTGATGAGATTCATTCCCCATCATAACCATTCAATAATAAATATAATTTTATGGTTAAAAAATAATGTTTAAGAATTTAATATCATTATATATATGAATCAAATACATATTATCCATAAAAAACATGACTTACTTAACAAAACATATAAAGAAAAACAAATCAGTTAACACCCGAAACAATGATACAACATAAATATTATTAACAAATAAATATTAAAAGATAATACATGATATCATATTTATGTATATGGTTATTTTATAATTTTATAAAAATTATTTCACCATTATACAAGAGGTTAACGTACCCTAAACTAAGTAAAATTATAAGTTAAGGGGTTTCTTGTCTCACTTTTAATTTCATGAGATTTCCATTGTTCACCACTTATTTATTGCATGTGGTGTATTGTGTACTGAAATTTGATATATATTATCATTATTCTATTTATATTCATGGTATTATTTGATTAATTTGGTGTTTATTAACCTTTGTTCTTACGACTCGATTGATTACAACATAGTAAGGGGATTTCATCTCACTTCTTATTCCCGTGAGATTCCTTCTATATTGCCACTATTTCCTTTTGTGTGGTGTATGTACTACCCATGATTGTATTCCTTGTGTAATATACTTTAATTTTTCGGTATTTACATCTTCATTGTATGATTATTCTTTCATGGGGTGTATGTTTCATAAGTTACCAAATCGGTAAGGCAATTTCTAATTTCGATTTCCACTCATTGAGTTTTACGCAAACTTCATTGATTATTTTACTCCAAGATTATGTGTGAAATCACTATTTATTTATTTATTTAGTAATTTCCACTACCCTTTGTGTGGATATACTTTTGATACGCATAATCACTCCATTGATAAATTCTCAAGTCATCGATATGAACTTGATAAGAGTAATCTTAACGTAATTTCCATTCATTGAGTTTAACATCCAAGTCATTGGTGTTGTTGTTACAAGAATATGTGTGAATGCCCTTTGATTTATTTACAATTAATATCCAATCAGATTGATTGTATTTATATTTTTCACACATAATTATGTCATTGATTTATCCTTAACCTAAGGATATGGACTTTATAAGAGATTTCATCTCAATTTGCATTCTATTGAGACTTCTTTGTTGTTATGCACCAATTCACTTTTATATGGTGTGTATACTGTACTTTTACATAGTATATCATGAATCCCTTTATTATCATGATATTATAAAGTTTGTATCACCTCAATTATTTGTATTCAAACGTCTCACATTTGGTTAGGACATCTAACTAAAATATCATTTTAAATGTTTTAAAGATTTATTCTTCTAGATCTTTCTCATTAATTTCCATGTTTTAAAAATGTTTTTTAAGGATTTATTTATATGGACATGAATGTTTTAAAATTAAAATTCATTTTAAAAGTTTCAAAGTGGTATGGGACACTTTGATTCAAAAATCTATTTTTAACAGCTTCTTGATAAATAGTGAGACTTTTAAATATTTTCAAGAAAAAGGGGATATTTCTCTCAAATAGTTTTACTGATTATGTTCATATTTGTCAATATTTTTTATTATTCTTGATTGAGGTTGATTTATTATAATAAAATCTTCCATATTGTATTTAATGAGTTATGTTTCACTATGGATGTGCTATTTTTATACCACTCATGGTTTGTGGTTAAAATGTTGACATTTTGTATGTTAGTTCTAATATGAATATTTAGATTATTTTTCAACCTTTTCATATGAGGAATTCATTGGACTTAGTAAGTGACAGTTGAAGCCTTCTATAGCTCCTCGATGCATCGGTAGGTCTCATGAGACAAACTAGTGTCTTGGTACAAGGCCTTGACAAAATCTTATTTTTAGTCTTAGCATGAGGCCTTGACTATGTGGTTATGATGTCCAGCTTTATGCATTCCATCATTATGAAATTATATATTGATATTACATGTGATTATTTGTCTAGTAGAATATCCATGTGAATAATTAAATGTCATTATTTGATTTATCTTTTCCATATTATGCTGAAGTTTAATTTTAAAAGGCTTTTGTTTTAGTCTTATACATTGCCTTAAATGTTTATGGTTATTTATAAAAGTTTCCGCTATATTGTTATCCTTACTAAGAATTTGATATCACCCCTTTCTATGTTTTATTTTTCCTAGGATGTGAATAAGTATATCATGATTAACCTATAGGAATGTGATAAGGGATATGAGTGTATTCAAAGGGGACACAATTTTTTTCCTTTATTTCATGATGTAATGTAAAACTTATATATGTATCTATTACTTCCAAGGATAATAAACTAATTGGTATTTTGTGAATTTATCTCTTATGATGATTCCAATGATATGTAATAAGGCACCGACTCTAGGTAACTAGGGTCGGGGCGTTACAAATTTTTTTCTACTTTTTGAGGATGGAAAGACCAATGGTGGGGAGAATGTAGTACCCCCAGTTTCTAGTTTGTAACCCTTACATGATGCTTTTTATTATTATAAAATTTAAGTGTGAATAATGGGATAGTTTGGGGAACATTGTTTAAGTTTTTTGGGCAAATATAGAAGCGCACGGGTTGCGCACAGTTTGCCTAAACCGTGTGGAAATTTTAGTAGAAACCATGCAGCATGTTCTGGGTTGGGCACTTTTGAGGAACTAGATTCGACATGGTGTTTACATGGTTAGGGAGGTAATTCTATAAGGTATTCTAATAGTTTATTTTATTTAGTAGCTAACACATAATTAGCACACGGTTTGTCTAACCGTGCAGTCTAACCGTGCACAGAGTCAAATCTAGATCCTATTTTTTAGAATCTCACTCATTTTTAGCATAACTCACTCGTTTTTGGTCTTATGAACCCCTAATTAGATATTTCTCTCCACTGAAGGTTAGGTAACCTCTCCCATGTGTTTTGGAACTGATCTGTAGCCCTCCCTTGGCATTTTCAAGCCTGATTCTTGTGGTAAGTGATGTTCTTCATCGTTCTTGACTCGTTTCTTAGATCCACTTAGATCTAATTATATGATACTATCTTTTTCATATCTACTCATGTTATGGGTATATATATGTTGGTGGATTCCAAATATTATGATATTTGGATTCTTTTATTGTACAATAAGAGATCTAAGGTTGTTTTTGGGGAGTTTCAACCTGGTTGCTAGAGTGTTCTTCATCCGTTGTCGAGTTTCGTCAAAACCATCAAGGTAAGTGGCTTCACTATCATATTATATTCATATAATTTGTTTTATTAGTTTAAAATTGATTAAGTTGAATGAAATTTATTGTGATATATTGGTTCAATTCATGGAATAAATCTTTTTTAGTGATGATTTATCGTTTTTGTGAAATTGTGAAATCTTGATGAATTGTTGTGAAAATTACTTTAGCTTCTTGAATTTAAAATGGTGGTTTTAAATTATGGATTTTTAGGAATTTCTAAATGGTTTTTTGGAAATGGGTTTTTCAATAAAAATGTTGTTTTATTGAAATGGTTTGTTTTTAGGATGGTTTTGATGGAAAACGATTTTCAATAAAAAGTTGATTTTATTGAAGAGTCATTTTCAGCATGATCCTTGGAATATTAGTGTGTGAATTCATATTGAATATGTGAGTATTGTTTGAAACATGACCTTGTACTCAATTAAAAATGATTAATGGAACATGGGATATAATTACCTTGTGATGACTTGGTATATCGATGAGAAACCACCCAAGAGTATGGAACTGCCATAGAGTACCATGCATGGTTGGTTGTGTGGATTTGTGGAATGGATTGGGTATGAAAAAGTAATATTGAGAAATGATTTTAAATATTTGTTTAGTTATTTTTTCTTAAAAAATAAATTTTTGGATAATTGGTTTCAATTGAAGCTATTTACTTTTGGTTACAAATGGTTTCGGAACCCGTTTATAATTAGTTACAAACTATTTTGGGAAATTTTTTTATATAAAATATTTTATATAAATGTTGCTAACTCTTATATCCTAGTGGAGGGAGTAGGGAAGTCATTGGGGAAAACCTACTAAGTGTTATACTCACCCCTTCTTTGTAACTTTGGTGCTTTGGAGATGCTATCTTTTAGGACATGGGAAAAGGTAAAGTATCACACGTTTTTAGAACCACTTCGTGATACTTGGGTTGTTCAGTGATTATGAAGCTTGGATCTTGTGGAACATAGAGTATTGTGGTATTTTGAGATTATTTAGTTGTTTATTCACTATTTACTTTGATACTTGTTTGGTCTTCTGTTGTTGCACACTTTGATGTGGTTTTGAGATATATTAAGTTGTTGAGTTGCCTTTTATTTGTTCATGCATCATATAAAGAGTTGTTTTGTTAATGGTTTTATTATTAAAGGGTATATCATCCCCCACTTATATTTTAAACCCTTCAGAATTTATTTCCAACCTTTGAAATCTTAGGTATATTGCCTAAGTCCAAGTAATAACTTGTTATACTCTCTAGTTAATGATAATTAGCAGGTCATTACAGGTCTTCCTATTGAGCATAGTGTTTTCAATTAGGTTTGATTTATTGGAGATCATTAAGTAGTTGAATCACTTCTATATAAGGGAAAACAATCATATTGAGGTATTTATTTGATATCTATATAAATATTAGTGTTCACCTGGGGGTCCTTAGGGGTGCATTTAGAAATTCAATTGAGAAGTATTTTTATACAAGGAAGAGGGGAGTGTTTGAGAGGTTTAAGCTTGTCTATAAACACTATTTTAATTATGATTTATAACCTATTTTATTTTCTATCAATTTTACTTTCTTTCCATTTAATTTTCTTTCACTTTATATATGTTTTTGAAATTTAAATAAAATCCCCCAAAATTTCTCTTCTTGTAAAAAAACAAAACAAAAGTGATAGTTTTGAAACTCAATTTGAAACCTCCTCAAGATACAACCCCGTGGTCACTACTGTACTGCATTATAAGGGGAAAAATATCAATTGAGTTTTTCATGAAAAAAACCTTCACATCAATTATAACCATTGATGGGGAAGTTTCTTTAGTTGAATTTTTAGAAATTGATTTTCTTACATGACCCGAACTTGGTGCCTTTAGATTTTGAAATTGATAGAACATTTCACTCTAGGGTTAGAGCTACTAATCCCCCTATAACAAGTTGTTAATATTCCACCAACACACCAAGAATGAACTTAGTTGAAACTGAAATTATAATGGCCTAAAATAGAACCTTAAAATAATTGGCTTCATCCTATGATGAAAACCAAGAATATCCTGTATAATATCTCGATTCACCTGTTGGGTTTGAAATCAAGTTTGGTTTCATCCACCAACTTCCAAAATTGAATAGGTTTCTAGGTGAATACCCACTTAAACACCTTTAAGAATTCAGTTATCTTTATATCAATATGAATCCTTAAGGAGTTGATGGAAATAAAATTATTTTGAGGTCATTTACTTTTTCTTTAAAAGGAGTTTAAAAAGGATGGTTTCTCTATTCACATTCACCTTTAATTATAGATTGTAATGAATTAAAGAAAAATTTTCTTGAAAAAATTTTCTCTGCCTCATGAACTACTTCTATTCGAAATGATATTTGTGGAATTAGGAAAACATAAGGTGAAACATTTTTTGAATACTGGGAAATTTTCAAAAGACTCTATTTTAGTGGACCCCACAATCAAATTGGTGACCAAATTTTGATTAAATATTATTTTGAGGGATTTTTTTTACCAATAGAAGAATGATTGATGGTGTAGAAGGAGGGTATTTACTGGAAAAAACACCATCTACTACTAGGATATTAATTTAAAACATGGCCTCAAATTCTCAATAATTTGGAATAAGATTCCTTCTTCATATCAAATTTTCCCAAGAATTTCTTACTACTGGTCTAGAAAAAACACGATTATAAGTCAACATTTTGATCTCTTCACCATGGTTATGTTTATGATGTTGTCTAACAACCCACCAACACCACCCAACCCTGAATAAACATTTAAAATGAAAGTTCACTTCAGAATTTTTCCTTCCAATAAACATTTTAGTGACTGATTCCCAAAAATTCAAGAACCTTATAAGAATTGTAATGAATTTTTTCCTAGAAAACCCTTCCAATAATACCAACAAATTCCATTTAAAACCAACCAAAATTTCAATTAGGGATGGAACAACCAATATAATAAAAGATTTTGGTAGCCCGAACAACCTAGAAGCTTATTCCAAGGACAATCAAGTAATTATCAACCAAGATATTTCAATGAAAAATCCAATGCTCATTTTGGAAGAAACTTTCAAACTTCCCCTCCCACTAAAAAATCAGAGATAAACCTTAAAAAATAAATAAAAATCAACAAAACCTCTTGAATACATTGATGAGTCAAATGGGCTAACTTTCCTCTGATATTAATTTCATGAAAAATCAAATGAATGGAGGTTTACCATCACAACCTCAACTGAATCAGAGATATAATGGGAAGGAAAATGTGAGTGCAATTGAACTTAGGAGTGTCCTAAAATTAAATAACCCTCAAACTGAGAAACTCAAGAATACTACTGAAACTATTAATGAGAATCCCACCACTGATGGAAATGTAGGAAATTTTGAAGTTGATTTGAATGGAAACACAAATTCAAGAGAATAAATTTTGTTCTAAAGAACAAATAAATATAGGAAGAGGATGAATGGTTATTATATTTACCCAAAGAGCACTCAGATTAGCTCATAAACATTCAAACCCCCACTTCCCTACCCTAGGGGTGAACAACCAGTGAAGTCAAGTGCTAAAAAAGAGTTTGATAAGGAAGTTTTGGAAACTTTTAAGAAATTTCAAGTCAATATACCTTTTCTAGATGCTATGAAACAAATTAAAATGTATGGTAAGTTTCTGAAAGAGATGTGTACCCACAAGTGGAAATTCAAAGGATGTGAAAAGGTCAACATAGGGAAGAATGTTTCATCCATGATTCAATATGCCTTTACTATCAAATTTAATGACTTGAAAACCTTCACCATTACCTTCAACATTGGGAAATGTGAATTCAATAATTCCATGCTTGATTTAGGGTCCTCCATCAATGTTATTCCATATTCTGTTTACTCATCTCTTCAAGTTAGAGAATTGAAACCCTCTGGAATTATCATTCAACTTGCCAACTAAAATACCACCAAGCCTGTTGAAGTTATAGAGTATGTTCTCATTTAGGTGAGAGACTTGATTTTTCCTATGGATTTATATGTCTTGGATATATAAGATGACCGGTTTAGTACCCATGCACCTCTCATTTTTGGGATTCCATTTCTAAAAATAGAAAAATCAATCATCAATGTTCACAAAGGAACACTTTCACTAGAATTTAGAGAAGATGTTGTTCATTTCAATATTTTTTAGTCCATGAAACACCTAGTTGAGGATCATTCATCACCCTAAGTAAACATTATTTATTGGTTTTCCACTTAAATGTTCCTTGATTTTTCATGTGATGAATATACAACTATTGATTTAAATGATAGAAACTTTTTTGTTGCTGAATCTGATCAAAAAAATGTGTAAAAGGAATACTATAATGAGTTTTTCGATATTGTGGCTACTGATCTCATCATTGATGAAGTTTAATTTTTGGAAACCCTTAAACCAGCTAGTGGTATCCCTAGAGAAGTTTCCAATTTTTCTCAGGAAACAAGTCTTGATAACATAGAAAGTGATCATCATGATGAATGTCCTGTAAAAACTAGAGTTTCACTAAGCAATAATACCTATAATAAATTTCCATTGATGAATAAAAAACCCACCTGAGTTAGAGTTTTAACCAATTCTTGAGAACCTCAAATATTCTTTCTTAGGTGAGAATGAAATAAAATACATGTTAGAATTTCAAAATATTTGGAAAGGGGACAAGATAACCAACTATTATGGATCCTCAAGTCCCATAAGAATGTCATAGGATGGACTCTATATGATTTAATAGGAATAAGTCCCTCAGTGTGTGTGGATATAATTTTTTTGGAGGATAATACTAAACCAGTGAGATAATTTCAAAAAATATTGAACCCAACACTTTTGGAGGTTTTCAAGAAAGAAGTAACCACCCTACAGGTTGCTGGAATTATTTTTCTAATATTTGATAGTCAATGCATAAGTCCAGTCCATGTGGTTCCCAAAAAAGGTGGATTAAGAATTTCAAGCAAGGAATTTTGTGATCTTGTCTCTGTTAGGATTCCAAATAAATGTATAATGTGAATTGATTATAGGAATCCCAATTTGGTTACAAGAAAAGACCACATCCCATTTCCATCACTTGATCAAGTCCTTGAAAGACTAGATGGACAAACCCACTATTATTTTCTTGATGGATTCTTTGGATATTTCCAAATTCAAATTTCACTGGAGGATCAAGAGAAAATCACTTTCACATTCCCCTTTTTAACTTTTTCTTATCAGAGGATGAACTTCGGTTTGTGTAATGATCCTTGAACATTTCAAAGGTGTGTGACGATCATTTTATATAAATATCTAGAAACATGCATGGAAGTCTTTATGGATGACTTCACTATTTATGGTTCATCATTCGAAAATTGATTGAAGAGTTTGGCTCATGTTCCTAGAACTTGTATTGATAATAGTATTGTTCTAAATTATAAAAATTTTCATTTTATGGTTAGTAAGTGGATTTTTCTTGGCCATGTTGTGTCCCTACATGGAATTCAAGTTGATCAATCCAAATTTGAGATCATTTATTCATTTACATACCCAAAAATAGTGAGATATGTGAGATCATTCCTTATCCATTCTGGATTTTATAGAATATTCATAAATGATTTTAGTAATATTTCACTTACATTATCCAGATTTCTCCAAAAAAAAAACACCTCATTTGTCTTTGATGAGAATTTTAAACATGCATTTGGGGAGATGAAACAAAAACTGATAACCCCTCCCATTGTTCAACCACCCAAATGGGACTTTCCCTTTGAAATAATGACAGATGCATCTGACTTTTCTCTTGGGGCAGTATTAAGTCAAATGTTGGAAAAGAAATATCATGTGATTTCCTATGCCTATAGAAATATAGATCAGGCTCTATCAAACTACACAATAATTGAGAATTAATTCTTGGTTGTTGTCTTTGATTTAGACAAATTTAGATGCTATCTTCTAGGCTCCAAGGTGATTGTTTTCATAGATTATTCTAAAATAAAATTTTTGATGAAGAAACGTGATGAAAAACAAATACTTTTGATATGAATATTGGTGTTACTGGAGTTTGATATTGACATAAAGGATAAAGATGGAAGTGAGAGCCTTGTATCTGATCATTTGAGTAGGATACCATCTGTTTTCAATAGAAAACTTCAGTTCTATCCACTAAAAAAAGAAACCATTTTAGATGAGGAGTTGTTTTCTTTTCAAAATTGAAATTCCATGGTTTTCTAATATTTTGAATTATTCGACTACTGATGAAGTACCCCACTAGCTTTCCAAGAAAAAAAAATTCTAAAATTTTGAGTGATTTAAAGAATTAAATTTGGGATGATCCTTACATGTGGCACATTGGTAGTGATCAAATAATTAGGTGATGCATTCCAAATTATGAATTTCAATCCATCCTAAATTTTTGTCACACTTTGATTTGTGGAGGTCAATTTGTTCCAAAAATAAATATGAGAAAAGTTCTTTATTATAGTTTTTATTGGCCCATCATTTGTAGATATTGTTTTGAATTTTGTAGAACCCATAAAAATTGTCAATTCTAAAGAAACATTTCCAAAAGGAATGAGATGCCACAACAACCAATTATTTTTTGTGATGTATTTGATGTATGGGGAATGGATTTCATGGTGCATTTTCCCAATTATTTTGAATATATTTTTATCTTTATTGTTGTTGATTATGTCTCCAATTGGGTAGACATTATTCCCACAAGAAATGATGGTGCCAAAATTGTGTTCAAATTTTTTAAAGGAAAATTGTTTTCAAGATTTGGCTTTCCAAAGAATCTGATTACAAATCAAGGTACCCATTTTTGTAATAATACATTGGATTACTTTTGAATAAATATAGAGTTCATCATTGGGTATATACACCCTATCATCCTTAAACAAATGTAATCGTTGAGTTGTTTAGTAGAGAAATCAAAAAAAATCTAGAAAAATTGTGAACCCAAATACAAAGGATTGGAGTTTGAGACTCGATGATGCACTTTATGACTATAGGACTATATTAAAAACCCCAATTAGAATGTCACTATTTATATTGGTCTATGGAAAGGCTTTTCACCTACTGATGGATTTAGAACAGAAATCTTTTTGGGCTGTCATGACATGTAACATGAATCTATTTTATGCTGGAAAGGAAAGAAAATTTTGTTTTTATTAGTTTGAGGAGATCATAAATAATTCATATGAAATCTATAGGTTATACAAGGAAAGAAACAAATAATTTCATGATGGTATGATTCTAAACAAAAACTTCAAGGAAGGAGACAAAGTGTTGTTTGATTCTAGATTGAAGTTGTTTCCAGGTAAATTTAGTTCAAAACGGTCTGGCCCATTCATTGTAACTCATGTTTTTACTTTTGGTGCAATAAAGATAAAATAAATATAAAAATGGATTATATTCATAGTAATTGGGCACCAATTGAATATTTTTATATAAAATGTTCAAGATCCTCGAGGGGAGGAAATTCTTCTTCGTGAAGCTAAGTACAATTGAAGCCAGGTTGTATATTTCCCTCTCACTTTTTTTTGTTATTTATTTAATTTCATGATTTTCATTTTCATATAATTTTTTTGCACAATGAGGACATTTCACAGAATAAGTGTGGGGGGAGTCACATGGTGGGTATATTCAGATTTTGTGTTCTTTAATTTGAGATTTTTTGTTTTCAGATTTTCTTTTTGTTTTATTTAAAAACCAAAAAATCATTTTTACTTTCAAAACTAATGCCAATGAGTAAACCAATTGATCCTTTGAAACTGAACACAAAAGAATGTTGAAATGGTATTATTCAAGTTCAAAATTTTGTAAATTTCTTAAAAAGACCTCTGATTTTTTAATCTCATGCCACATATCACTTCCTTTATCATCAAAATTACCATTCTTGTGAGGCTTATGAAACTATTTTGACATCTTCTTCACATTCACCTCTTTTCTTGAGAGAACAAATACATGCATGTTTGAACTAGAACTTGATTTATTTTTATCAAGACATGAGTGTTGGGATTCTTTTTATTAAAATTATTGAGGAATTTCTTTGGATTTTGAAGCCCTCTTTTTCATTATTATCATTTTTATTTTAAACTACCCTATACATTTGACCATTTTGTTCCCTTAATATCCATGTATATCCTATTAGGTTAGCCACATTACAAGCCAATTTTCCCTTTCCAACCTACTCTGTAAGTTTAATTGCATGATATAGTGAAACTTATGTGTGGGGGGAGATGATTTGTGTTGTGATGCCTGATTTGGTGTTGCTTTGAGTGGACATTCAAACATTGAAGATATATTTTTGCTGCTGGAAAATGTTTTTCAAAGAGTTTTTCCTATATGGAGGTGTCAAATGAAATGGATTTGTGCCTTTATAGAGCTCTAAATGATTTAAAGGTGTTTCATATCTAGGGAATTCCAAAAAAAAAGAAAGAATAAAAAATTGTTTTTGCTGATAAAATATTGATCTAATGGGATGGAAAAGAGATACTCAAAGCTGAGTTTCTTTAGAGGAGAGTAAGGAGGATACAATACTTGAGTGAAAATTAGAATAATGCATTATTTTTCTTCAAAAATATCCAATCCCTCCTTATTCAGCCTCATAATTTTTCACATTTGAAACCCACCAACCATAAGCCACAGAAAAAACTTGGTAAATCCCTCATGATAACCATATGTTCTTGGCTCACATCGGGTGGAGATGTAGAAATTTATCAAGCCTATTATGATTATTTCATGTTTTTGGATGATAAAAGCCTTGTTGAAAATCCATATTTTTGTATTAAGATAACATTTATGTGAGGTAAGTGTGTTGTGTTCATGGGAGGAGAAAAGAAGTAGAAATTGATTGAATGATCAGAATTGAGAATTTGAAATATTTTTTTTAATAAGGTGTGATATCTTTTAATTATTAGTGATCAATTGGAGAACCTTATAGGTATGTGTTTAGAATTTTCCATTTTTTCAAGTGTCCAAATGAAAAATGCGGGGAAATTGATAGAGCTAATTTTTACACTTTTTTGAGAAAAAAGTGGAGTTGAAAACTGAAGTAGAATGATTACACATTGTGTAATGTCATTACATGTCGTGACTTCATCAAAAGTGGTCGCCACCACCCAGACAATTCGTCAAGACATTACAGGATATGAAATCATGTTTCATGTCATGTAATGAAATTACATGTCGTGAAAGGATTCAATGTCTGCAAATAGGATTCACACGATATTTGTACATATTCAAAAGACATGGAGGAAAAATCAGAGGTATTACATGATGTATAACATAGTTACACATCATGAATTTATTAATGTGTATAAAAAATAATGACAATTTGGATTGAGTATTTGTTGGTAATTCTTATAAATAAACCCCCAGCTTCAATTCCAAAGAAATCAGTGACCAGAGAGGGCAATGCAACACCCATAGACAACCCCTCGATAATTCTGAGCCCTACCTTTCCATCATTCATCCTCAGTTGGAGTGTGGATATTGAGATATTTATAAATTTTCCATCCATAGAATCTTTTATAAAGAATATAGAGGTTTCCCAAGTGATGTGCGGCTAGGCACCAAGTGGTTGCGAACAACGACAACCGACAGACACTCTCTTTTGAGTTGTGTTCTTATAATGTAATCTCTTTTTGAATTTCTTTTGAACATATATTTTTGAATGAATGGGGTTTTTTTCTTCTTAAATATATTTTCATCAAAAAAATTTGGATGGTTGTTCCATCTATGAAGTAAATTAATTGACTTCGCTATTAAAAATTCTTTAGTGAGGTATTGTCTTTGAACATAGTGTTTTCAGTAAGGTTTCGTTGCTTAGAGGTATTCAAGTAGTTGAATAACTTCTATCGGAGAGAAAATAATCATATTGAGGAATTGATATGATATCTATATAAATTTTAGTGTTCACATGGGGGTTCTTGGGGGTGAATTTAGAAATTAAATTTAGAAATGTTTTTATACAAGGAAGAGGGGAGTGTTTGAGAGGTTTAAGCTTGTCTATAACCACTGTTTTAATTATGATTTCAATTATCATTCTTTATATTCAATTTTATTTCACATTACTTATAATATCTATATTTAAATCAAATACCCCAAAATTTATCTTCTTGTAAAAACAAACAAAACAAAAGTGATAGTTTTGCAACTGAATTTGCAACCTCATCGAGAGACAACCTCGTGGTCACCATTGTACTTCATTATAAGGGGAAAATATTGATTGAGGTTTTCATGAAAAAAACCATCACATAATCATACTATGATGGGATGAAATGTGTAGGTAGGATTTGGATCCAATATTGATCTTTCATGCGTAATGAAAATAAAAAAAATATGGAGTCTTACCACATCGCTTGAAGAATTATAGAATTGTAATGTGTCATAGATATTGAGTAAGTTTCCCAGATTCTTGTTCAGATATTCATGTAGTAGTATAGTGAATTTCATGATGTTTGATATCATTGGAATTATAATAGGCTTGATATCAAGGTGGGTTTCATCAATGAGGGGTATGAGGAATCATGGTTGAAATATTTTGTTTGATGGCCACTCATTGTCTATGAGTGTCTACAGCCCCTGATCTCATTGAATAAACACAGTGCGCTAATTTTTCTTAGTGACTTCCATGGTCATAGTTCTATTCTTACTCATGGTTTTCTCTTGTTCAGAATCAAACTCAAAGACTTAATTTCCTTTTTTACATGTGTGATGATCATGTATTAAGAATTATAAAAATTTGAAACTCATAGAACATGCACACCCAGCATAAATAGAGATATTAAAATAAATAAATAAAGTGAAATAAAAAATAAGGAATCCTAAAAACTAACTTGTAATTGTCCCTAGAAATGGAACCTCTTTTGACATTCCCATTGGGTGTCATTATTTTCTGATAGGTCAAATAAAAATACAAAATTTATAAAAACTCTGCATATGCAACTAAATTAATTATAATGTAGGGAAAAGCGGGTCGAGGTCGAACCCATAGATACAATGTATTATTTTTATTAGGTTTTCAAAATATTTTATTTAATTATATTTAAGAACGAGGTAAGGAAATATTGGTTTTATTAATTAGAAGAAAATGAAAGATGAAATCAAAACAGATTGATTGATTGGTTTAAAAATAGTTTTGAAAAGCATGTTATGGTTTTGTAATTTTACAGTTCAAGTGAAAATGAATTATTTAAAATAGGTTAATTAATTCTTGATTTGTGTCAGAGTTGATATGAGGGAGATTTAATAGTTTGGTATCCCCTCCTTGACATGGAAATCCCCTATTTCCCTTGGTCTATTGATTTAGGGTTTCGCAGAATCAATTTTTTCTCAATACCACATTCAAACCTAATTCCCCTTAATTTTAAAATTGTTATTTCTATTTTATGGTTTTTAGTTGCACAATTTTCAGACTCCTTGTATATTCAAATACCAATGGTCATAATAAAAAAAATAAAGGGATTAGAAATTGATTGAATAAATCACATAAAACTAAATACATGAATAAAGAAAAAAAATCAATCCAGTGGAACCCTCCCCCTTTTATTACATAACACTTTCAAAAAGTGGGTTTACCTCCTCATCCTATTGATAATGGAATAATAGGTAAGGAAATAAAAATAAAATATAATGGGAAATCAGATATTAACTTATGAGGATCCTATACAATGAAGTTTCTCACTCCGATCTTTGGTCTCCGGGGCCTCTTAATAACAGTAGGATGGACTTCAATTTATAGGCACTAGTTGGGTTCAGGTAATAATGAATGACATTAAGGATTGGTCCAAAATTGGTCATGGGTGGGTCTCGAGTCTTAAATTGATTCAAAGATTGAAGATACATCAAATCTGTTTGTTTAAATCTTGTCCCAAATTTTTACATGATGTGTAGTGATTACACGACGTGTAACTTTTGTACCATGTGTACCAAAATCATGACATGTAGGATTATTTCATGACTTTCACTGGTACAAGATGTGTAATTATTACACGATGTGTAACTATTAAATGATGTGTAATGTTGGTTTTTTTTCTCCAGACACCTCATTTTACCTCAATTATTTAGTTATGTGCCTTGTAAGTGCTACATGATCATCATCAAAATACTATTTCACTCTTTTTTTTAATCCATTTTCAAGTCTCTTTTGTGTCATATGATACAAAACAAAATTATTTGAATCATTCAAAAATTGGAAAGAATAATCATTTAAATATAGAAATCAAAAAAATTAAAACACCCTAAAATACATGTATGAAATACAGATATCATAATACCCCCACACTTGAATTCATACATTTCTGTAAGGATGGAATCTCAACATACTACAAAGGAATCTCACCTTACCATATTTTAAAATCAATTTTAGAAAAATAAATTGATCAAATGGAAAATTAAATGTTCAAACATCAAGGTTGAAAATTTATCAATGTCTCATTTTTTAAAGAATAAAAACCAATCATTTATTTAAATTTTCCTCTTTTAAAATATCCAAGACTTTTTATTCATCCATTTTCATTTTTCAATTCATTATTAACATGCATTCCATTTTCAATTTACCTCACATGAATCTTTCTGCTCATCATCAAGGTACTAATGAATAGTGTAATGTTCATACCTCAAGAAAATTTCACTTACCATGGGATTGTAAGGAATCTAAAATCTTCACCATGTAATGAAAAAAATCACAAATAATCATGAGAGCTTCACCATTTAGGATCAAATGACTCTGAGGATTAGGTTAGGTAGATAAATGATGTAAATTAAGTAAGGTTCAAAAATTATTTTTGTCTAAAAATTACTTTTCATGATAATTGAAAACTGATTAATGAAAGCCTCATCTTCCCCTAGTTTCTCAGTTCAGAATCATAAAGATATGAAATTAAATAAATGAAACACCCTATTTTTTTATTTTTATTTTTATTTTCCAAAATTACATGCTAGTTAAAATTATCAAATCCACCACCCAACCCCAATGATCTTCTCATGACACTACTTGTAATAGTAATAATAAGATCAGCGATCAAGAAATTGTGATTTTTTGAATTTCCCTAGACACAACCCATCCTTTTTTCTCTATTTTTTTATTTATTTTTTTCATGTGGGTATTAAATGAATTCAATAAATTATCCTTCCCTAAATCTCATGAAATTTTCACCCACAATTATACATTGCAAAAAAATTCATCCCTTTGACCATTCATCATTTCCCCCACTCTTATGTTTGATAATCATGAAAAATATTTAGATGAAGGAAGGAAAGGTTAATATAGTCTTGTAACATGGATCTTTTCTTAAAAATGTTGTTAATGATTTATATGGGTTTTAAAATTGATTAATTCAAGTTGGGTCTCAAAATAAGGGCTAACAAAAATAATGCCTCAAACATTTTAAAAGTGATTTTGTTCAGTCATATATTTTATAAGATGAAAAGTATGTTTTAGGAAAAATCATGCCAAATTTCTCAAGAAATATAAAAAATAAATAATGGAAAATATTGGCTTGATGGATGTCTCGGGACAGAGATGAATGGTTGGTAGAATCACTTATGGAAATGCACATGAATAATTAAATCAATTAATTAAAATATCGGAAATTTAATGCATTGTCAAATATCAGAGAAGTTTCATTTACAAAAATCATCATGCTCCCCTAAATCATGATTTTTCAATCATAATCCGCATGCTTATCTCTATGAATTATTTATCCCATTTTTTCATTCATATTTGTTAAAAATGAAATTTAAAATTCATGGTATGGAAATTGTTCTAGTTAGTTTATTTCTCCTAGTTCAATTAAGTAAAGTAAGAATCAAGTGTGGGTCATGAAATTTAAATTTAAATATAAAAAAAAATTAATGTTGGTAATACATTAGGAAAATTATAAATTTAATCTCTTACTCCCCTTTTGAATGATTCTTTCATGTTGGTTTTACAAGTTCTATTTGTCCTAGTTCACAACGTGTACTTCTTTCGTGACATGTGATTGTCCTGCAGCCTCTTATCAGGATTCCTTATGATTTTTTTTGACTTAGGTATTGATGGTCCTATAAATTAAAATAAAAAAATGAAATCACAATCCATTATCAATAAATTTTGAAATATTTGAATCATGAGCATACACGCCTAAAAAATAAACAAAAAATGAATAATAGGTTGCCTTCCAAAAAAGTGATTTTATTTATTATCATTGGATTGACCATACCTCATTTAGATTCATCTCATGTGATGCATTATTGATAATTTTGTAAATGGTTTGGGTCCATAAATGGTCTTAGTTGTGCCTGATCCACATAGGTCGATCACTTTTCTTCCTCTTTAAATAGCTTAATTCTTCCTGATGGTAATATTTTCTTGATCTCCAGTTGACCAATCATCCATTTATCCCTAAATACTAATGAACTAAATTGAAGGTCATGTACCATATATACCTATTTTACTTTTTCAAATGTAGTGGATTCAGTTGCTCCTCTGATTTTAGTGATCTTGTTTCTCTTCTTCTCTTTCTTCTTTAGTTGATAATCCTCTTGCATATTAGTATCTATCTTATGGCCCTCTTCAATTTTAGTGACACCCTCAACTTTGGGTGTATTTTCTTATCAAAATCCATTGACCTCTAAAACATCGCATTTCTTCATTTCCAGGTGGATGTTGAAACTTACATGGTCACAACCAACTCTCATACAGAGTTCTCCACTTTGAATGCTAATCAGTGCACCTCCAGTGGCTAAAAACGGTCTCTCCATAATGAGTGGATTTTTCTCCTCTTATATATCCAAAAAAAGTAAGTCAAAAAGGAATTATAATTTGTTTAATTTTATCAATATATCCTTGAATAATCCTTAGGGATTCTTCATTACTGAGTCTGCTAACTGAAGTGAAAATCTTGTGGGATTTAGGGCATCTAGTCCCAAACTCTTGAATGTTTTGTGTGACATTATATTGACACTCGCACCCAATCCATATAAAAAAATTTCACATTTGATATATCTAATAAATATGGGAATCAAAAATCTACCTTGATCACATTTATTCTTAGGTAGGTCCTTCGATACCACTGTCGAACACTCTCGCGTGAGTTAAATGGTGCTAATTTCTTCCAGCTTCTTCTTATTGGTTGTCATCTCTTTCATTAATTTCACATATGTCAACATGTTCACAAGAGCCTATACAAAAGGTATATTAATATGAATTTTTTTAAATTATCCAAGAAAATTACCTTTCTATACATTATTCTATACATGCACCATTCGTTCTGGAGAAGGCAACCTTGGCTTGCACGGAGGTGGTTCTTATTTGGCTTCTTCAACTACTTGTTCCTTGCTATTTTCAATTTATTTTTCACTTACTTCCAATTTTTATTGTATTATAAATTATATTCAAATTAGATTTGTATTCTTACCACTTATAATTAGTAAAAATTTTAAATATTCATGTGGATATACTTTAGGGCATCCTTCCAGTGCTCCTCTAGGTCTCTCTCTAATATTATTAGTAATTTGACCAACTTGATGATTCAGATTTTACAATCCTGTGTTTGATGGACACTTGTAATCTATGAGTGTCTATAGCCTCTGATCTCTTTGAATAACCTCGGTAGGTTTATTTTTCTCAACGCCCACTATGGTCATAGTTCTATTCTTTCCCAGGATTTTCTCAGGTTCAGAATAAAACTCAAAGACTTATTTTCCTTTTTCACATGTGTGGTGGTCAAGCATTTAGAATTTTAAAAAACTAAAACTCACAGCACGTGCACACCCAATGTAAAGAGATATATTTAAATAAAAAAATAAAATGAAATAGAAATTAAAGAAACCTAAAAAAATAACTTGTAACCATCCTTGGAAATGGTTATAGTTTTGACATGCCTATGGGGCATCATTATTTTTGGATAGGTCAAATCAAAATACAAAATTTATAAAAACTCAATAAATGAAACTCAATTAATTAAAATTTACTAAGAAGTAGTTCAAGGTAAAACCCACAGAGATGGTGAATTAATTTTATCAGGTTTTTAAAAGATTTTATTTTATTATATTGAAGAAAAATGTGAGAAAATATTAGATTGATAATTTTGAGGAAAAAAAAAATAAAAGAAAAATAGATTTATTGGATTGTTTGAAAATAGTTTTGAAAAGCATGCCAGAGTTTTTTTAATTTTATGGTTTAGGTGAAATTGGATTTTCCAAAATTGTTTAATTAATTTATGATTGGCTTCAAAGTCAACATAAGGGAGATCCAATGGTCGTGTTATCTCCTCCTTGACACGTCAATCTCCTATTTCCCTTGGTTTTATAATTCAAGGTTTCATTGAATCATGTTTGTCTCGATTGCATGTTTAAACCTGATTCACCTAAATCTAACAATGTCCATTCTTCCTTTTGGGTTGTCAGTTTAAAAATTTTAATATTCCTTTCAGATTCAAATATCAATAGTCATGATAAAATAAAAAGAAAAGGATTGTAAATTGATTGAAGAAATCACAAAAAACCAAATACATGAATAAAGAAAAATGAATCAATCCAACAGAACCCTCCCATTATAGTACATAACCCTAGAACCAGTCGGTTTTACTCCCTCATTCTCATGATGAGTTAATAAGAGCGAAGTAAAGAAAATAAAACATAATGGTAAAACGGAGATAAACTAGTGGGGATACTGCACAATGCAACTTCTCACTCTGAGCTTTGGTCTCCGGGGCCTCCCAACAGCAGCAGGTTGTCCCTCAATTTATAGGCACTAATTAGGCTCAAGTAATAATGAATGAAATTATGTATTGGTTCAAAAGTGGTCATGGGTGGGTCTCGAGTCTTAAATTTAGTCAAGAATTGAAGATACATGAAATCTATCTATTTAAATATCATCCCAACTTATTACATGATGTGTAATGATTACACAACATGTAACTTTTTTACCACGTGTACTGAAATCATGACATGTAGAATTATTTCAAAACTTTCAATGGTACATGATGTGTAATTATTACACAATGTGTAATGTCAGTTTTCTACTTTGGTGGCCTCATTTTTCCCCAGTTCTTCAGTTATGTTCCTTGGAAGTTCTCCATGACCATCCTCAATAATCATGTGTCACATTTTGTTTTTTGTTCTTTTCAACTATCTATTGTTTCCTTCCATAAAATAGAAAATGAGTTAAACCATTCAAAAATTGGAAAGGATAATCATTTAAATACAAAAATCAATTAACTAATCACCATAAAATATTTGCATGAAATACAAATATCAAGTTGTGAAAGAAAAAACAGTCATGGGATTAAGCTAATTGGCCTTGTACATTTGATTAGCATCTGGGAAAAATTATTTTACCCACATCATTTCACTTCTACCAGAATCTACACTAGGATTATCCCATTATTGGTCAGCAAAGGCCAAATATTTCTTTGTTAGTGACACTACATCTTCTCCGTAAAATGGTTCTTTCTACTCACCTCATGCTTGGATATCACACCTGATAGTATTTCTGTTTAATGTGGGGGTTGTTTCTTAAATATCATGAAAAAAACTTCTCCCTCGTCTCCTTAAAGTCCTCATGGGTGCATGTTCCCTTATTGTGTGTCTCTGGTGTTGACCATTGGCATTTTCCTTCATGATAGAATGGATTACAAGAGCACCCTCGGAAGTTGTATTGGCATGGTGACTTTGCTTGTGGCATGATCAATCGCATATCTCCCTCAGTCAAATGGGAACTAAAATGGGAGAATAATGCTACCATAAATCTCCTGAAAATTTAGGTCCAATCCATCATCATTTAAAATTTAGGATTTGTAGTATAAGGTGGAAATAACAGTGTAGGTGTTGCCCTATTCTTCCTTAGGGTGAAGGTATATAAATGGAGGTGGAATAATCTTTTTTAGAGCAACTCCTAACCTCTAGACCTTGGTAAGTATCAATCAATGGGTTTGTGATCTGTAGGGGAGGAGAAAGTTTAGGTTTTATTGATGACTATAAGGAAGGTAGAGGAATAGTTTGGTGGGTGAAACCAGCAGAAATCATGCTTACTGTGGTTTTCATGGTCTGTGTATTGACCACAAGATGTATTTTGATAAGGGGGAATCATAGTAGGCATTCCTACCATGCGAGTGGTGGCCTAGTTAATAAAATTCTTCATGAGTTCTTCTCTTCTTTCCTTTGAATATTTTTAGCACTTGGTCGACTGAAGGTACTCACGATAGGTATGCCTATCAGGGAAATAGGGTATGGTAAGGTGGTCAGGTAGTCGTGAGCAGTGCTCGTGGTAGGCTTAAGGCATGGTCACCATGCTAACCGTGTGATAGTAAGTTCATGCAGGGGCAACACAAGGTCAGTACTCATGGTAAGCATAGTGACTGTGGATGTCATGGCCACTCTTGGCCTTTGTAAATTTCCACCCTAAAAAAGTTCACAATCTTTCTTAGTACAATATTAAATTCCACCCTAAAATAAATAACTTCCTTAATCATGTCATCACAATTTAAATCAAAATATTTATTTATCAATAAATACCATATTTAAATCCAATTTCCAATTTAGTTCTGATTTAATAAAGTCAATAGAAACAATTATTAACTTGGGAATTAAACTATAACTAGGGGTATTATCAATGAAAAAAATCAGAAAATGTTGAGAATTTTAGTTCACATCACTCCCCCACACATAAACTATTTCACTATTGGGAAATTTGTCATTGAATATAAATTATTTAAAAAGAAAGAAAGTTTATTTTGCCTAATTTCAAATTTAATAGCCAGAGTTGAAACAAAACATAGGTTCTTCCAAATTTAGAAATATCATGCCTCGTATGTGAATCAAATCATTAACTCGCTTCAATTCAGTCAAAGTTTTGGTTTAGGAGTGGATCAAATTATATTTAAGCGGAATCAATATTTTAATAAAAAAACACCACCATTTTTTCCTCCTTATTAAGTTTCCTCAAACAAAATTTTAATTTTTAACATTATTGAAACAAATTAAATGAATGTGTTATAAGACAATTTCCCCTCTTTCGTGGGTTCAATATTCCTCTCATCTAAATGGACTAATCTTTTGACAGATCCCTTTCAAATTTATTTTCTTCCTGCCATAATTATGTGCAATGTACCATGTATAGAACTTATTAAGATGGATTTAGTTAATTATAGATAAACACCAAGTGCCCTTGTCTCATAGATCCATTGTGGGTTCCCAATTTCCCATTTTCATTCTAGGTTCAGTGTACATATATCATTTTATTTAAGTTGGCTCTGTAAGGTGTTTTGTCTCACAATGGTTAGATTACCTCAGATTAAGTTCATAATTTATATGACTAAAATTTATAAAATTAATTCCACGCAAATATTTTCACTCACACTCCATCGCTTAATTCTAAAAGCAAACTTCTATAAGATTAGTGCTAAACTCACTCAACAATCACTTAAAGTCTGACAGTTTTAGAACAAATGAATTCCCTCAACTCTATCATGGTCCTTTTTTTAAACTAGGTAGGATAGTCATGATGTTCAAGAAAAGGGGGGAAATCAATAAAAATAAATTTTAAAAAGTGCAATGTACAATACTGCATTTTTTAGAAAAAAAGTGTTTTTATTTATTTAAAAATTTTGGCTTCTCACTTCCCCATACTTGGTTCTAATGCTATCCCAGTTGAATTTTAGTATGAATTTTTTTAAGAAAGATAATTCAATAAAATAAACATCAAGACCAAAATGAGGGAAAGAGTAAACCTGGAAGTGATTAATTTTTAGCAGCAAGGAGGAGTATGGACTCCTCCACAAGTACTTCCCAAAAGTTATCCCGGTACTTCTTTAGTTGTTTTCCATTCACTTTGAATTGTAGATTTGAATTGCTTCCTTCAATATCAACTACACCAAATGGGAAAGTGTTAAATACTTTATATAGCACAACCCATTTGGAATGAATCTTACTAGGGAAGAGTTTCATCCTTGAAGAAAATAGAAATACCTTTCTCCAACTTGAAATTTTATTTTATGGATCAACTTTTCATGGTAATATTTGGTTTTCACTGTGTACAACAGCGAGTTCTCATATGCCTCCCTCCTTAATTCCTCAATTTCCATTAATTTTATTTTCCTTTGTCCTTCAACCATGCTAAACTCCACATTTACTTGATTGAAAACCCAATAGAATTTGTGATGTAGCTCAATAGGAAAGTATTAATGTTTACCATAATAAATTCGGTAAGGATAAATGACTAATGGGGTTTTATAGACAGTTTTGTATGCTCAAAGTGAATCTTCTAGCTTATTACTTAGGTCCTTGTGGTTGGGTTGTACTTTCTTCTCCAAAATCCTTTTGATCTCTGTATTAGTCCATTTTTCTATGGGTGGTTAGAAGTGAATATTTTGTGGTTTAATTCATATTTATTCATGATGAAGTGGTAGCACTCCTGATGAGTGCTCCTTCTCGTTAGTACGCGTCTCACGCGCCTCCCAGATTTCCATCGTCTCCCAGTTGCGCGATTGGCGGTGCTCTGGAATATCCTTTTGGTTCAGCGCCTCCTTGTCTGTCGAGCGGGACTCCGGGGTTCTCTTTTAGGGATTTCCTAGTGCTCCCATATGGGCCACCTTGTCCATCATTAGTGGATCCTAGATCTGGATCCGGATGTTCAGGGAAACCCTTCTTTCCAGTTGTCATAGGTTCTCCGGTTGTTGCTCCGTCCTTTAGATTGGCGGTGACTGGTGAGCTTCGAACGGCTTCTCATCCCCCTCTTCCAATGGTTACTCTTATTTCTTTGTAATTGAAGGAACTGAAATTAGTGGATGGGCTTCTATCCATATCAATTTTGTAATCTGAATTTTTAGAAGCCTCATCCTATCATCGTTGGTCCCTTATTGAGAAATTCGACAAAGATCATCTTTCTTTGGAGATTTTTTCTAGTTTCGTTGATTACTGGGATCTTTCTGGTGTGGCAGCGGTGTCTATTTTATCCAGGAAATACTTATGTGTTTAACTTTTCTCTGATTTGGATTATATTCAGGCTTGAGACAGGGAGGTCCGTTCCTGTGGGCACCTTCGATTTCTTCTGCTTCGGTGGTCTTTATATATTCATCATGGTCAAGATTCTCCATTGGCGGTGCTGTGGATTCACCGTCCTGGGATCCCTTTACCTTTTCAGAATCCTACAGTTCTAAAATCAATTGGTAATGCTCTTGGTAGTTTATTTTGTGCTGATGAGGCTACCTTAAGGATGGAACACACAATGGCGGCACCTATTTGTGTGGAGTTTGATCCGTCCTCCTCTCTTCCACACAGAATTCACCTAAGTGCTGGATTGGATCTTAATTTAAGGAAAAATATTTTTTTCCCTCAATCCCCTGGTTTTTGCTCTTGCTGCATGCTTCAAGGTCATTCAGACTCTTTCTGCAGGAATCATAGTCTTCGTGATATGGATTCGGCGCTTCTTATGAAATCTTCAGAGGATTTTTGTGTGTCTTTTTAGAATTATGATGATGCTGTTAAGATCCCAGAAAAATATTTTTCAATTAATTCAGTGGGTGGTGATGATCTGGCCTTGGATCCGTCCTCCTCTCTTCCACACAGAATTCACCTAAGTGCTGGATTGGATCTTAATTTAAGGAAAAATATTTTTTTCCCTCAATCCCCTGGTTTTTGCTCTTGCTGCATGCTTCAAGGTCATTCAGACTCTTTCTGCAGGAATCATAGTCTTCGTGATATGGATTCGGCGCTTCTTATGAAATCTTCAGAGGATTTTTGTGTGTCTTTTTAGAATTATGATGATGCTGTTAAGATCCCAGAAAAATATTTTTCAATTAATTCAGTGGGTGGTGATGATCTGGCCTTGGATGTCCCTAATCCTCTTTCAGATGCCCTTTTCTCCCCTCACGAGAATGTATCTGAATATGCAACAGTTTATATTTCTACAACCTCTCCTGTGATCACAAATGTTGCTACTTCTACTTTAGATCGTTCTCTTATAGTGACGGTTTCCTCTAACTGTATTGATGATTCTTCGGTCCCTTCATTGGACATTTTGGAAGGTCATGTTCTAGTTATCCAATCTAATATGATTATTTCATATGCCCCTTTGGTTGTTTCAGTGATTTATCCTTCTTATGATTTGACTCAAGTGGTCTTCCCCCAGTCTCAGGGTGTTTCTCAGGAGCAGACGGTTATTTCTGAAGATTTAATTTCCATGACCTTGAACTGTTTATTTCCTTCCCCTACTAAAGTCTTGGAAATCTCTTCACTCACTGATGCCAGCACTCCTACTTTGAATTCTTTCAAGGTGCTGGAAGATTATGGATATGACTCTTATCTCCCATCTTCAGTTTGTGTTGTACCTAAATTGGTTAAACTTATTCTTCAACCAAGTAGCATTGAAACACGTTCCAAATCCAAATCTTCCATCAATGGATTAGGCCTGTAGGCCAACAGCTCTATCTCCTTATGATTAATTCCATTATATGGAATGTCAAGGGTATGGGATCCTTAGATAAGATGAAATTCCTTCTGAAGACTGTTAAAAAAAGTGTTCATTTATTAGATATATTGGAACTAAAGCTCAAATTTGAATCTATTAATGACATGGATTGAAGTTTAAATTTCAGTCATTTTTTTGCACGGTCAGCCAGTGAATAGGCACATCTGGCTTTTCTGGAATGATCAAATTTCTGTGGATTTATTAGACATCTCCAGCCAGCATATCACAATTAATGTTTGTGGTAATGGGGGTAATTTCCTTTTTTATTTTGTTTATGAAAGTTGTGATCCAGTTCAAAGAAAGGATCTCTAGGATTCTTTATCTGCCTTCAATTTGGATTCAGATGCTTGGTTTGTCTGAGGTGATTTATTACTATTATAGACTCGTATGAAAAGAAGGGAGGGGTATTTATCCTCCCAATGGGATTTAGGATTTTCTCTCTTTCATTGCATCCAATCAGCTCTTGGATTTAGGGTATTCAGGTGATGCCTGTACTTGGTGTAATAATTGAAGGGGAAATATCATGATTTGGATTAGACTTGATAGATGTCTTGGTAATCTATAGGCCATTTCAAACTTCTCAGGCTGATCTGTCACTCATCTTTCTAGGAATTTATCTGATCACTCCCCTCTTCTTCTTCATGTTTGTTCTTACAGGGAGGTAAAAAAGGGTTTCTTTTATACAAGAATATGGTGGCATCAAGATGGTTTCAGAGAGATGGTGTTGCATTCTTGGAATGCTCCGGTTCTGGGTTTTTCTTGGGTTTCTCTTCATAATAAGTTGAGAAGGCTTAAGGATGCCATCCTATCATGTCTTCTTCAACTCCCTGATGAGGATTTTGACTTGAATGGTCTCTAGGAGGAGATTAATCATTTTGATCTTCAATTAAAACTTCAATAGGATGATGATAAGAACTCTTTTTTGTATATCAAGATCCAAAGGTTAGAGGAGTTGCTTCTTGAACTTGATTCTGCTGTTCGAGATAGATCTAGAGTTAATTGTCTAAAGGCTGGTGACAAGAATACAGCTTACTTTCATGCTTGTATTGGAGAGAAGTTTTTTAAAGGAAGATTCAATCTCCCTCTCCCTGATGGTACCTTCACGAGTGATACAAGTATTGTTGGTCCCTTGGCTATTTCGCATTTCTCTGATGCTCTTTCTGGTCAGAGGTAAGATCATGATGATTCTTTTCAAGATTGGGCATCTTATGATTCTTTCTTTGATAATGTTCCTTCTTTTTCTTCTACTTAGGATAATCAATGTTTGAGTGCTCTTCTAGGTGAAGAGGAGATTTATGATGCCATCAAGTCTCTTAATCCTAAACGCTCCCCTAGTCTAGATGGATTTCCAGGTGCCTTTTATATTGATGCTTGGATCATTATTTAATAGTTTGTGGTCTGTGTTGTTCATGATTTTTTCATAGGTGGTCCTTTACCAAGATTTGTTTCTACTACCATTCTTGTTCTTATTCCAAAAGTCAATCACCCTAAAGATTTCAGTCAGTTTCGGCCTATTAGCATGTGTAATTTCTCTTATAAAGTGTTGACCACTATTCTCAATAAAATTTTGTCTCTTCACCATCCTCCCCATGTCTCAAAGGAACAACATGGATTTATTAATGGGAGAGGTATTCATGGAGTGATAGGTCTTGCTCAGGAAATGATTTCTTATCTTGACAAAAACATGTTTGGAACCAATGTAGTGGTTAAGATTGACATGGAAAAGGCTTATGATCAGATGGACTGAACATTCATCATTAAATTGCTCAGAAAATGTGGCTTTTCTGAGTAGGTGGAGATCTTTTATTTAGGTACTTTCCCTCTCCTTGGTTTTCTATATATCTTATGGGAAAAAGGTTTGGATTTTTAAAATCCTCATGGGGCTTGCGTCAAGGTGATCCTATCTCTCCAAGTTTATTCATTTTGGCCCAGGATATTCTCAGTCAAAATCTCAATAATAGCTTTGTTGATGGTCTGATTCACCCTTTTAAAGGGATGTATGGCTTCTTTGGAATTTCTCACATATTTTTTTCGGATGATATTCTATTTTTCCTCAATGGTAGTGCCAACTCCATTAGAAATTTTAAGCTGATTCTCCATGCCTACTGTAGTAAAGCTAGGAAGTGTGTCAATACAACCAAAAGTGGATTTTTTATTTCTAATAAATGTTCATCCAGGAGATCCCTGCTCATCCAACATAGGACTGGTCTGGGAAAACGTAAATTTCCTTTGGATTATTTGGGTGCCCCTTTGTCTAATGGGGGAATAAGAATCTACCATTATGGCAACATTCTGAGAAATTTATGGGAAGGTTCCAAAATTGGAAAAGTCATTTTCATTCCTTTGGGGGTCAGATTACTTTGGTGAATAGTGTTCTATCTGCCATTCCTATGCATGTTCTATCTGTGTGTAGTTCCCATAAAGTGGTGATTAGAAATATTTAAAGGCTTATAAACTGTTTTATATGGGATTCTCATCATGAAGGAAGACATCATTGGGCAACTTGGTCTAGATTGGAAAAACCATTTCAAGAGGGAGGTTTCAATCTCAAATATATTCATGATAGTATGTGATGTATGCAGGATAAATTTGTGTGGGAGGTTTTTTCGGGTGACTCTTTGGTAGATTTTTATCAAAAGGAAATATGGGGAAATCCCATTTGATTGGGCTGAAAGTAGTAATGGTTCTCATATATGGAATAATTTGATAAGACTTTTTAAACCAATTTTGGAGAATTCTCCGTGGATTGCTGGTCGTGGTGATATTTCATTTTTGAAGCCCAATTGGTCTGGTTTCCTTTTATATTTTCCATGCTGTCCAGTTGTGGATATCACTGTTAGATAGGCTGGAGAATACCCTCAGTTCACTGACGCAGTTTTGAATGAGGAACAAAAGCAGGTTATATAAAGAATATGATTTTCAGAGGATCTAGATAAATGTTTCATCACTTCCTCTCCTACTAGGGATTTATCCTGTGCTACTTCTCATGCCAGGGCCCATCCAAATTATATTTGGGATAACATGAGTAGTAGACTTTGGTGTAAATATTTTTCTCCAAAATACATTTTCTTTGGATAATTCATCACCATTCTATTCCTATTGATGATAATCTGCAACGCATCAGCATTCCCCTTGCATCGAAATGCAAGTGTTGTGTTACCTCTAAATCTGAATCTGCTTTTCATCTTTTCTGTAAAAGTGACTGGGCTGTGTTTTTCTGTCCTCTTATTACCAGATTTCTATATTTCAGTGAATACGTGACTTCTGTGGATGGTTTTCTGCAGTTATGTTGGGATTTTCAGGAAAGGGATAGTGTGCAAGTCAAGGGATGTTCTTTTATTATCATTGCTGCTTACTGGACTTTATGGGAGATGCAGAATGTTTCTTTTCACTTAGGATATCAGCCGAATCTTCACTATATCAGGAGAAAATTTCTAGATACTATATCTTCATTTGTAAGGCACTGTAAACATATGAACATCTCCTTGCTTCAACATTCATTTGTTTCGACTGATTGTTCTTTCGAGGCTGATGGTTCTTAGAAGAGGCCTCCTGGTTCTTGGGTGAGATGGCGGCCTCATGCTTATGGTATTAAATTAAATGTGAATGGTTCATGTTTTCAAGGGACCATGCATGGAGGATGTGTTGTTCTTGCTGGTACAGGTTTGGTTTTTTTTCTCCCCCTTTCTATGGGCAGGTTACTTCAGGGGTGGAAGAGACTATGGCTATGCTTCAAGGTCTCAAATTATGCAATGATAATGATATTTAGTTGTCGATCATTGATCTAATTCTACTATTATTTTTAATTCCTTGAAAGGTCGGACGGATTTCCCTTGGAATATTATTTATCTCTAACGTGCTTATAGGGCGCTTATCCTTGTATATCGGTTCTACATACGTGGCATGAGGGAAACATATTGGTGGATCTTCTTGCATCCAAAGGGAACTGGGATAATAGGCTAGGGATGTTTTCTTCTACTAGATCTCTTCCTATTGATAGGTCTACTGTTGTTAGAGGAGATTCCTTTGGCCTTCATCACTATTGTCCCCTGTGAATTTTTTTTATGTTATGTTTTTATTTTCATTAATAAAAAAGGATACAATTTTCAATCAGTCGTCATGTGGGATTCCATTTTCTTATTGTAGAAATGGGTTCTTGGTCACTGATCAATGCTCAGGGCATTCCAAACATTCAAAATATGCTGGATTTAAGAAATTCAATTAGTGTTCTTGAGTCATCATCCCAAGTGTCTGTCCTCAATAAATTTAGACATAGTCTATTAACAACAAGATATAGGAAAATCCAAATGATATGGGAAACGGTCCTATGAATTCAATTCTTCAAATATCAAATATTTCACAAAAAAAATCAAATGGTTTAGGGAATTTTTTGTTTTTTAAAATTACACCAACAAGATGACAGTTTGGGCATTTTTTACAAAAATAATAAGAATATCTAAAAATGGAAGGCCTAAACAATTTGGCCTCAAAAAATTTCATAGTAGTTCTTTGAGGTCCAAAATGGTTTCTCCATGGAAGTGTGTGTAAAAAATAAAGCATGGAATGTATTTCTTCCTCGGTAATGCATCTTATAATGATTTGATCATTGCATATTTTTCATAAATAAGGGTATTTTCCAAGATAATGTTCAGATTCAAAATTTAATTTACCAGATTAGTGATTTTAAAATAAGGTACCTTTTTGTGATCAGGAAGTTCACTATTTCAACATACCAGGGTACTTAGGTTATATAGTTTCTCATGAGGGAAGGAATCATTCAAACTAGTCTTTGAAACTAGTTCTACCTCAGTAGTGTGTGTTTGCCTACTCATGTGGTCAACCACTATTTTCATAGCCCTTCTTGTCCTCAATATTGAGTTCAAACTCTTATATCAACAACATCCATCTTACTAGCTTGGAATTTGCACATGTCTTGATCAAATATCTTAAAGTTGTGTGATCAGAATAAAAAATTATCCTACTTACTAAAATATAAGAATGGAATTTTTCCAAATCTACAATGATAGATAAAAAATCAGTCTTTGTTGTATTGTAGTTGATTTGGGTAATGCCTAGGGTTTGTGAAATGTAATTTACCACTCTTGAAATATTGTCAATCTTCTGAGAGAGCACGACTCATGCCGCTCTATTGGATGCATCACATAGTAGCTCAATGGTGAATCAAATTTGGTGGGAAGATAGTGGTAGAAATGGTAAATAATTCTTTCAATTTATCAAAGGTTGTCCTTTAAGAATCACTAAATACAGGGAAAATCAATTTTGCGAAAGTCCTTAATGAATCTTCTATAAAACATAGCATGACCTAAAAAATAGTCTAATGTGCCTAATACTGGTAGGGTAAGGTGATGTAGAAATAACATCCACTTTTTCATTATCATCTTCAATAAATTACTTAGAAATTAAATGTCCCCGGACATTTCCTTTTTCTACCATAAAATGGCATTATTCAAAATTCAAAACCTTTTGTTTCTCAATAAATCATTGAAAACCCTTTTCCAAACATTCCAAACAATATTGAAAGATAGTCTCATACACAATTAATTCATCAAGGAATGCCTATAATCAATTTTCAATTAGATCTAAGATTGTTATCATGAAATGTTGAAAGGTACATGGGGTATTGTAGATACCAAAAGCATCATTTGGTAGGAAAATGTAACGAAGGTGCCTGTAAAGGTGGTCTTATCTTGATCATAGGGTGCCATGGGAATTTGAAAATATCCATAAAAATCATCAAGGAAGAAATAATGTTTTTCCTAGCTAGTATTTCTAAAATTTGGTCTACAAAGGGTATGGGGAAATGGTTTTTCTGGTCACAAGGTTTAATCCTATATAGTCAATACAAACTCCCCAACTATTCTGGATTCTGGTAGGTACCAATTCATTAGTTTCATTGGTCACAATTGTGTAATTGGTTTTCCTTGGAATAGTTTGAATGGGGCTTACCCATTGTGAGTATAAGATGGGATATATTATTTCATCTTTTAATATTCTTTCTACTTCCATTTTGGCTATCTCTAGGAGGGTTGGGATTATCCTTCTTTAGGGGTTTCTTTCTAACTTGGATCCTTCTTCCAACAAAATTATATGCATGTAGGTGGTAGGGATAATTCTTGGGATATCTACCAACATCCATCCTATTGCTTTAACATTATTTTTTAGGATGTTTGGTAGTTGATTCTCATGGTTAGATTCTAAATCATTAGGAATTATAACTGGAAGTTTCTAATTTTCCTTTATAAATGAATATTTTAAATTCATGGGTAAGAGCTTAGTTCTAATTCAGGAGGATTTTCTAGAGATGTTTTCATTTCACTATTCTCTATGTTGGCTACCCTTACATGTAATGAATAAATGTTAGTATCATTTTTCAGTAGCTCATCAAAATAATTTTCATTGATTTTTTCAAATTGATCCAGTGGAGATTGTCCCCAGGTTATGTTCATTTTTAGGAACAGATGTGTCCATCAAGTTAGATGTTTCCAAATCTTCTCTTAATCTAATTATGTCATCAAACATCGTAATTTCCTCACTAGAGGAGTAGCGATGTTCAAAATTTTTTAAGGTGAAAATAGAATATTCTTCATGTGGATGTTTCATTAAATCAAGGATATTAAAATCAACTTTCACCTCATCAAATGTCATTGAAAAGTTTCCTTCATTGACATTTATGATGTTTTTAGCAATATTTAGAAAGGGTTTGTCTAGAATAATGGGATAATGATCTTTACATTTACTTTTTTCTGTGTTGAGAACATAAAAGTTAGCAGGAAATGGGAGACCTTGTACACTTACTAGGACATCCTCAAGGACACCTACCTGATAAGAAGTGGCTTTGTTGGAAAGTTGTACAACCATGTGAGTGGGTTTAAGTTATCCCATCTATAAAGAAGAATATATAGAATAAGTCATTACATTAAGGGAAGCTCTGAAGTCAGATAATGCATTGGAAAAAGTGATCCCACCAATTTTTCATGGAATACAAAAAAGTACCAAGATCCTAACATTTTTAGGGAATTTGAGGGGTGAAAATATCATAAACATTCTTACCGAGTTGTAAATATTCATTACCTTTTAATCTCCTTCTACAAGTCCACATGTCCTTGATGAATTTAGCATACCTTAGAATCTATCGAATGGATTCCAGTAGGGGGATATTGATTTCTACTTTTTTAAAAACATCCAACATCTCTTGCTGTAATGATTCCTACTTGGTTTTTCTTGGTTTGTGAATTCTTATAGGAAAAGGAGGTGGTTGTGGATCCTTCATAATTTTTCTATTTTCTTTTGATGGTACTTTATTGGCCACTTCCTTAGATTCTTTTCCTTGGTCATATTCTTTAGATTATTGATGTTGTACATTTCCAGTTTCAATTTCTTGAGTTGATCTTTTACTGTATACTAGTTCCTTTACACTTCTCAAGATAATGGCATTAACATTTCCTTTAGGATTTGGATTTTTTTGACAAAAAATATTTATTGTACCTTGGTTTACCATATTATTCAGGGTGTTCATGATCTGATCAAATTACCCTTTTAATTATTTTAATTTTGAGCAATGATTGGTAAGAGTAGCGTGTCGATTATTTTGATAACATATTACTTGTCTCAACATGTCTTCTATGGATAGTTATTGTAGTTTTCCTTACTGATGGATTGTATATGGGTTAAAATTCTATCTTTGGAATGGATGGGGTTGAAAAGGCTATTGAGAAGTCTATTGAAATGATGGTCTTTGAGTCTACTAGCTTCCAGATTCATATTGGTGAGTGTGGAATTCTTTAAATACCTTTTTTCCACTAGGTTGATTCTAAAATTACCTTTCAAACATGGAATCACAACTTCCAATCCCTTGAAATTGAGGGAATCCATCAGTAAAATTCTCATGAGAGTAACGTAGTTGATATGCCCTTGGGGGTGTGGTGGTTAATGACTCTTGTACTTTGTTCATATCTAATTTTCTTACAAGGGAAGTTAATTATTCAATTTCACTCTCTAACAGGGGTGAGTTGGAGATTTTTACCTCATGCACTCCTCTTCTTTCAATTCTCATACCAAACTATTAGGAATTTTATGCGATCCTTTCAATGAGTTCCTTACCTCGACTAGTGACTTATCTATCAATGATCTACTTGAAGAAGCATCAAGTAGGTTATAGACATTATCCATCAATCCTTGTTATAAGAATAGTAAGAAGTGATGTTCTTCATATGGTTGTTCTAGGTAGGATGTGGTTAGTTTCTTGAACCTCTCCCAAAACACATAAATAGTCTCTCTAGTTTCTTGTTTGATTCCATAAATTTATTTTCTAAGTTGAGAAATTATTGAAGTTGTAAAGAATTTTTAGATGAAAAAATTCTATATATCCTCCCATGATTTGTCTTCTCCAGGGTGTATATTGTAGATCTACTCCTTGGATTCTCCTTCAAGTGATAAGGGAAAAGCCTTCCAGCCGATTTGAGCCTCAATGAATCGTGTAGTTCTAAATCTATTTCAAACCTCTTTAAACTATCTTAAGTTCCTATTGGTGTCTTCCCCATATATCCTATGAAACTTAGGTAGTATTGCAATCATTCCAGTTTTGATTTCAAGTCTTTTTATCATTTAATTACAATTTTTAATTGTTAATATTGAAATTGGGTGCATACATTTCTCTGAGCTAGATTTCCGTTTGTCTCTTCACTTTATATTAAATATTTTTATGAGGATGATGCCGAAGAGGGAGATTTTTCCAATGGGATGGTGAAAAACTCTCTTTCCTCTTGTTCTGTGTTCCTTAAAATTTGGACTCTTTCTAGCACAGTTCTCACAACCACTGGATCAAACCCATTGAGGGTAGAAGTACTTGATCTTGTCATTTGAAAAAATATTTATTTATTTATTTTAAAACAAAATTAAACAAACTAGCATTCCATGAAAACAGTGCCATGTTTGATGATCTCCTGCCGTAGGGTTCTTAGTAAAATAATATTTGAACTAGATAAATATGCAATAAAAGTGGGACTTAGATTTTCTCCAGAGAATAAAATGTTAATATTTTGTTTAAATCTTGTTTTGTGGGTCCATTTTTTTTGAAGCGATAATAAGTAAAAACTAGAATGGTTCTGAAATCAATTTAAGGAAGCAATGGTCCAGCCTTGGATTATTTACTCAGTCACTCGTTTAATTATTATTCAATTGGTTTCTAATTTTCCACTCATCAATCAAATCCAACTGATTACATAAATCTGGGAATTTTGGTTCAAGTAAAGAAACATAATAATCACTGTATTCCCTACCCTTACCTAGCCCAGTATTTGGATATCTCCACTTACCATTAAATTAAACCCATAGTTTTCTATAGCATACAGAGGACTTAATTCATGTATCTTTATTGTTCAATCCTGGAAGTAAGCAATATAATATAAAGGTAATAATTCAGAAGAAACCTCTACTGTCAATGCCAGTAAATTCTAAAATGGGGTTAGAACATTGAAAGAGAATAATTCATCATTAGCAGTGGTGATAATATTTTCCTTGGCTAAACCATAGGGGGTTTAATATTCCATCATTGGATTATTACAAATGAAAATTAAATTACATGATATTTTTAGACCTTCCAGAATAAGTTCTCCACCTTCTTCCTATTCAATCCCCCAAATCTTCTACTCCTTGAATTCCTTTTATAGATGAGGGGATACTTCTCTCCATGTGAGAGGCATGATATTCTTCATTTATTTTATGAATTTCTAGGATTAGTTATACATTTCACAGTCTAGGAAATTTTTATTTTAGGGTGGAATAATCTAATTCTTTGTAGTAGAAGATGAGCTGCAAAAGAGAAAAAGATATTGGGCTTAAGCTAGTGGTCCTCATTCATTTGATTAGTGTCTCGGAAAAATTATTTTACTTACGAGACATCACTTCATCCAGAATCATCACTTGGATCCTCCCATCATTGACCATAGAAGGCCTACTGTTTCTTTTTTAGTGGTGATGCAGCTTCTCCATAGAATGGTTCTTTCTTCACACCTCATGCTTGGAGCTCACACCTAACAACATTTCTATTTAATGGTGGAGGGGTTTCTTAAATAGTGTGTACAACACTTCTACTTCATTTCCATAAAATCCTCATGGGTCCCCATTCTATTTTTTTGTGTGGATATGGTGTTGAAAAGCATCATTTTCCTTCATGAAAAAATGGAGTACCTTATATACCTCAGAAGCTACACAGGAAGGACAAATTCTCTCATGTAGTGCTCAGTTGGATCTCTCCCTAAGTCAAAGTGTAGCTAAAATGGGAGTAGGGTATTGTCGCGAATCTTCTTAAAATGTATCTCCACTCCATTTTCATTTCGAATTCAGGGGTGGCAGTAGAAGTTAGCGTTGTCAGGGTAGGTTTCACCCTGTTCTTCCTTAGGGTGGAGTTACATAAATTGGGGTGGAATCTTCCTTTTTAGAGCATCTCCTTGCTTCTGGACCTGAGTAAGTATCAATCAAAGGGTTCGTGTTCTTCAAGGTAGGTGGAGGTTTGGGTTTCATTGATGACCACAGGGAAGGTATAAGCACGACAGGGTGGGTTAATATTGTGGTATGCATGCTTACTGTGAATTTCATGATCAATTTTCAGACTGTAATATGTATTTTGGGAATGGGGGATCATGATAGGTATTCCTACCATGAGATTGGTGGAATAGTTAATAAATTCTTCATGTGGTCATCTCTTCTTTCCTTTATGGATTTTTAGCACACACGGTCATCTGATGGCACTCACAGTATGTATGCCTACCATGACAATAAGGTGTGGTAAGGCGGTCAGGTGACCGTGAGTAGTTCTCATAGTAGGCTTAAGGCACGATCACTATGCTTACTATGCAACAACCGGTTCATATAGGAGAATCACATGTTCAGTACCAATGGTAAGCATAGTGACCATGGATTCCATAGACACTTGGCCTTTTTGATTTTCCACCCAGAAAAAGTTCACATTATTGCTTAGTGAAATAATAAATTCAATCCTAAAAGAAATAATTTACTTAATTATCGATTCATAATTTAAATCAAATGATGTATTCATCAATAAGTACCATATTTAAATCCAATTTCCAAATAAGTTCTAATTTATGAAAGTCACCAGAAACAAATATTAACCTAGGAATAAAACTACAATAAGGATATTTTCAATAAATAAAATTATATAAATGATGAAGATTTCATTTTACATTATACATAATATCATATAGAAAATTTACTCAAAGCATACTCAGGAATATCTCGAGATGTCTGGCTTTCTGTTGTGGGGAATGCAGGTAGATGAGGATATAATCAATGAAAACCATGATGAAAAATTCAAGAAATTGGTAGAGGATCTTTTTCATGAAATCCATGAACACTATCGATGAATTTTTAAGTCCAAACATCAAGTACTCATATACCACATACCTACTCTAAAATGAATTATTCAATATTTTCTCTTATTTAACCCACAACTGGTGATAGCTCGATCAAAGATCAATCTTAGAGAACCACAAGGCTCCTTACAACTGATAAAAAAGAACATCAATCATAGGAAAAGGATTCCTATTATTCTCTATCACCCAATTTGTCTTCTGATAATCCACAAAAATTTAAATATTATCATCTATCTTCTTGATGAACAAGATAGGTGCACCCCGTGATGAAATAATCGATTTGATAAATCCCTTCTCTAAGTCTCTGAGTTGTAATTTGGTCTCCTTTAGCACAATTAGTGCTATATGATAAGGCAGTATCAAAATGGGTTGCATATGTATCACAATCCCTATCTCAAAGTAAACTCTTCTATCAGGGGTAAGTCCAATAAAGTTATCTACAAATATTTCTTGATAGAGATCGACAACTAGAGGTAAAGACAAGGGGGCTGCCACTAATCCTACTGAAGGAGCCAAGGATGGAATCTACATCATGAGTGTCCCAAGATGGATCATCTCTATAATAACTCTACCTACTCCCAATTCCCACTCACCAGTCATCAATAACTTCTCTCCCTTGGGTTATCTAAATGATACCATCTTTGATTGAAATAAACGTGAGCTCGAAACCTGGTTAGCCAATCCATGCAAAGAATCACATCAAAGCTTATAGTCTACATAATCATGAAGTCCCCCAGATTTATATAACCAACAATGACTATAGGAAAATCTAAGAATTGCTAAAGATGGTCCACTTTCATTCCCAATGGGGTATCAATGGAAAGTAACCCAGAAGAAAAATTGATCAATAAGTCAATTCTGAGAACAAATTGTGTAGATATAATGGAATGGGAATCACCAGTATCAAATAAGGTGGTATACAACATATAAGTGATGAAAAGTACACCTAGAATAGTAGAAAATACTTCACCACCATCTATTGGAGTCTGATCCACTATGTATAGTCATCCCGACTTAGTTTTGCATCCCAACCCTTAAGACACCATAGTTTTTGAAGTTTGTATCCTTTGTTGAGATCCTCCATTCCCAGCTTTCCTTGGTCTCATAGAACTCCTCCATGAATCCCTCAAGAAAAAAAGGCTAAAGATGACCTACCTTACTACAATGGTGGAACTCCATATATGGATTCATACAAGAATTATTATAATATCCCCTTTTCCTATAGTTTAATAACTGGTTGGAATCATATACCATATATAGAATTGAGGAAATATTACTTTTTACCATCAATATACTACCCTATTTCTCTTAATTAGCCTTCCTCTTCCTACTTCCAGAAGATTCTCTCATAGTAGTGAGAGGAATATCATTTAATAGTCCTCTATAGACTAGTAATATGATGGCTTCCCTATCCTCCTCAATCCCCTTCTCAAAATTTAGGTCCTTGTGAAGTACGTGTGTTTACATCATCAGGTCAAAGCCACTAACCTAACATTTGATCTCTGGAAGAAGGCCTATATCAGAATTCTGATCCATATCTACTTCATTTTTAGGCAAGGGAGGAGAATAATGAACTAACTCTAGGAATTGAGTAGAATACATGGAGACTGACATAGACCCCTTTTTTAATTCCATGAACTCTTGGGCATGGTCTAACTTTATCATGTTAAGAAAATAGTGCTCAAGAAACATCTCCTTGAATGTCTCCCAAGTAAGACCCTCTCATCTTCCAGCCTAATTCATGGTAGTCCACCATCTCCTGATAGGTCCTTGGAACATAAAGGTTTCTAGAATCAATTTTTCATCCTCAGGAATATAGACTAGATTGAAAATTCTATCGATAAACTCCATCCAGTCCTCTACATCCTGCAGGCCACCAATATGCTAAAAGGCTAGAGGATGATGGAGATATAAATGTAATGAACCAATCAGGTTTGACCCCAAACCGGTCACCTAGGTCAGCCGCAATAAGTCCCGATATGTGTTCCCAATCCTCTAGGTCTAAAAACTAGCGTTGATCACCCAATATAACTCTATTAGAGAGATGATCATGATGTAGATGTTAGGGAGGGGTGATTCCAAGTAGTCATAGTTTTGGATGAATTCCTCTAACACCTTTAGGTCATGTAATGTCATGAATCTAACAACCCATGTAAGGGTTCCCCTACAACCCTTAAAAAGGGGGATTATAAAAAATTAATAAAAATTGAAGTCCTTCAGGCCATTCAGATAGAATAATAGAATAAACACCAGCAGTGGAAAAGTGAAAAGACCAAATATACCTCCATGTGACCTCACGGGTCACCAAAAACCATGGAACCATGCTCACTCTATAAGTGAACTAGAGCTAGGTAGAACCTGAACTTGAAAATGATATATAGGCATGAGAACATACAAACTCATTAAGCCACCACTACCCATCAAATTTATGGAAATCCCTTAGCAAAGAAGTTTATAAATTTCTAGTTTGATTGTAAAGTGTCAAAGTAATATTTTCACATGCCTTATTAAATCCAAACACAAGTACACTTTCCAAAAATTATCCTTATTATAAAATAAAAACAAGTGCATTTGAACATTTTAAATTAAACTTTTAAACTAGGGAAAAAAATCCAAACACTTCCCCCTTTTTCTAAACCATACCATAAAAATATCATTTTCATAAACCATTTCAAGGAAGATGACATTTCTTTAAATTTTTTAAATAAATACCCAAAGAATCCTTTTAAAATATTACTTTCAAACAATTTAAAAAACAACTCATTTTAAAGTAATTTAAATACACACAATGTGGTTTCAAACTAGTCATAAAGAGAAACAATACTATAACAAGGCAAACCACATAGTGTCAAATCTCAATCATAAAATAACCAAAATGTCAACACCTAAATAATATAACAAGAAACTAACATTTTCAACATAAAATAAAGAAGTCATAACATACCATACATATCATTAGGCAACACTATAGGGGTCAATAGGACAACGCAATATAAGAAAAGGTGGACCTAACTGCCAGAAAGTAATATGGTCATGCACATCAATCATCTGGATTTCTCTCAACTAGCCTCATCAACGACAATCCACTAGCCAACACATGACTTAACTAGGTGAAAATATCTAGTGTTTAATATCAACTAGTCATATTAGTGTCCCACTACTTCTCACCTAGTAACGTTGATCTCCCCATGGAATAAGAAATGGAGGTGGTCCATGAGTAAAGGATTTCATCACATGACAATAAAAAAGTCCCACTAGCTAACAAAACAATCATGTCTTTTCCACCTCCCACAATACCATTAAAAATCTCCCAAATCCATTCACAAAACATGATCACACATCAAGCATCCAACACATGGATAAGCATAAACATCATTAGAAACACATGGGGGATCAACAAAAGAACAATCACATCATTTCATAAGTTTTAACAGGGCCTTCACCTTTCATATTTATATAACATATACATTTTTCAAATCCCTTTTTAAAAACCAACTTGGTATCCAAGCACAAATCCAAAGCATATCATGAACATAAACAATCCTAATCATACAAAAAATGGATATCTACATACAAACCTAACAAAAACACAATCAACACCAAACGTGACCCAACAAACTCATAGAAATCTCTACTTAATTTCTCAAAATAGGAAACCCTGATTTTTTATAAAACAACCCCTGTAAAACTTTATTAATCTCTTTTCAAAAAGGAAACTGGATTCAATTTTTTTTAATAATATCCAAATCCATTTATCAAATCTAAGTGGGCATCTAACCCAACACTTGGCATATGAACAATGTCCATGCCAAGAAGTTTAAACTTTAGAAGACCACTTGAAAATAAAAATGGAAATTCTAGAAATTTATAATTTCATAATAAAATATTAAAAATTCTTGAAACAATTTTAAAGATTCTTTCATTCAATTTTGAAAATACTTTTCATCTGTCCAAGGCCCATGCCAATTGCTAAAAACTACTCCAAATCCATTTTAAGCATACAACGACGTATAATAATCTTTCAAAATTTCAAAAAGGAATTTAAAAGAATGAAATAAATTTATAATATACAATAAAGTGGAGTTTCATAGAAACGACTACCTTGAAAAATGTATCCTTTGATGACATCTACTCAAATCCACCCTTTTATGGTTACACTCATATACACCTTCGCATATATATAAGCACACTTATCCCCAATGTGAATATTTTCATTACCATAAGTAAATATCTACAAGGGGTCCTTATGTATATATCCATATTTTCATATGCATGTATGCCACTTTCAAAGATCCACAAGACACCCTAAATAACAAATAGAAAACAAAAAACCACAAATCCCTAATTAAAATTGGGTTGGGAGAAATGGGTAGAAGAAAACCTACCACAAATGGCAGCGAGAAAGCCGAAATGTTTCGAATCGCTTCACCTTCAGTAGCATATGTAAATCCACATAAAAATAGGACCCAATAGAACCATCACATTACCTAACAATATGATAAATCCAAAAAACTGGGTTAACCCTTTGAACTAGGGTTTGGATCAATGAACGAGGTGATTGGGATAAGAGAAAACACCTAAAATGGAAGGAGGTTGGATGTGGAGGTCATACCTTTGTGATTTTACCAAAATTTTCCAAGAAATATTTGTGAAACACCATGATGAGAGGAGGCCGCAAGGGGGGAGGCATCACATGACCAAGGGAGGTCTAGAGGGTGTTTCGTGTGAGTGGAGAGGGGAGAGAAAAAAACCCTTAAAACATCTGGGGAAAAAATTGGAAAATAAAAATAAACCAAAAAAATTAACACCTTGGACACGGCGCATGGTTTTACAAACCATGTGCTAACTGTGCTACCCCTACTAGACAAGCACAAAGTGCTCACACAGTTTCCTCTAGGAAAGTCGCATTGTTGAGTTAACCATGATCAAGCCATGTAAATTGGATATATTAAATACATACCTCTCATGCATGGTTGGAGTGAGTTACTCCTAACCATATACAAACCACGTGAAACACCACATCCCTTAAAACTTTTAAAAAAAATCCACACGAAATTCTCGAGAACACAAAATGGGAAAAAATTAATTAAATTAATTAACACCACCATGACACACAGGGTGTCATAGAAAATCTCGATCATGATTGGTCATGGTCTTCTAGATGTTCTCACTTTGAATGGGTACAATCTAAAATATCCCCGAATGCACTAGATCTGTAGCCTAAAACAACATTGCTGGTATAGGAACATACTGGGGTACATACTCCTACACTAGAGGAGGTGGCATATGCGCTTCTTCCCTAACTAGAACATCTGGTGTTTCCACAGTCGACAGTCCCATAAAACATCTCTATAGTGGTATTTCTATAACACAAAGGGAAACATTTAGAACATTTTATCCTAATCAGTCTATGGGACCACATAATGTTCTCCTAGTAGTCTCCACATAACCCAAACCTAAGTTATATCCCTCCTATCACTAACCAAGGTCTCCATCCCTACATTTTAGTCATAGTTACATATATATACAAAAATATAATATCATTTTTAGGTTCAATTAATTAGTGTTCTCATAGATATATCACAACAGAATGAATATATATATATATATATATATATATATATATATCACTTAGTTTAAAATATAAGTTAATCCCAAAAAATAGCATGATTCAAGGCATTAAATTAAATAACTAGGATGCATCACAACAACTGGTATATATACATGAAATGTAATACTACATGCCTACTCATGATGTATAAACACACCCAAAATCCCAAAAAACTATATCAATAATCCCATCAAAGATAACTTAGAGTTATGTTACACATAATCTAGCTAGGCACTTGGAAACTCCCCTACCCGAGTCCCATGCAACCTATCTCTTTTCTACGATGTCCCAAGTTGGTCAGAATAAAAGAATAAAACTATTCTTTGATTCCATTTTGTAATGACCCAACCCAAACCAACAAGTATGAACTATATTTTCACATCACATCATGCATGCCTCACCATATGTAAGTTGCTTCCATCTAGAAATGAGGGTCCAAACACCATCAGTGGGTAGACTATAACCTTAGTATCTTTTTACACACATTAACAATAAATAAAAAAAAATCATAATAACATTTCAAAAACTATATATCTAATTTAATATCACATGGTACTCATGAAATTAAAATAAATAAATATCCACCCAATATAGTAAGAAAATATAGAGTAATAATTTCAAACAAGTGAATATAAAAATGTTATTACAATAGTCTAGATTATGTCCCAGCATTGCCTTTGATTCCTAGCCTATATCTCCTAAAATCCAAATAATATAGCCCTTTACCTTCACTCGATCCCTAGTCATGAAATATATACGCATGACAAGATGTTTGTGAAGAGTGTGAGTAATAAACCCATTAGGAAACAACCAATGTGTCCTTAACATAAGTATACATAATATATAATAGTGTATGTCATGACATATGTAAATTCTCAAACAAACATACAACCACACATGTTTTGAGGCATTATATTCTAACCAAGCCACCACAAACCCTAGCCCCACCTACTTCTGTATGATGCTGGTAAGGATGCCGATGTCTATGAAACCAAGTACCACCTTTAAGGAAACACTTCACATCCCACCCTGATGGTGGTCATTATTAGGAACACCACCTGATCCACCCTAACGGTGGTCACTATCCTCAAATATGTGTAAATCCCACCCAACATGTTTGATGTAATTGGATAACACATCACCCTCACATGTAATTATACCACTTCGGCCAATAGTTGACATATTCTTATCCCATGCATAGTTTACTCCTGTATCAAAAAGTATGTTCATGATCTAACCCATTCCATAAAATGATCTATAGTCTGTAGTCATCATCAAGTCAACATGTTCCCCCTCCAAGGGGTCATTGAACTAATCATACTGATACCTTAAGTAGGGTTCCACTAGCTATGAAATACCACAAACAACACATTTTATATAAAGGTACAATAAGTCATATCAAGAATAGTTCTCAATAGGCTATAGACAAAGAATATTTCTATATATCAAGCATGGGTCTCAAGGTCCACCCACACACCCACAAGCAAAAACATTAATCTAGGGCATCAAGCGTAAACCATTAATCAAGACACCATCATACACACATCCATATATGGTAATGAACTCCCTACCATAAGGTTTTTGATGTCAAAATCAAGGTTTTTAAATGAATCATCACTCGAATCATGATCTAAAACCAACCAAAAAATGATTTCATGCCAAGAACTCTTAGACACTACTACAAAAATGGCTTTTATCAGCACTAAAAATGGCCATTAACAGTGTTAGAAAAAGTTCTATTAATGTTCGAGAAGATAAAGGGGGGGGGGCTTTATCAGCGCTAAAATGAAGCGCTGATAAAAGGGCCTTTTATCAGGGCTTTCTTTTTAACGTTGATAAAAGACCCCTTTTATCAGCGCTTTTTTTAGCGCTGATAAAAATAAAAAAAATTAAAAAAATACTGCCAATCTCGGGGGGGGGGGGATTTTTACAGTGCTTGAGACCCCATTTATCAGCGCTTTCCCCGCACCCTCTAGCGCCCGCACGCACCGCCTACACCCTTTATCAGCGCTGGCCCCTCTAAATCATCCTTATGCGCGTGCCCCTGCCTTCACCCAGATTTGATCTCGAGACCTCCCCCCTGCGCACCTAAAGACTTTGCCACTCCCCTATATTGATTTGTTCTCTTATTTATGATATATCTATTTATTTATATATATATTTAGTTATATTTATTCGTATAGTAATATATAGTTATATTAATATATATATATATATATATATATTAATATATATATTTATAGTTATATTAATATATATATATAGTTATATTAATATATATATATATAGTTATATTAATATATATATATATAGTTATATTAATATTTATATATAGTTATATTAATATATAGTTATATAAATATTCATATATTGGTATTTTAAATAAAATGGATATTATTTATTATTTAGATAAAGCTAATATATTTTATATGTAAATATGTTTAATTATTTATTTAAAAAAATTTAATTTTTAGGCATGAATATACAAAAAATATGTACATATAGTTATTTATTTGATTATAAATAGCAGTGAATTATAAAAAACGATAAAATTTTAAAGACATAATATCAATATGAATGTAATACCTTGGAATAAATTCAGTCCCCACCAAAAAAATCCAATAATACCCCCTTAAACGAGGCTGAAAATCCACAAAATGTTAAAAAATCGGGCACCCCGACTAAAAACTCAGTTTTAGAGGCCTTATGGGCCTCTTTTGGCCTCAAAAATCCCTTGACCAAGGTTCCTCGGGTCACAACGACGTATAGCTCATCGCAGGCTTCGATTTGATATGTGGTAGAGCTCAAACGGACACCCGGATCAAAAGTTATGGTCGTTTGAAGTTTGAGTTGTGTTTTCAACATATTTTGGATCTTTTTTTTAACTTTTTTTATTTTTTTAGTCTTCAAATTGTCATTAAATGACTATTACTCCATAATAATTAGCAAATTATTAATTAAAAATATTTTTTTATTTTTTTTATAAGCCATTTTCACTAAATATCTTATATATTAAGTATAATAAGTGTAAATGTATATTTATACTTATCTAAAATATATTTAAAAATTATATATTATATTTACATCAATATAAAAATATTGATATAATTATATATTAATATATTATTTTTAATTAATTTTTTTTGAAGTCGAACCCTTTATCAGCGCTACTAAAAAAAACGCTGATAAAGGGGTGGCGCTGGCCTTGCCCAGTTTTGTGGTAGTGAGAACTGATTCTATATAAAATAATACGGGTTCTAGATAAAGGATCAAGAAGGAATAATCCAAGGTTATAACAACACCTACCCAACATTCAGTTACCATCAAAGGAAAACATCGAGTCTAATTGAATGAAGAAGTAGTTTTCACCCTTGGATAGTGACATGAGGATAAATTACCAATAGAAATCCCCTAAGATGTCATAGAATTACACCAATCCTCACAAAAGTTGTTGATACACGAAATATATAATTACCTCACTATATGACCTAAGACATCATCATTTATGTGATAACAACCTCATACCAAGATCAAACAAGAAATAAGAGAGGTAAAATTTCATCAAAACAAGAAGACTCACTGAAAACCTTCACCGAATCACCCAAATCTGGAAGCACTAGTGGATAAGGGTGATCCATGGGCTTAGATAGATCAAAGAGAAGACAAGATCAACCTAAAAGAGGAATAATCCAAGACTAATCAAACTACAACCATAATGCATGAAGGTTTTGCAAAAGAACATCTTGGAATCCAAGGAATCATCAAGGACATGCATTGATCAATTAATAGAGGGTATAAATTGATTAATAAAAACATTAAAACCACTCATTAAGTTCTACATTTTTTCTATTTTTTATTAAGTAAAGATATAAGAAGAGGGGGTATTGAATTCAATTGTTTCAACATTTTTAAGTCAAAAAATCTTACACCATGGCCCAGTTAGGGCTAGGTTGGTTCTTGAACACACCAGGAAAAAATGGCATGGCGTACAGTGTGTTGGATAACACTAATAAATTTTACCCTCACCATATATTTCACTATACCATACTGAGTCATCCTATGCCATTTTTTACCAGGATAAGATGGACCTTGCTCTATGCCTATGGCCATTCTCTTGTAAAGTCGTTCTCCTTCCTTTTTTCACTCTGGGAACACCATGGATAATGCTACGACCATGGTGTTGGATGTATTGGTACAAACATAACTAAAACCCACATCTTTTCTTCCAAAATCCACTCAATATTCCAAGGATCCACCCAAGAATGGATTAACTCAAAAACAGAGAATAATGTAAACATTCCTTTCCATATTGGAACAAAAAAATGAACCTTTACAATTGAAATATGCATGAATTCATGCATATGTGGATGGAGGAGTGGAATTTTTGTAAAGAAGTAGATGTCAAGAATTCAGCTAGGTTCAAGGAGATAAGTCTTGCAATAGTTACTTTATATTTCATGTAGTTATGGATAGAGAATAAATTTATGTAGGAGATTTAAAATAAAGAGTATTTAGGAATTAATATGGAGATCAAAAAATCAAATGATGATAATTCAAGGAGTTTGGATTACTTCAAATAATGGTAATTAAAAATGATATATTTATGAATTTCAGTGAATACATACAAGAAAAAAGTGAAAATCATGGAGAAAATGATGCTGTTTCATATTACTATATATATATATATTATTTATATAGGTTAAAGAAGTATAGTTATGAGAGAGACTTGATACTAGATATCATCTGAGAACCCTTTGGTACCGAAGAAGTGAGAACTCAACTTCAACACTACTATATAATTTTGTGAACTTAAATTTAAAAAAGAATAAGTTTTGACTCTTATATTCTATACATTTTAAAGTCTAAGTGAATAGAGAGAGATCCAGTGTAGTCCTATTGTTGTGCACTAATGTAGAATAATAAGATATGAATATGGAAAGAGAAAGAGAGGTTTTTCATTCTAGATTTTCACAAATATAAGAATAGTCTTGCAACGAGTGCTAGAGAATATAAAGGAGAAAGATACATGTTTTTATACTACAAAGAAGAAATGGTACTTTCATGATACTACAAATGTAAGAGAAGGATAATTAAAATAATCAAGGTCACACATCGATGATAATAAAGAGTTTATATTGGTGAAAGGAATACTTATTATTACTAGACCTTATTTTAAACTATAAATATGGTAGTGTAAATACACGGTGGGATGATATAAATGTGGGATGAACTTACGTGCGGTATTAACCAAAACACATGGTCAAGGATAAACCCTACTCGCATGTACCTACAAGTTGATTCTAGTGGTTCATGTGATTTTGGTGGATTTCAAATCACCCCAAGGATTAGACTTTCATATTGAAATGTGAACCATATAAATTATTATTCCTCTTGTGTGTGTGTGTGATTGAATGTGTTACATGAAATAATGAAGGTGACAAGATAACTAAATAGATTAATTCAACTTAATATGTGAAATATGTGAAAGGAAAGGGATATAAAAAGATAAGACCAGATAAATGGTAACCAACACTGATTCACCCCCCCTCAATGTTTAACATATCTCAAACCGGTCAACCCATATGATTAATACATTAAAACCAATGGCCCATTTGGAACCTTAGGTAAATGGATTTTAAAGGCTATAAGATACACCCATTTTTTTTCCATTAGTTATCTATGGCTCATTTTGGTTTGTACTATTAAATTATTGTATTATTAATTAATTTTTTTGTATATGGAGAGGGGATCATCATTAAAGGGTTGTTATATGTGGCATGAAATATGGATATTGAGATGTGTTTCCATGTGTTATGTTGTTGTTATGTGATTGATAAGTGATAAATGTTTTCAACCTCCATTATCTAATTTCATGTGGAACTCTAGGTAACTAAGTGGTAAATTGATATATAGATGATGTGATAGTAGAGATTATGTGTTGGATAGTTAACCTTGGTTGTATGCTCCACCCTATAAAGGTAGTCCCCATATGAGGCTAAAGAAAGTATGTCAGGTGGTTTTGTATTAGGAATGCAACATTGGTTAGTGGTTGTTTACACCTATAAATGTCTAATTATAGTCCCATTATTCCCATGGGTGATGCCCAATGATGAGAATCATGTGTTTTGTTTTTGTTATAACATACTTTTTATATGAGTTAATTGATTTCTATGTTTATTCATACTCATGATGTGATGGGTAATTTATGGTTGAGATTGATGTTAAAAATTTATTCCTTGTATTATTTATTGTCACCTTTTCTTTATTTTCCTTGATGTTTCTTTTATATTGTTTCTACTTTATTGGATCATGTTTTTATGTCTATTTAGAGGTTTTTAAACAAAATGGTTTGTTTGTTTCAAAACATTAAACTTTTGATGAAACATATTTGGAAATCATTTATGAACTATTTGAGTGGAATTGTTTTTCAAAGGAAGACTTATCAAAGTAGAACTATCACATGATTCATATTTTATAAAGTTAAAGTGTCTAAAAAATCCTTTAAAGTTTAATTCATGTTCATGTTATGTAAATGTAAAGAAAACTATTTGTTACTCTTTATTTTCAAACTAGCATTTTTGGTTTCTCTTAGAAAGGGAATGGTATGGATTCATAGTGGTATCCTACTAGACATTTGATCACACCATACATACTCACATTAGGGGGTATATAGTCTTTGTTTTTTATGTATGTATATAGGTTTTTTCTTCCATGTCAGGGTTTTATTGCTTTAATGTGGGAAGTGGGTGGATTTTTATTATTGGTGGTGACTTGGAGTCACATGGAGATAACTTGGTTAGTATATGAAAATAATCATATTATTATTGGGTCATGTTGTGTATTGGCCTCTTTGGCCTTATTATTATTTTAGATTCATGTTTATAATTATATGATGTTGTGTATCACTCAATTTTAGGTTTATAAAGTAAATTTGGATTTATTTATTATTTCTATTATGTTATAATTTGTTTGTTTGGTTCTTATTTGAAAATTTTCCATTTAGTTAGCATGATTATTTAATGTATGTAGACCTCATGTTAGATTTCTGATTAGAACTTGTTGTATAGATTGTGGTATTTTTAGGGTGAAATCATTCCTCATGGTTTTTTCCAGTACCCATGATGTTTTTCACTAGCCCTTGGATATTAGGAATGTACTTTGTGTCTTATGATGGAGAAGTCTAGCTGATGTGTTAAGTTGACTCAGGATAGTTCATTACAAATTCCCTATTTAAAGCCTTTATAAAATAAAACAATTTATCAAATTTTTAGCTATTAATATGAAAATAAACCCTTTTGTCTTTTAGTAAAAAAATTAACATGGGTTATAATATATATGGTTTGGAGTAAATCTGTAAGTGATCAAGATAGAATATGGTCAAACAAATAAAATCATTTCAAAAAAATCAATTTAAACAAAATACAACAACATGGGTGGTTACCTATGGTTTGAGGTAGGGAAACCTAATATCCTTTTTATAAGTAAATGCATAACCATATCCTATTCAATAACTAACTACATGTAGAATCTACTTAGTGAGGAATCATCCTACACTAACATGAGGCTCATAATGGGGACAATATAAATGATGTAAGCCACTTTCCATAGTTTCTATATGCACTAAAATGAGCTTCATAAGGTATAATAAAAAATATATCCACTCAATAGTGGGATCACCCTCATTAACTTTCATGGAGATTTTCCTAGGAGCCCTCCTAGTACCCATGGTAATCCCACAATGTTTTAATTATCTAAATGTTCTATGCTAACCAAATTCCACACATGAGTTCCCCCATTTCATCAAACAATAAAAATTTGTCCAAGAAATAATACCATATAAAAAACTCTACAATTAAAACAAAATCTCTATAGAAAGGTGCATTTATACAATAATAATTTTAAGTTTCAAACATCCCCTAAAAAAATGAAGGGTTTAATAGAAAACATTGTAATACATCATTGACATCTAAATCGAACATCTGTGGAAAATAATTACATTTAATCCCTTGATAATATAGCATTATAATTTCATCAAAAAAATTATAGGAATCAAAATAAAAAAAATTAATTTTAAACATTTAAAAATATTCTAACCCAACCCTTTTAAAAACCAAGAATAGATAAAAACATGGATGATACAGATCATAAGAAAGCAAAACTATAAGATTAATATTTCTCAAAACATCATTAAAACCCATCAATAACTCATGATTTATATGGTAAATGGATTTATATAAGTCCACCTATTATTAATCACTAAATCCAATTGATAATAGTGTTTTCGACCCAACGGGAAGGGTTAAATCCTTAAAAGCTATGAAAAACCTTAATATCATGAATCCCTAAATTAATCTCATGAAACTCAAATACCTAGGCCATCATGACTATAAGAGAGAAAAATAATGGAGAACAGAAGAAAAACATGAAAAATATAAGTGATTGGAGACACTTATAGAAAGAAATAATTAGGTTTTGATGGAGAAATGTTAGGTTTGAAGCCAATTGAAGAGGTGGGGAAGGAAGTCAAAGTGGGGAGAGGATTTTGGATGGTTCTGGAGAAGTAAGGGATAAAAATGAGGTCTCCCGAATTTAAAATAGAATTTATAAAAATTAAAATATTTCAAATTTTACTTGGTTTCATGGTCGACCATGACTATATGCATACCTTGAAAAATCTACTACCTCTCCATCCTTGACATGTATGTCGGATTTCATAGTCCATGGAATATGCACCATGACTATTCTACCTAAAAAATTCTTTAAAAATTAATAATTTGACTCAAAATTCAAAAAATAATTCTAAAGGAAATAAAGACTAAAATATATAACTGAAAATAACACCATGGGTGTCACAATTCACCAAAACATAGAAGTTTATACCCCTATAAAGTTCAAAAGTGAGTTACTAATATGAAAATATGTGATTCCTTATCTCTATCATCTATAATTCATGCTCCCATGTTTTATAGGAATCCCTATTGTGCTTCCATAAAACCCAAACAAAAGTAGTTCATTTCACATGAATCACATTATTCTGAAAATCAATAACTCAAATTGGTTTCTTATCCATGATGATATTAGGATCAATCACCAATTATTCCCATATCAATATAAGATAAGGATCTTGAAAATAATTCTTTGATTGTGATACATAGAAGACATTATGTATTGATCTCATCTGATAAATAAATTCTAACTGATATATAAACTTTCCAATCTTCTCAATGATTTTTAAAGGTCTGGCACACCTTACCATCAATTTCCATTTTCTTACCAACCATTTATGACACAAATAGGGTGATAAATTAAAGAACATGTGATTATGGGTTAAATTTTTTAAATATCAATGAATACTATCTATAAAATATTTTTAGGGATTATGGGTTATTACTAAACATCATTGAATAAGTATAATTTTATCCATAATCTTATGTACTATGCTTAGTCCTACTAAATAAGTCTCATTAACTGCATCCCAACCAAGTGGTGTCCAAAAGGCCAACCATATAAGGAATTAAAGGGATCCAACCTAATTAAATATTTATAGTTACTATTATTGGAACCAAGGTGATCTGAGTTAGAGATTGATAGTGAGTTGTGTTTATTTCTAATACATTTCTAGGATGACCAAGGAGTTTTTATTCTAAGAGAAATTGTTTGTAGGAATTATAAGACTAGAAGGGGTTATGGAGAGTGTTGAAGGATATAGAAAAGTTTCCTAGTGTTTTTAAAAAATTTCGGTGTGAAAATTTTGGGGTTAAGAAGGTTTTCCATGTAGGGAGTACGTGACTGTGTAGGGAGTGAATAGACCGCATAGAAAATTCATAGTGGATGGCTAGAATATGTGACTTATGATTGCATAGTTCATTTTCAACCTGTATAGGTAGTATGTGGACGGTGGTTCATGAAGGAGGGTCCATGAAGGAATGCTCATGGAGGATGTAGTAATTTATGGTGATGATGTGGTAATCACTAACATAGAAAGTTTATAATCATGAACTATACACATGAATGGTTATCACCATTCGTATTACAAATAAAATGATTTTTTTATACCAAAAAGGGAGTTTGTGAAACATTTGGAATCTTTTTTGGTTAGGTGATGGTGTTTTTAGAGGACTACAATGGGATTTCATGAAAAGTATTTACCAAAGTATTTAACAATAATTTCGATGATTAGAGAATTTTTTTGGATAATTTTTCCTATAAATACCCCAATTATAACGTTATTAGGGTGAATAGAAAATTATATAGACTGGGATATCAACTAGAAGAATCATCAAAGGTAGATTTTTTCATGAAGAAGGAACCACGTTGGAAGTTATTAAGGGGAAGAGTCCACATACGATGTTTATGGAAGGAAGATCTATGGAAGGGGACTGTGAATATAGTATGAAAATAACTATGTCAGTTATTTAGTTCATCAAGATTCATTCTACAATGATAGTTCATGAGGTACATTTCATGTGGGAAGATCTACAAAGTCAGTATCTAGATGATCTATGGCCAAAGGAGTCATGTGAAGGTAGAACGTGGAGGATCTGAGTGAAGGTGGTATGTACATAAGTCACACAAAGGAGGTACATGGAGTATTGAGTGTGTGGGAGTTTCACATGGTCATTAAAAGGTTAATAATGTTCCATATAGTGCTCTCATTCAAGGAAGTTTTTCAAGGTAAAATTTTATATGGAATCTTCTTATGGGTATTATTGAAACTGGGGAGAAAATTTGAGCATCATAGTTAGGTTTTATTGATGACAATAAAATCATACTTTCTTAACCAAGTGGAAGATGTTTTTAAGTAATTAAATTGAGTAAGATTTCTTCCCAAGTAGTGGTAAAGAAGGAGTTAATATATATGATCTATGGGAGGAAGTTTTCTATCCTAGAATTCATTGTAATGGAACTTCACCTGTAACAAAGTTATTGTAACCAAAAATAAAAATTCACTAATAATGGTGAAACAAAGAAGATTTTGGTATTATTGAGACATCGTTGGCATATTCACCTTTGATTATCCCCTAATGGTATATCATTTAAATTTTTTTTGTGCCTGGTATTTTTAATTTCTATATTTGTGATTATTTTTGGTTGTGTGATTAATAATAAAAATTTAAAAAGTTCCTACCATCTTGGGGACAATATCCAACAAAAATATTACACCTTGATTCACCCCTCCCCTATCAGGGTGTCTTGGGTTATAACAAGTAGTATTAGAGCTAGGTTACTAGTGTTAAATATATATTCTGAAGTCCATACTCATGGAGAGTTTGATTAATGTAAAAGGTGTTACACTCTTTAATGGGAGAAGTTTTCATATTTGGGAAAATGGGATGAGATTATATCTTTTATAACTTGGGATAGAAGTTATTTCTTACACCATTTATGGAATTCGTGTTATTGATGTGACAATATAGTTGTTTCATCTAAAATAGAGTGTCCCAACACTTGACTATGAGAGGTTGAATGTGGTTTCATAATATTCATGTTAGTTTTACCATTTTTGTTTCAAAGGAAACTCTAATGGCTTCCACATCTATGATGGGTTGACACAAACATCATTGTGGACCTACTCTTCAATGATAGGTGGTCACTGGGGTTTCTTACCAGTGATGATTTAAAATACATATTATTGAAGAGGATGGGAGTTTGGGATCATCTCACCCTTTTTTAGGGAAATTATTTCATAATCTGAGAATCTCTTATAAATTTAAGATATATCCATGAATCTTTCTCAAATCCTAGTGTGGGGATAGTTACCCATGTTCTAATGGTCTAATTGAGATTATGTGATGATGTGAAATACTATTTATATTAAAGTTTCTCCATTAATAAATTATTAGTTTATGATGATACAGTTTAAAAATGAATAGCTTGGTGCTCTAGCATAATCATCCCAAACACCAGTAGGCCAAGTGAATCCAAATATGAGGGCTGTCTAGGATGACCATAACCTATGGGTTTCTGATGAAACAAAGTAGGTCCCCTATGATGATTTATCTCAAAAATTGGGGATGGGGGTATTTTTAGTTTTGGTTCATGTAGAATAGAACCATCCAAATAGTTTTAGGTCATTTAGTATAGACTAGATATTTTATGAACTTAAACATCGTATAGTTAAGACTCGGTTCTTAACACTTTGGTGTGATGTATCTTAATATCTCTATTCAAGAAAATCAAACACAATCCCTAAGATCATGTGATTCATTCTCAGTGTAAGAAACAAGGGTAAATTATAGAATTCCTCTTTTCATGTATGAGTGTGTAATCGGGATGGACAACACTTGGTGGGAATATCACATTGACCTTTTTAAGAGAACACATAATGAAAATATAATTTAGTGGTTGGTCCCAAGTTAAGTATCATGGGTTTAGATATGTATTCTTTTAGGATAGTAATAAATCCATATTAAGTTCTTGTAAATGTTTATAATATATGACTTCCTTATCTTAGTGGAAGGTATGGAGAGATAACCCATCATGAATAGGATTACAGTTATGTCACCAAGATAGAGTGGGTGCATATTTGGAATTGATATCATGGCTAGGTTCAACAATTCAGATGTCACTACATATCCTGTAATAATAGGAATCAATCCTACATAGTTATTATAACATTGTATCTATATAGATAATAATCTTACATAAGGATAGAAGTATTCCATTTTCTATATAAATCTAGATCTTGTGCAGTAAATTGGAAATGAAATGGAATGTTGTCTGAGCATGAGAATGGAGGGAAATTGATGTGGATATGGTTTATATTCTAGGAATACATGAGATATCTATGTTCTAGTAAAGGGTGATTGAGTAAGACTCAGTGTGATTCAGAAAAAATATACACTATAAACCATATGCATAGATATGGATCACATGTAAAAGGGAAGGAAGGTACCAAAAAGTGTCCCTATGTCATGAAGTTTAACGTCATTTGAAAAGGACTCAATCCTAGTTGATTAGATTCATATGGAATTTACTTGGGTTGTGAATTTTAACAATATGTTTCTATGATTAAATACTATGTAGTTTATATTAATGTATATAAGACTATTTTACATTGCAGTTTAACATCATTTGATAAGGGAATAAGGTCTTATGGAAATATTTAGGAGGAAGGATTTTCTATTGGAGTGAGAATGACTTAAATTCCTCTCACATGAGTCTTAGTATATTCTAACTCTATCGAGCCTTCATTTTTCTTCTCTTGGATCCAATATTTGAAGATAAAGCATCCTTCAATCCTATTTCCCAAAAGTTGGTGGTAGGGATAATAACTAAGATGACTATTCATGGATGCCTCCTCGAGTCTCTTAATCTTCAAGATATTAAATAGGTTATACTCTAATGAACATGTGAAATATTAAGTTAAATAATGAATCCTAAAATAATAGAATTTATTCTACCTATTACTAATAGATGGATGGTCCTGACGTTTTGGTACACTTTTTTCTATTTTGTTCAGGGTTCTAACATGGTTGAAGTTGAGATTAAAGTGTTAGTGGCCCCAATATCCATTTATCTATCTACTTATAAATCCAATTCTTAAAGAAAAATCACCACTTGATTATACACCCAAGCAATCTATGGTATGGGAAGTAATTAGAATGGTCTCTAAAATATGCCTCTTATGGTATCCTTCTCTAGAACCTTGGGATCTTTAGCAAATTATTTTTATCACTATGGTTAAATACCCTTGAACTTGCTTTGGCTGGGAGGGATATACCATAATTTACCTATCTATGAGATAAATACAACAACACTGCTTTCCCTATATTCCATACATGCCTAGAGTTAGATGGGCATGTGGTTGAATTTGATAACTTGGACGTGATGACTCGATCTTGATCAATTCTGGGGAAGATGTCGAATCTTAAAAATACTAGCACATCGATAACACCTTCTCTACACTAGATCACTCCTATGATCTTTGTGATTGTGTGGTTATCACTAAGGTTTAATGATATTCATAATTCACTGAATTAGAGGATGTAAAATATAAAAAAACATCCCTGTTGGCTGGGTTGAGGTGTAATGATACCTAGAATTCACTCGATGAGGGGATGCAAATTATGAAAATTCCCCCAGCCCTATGGGCTAGGGAAACTCACTACAAGGAGGACCTCAGTAGGAGGATGATGTTATTTTTCCATGGGGAAAATATCAATAAAGAATCTCCATAATTATCTACCAAATTTACTCATTTTCTCACTAGTTCTAACTAATCTGTTCTTTAGGAGAGATGGTATTTTCAACCTTGAGGGGTTGAACAGAAGATTATGTGATGAAACTCTATCCTTTATTAATGGCAGGATGGGGGGGTGATTATGTGAGTCTAAGAATGGAACCTAGAGACTAGATATATTGATTAAATTATGCATATCATTTATCAACATTTCACTATAAAGTATAAAAAAGTTTGTTAACACCATCTTTATATGTAGGTGATGTATCACCAATCCATCATTCACCAATGTTGAGAGTGGATTATGGTACAAATTGATGTGGCTCAAATTATTGTAGAATATATGATCATATTCACTAATATTTCACTCATCAGAACCGAGGGAATTCTTTGGACCAGTTTGATACCATGTTGATGGAAACATAGGTGAAATGCACTTCTTGGATAGTGGAGTATCCCATTTAGTGGTTCGGTTCTCATTGAATCATTTAGGGGGGGGGGGGGGTTGCCATTGGACCTTTTTGTGGGATGGTTCCTATTGGAAAATTTGGTGGGATGATGGCCATTTACTCGTTTGGGGGATTGGTGCTTGTTCTACCATTTTGTGGGTCAAGTCTCATTCTTCCTATTTGATGTAATCTTTGATGGTTTCATGATTTGTAACATCATTTGAGCTAATAATGATGATGTTTATGGATCTGAAACTTACAACATGAAGTATATATTCCCTTTGAGGACAAGTACCAATAATCATGATTCATTCCAAATCATTTGATGATACCTAAGATAAATTTAGGGTTAAAATGACAAAAAAACCCCAAAACCTATGGTCTAGGGTTCTCATTGGGATTCTTGAATCACCAATTCTATCTATGATGATGGTTGAATCTTTTGGATAATGGTGATCTTTGAATGGTTCTAGGTCACTGTCGAGATACATTAATGAGACTTATATATATTAAAAATGGAATGGATATGGTCATTCTCTTGAGATGAAGTGGTTGTATACCCCCAATGGGATCTCCTTTTGGATTCTTGAGTCCATATAACTAGTTAATGCACAAATACCTCTATATCCTCTTACATAATCAGGAACACACATCGGTGGCAATGACCATAATGAATAAAAGTGCAACAAAGAAGCTCCTATGTGGTTTTATTGATGTGATGGATGACTTCATGCACCAACCTAAGGTAAGGGAGTTATGTATTATTGTACTCTAGGGAAAATATTGAAAAGCAGTTAGATGTAGAAACAAGGGCCACTAGGTTCACCAAGAACTATCATTTGTAGGATGGACTACGATGCTTAATCTCAAGAAGGCTTTCATGTGTTGTCTCCAAATTCAGGATGGATTCATTGTGATGATACTCCCACATGAGTGACTTCACCGCTTGGTGTTGGATGTGTTTTATTAGTGATTGAGTATGTTGGGACCTAAATTATATGGTTTCATTGGTATTTAAGGCTTTTGATTAACATGTTAGATGGTTATACATAGTGGATGGAGGTTTTATGTGGGTAGTACCAGCTTATCCAATGAGATTAGAATTTATTGGTAGATTTGGGGATTACAATTAGATTTTAAGGACTATTAAAGGTCCTAAAAATAAAACGCAAACAAGAAACCCATCAATGTATCATCACATGTAATATTTCATTGTCGATTGATCACTTTCATAGTTAAAGGATTCATATCATGTTTATCATTCTATTTATGTGAAATAAATGAAATAGATTGGTTCAATGATTGGTTGTAAAAGGATTAGTACAGTTTAAAGATTCACATTGGTTTCACTATTTTTGTTTACATGAGATTCATGATTTTTTTTCCCCAAAATACAAGGGACAATTTTCCCTCATTAATATGTTCAAGGGTTGAAATGGTTGAAGGATTCACATCAATTTTACCATTTTTTGTTTCTCCTGAAACAAAGTGGTATCACCCTTGTTTGTGAGCGGTTCAGTTTGGTTGTAAAATCATCACATCGAGTTAACCATTTTTGTTTCATGAGAAACTTTGATGGATTTCACATCTATGATGGTTTGATGTGAACATCAGTGTGAACTTGATTTCCAAAGGCACATGGTCATTTTTGTTTCATACCAGTAATGCTTCATATTGCATGTTGGTCAAGGGGATGGGAGGTTGGGCTCATATCAGCATTTTGAGGGTGTATTATTGTCTAATATAGGACTCTCTTATAGATTTAATATATTTCCATAATCCTTCCCAAATCCCAATGTGGGACTAGTTACCCCTATGCCAATGATTTGATTGAGACCATGTGTTGATGTGAACAAATTTATGTATTATAGGTTCTTCATTAATCTATTATTAGTCCACAATTCCCTAGTTTATAGTCACATAGTTGGGAACTATAGAGTTTTATGCTTTTCAGGGAGGCGGTTCATCCTATCTTTTTGTAGCTAGACCGAATAAGGTATGGTTTGGGAATACACCTAAGGAGGAGGCCCATGTTATCTTCCTAATGTTAGTTAATGAAGGAATAGCATGCTCATTATATGAGACATTATGGATCATCGTTGGATCATCAATAGAGGTATACTTGGATTTCCACTAGAGGAATCCATGGATCATCAATAGAGAAATATGATTCACTTTATTCTCAACAACATAAGAAGGTAATATACTCATCACATAGGGTGTCCCAATCTCATCACCTAGGGAATGTATATTACAATTAACATAGTCTTATATCCCACAGAAGGTTTGGTTAACCCCATTATCGTCACATGGGCATCTTATTCTCATCAAATAAGAAGCATCTAGCTGAGGTTGGGGCTTACACCTAGTAGGAGGCCCATATGGGATACATGTATCATGAAAGGTGAGACAAAAAGAGATAGATCTGGGCTTACATATGAGATATCTAGGTGTCTCATCATGTTTGTTGGTAATTATATGGGAAGATATGTGGTTGGGGTTTAGGCCCAAGAAAAATATTGGGGTGTTAGGTTTTAACCTAAAAGAGGTTTCATATGTATCCTAGTCATTATGAATAAAATCCCATGTAATTTGAGTGTCATAGTTCAAGGTCATATGTGAGGATTGGTCCATGAAGTTTAACACCATATGGTAATGACATGTGATATAACATTTAGATTAATTTAGCTAAGACTTATAGGTGATTCCTATGATTCACCTAAACTCGGATTAACAAATATATCAACTAAACTTCTAAGCCCACGTGAGTTAGGATCAATGTGAGAAACAAGAGATAGAAGTTCAGTTGAATTGAATCATAGAACATAATAATTTATTGAGTGGGGAATATGAATTAGTGCTACCCTGGTGGGATTCTTGTGTGGAGAAAGGTGCAAGAATAGGGGGATGGTTGAGGATTATGCATGATCTTCCCTTTTAGGTAGAGTTTTTGGTTACACCTTATTGGAGTCCCATGAGTAAGGGCACCTATATTGTGAAAGTGGAGAAAAAAGGAGACCTATCGGGGCTCATTCATGAGTTACCTTGAGATTACTAACTTAGTAGGTGAGCCAGGTGAAGGTATGATTTTAAGGATTACTCTAGGAGGAGGCCTAGATATGGGAATCAATAAGAGTATCTCAACTTAGGGTACATATGGAATGAATAGGGTGCCTAGATGCGAGACATGTTTGAATCAGTTATTATCCCTAGATAGGGATAATGAAGATGCTTATCCCTAGTGAGAACTTAGATAAGGTGATTAGCCCTAGTAAGGGCTTGGATAAGGTGTTTGTCCCTACTGAGTTCTAGAAAATGTGTTTAGCTCTGATAATGGATTAGAAAAGGTTTGTGACATGAGGGGGGTCTTCCTTCCCATTCTGGAGATAGTTCAGAATGCTAAGAAATATCACTTTTTCATTTAAATGTATTTAAGGACTATAATAAATGTGTGATTCATTTCACCTAACTCCTTAAGAGAATGGAATATTTCAAAAAACTCCTTAGGAACATGAAGTGTTTCGCCTAAATTCTTAGGTACATTAGGAATTTCACCTAACTCATTTTTCCTAATACACTTTTCCTAATGTAATTCACCTTAAAAAATTCACCAAAGGATTTTTCCCTAAGGCGGTTCACCTAAGGCCGTATGTGTAAGGAAGTTTTTATAAGGTATTTTACCTAAGGCAGTTCTCCAAATAGAGATTACCTATGCATCACTTCTGATCACTCTATCTCCTTCATCACTATCCACTATGTGTTTTTCAGAGTAGTCTAGGTATTTATAGGTAATGGTTGGGGTATATGCACTCCGAAATTAGGTGGGTGCACCAAATATCAATGATCATCTATATAGATGAATTTCATGGGTTTTACTTAGTATAAATTTATCATGGTTGGATATGCGAGATCACTTAGTCCCTTTGAATATGGTAGTTAGGTAGATGAAGCTCATTCCCCTAAATAATTCAGTCAATGTATCATGTATCTCTAGTTTGATCATTTATCTAGCTAGGATAGATCACCTAGGTTCTTCAATAATGAAATCGGGGTTGATGTGCTAGGAAAACTGCATGGCCGGTCAAGCATCGCCTATGGACCTCCACTAGCACTATGCATAACTAGGCCTGACCACATATCTTGTCAGAATAAATCACATAGGGTTTAGTAGATGTTGTGAGTTATAATAAGTTAGGTTATAATTCATGATTCTTAGGTGATCTCACCTCATATAATTTTCCTTTTTCAAAATTTCATGCTCTTCATTCCAAATTGGAGTCTATATTAAACAGTTATAACTTTTGATACATTAGTTTATTTTGGCTCCACGAGTAGTCAAATTGAATCCTATAAAGATAAATAAACCCCTATATAAGGTGTATACACCCTATAAATATATTTTAAAAGGTTAAAAAGTTTTTGTAAGACCCTTAAAAATGGTTTTTTGGCCTTGGGGGCCTTTTATCAGCCATTTATGAAATCCAAGTCCTACTCCTAGAGGGAGGTTCTCAGCACCACATCACCAGAGTGGGTAAAATTTTTGAGGAGTATATATATATTAGTGTGTAAGAAATCATGTCCATTATAGAGATATAATTTACATCTTTGGGCAGAGAGATATGATTCTACTCAAAATTGGCTTGTGTTGTATGGGTCAAGATCACATCATGGGCTCTACAGAAAAGTACATGGCATGAATTTTTTTTATTACAATAAAATCCACTACCCCCTCCCCATAATAGGATTTATTTAGAATGAAAATAATTAGATTCTAAGGATACCATAGGTTCCTTTAATGCACTCCCAAATATTTAGCGGTCTTTTATTATTGTCTCACCAGCAATAGGATTTTCAAAGAGGAGTGTATCAACTCAAGGCTTTTGAATGTCCCTAATAGGAGTATCTCAACTCAGGGCCTTGGTATCCCTAATTGGTAAAGGTCAAAATTATAGGATAGGGATAGAATAAAATGAAATTGTAATTTTCATTTGAGACTAAGATAGGGGATCAAGAAGTCACTACATATCCTATGAGAATATGAATCATGTTATATGTTGTTTTTATGCCATGGAATCATAGATAGGGATCCATGATTCGGTGGTTATATTAAATGGATTTGGTTCTTATGCCAAAATGTCAAGATACATGGGGTATACCTCTCTTTATAGTTTAAGGTCATGCATGATGGACCATATGTCATGCAGTTTAATGTCATGCCATAACAACTTGGTATCTACATAAGGGTGATGACAAATAGAGATGCGATCTACTTTTTTCATAGGTCAATGGACCTAGTGAGCATAGTTTTATTTTTTATAGGGTCAAATAGTGGTCCCCATGAGCTTTATGCCTCTTATTTTTCTTTCATTTATGCCAAAAAATTTTATATGTTGTGATGGGGAGTCTTAGCGAGAAGGAACTCATCTTTTGATCAGGCCTTCCTTTATCAATTTTCATTATAACAAGTTTTGTGACTTTTCCTTTTTTAATGATCAATTTCTCTAAATCTATTCAGGGTGCATGCCTAGTGAGTGAAGATTCCTCTTTTCCCAAGTCATCATTTGTGGTTTTCCAACCTAGCTAGTATTATGTCTCTTTCCATGGTCATTTTAAGGTCATGCATTTCAGATTAATGTAGCTAATGTTTAATGTCAGACAGCTTTGACCATAGGGTGTGGAAGTGTATATAGAAACATGGGAAAATAAAACCTAATGTAAATGGAGAGTCCATTATCTCATATGCATATATACTTGAGGTATATCACATGTAGTTTAGGGTCACAGTTCTTGGACCCAATGGTCGCTAATTTTTAAGTTCAAATAGCTTTGACCACATACCATTGCAGTTTAAATCACATAGTTTTTTCAAAACAATGGGTAAGATAGTATATACAGAAAAGGAAATGACATACCCAACATTAATGTGGATCCCATCACTAATACACAATATCTTGATAAAATAGCCATTCAGTTTATGCTCGTGGATCTTGAACCCAAACTTTCTGATAATTCAGGTCTTATTTCTTTGACCAAATGAGTGGGGTAGTCTACATTACAAGGGAAAAGAAAATTATGGTGTGGATGAAATCTCAATGTCATCATAGACTAACCTATAAAAAAAATGGGGAATTCAGTTTATGGTCATGAAGATCAGGATACTATGTCATGCGGTTTAAGGTCATGCAAGATGGACCACATATTTGATAGGATTTTACTAAAAGGAGAACCTAAACTTATGGATTTGTTATTTCCAAAAGGAATATTCAACTCAAGTAATTTGGGTCCACATAGTAGGTGAACACCCAAATATGAAAGGTTACAAGAATAGGGTGTCATAATCTTTATTTGAAAGTGGTAATGGTGCATGAATGTGTATTATTAAGGGTATTTGAATCCACTTGAATAGTTGGGTTATGTAAAGTGAAAATCACAATATAAGAATTCATGAATCAATGGGAAATGGAGACTTGTGGGAGTAGGTTAACTATTAAAAATGGTAGAAACTAGTTTCACACCATTAGGGAATAACACATGGGTTTAAGGGGGACATTTCCTCCATGACCAAAACATCCCCTTTGGGTTAATTCACAAGATGAAATGAATATTTTTTTTCCATTAATTCCTATTGGGGTCCTTTCAGATCAATCAATTATTGTTACCAATAAATCTATAGATGGGATAACCAAGAGGATTTTCTAAAGGTTGTAGGATTCTAAGAGGAGTGACTCAAGGAATTGGTTTGGTGATTATTCAAATATCAAATATATAAAGTAGTTTAATGGATAAAAAACCATTAAATAAAGTTTCATTCACCCTAAAAGTTATGCCACTATATATTGAAAACATTATTGGGGTGAATAGATATAAAATGAAATTTCTGAGTAAACAATCACTTAAATGGGTGACCTACTCAGTGTGAATATCTCATGCCATGAAGTTTAACATGATGTGATGAGGACATGGGTGTTTCAATGTTAAATGTCATATGATGAGGACCTCATGTCATGTAGTTTAATGTTATGTGGCAAGGATTTAGATAATTGTAGTTGGGCCTAGGATGGGAGATCTAGGTGTCACTATGTATCCCATAAGTATAGGAATCAAGAAATACATAGTTTTTACATGGGTTCATTTTATCTGAGTATGTATAATTACCAAAAAGATCTTATATCAATCTAAATATCATTTAAGGGAAATGGGGTCTTGCCGATAGACCATCTCAAATAGTTTGAGAAGCCGTATATGGTCGAATTTGTTGTGTGATTTAGCATTATTCAATAAGGATGTAATTCATGGACTATTAAATATAGTACCCTTCATTCATGCTAACCAAAATGATTCACTAGGACCCCTAATATCATGTATGTTATGGTTGGTTTGAGAAACAAATGACACCTAGGAGGTCATCTATGTTTCCAGAGCATGCATGATAGGGGATAATTGGAAATGTAAGGAGAATTTTTATTCATCAATTTTCATGTAGGAGCTTATAAAATAAAGGAATTTTCAGCTTAGTGTATGATGATAAAAGTTATATACCACACACCAGGAGTTCTTACACAGATTTGGATATCATGTAATGGATTCAGTCCATGTGAAATAAGTTTCTCTAAGAAATTTAAGGAAATGTTAGGAATATCGATTAATATAAGGTATAATGCCATGATTCAAGGATTATGTTATGCAGTTTAACATCATGTGACAAGGATGAAAATATACACATTTTAAATCCTTATGGTCAAGAATATAGGCACTCCAAAATGGGGTGATTATTGTGAGGGGGAACTTTCCATCATCTGGGATATATGAGGTAGGTTCATCTGAACCTTTTTCAAAACTAAGAGGGATTAGTATCAAATAAAAATCAGGGCTATGTCTAGGATATGTGATCATATATGTCACTATGTATCCTAACATGATTAGATTCAAGTTGCACATAGTTATTTAAATGTCCCTATATATATCTGTCTCATATGAGAGGGAATAAAATTTTGTCTCACCTTAGTGTAGGGACATTGAGAAAATGAAATACCACTGAAGCGAACCAAAACATAAAGATGGAAGAGGACATTTTTTATTTGATTAGTGGTTGGGCCTAATATAGGGGATATAGGTATCACTATATATCCTATGAGTACAAGAATCAAGCCACACAAAGCTCTTAAAATGTGACACTCCCCACATAGATCTAGTTTATATATAGTAAGAAGGGGAATTTTCCTATGCATAGGTTCATGGATATGGAATCCTACACCAAAGGCTTTTATGTAGATCTGGATCATATATAGAGGGGTAATTCCCATGATTTTGGAACACATTCTCAAATGGATCAAGAATATAAGGAGTTTATTTAGTATCAAAATGGTTTTGATAATGGTGAAATTATGATTCAGCATAAGGAAAGGAGTCAGGATGTCCCTACATATATTGTAAGAGTATGAATTAACCCATATGTAGTTCTTGAATGTTGTCACCCCTATATTGATCAGACTAAAATACAAGGGGAATTATTTATTGAAAAAAATTTGTGTTTAGACATAGGATAAGAGATTTGGGTGACACTATATATAATGTGAGTATAGAAATCAAGCCACACATAGTTCTTATATGGGAATTACTCCCATATATTGAGCTCATATTCAAGGAAAGGGGATTTTTTATAGTCATATGTCAAGAAGACTATGATGTCACAGTCTTCCATTATATATATATAAGTTGAATAAGAACCTGTATAGATCGAGCACTTTCACAAGGAAAGGGGAATTTTTTATTTGGAGGATAGGCCTAGAATAATAGTTCTAGGTGTCACTAAATATACTATAGAGATAGGAATCACATTACACATAGTTCTTGAAAAATAACTACATATATATGGCTCATGTTTAGAGGAAAATGTCTTGATGTCCTTGGGAATATATGGATTTTGTGCTAAGGTATTCTACATGGATAAACCTATCATATGGGAGAGGAAGAGGTCATATAAAGTGGGCCACTTTGATCAGTTTAGAGTTATGTAATATGGATTTATGGGTAAATTTAGGTTTTAGGTTCGTGATGGTTGGACAAAAAATGTGTTTTAGTTTATGTTCATATGACTTGGACCTCTATCACACAGTATAATATTATGTGGTTTGGATGTTATGTCATGTAGTTTGTGGTCATGTGATAAGGACCTGAGTGTTATTAAGTTTAAGATCATGTGAAAAGGACCACATCGTGTAATTTTATGATATACAACCAAGAAATTATCGTGTAGTTTATCATCATGAGAGAAGAATAATGGGGGAAATTCTAAATTGTTTATAGTATTTCAGTTTAGTCTATGTCATAAAGTTTAATGTCATGTGAGTAAGACATTTTCAAGTAGTTTATCATCATGTGATAAGGAGGATGGGGAAAATTATATGTGTTTTATAGTATTATAGTTTAGACTATTCCATGTAGTTTAACATCATGTGACTAGGATATTGTGAACCAATGTATATATTATGAAAATTATATTTTGTTAAACCATGAATTGGAAGTAGGTATTTGAATAAAGGGTAAAATTTCACCCTTCCACAAGCTTATGGATAAAGAACTATATGTTTGGGGTTCTTACATAGATCTGAATCATACATAAGGAAGGTGGATCTCATGGAATAAACCACTCTATGTTGTTTAAGTTCATTTATAGTGGACCAAAACATTACATAGTTTATGCTAATGTGACTTGGATACTCATTAATATAAGATGTAGAGTATGAGGGAATAAAACACACATATATTCTTAATCCCTTTGAATATGGGAAAACGGATAGAGTAAATCACATCATCAAATGAGTGAATCAGGGATGATTTAATGATGATGGATGAGAGTAGGTTTACCCTCAGTAATGGTGGAAACTAGGGCCACATCGCCAAATAATATTGCATGGAGATTAAGGGAGACATTTCCTCCAAGACCAAAAACATCCCTAAGCTGTTACTTCACAGGATCAAAGGAAACTATGTTATTCACCATTAAATGGGAGGTCTATCCATATCAATCAATATATATTACCAATATTTCTATAATAGCATAAATCATGAGGATTCGCTAAAGGTTCTAGGATTCTTAGAAGAGTGTCCTTACTAAAGGCCTCCGGTGATTCAAACATAAAAAATTATGAAGTAGTTTGGATAAAAGGGGAATTGTTCAAAATGTTCTAGAATAGTTTCAGGCTACATCATCATATACCAGATAGGCTATTTGGGTAGGAGGAATGAACCCTAATTGAATAGGGAGGGTCAATTAAACCTTGAAAGAAAATAGAATTGGGACTTAATATGTAATAACAGAATATTGATCATTTATTAAGATCATATATAATTAGAAAATCTGAATAGTTTAAGGTCTTAAAGGTTGGATTTTACATTTCACAGTTTATGTCCATGTGGTATGGATTGTGCATCATGTAGTTTAAATGCATATTACTAGGACCATTGAGGGATAATGTTTATGGACATACATCTTTGAACAAGTGTTGTTGATGTTTAAGTTCAGTCAACATTAACCATTTCTGATTTCTAATAGGAATAGCCAAGTCAATGCATTTGGGTCTTCATAGGATATGCATACCCTAAAATTAAAGGGAACAAGAAAAAATGTCATAATATTGATTTGAATGTTCATATGATTCATTGACATGTAACATTAGGGGTATTTTGATCCACCTGAATATTTATCTTATGAAATAGGTAAATCAAACAAAATAATGTCTAAATAAATGGTAAATGGATACTGGTGGAAGTATGTTGACAATTAGTAATGGTAGAAACCCATACTGCATCATCATAGAATAAAACATAGAGATTAAGGGGAACCTATCCTATGTGACAAAAACACCCCCTTAGGGTTACTTCACATGCTCAAATGAAACTATGTTTTTCACCATCAATTACAAGTAGGTTCCCTTCATATCAGCCAGTCCCTATAACCAATATTAGTAAAAGGGAGAACCAAGAGGAATAACTCAAAGTTTTGGGATGTAAAGAGAAGTATCTCAACTAAAAGAATGTTGGTTGGTGTTGAATCAAAAATCAATGATATAAAGTTGTTTTATGGATAAAAAATATATTCAATAAGGGTTATAGTTCCCTAAATTTCATAACATTGTGTATTTAAAAAATTCTAAAGGAAAATATATATAAAATAAAATAATTGAGTGCACAATCACTAAAGGGATGATCTACTCAATGTAAATACATCATGTTGTTCAGTTTAATGTCATGTGTTAATGTATTGGTTGTTCTGTAGTTTAGGGTCAAGCGATGAGGATTTAATTTCATGTAGTCTAACATCATAAGATAGGGTCTCAATAAACTATAGTTAGGTCTATTATAGATGACCCAAACATCACTATGTATCCTATATTAATAGGAATCAAGACACACATAGTTATTAAAAGTTCCTTCTCTAAACTAGTGGAGTTCACGTTCGAGGGGATATAAAGGGGGTTTCACCTTAGTGCATAGACATTTAGTGAGATTAAAGAGACTAAAAAACCAAGGTAAAAGGTTTCATTATCATAATTTTTCTTTATAATGGTAACATTTTTTAGATGGGTGAAGGATAGATGATCTAGGAATCATTATGTATCCCATAAAAGTAGGGATCATGTCACATGTAGTTCTTGAAAGAGAATATCTACATATATTTGGCTCAAATTCATGGAAGAAGGGGGATTTTTTCAATTTTCAATGTAATATAACCAATAGAAATTATTTTTCATTGAGATTTATTATATGTATTTGGACATCATGTAATATTTTTATTAGTCATAATAAGGTGGGATGCTATGAGAAATTTTTAGGTCATCTAGGGTGGACCAGGGTGCCATGTAGTTTAAGGTCATAAAACCAAGACCAAATTCATTAAGTTTAATTCCATGTGGTGAGGATGTGTTCTATGTAGTTCAATGTCATTTATAAAGGACTTGGTTTATATATTTTAACATCATGTTATCATGATGTAAATTCCAATTAGTTTAAGGTTATGAAACAAGGACTATTATGTGAATGGATTTGGGAAGATCAGGCCCCTGTGAAAGAGAAATAAGTGGCCTCATCGCAATACAAGGTTATAAAGAGTTCAAAAGTGAATGATAGGAAACCCAATCACTATAATTAAGTAATGTTTTATGGAAAATTTTCATGCATAGTATGCGGTGTAGAGTCTATTGTGGGAAGAATTACAGTGACTGGGAAGGCCCAAACACTAAGATTTTATTCCTAAATATGGGGAAATTGTTTTGGTAAAATGAATCCTGAATAATGAAATCCATGCCAAATGATCCCTATGTATATCTGTCTCATACATGGGAGGGGTGAAATAGTTGTGTCTTAGCACCGAACCATGAAAGGAGGAACCTAACATGACAAGAAAGTCAAAAAAATGAATTTCCACACACCACCATGGGATTAAAGGTTATTTTCTTGTGATGGTAGGGCTCTTACACTGATCTTGACCTCATGTAAGAGAGCTAGGCCATGCTGAGTAAGTGTCTCTGGTCATTTTAAGGTATTAAGGGATGGACCCTATGAGTTGTGTAGTTTTGTATCATACTGCTAGGATGGGAATGACATGCAGTTTAATGTCATGCGATATGGAAGTCACTTCATACCTTTCCATATTGATTATGTTAATCAAAGAAATAAACCAAAACCTCTAATCTCACATGATTCATCCTCGGTGTGAGAAATAAGGGATAATTGGAAGACTACTTTCATCACGCAAGAGTGAATAATAGGGATTGATTTTAACCATGCAGTTTAATGTCATACGGTGATGATGAAATGTTGTGCAGTTTTGAGTCATTCAAAAAGGACTTGTGATTGGTTTTTCACAGATATGATTCACACATCAAATTTAAGAAGTTCGTCGTAGTTCTAGGTAAGTAAAAACCGAACACAGATGAGTGAAGGTTCATGCATTGAGACAAGGTGGGGGTATTTTTGACTTTTTTTATGGTTGGACCTAGTTTAGGAACTCTAGGGGTAACTACATATAATATAAGTATAAGAAAAAAACCACATGTAGTTCTTGATGGAAATGTCCCTGTGTAGTCTAGATCATATATGGGGAGGAGTTATGTTTCTATTTTTATAGAGGATAAAAATAATGTGAGATCTCTATGGAAACCTATTGGATCATAGTATTGAGATAAAACTAGAATTTTTGGTTGAGTCAAGAATAATAAGTCAAGACACCAGTAATCCAAGTGAACCCTAAGACAAGGGCTATCTATGATAACCATAACCCTTGGATTTCTAATGAAATAGAGTAGGTCCCCTATGTTGATCGATATAACATATAAGGGATGGAATAATTTTCAATTTTAGGTCATGAATAATAAACCCCTCCAAATAGTTTAATATCATGTAGGATAGATAAAAGATGTTATTTTGTTTAACATCATACACCTAGGACTTCGGTTCTACACTCTTGGGTGTGATGTATCATAATTTATCTAAGAAATAAAATTAAATACAACCCCTAATATAAACTAATTCAATAATTGTGTGAGAAGCAAGGGGAAATTATAAAATTTCATGTACTGTTTAAGAGTATATAATAGGGATGGACAAGTCATGGATGGAACGTGACATCGACCGATGTAAGAGAACACATAATTTTGATAGAATTTTGTGGTTTCACCCAAGGTAAGAATCCTAAGTGTCACTATGTATCCTGTGATGATAGGAATCAATTTATACATAGTTCTTGGAAATGTGTAGAAAATATTATCAACTTATATTAGCAGAATGTCAAGAGAGAGAACCCATCATGAATAGGGTTATGGTTAGGTCTCCATGACAGAGTGGGGGATATTTAGAATTGAGATCATGGATGGGTCCGGTAATTCATATAATACTATGTATCCTATAATAATAGGAATAAATCCATTCATGGTTCTTATAACATGGTCCCCATATAGATCAAAATCTTATATAGAAATGGGGGAATTTCATTTTCAAAAAATATCTAGCTAATGTGAAGTGAATTGGTAATGAAATGGACAGTTGTCCTAGAATTAGAAGGGAGGGTACCCAATATGGATGAGGTTTTCATGCTAGGACAAGGTGAGAAATCACTTTCCTAGTGTAGGGTAATTAAATAATGATCACAATGTGCTGAAAAAAATAATACACTATAAACCCTATACATAAATCTAGATCGTACATAAAAGGGAAGGAAGGACCCATAAAGTAGCCTTGTGTCATGAAGTTTAACATCATTTGACAAGGACTCACGTTGAGTAGTTTAGAGTCTTATATAATAGACTTGGGATATGTATTTTAATTTCATGATACTTAGAAAAAATACTATGTAGTTTATATTCATGTAGCTATGACTATGATGTCTTATTGTTTAGCATCATGTGGTAAGGATGCATTCTTTGAAGTAAATCTTCATAAGGAAGGATTTTATGTTTGAGTGAGATTGACTCGCATGCTTTCCACATGAGTCTTAGGATCCTATAACTCTTTTAGGAATTTATATATATGATCTTATAACTACTATTTGAATATGAATCATCCTTTAATCATATGTTCCAAAATTTAGTGGTAGGGAAAATAATTGGAATTACTATTCATGGGTGCCTCATTGGGTCTCTTAATATTTGGGAACTCAAGGTGGTTATACATGAATGAACATGTGAAATTTTTGGCCACATAATCAAGAATGAAGTAATAGACCTTAATTCATCTATTAATGAGATATGGAAGGCCTCAAAACTATAGTATACTTTGTGTGTTCTGCTCAAAATGTTTACATGGAAGATGTTCATATTCATGTGCTGGTGGATCCAATATCCTACAAACTTTATTTTAAATCAAATACTTAAACACAAATCACCTCTTGATTTTATTCCCTATAAATTAATGGTAGGGGCATTAATTATAATGGTCTCTCAAATCTTCCCATTTTGGTATTATTTTCCTGATCCTGAAGAGCTTGATCAAATTATTCTTAAAATTTAAGGTGAAATACTTATAAACTTTCTTCAATTGAAAACAATGTACCTTTTTTTCTTATCTCTGAGATATGTAGAACAACATTGATTCTCTTATGTGTCATGCATGCCTTAAATGACATGGGACCATGGTTGAATTTGATGACTTGAAGGTGATGCCTCATTCTCAATCAATTTAGGGGAAGATGTTGAATCTTTTAATGATTGGGACATGGATGACATCTTCTCTACACTATCGAACTATGATGATATCAAGGATGTCATGGTGATCATAAAGGTAAAATTATTCCCATAATTTTCTCAATTAGAGGGTGATAAATATAAAAATTCCCCCAACCCCATGGGCTAGGAAGAGGTGTACTGATTCCCAAAATTCACATAGTGAGGGGATGAAAAATATGAAAATTACCCTAACCCTATTGTTTGGGGAACTTATCTGCAAGGAGGTCCTCTGCAAGAGGATGTTATTATTTTACCATGAGGAATATATCTGTGAAGCATCTCCAAAATTATCTCCCAAGGATCCCCATTTTATCATTGGAGTTGAGATATATATTCTTTAGTAGAGACGGTATTTTCATCCTTGAGGGGTTGTCTAGAAAAACATAATACAACACCCTCTACATCATTAATGCATGATTAGTGTATAATTATGGGAGTCCCATAATGGACCCTAGATACTAGATCTGCTATTGAAATTGGGAATATAATTTATCAATAATGCACTATAAAGCATCAATGGGGTTTTCAATACCTTATTTAGAGGTGGGAAAGGTATCACTAAGCTCTTATTCAAAAATGTTAGGATTATATAGTGGTACAACCTAACAAGGCTCTGATGATTACAGAAGTGTATGATCATCTTCACCAATAGTGCTCTCATCAGAAATAGAAAAAATTATTCAGAACTATTTGATACCATATTGACAGAAACATAGGTTAAATGGTGTTCCCCTTCAATGGAGTATCTTGTATGGTCAGTCGATACCCATTTAACTATTTGGTGGGATAGTTCCCATTTGACCATTTGGTGGGATAATTCTCATTCTACTAATTAGTGGGATATTTCTTGTTTTCTTTTTTGGTGGGTCGATTCCCATTGTACATTTTTGTGGGTTGGTTACCAATGTATAATTTGGTTATTTGATGCCAATTCTTATAATTTTTCACACTCTTTAATAGTTTCATGCTTCACAACATCACTTGGAATGATAATGATGATATTTACTGATTTGAAACTTGTGGAATGAATTATGGATTCCCTTAAAGGATAAGTGCCTATAATCATGGTGTTTTCCTACTCATTTGATGATATCATAGATGAATTTAGGGCTAAAATGATAAAAAAATCTTACCACTATGGGTTGGGGTTCTCCATAGGATTCTGTAGTCAACGAGTATAGTTGAGATGAAGGTTGCAGCTTCTAGCTAGGGGTGATCTGAGATTGGTTTGGGTTCATCATTATGATACGTCAACAATCCCAAAATATTTTGGCAATGGTAGGGATGTGGTCTTTATCTTGATCTAAATATAACACACCAAGCTTCCACGGTATGATTCTCTTTGAATAATACAATAGCGTGTGTTGTACACAACTTCGATATTCTAACACACCACGACCAATCAAAGTAGCCGTTATGAATGGTAATATACACTTTTTGAAATTTTATAAATTTTATATTTAAAATTGACTTCATTTTTGGTTTCGGAATATCAAAATTATCTTAGGGTGAAATTTTGGTACTTTTCAGATAACTTTTATATTTCGATGAATAGTGAAAATTACTAAATTTTAATTAAAAACAATTTTTTTAATAGAAATAATTAATAGTGATAAATTATGAATTTGAGTGGTTTTAAAGTATATTTAGAAAATATTTTTACCATTTAATACAATTTTGGTCATTGGACATAATTTCACAATTAAACCCGACATAAACAAGTGTCAATCTTTTGATCGTTATTATTTCTTAAAAACACGTTTTTGTTTTGACAACAGGAATTAATTTTAAATTAATTTCTGCCAATTATGTGTTTTGAATTTAGAAAAATTGATTCCATATTTAGAATTATGAGGTCCAAATTGTGTAAATAGGTAACTTTTTTTTTAGACATTTTGAATAATTACTTCAGTAAATATTTTATTTACCATGGTTAAAGGGTAAATCCGGTAAATATGGGTAAAAAAATAATATTATAATAATATTAATTTACCATAAAACATGTCCTAACCCTATTGGTTGATACATTTCCGAACATGGGCATCTTTGGGACGATTTTGGGATCCCATGGAGCCACTTGTAGGTGATAAGGACACTTTATATTAATTAAGTTAAAGTAAATACAAAAAAGACATAAGCATATATCTTTTAGAAAAACAATTTTTACATAGGGTTATATATGTTATATTTTAGACTATAAATATTCATTGGAAAGATAAAAATATTTCCTACATAATTTTATTTTATTTATAATTTTTAGACATTTAATAATTAAATTTATTTATGACAAAATAATGATGCATTATTTTCCTCAATAATAAAAGAATAAAATAATTAGTATTATAAAAGTTAAAATAAATATAATTTGAAAGTTTTGATGACATAAAAGAATTTTATTGGTTAATATTACATGTTATTATTTCTTAAATTAATTTTATTATAATTAATAAAGTTTTTAAGACTTTAACAAAAATCAATTATTGAATAGTGTCAAAATTGACATAAATGGGTTTTTAAAATAAATATTATATTATTAATTGATATTATATTCCTAAAATTATAAGGTTCGGCCAAAGGACTTATATAATGGTAGGTGTATTATTAATGGACCACTTGGGGGTCGCTTGGATGTATATAGTATGTTTATTAACTATATAATATAAAAATACAAAGTGACATGGTAAGTGTCAAACTAATTAACTAAGAGTTAAAACTAAAAGATAAGGTTAATATAATGACCCAAACCTGTCTAAAATATATTGGTTGAAAGGATTTTGACCCATACCAACCTTATAATTTTAATAGTCCACTTTGGAGCCATTATAAATCGAATATGAATTTATTATAAAATAATACTTTAATTTTTTCCTAAAGAGCCCCTCCCCCCCTTATAAAAGGACACCACTTCTAACCAATTATTCACACCTTCAAAGCCTTTTTGTTCGGCCAAAACCTACCCAAATATTCTATAAAATTCCCTAAATTCAACATAGAGGCATTATTTTGATCAGAAAGGCAACCTAAGGATCCCTTTTGATCAAATCAAAAGGAAGAACCCGAAGAAGAGGTAATGTTTTCACCACCCTCTTTCAAGTTCCTTTCTTCTTCAACTTCTTCTTTCTTTGTTATTTACATTATAAAATAATAAATCCAGTATCTTCTATATAATTTTATGTTATTATAAATATGGTACAACCATATTCAATATTCTATCCATCCTTTGAATGACATGTCACTATATGTGCGTCGTACGACTTACCATCTCCACGTCGTGGTGTAATTGTTATTCAATACATTATTATTTGGATGGGTATAATAATGATGTGTAATTCATGTAAATAATAAATATAACATGATAATGATTCTTTATATATTATATAACATCCAATTATATATTATTTTAATATCAAAAGAATGATATTGTCGCTCGTGCGTACGTACGGACTACCGTCTCCACGAACATGATGAGATTCATTCCCCATCGTATCCATTCAAGAATAATTTTCATTTGATGATTAAAAATAATGTTTAAGGACTTTATATCATTCTGTATATGAATAAGATACAACCTATCCATAACAAAGACTACTTATGTAACAAATCATATAAAATAAAACGATCAAGTTAACACCCGAAACGCCGATAATACTAATATATTATTAATAAATCAATGTTAAAAGATCATATATGATATCATATTAATGTATATGATTATTGTATAATTTAATAACAGTTATTTAACCATTATACAGGAGGTTAACCTACCCTCAACCAAGGAAAAGTACAAGGTAAGGGTTTATTTCACAATCTCTTCATTATCTGAGGTTGTTTATACATAATTATCTACTGGGAGCTCTTTATCATCCACATCCATGTTTCTTAAAAAAGTATTTCAAATCATTATTAATATTTTATATACTATGGGTTAAAGTAATTTATACCCTTGTTTACTCTTTATAAGATGTTTATAAAGGAATCTTTCTATCATTTTCCAAAAAAGGTCCTTTTTAACCTTTTCGACAGAATTAAGGTAAGAATGTCTTTTTTTAACTTATATGGAGAGTGCGGCTATTTTTTGGAATTATAAAATCTTCAAAGATTCCCTTAAAAGCTTATAAGAATATTTTCAAATTAAATTTTTTCTTTTATAATTATGTGACTTTTAAATGATTTAAAGAAAAGAGATATTTCTCACAAATAGTTTTGATTTCATCTATGTCAACATCCTTTGATGGATTTTAAGCTTATTTGAAGTTGATTTATTATGATACAAAACTTACATATTGTATTGAAGATTTTGTGATATGTTTGACTGTGGATGTGTTATTTTTATACCATTCATGGTTTATGGAGAAAGTATTAACATTTCGTATGCTGGTTTTAATACGAATATTTATGTTATGTTTAAACCTATTCATATAAGGAATGCGTTTGACTTAATAAGTGACAGGTGGAGTGCGCTATAGCTCCTCGATGCATCGGTAGGTCTCATGAGACAAACTAGTGTCTTGGCACAAGGCCTTGACAAAATCTTATTTGTAGTCTTGGCACAAGGCCTTGACTATGTGGTTATGATAATCTGGCATTATGCATTCCATCATTATAAAAGTGGTTATTGATATTTCATGTGATTATTCGACTAGTAGAATATCCATGTGAATACGTAAATGAAATTATTTCATTTTATTTCTACCATATTATGTTGAAGTTCAAGTTTAAAAGGCTTTTGTTTTAGTTATACATTCCCTTAAATGTTTATGCCTATTTATTAAAGTTTCCGCTATATTGTTATCCTTACTGGGCATTTGAGCTCACCCCTTTCTATGATTTATTTTTCCCAGGATGTGAAGAAATATTTTATGAATGACCTGCAGGGATAGTATAAGGGGATATGAGTGTGGACTATGGAGACTATGTTGTTGTAGTTTTCATTTTATGATGTAATGTAAACTTTATGAATGTATTTAGTGATTCCAAGGCTACTAAACTAATCGGTCTTTTGAGAATTGATCTTTTGCGATCATGAAAATGTTATGTAATAATGCAACGACTCTAGGTAACTGGTTTCGGGGCGTTACAGTTGGTATTAGAGAAAGTTTAGTACAAAAATTGGGAGCTAGATTTAGATAAACTCTGATTAGAGCACATGGAACTAAGATGGACTTTGAGGATTAGTATAGAAGAACTTCCTAGAATTTTGGTACTGTAGAGATTTTGTGAGTTTTCTGAGCAATACATCCCTGTCTGGATACGATCTGGTAGAGGTGGCTCTGGCACAGATGTACCTAGGGGTAAAACCTGAAAACACCGCTTTGAGCTAGACTCGAACGGGAACTGGTGCACGACAATGGGCCTTGCTGCACTCTTGGTTATGACACTCCCAGGGGATATGCTTAGGATAATTCTCATTTTCTTTACAAACCATTATGAAGGATTTATGAGTATATACTTCCTCAAAGAAAACATTTTTTTATGATTATGGATTATATCCATAAATAGTTCAATTTTTGTTAAGTGTTTTACAAATATGGAATTATGTATTTTGATTCATAAACTGATATAGTTTATGCCATTTTTTAGAAATAGTTCCTAATGGAAGAAATAGAAACTGTATCAATGCACACACTCCATGTAGGGATTTCCCTCTTGCTCAAGATAATTATAGTGGAGCTGGTGATGCAACTGGTGCTGATCAGCTAATCACCATACTGGGACAACTCACTCAGGTTATGAATAACAACCTTACCCATATGGAGCACCCTGATCCACAGCATGGAGGATCAATGTTAGATCGCTTCATGAGGCAACAACCACCAACATTCAATGGGATTAAAAATCCCTTAGTAGCTGAGCAATGGATAAATTATTTAGAGAAAATATTCCATGCCTTGGGGAGTAGTGAAAGGGAAAAAGTTATCATGACAGTTTACCACCTCACTGAAGATGCTGATCAATGGTGGTCATTGATTCAAAACAAGAAAGAAGATGATGAAGTATCAAATATGGAATGGAGGGAGTTCAAAGAGATTTTCTTATAAAAATAATTTCCTCATGACCATCGATCAGATATGGAAAGGCAATTTCTAAGTCTGAGACAAAAGGAGGATGAGAATGTCGAAAAGTATGATGCTAAATTTACAAGGTTAGCAAGGTATGCTGGAGATTATATAAGTAACCCAAGAAGTAATATTGATCGTTTCTTTTATGGGTTAAAACCATTTCTTCATCAAGAATTAGTATCACAATCCTTCTCGTCGTACGAAGATATTGTCTCATGTGCTATCAAGACAGAAAAATAATTCTCTAAGTCTTATGACTTTAAAGAAATGCAAGAGAAGATGAGATATTATGATCAATCTGGAAATGGAAATAAGGGGAAGAAGGGAAAAGTTGAATATCCATCCTGTAGTAAATGTGGGAAGAAACACCCCGGTACTTGCTTAAAAGGAATGAGAGTCTGTTACAAGTCTGGTGAAAAAGGCCACCAAGCTTGTGATTGCAAGGGGAAGAAAGAAGCTACCGATGTTCAATGATACAATATAAGGGAGATGAGACATTATGAAAATGAATGTCCTAAGCATCAGGGGAACTTACCTTAGAAAAGGCCAATGGATCAAGGCCAAGGTTATGCTATCACTACTGCTGAGGTAGAAGCTCTGAAAGACGTGGTGGCAGGTAATTTAATGGTTTACTCAAGTTTAGCCAATGCTTTATTTGATTCTAGATCATCACATTGTTTCATATCTTCCCAATTTGTTAATAAAATTAGATATTTCCAATTTGATTTAACAAGGGAGTTTTCAATCAAAACTCCTAAGGGAAGTATCATTGCAACAATGTTTTGTGAATCGGTTCCCATTAGAGCACATAAATGTTCTTTATCTGCTCATCTCATCGTCATACCTATGATTGAGTTTGATATAATCCTCGGTATGTATTGGATTTCAGACCATGATGCGAAGATTTATTGTAAGAAGAATGAGGTTATGATTTTTGATGATGATGATAAGGAACACCTTATCTTTAGAGCAGAATCGTCACCACCTAATTCTTATCTAGATCCACCCCTAGTAGCTCAACTAAATTCAATTATTGGGGAGGAAGAGAATGAAATGACTGTGGGAGAGGAAATGAATGTTCAAATAGAGGATGTACCTATTGTGAGAGAATATGTTGATGTGTTTCCAGAATATTTACCTGGACATCCTCCAGAACGAGAAATTGAGTTTTCCATTGATTTAATTCCTGGATCAAGGCCTATATAAAATTCCTCTTATAGAATGTCCATTGTGGAATTAGTTGAACTAAAGAAACAACTGGAGGAATTGAGTAATAAGGGATTTATTCTCCCTAGTGTTTCTCCATGGGGAGACCCTATCCTTTTTGTTAAGAAGAAAGATGGATCTACGAGGTTGTGCATTGACTACAGGGAGATCAATGCTATAACAATAAAGAACAAGTATTCCATACCTTTCATTGATGATTTATTTGAACAATTTCATAGAGATCAATACTTTTCAAAGATTTACCTTCGATCTGGATACCATCAGTTGTGTGTGAAGAAGGAAGACATTCCAAAGACAACATTTCGAACCAGGTATGGGCATTATGAGTTTACAGTAATGCCTTTTGGGATGACTAATGCACCCTATGTATTCATGGATCTAATAAATAGAGTTTTCAAGGAATATCCCGATGATTTTGTGGTGGAATTTATTGATTATATCTTGGTATACTTCAAAATCTATGAGGATCATGAAAATCACTTGCGCACTATCCTGAAGACTCTTAGAATACATGAATTATATGTGAAGTTTAGAAAATGTGAATTCTGGCTTCAAGAGACTTCTTTTCTTGGCCATATTGTCTCTAAGGATGGAATCTCTGTTGATCCTTCTAAGACAAGAGAAATCCAAGAATGGACAGAACCAACAAGTATAACCGAGGTACGCAGTTTTATTGGATTAGCAGGTTATTATCGGCATTTTGTCTAGAACTTTGCCCGATTGCCTAACCCATTAACGAAGATCACACGTAAAGGGGTTAAATTTTTTTGGACAAAAGAGTGTGAATAATGTTTTGAAGAACTGAAGAAAAGATTAGTCAATGCTCCTATATTGACTCTACCATCTGGGAATGATGATTTCATTATTTATAGTGATGCATCAATGAAAGGACTTGGTTGTGTTCTTATGCAGAATGATAGAGTTATTGCCTATGCATCACGACAGCTGAAAGTTCATGAGAAAAAATATCCTACTCATGATCTTGAGTTAGAAGTTGTGATCTTTGATTTTAAGATATGGAGACATTATCTCTATGGTGAAAAATGTGAGATATATACAGATCACAAGAGTTTGAAGTATATTTTCTAACAGAAAGAACTCAACATGAGGCAAAGGTGATGGCTCGAACTACTCAAGGATTATGATTGCACGATACAATACCACCCAGGGAAGGCAAATAAGGTGGCAGATTCTTTGAGTAGAAAGGATCATGGAGTTTTGAACAAGATGAGAGTTGTAAAGGATCCTATATATATGGATCTAGTAAATATGGATATGGGAATCACCATAGAAGGTGAAACATCAATACTTTTTCAAATGGTTTCCAAACTATCTTTACTAGAAAGGATAAAGAGTTCTCAGACTGATAATGAAGAATTTCAAAAGAAGATTAAAGCTGTGAATGATGAGATTTTGAGTGACTTTGTGTATGAAGATGAAATTTTGAAATTTGGGAAGAGACTTTGTGTTCCCGATATTCCTGATCTAAAAAGGGAATTGTTGGACGGTGCTCATAGTTCCAATTTTTCTATACACCCCAGGAGCACCAAAATGTATAGAGATTTGAAGGAATATTTTTTGGTGGGACTACATGAAGAGGGAGATTGCTGATTTTGTGTCAAGATGTATGGTTTGCCAACAAGTGAAAGCTGGAAGGAAACATCCTGGAGGAGACATGCAACCTCTTCCCATACCTGATTGGAAATGGGATAATATCACGATGAACTTTGTCATGGGACTACCAAAGACTCCTAGAAGGAACGATGCAATATGGGTCATTGTTGATCGTCTCACCAAGTCAGCACATTTTCTTGATATAAGGGAAGATTTACCACTTGAAAGTCTAGCAAGACTATATATTAATGAAGTTGTGAGACTTCATGGAGTACCCATATCTATTGTTTCTGATCATGATCCATGTTTTACATCAAGATTCTGGAAAAGTCTTCAGAAATCCCTGGATACTGAACTTCATTTGAGCACTGCCTACCACCCCCAAAATGATGGACAATCAAAAAAGACTATTTATACCTTATAAGACATTTTGAGATCATGCTCACTTGACTTTCAAGGTATGTGGGATCAATATTTACCTCTGGTATAATTTTTCTATAACAATAGCTTCCATTCAAGTATTCAGATGACACCATATGAAGAGTTATATGGAAAGAGATGTCGCACACCAACCTGTTGGGATGACGTTGGTGAAAGAAAAATCGTAGGCCCAGAACTGGTGGAGGAAACGATGGAAAAGGTGAAGGTAATCCAAAACCACATCAAAGCAGCTCAAAGTAGGCAGAAGAGCTATGCCGATAACCGAAGGAAGGATTTGGAATTTTAGGTAGGAGATCATGTTTTCTTGAAGGTATCTCCATGGAAGGGAGTTATATGTTTAGGTAAGAAAGGTGAATTAATTCCCAGGTACATCGGACCTTTCGAAATTCTAGAATGAATTGGGGCTGTAGCTTATCGTTTGGCAATGCCACCAAATCTCTCCAAAGTTCACGATGTGTTCCACGTATCACTGTTGAGAAAATACATGCCTGACCCAACGCATGTACTCACCTATGAGGAATTAGAACTGGAACCCGATTTGTCTTGTTGCGAAGACCCTATCAAGATTCTTGATACGAGAGAAAAAGTGCTGAGAAACTGGACGACTCGTCTGGTAAAATTTCTATGGAGGAACCATAAGATGGAAGAGGCAATGTGGGAACCCGAGGAAATTATGATGAAGAACCACCCGAGTCTTTTCATGTGGTAGTATTATAGAAATTTTGAGTACGAAATTATTTAAAGGAGGGGAGAATGTAACACTGAAAGCTTCCACGGTACAATTCTCTTTGAATAATATATTAGCGCGTGTTGTACGCAACTTCGAGATTCTAACATACCGCGACCAATCAAAGTAGCCGTTATGAATAGTAATACCAACTTTTTAAAATTTTATAAATTTTATCTTTCAAAATTGACTGCATTTTTGTTATTAGAATATCGAAATTAGCTTAGGGTGAAATTTTGGTACTTTTCAGATAACTTTTATATTTTGATGAATAGTGAAAATTACTAAATTTTAATTAAAAACAATTTTTTTAATCGAAATAATTAATAGTGATAAATTATGAATTTGAGTAGTTTTAAATTATATTTAGAATATATTTTTACCATTTAATACAATTTTGGTAATTGTACATAATTTCACAATTAAACCGGACATAAACAAGTGTCAATCTTTTGATAGTTATTATTTCTTAAAAACACGGTTTTTGTTTTGACAACAGGAATTAATTTTAAATTAATTTCTGCCACTTATGTGTTTTAAATTTATAAAAATGGATTCCATATTTATAATCAGGAGGTCCAAATTTTTTAAATAGGTAACTATTATTTTTAGACATTTTGAATAATTACTTCAGTAAATATTTTATTTACCATGGTTAAAGGGTAAATTCAGTAAATAAGGGTAAAACAATAATATTATAATAATATTAATTTACCCTAAAACGTGTCCTAACCCTATTGGTTGATACATTTATAACCATGGGAATATTCTAGTCGATTTTGGGACCCCATGGAGCCACTTGTAGGTGATAAGGACACTTTATATTAATTAAGTTAAAGTAAATACAAAAATGACATAAGCATATATATTTTAGAAAATTTTTTTTTACATAGGGTTATATATGTTATATTTTCAACTAAAAATATTAATTGGAAAGATTTATAATTTTTAGACATTGAATAATTGAATTTATTTATGACACAATAATGATGCAGTATTTTCCTTAATAATAAAAGAATCAAATAATTGGTATTATAAAAGTTAAAATAAATATAATTTGAAAGTTTTGATGACATCCACGAATTTTATTGGTTAATATTACATTTTATGATTTCTTAAATGAATTTTATTTGAATTAATAAAGTTTTTAAGACTTAAAAAAAAATCAATTATTGAATAGTGTCAAAATTTACATAAATGAGTTTCTAAAAAAAATATTATATTATTAATTGATATTATATTCCTAAAATTATAATGTTATGAAAAAGGACTCATATAATGGTAGGTGTATTATTAGTGGACCACTTGGGGGTCTCTTATATTTATATATTAAGTTTATTAACTATATAATATAAAAATACAAAGTGACATGGTAAGTGTCAAACTAATTAACTAAGAGTTAAAAATAAAAGATAAGGTTAATATAATGACCCAAACCTGTATAAAATATATTTTTTGAAAGTATTTCGACCCATACACACCTTATACTTTTAATATCCACTTTGGAGCCATTATAAACCGAATATGAATTTATTATAAAATAATACTTTAAGTTTTTCCTAAAGAGCCCCTCCTCCCCCTTATAAAAGGACACCACTTCTAACCAATTATTCACACCTTCAAAGCCTTTTGGTTCAGCCAAAACCTTCCCAAATATTCTCTAAACTTCCCTCACTTAGACCTAGAGGACTTATTTTGATCATAAAGCCAACCTAAGGAGCCCTTTTGATCAAATCAAAAGGAATAACCCGAAGAAGAGGTAATGTTTTCACCACCCTCTTTCAAGTTACTTTCTTCTTCAACTTCTTCTTTCTTTGTTATTTCCATTATAAAATAATAACTCCAGTATCTTATATATAATGTGATGTTATTATAAATATATTACAACCATATTCAGTATTCTATCCATCCTTTGAATGACATGTCACCATACGTGCGTACGTACGACTTACCATCTCCACGTCGTGGTGTAATTGTTATTCAATACAGTATTATTTGGATGGGTATAATAATGATGTGTAATTAATTTAAATAATAAATATAACATGATAATGATTCTTTATATATGATATACCATCCAATTATATATTATTTTAATATCAAAATAATGATATTGTCGCTCGTGCGTACGTACGGACTACCGTCTCCACGAACGTGATGAGATTCATTCCCCATCGTATCCATTCAAGAATAATTTTCATTTGATGATTAAAAATAATGTTTAAGGACATGATATCATTCTGTATATGAATAAAATACAACCTATCCATAACAAACACGACTTATGTAACAAAGCATATAAAAGAAAACGAGCAAGTTAACACCCAAAACGACGATAATACTAAGATATTATTAACAAATCAATGTTAAAAGGTCATATATGATATCATATTAATGTATATGATTCTTGTATAATTTAATAACAATTTTTTCACCATTATACAGGAGGTTAAACCACCCTCGACCAAGGAAAAGTACAAGGTAAGGGTTTATTTCACAATCTCTTCATTATCCGAGGTTGTTTATACGTAATTATCTACTAGGACCTATTTATCATCCACATCCATGTTTCTTAAAAAAGTATTTCAAATAATTCTTAATATTTTATAGACCATGGGTTAAAGTCATTTATACCTTTGTTTACTTTTTATAAGATGTTTATAAAGGAATCTTTCCGTCGTTTTCCAAACAAGGTCCTTTTTAACATTTTCGACAGAATTAATGTAAGAATGTATTTTTTTTAACTTATACGGTGGGTGTGGCTATTTTTCGCTGTTATAAAATCTTAGAAGCTTCCCTTAAAATAATATAATAATATTTTCAAAGTAAAGGTTTTCTTTTATAATTATGTGACTTTTAAATGATTTAAGAAGAAAGTGATATTTCTCTCAAATTGTTTTGATTTCATCTATGTCAACATGCTTTGATGGATTTTAAGCTTATTTTAAGTTGATTTATTATGATAAAAAACTTCCATATTGTATTGAAGGTTTTGTGATATGTTTGACTATGGATGTTTTATTTTTATACCATTCATGGTTTATGGAGAAAGTATTGACATTTCGTATGCTAGTTTTAATACAAAATTTTATGTTATGTTTAAACCTATTCCTATGAGGAATGCATTGGACTTAATAAGTGATGGGTGGAGCCCGCTATAGCTCCTCAATGCATCGGTAGGTCTCATGAGACAAACTAGTGTCTTGGAACAAGGCCTTGACAAAATCTTATTTGTAGTCTTGGCATAAGGCCTTGACAATGTGGTTATGATAGTCTGGCATTATGCATTCCATCATTATGAAAGTGGTTATTAATATTGCATGTGATTACTAGACTAGTAGAATATCCATGTGAATATGTAAATGTAATTATTTAATTTTATTTCTGCCATATTATGCTGGAGTTCAAGTTTAAAAGGCTTTTTTTAGTTATACATTGCCTTAAATTTTTATGCCTATTTATGAATGTTTCCACTATATTATTATCCTTATCGGGCATTTGAGCTCAACCCTTTCTATGTTTTATTTTTACCAGGATGTGAAGAAGTATTTTATGAATGACATGCAGGGATAGTATAAGGGGATATGAGTGTGGACTATGGAGACTATGTTGTTGTAGTTTTCATTTTATGATGTAATGTAAACTTTATGAATGTATCTAGTGATTCCAAGGCTACTAAACTAATCGGTCTTTAGAGACTTGATCTTTTGTGATCATGCCGATGTTATGTAATAATGCACCGACTCTAGGTAACTGGGGTCGGGGCATTACACTAAATTGGTTGGATTACCGTGAAAGTTTGTCCTTTTGGATACTTTATTCTGGATAATTGGGATAGGCACAACTACCTCTACATCCTCTTGAAAATTTGGGGTCATATATCAGTAACGATGACCACAATGAATAGGATCCTTCCAAGTAAGATCCTAGGTGGTTTTCTTGATGTGATGGAAGTCCTAAAACACATCCTTAAGGTAAGGGATGTATGTGGTTTTGTACTCTTGATATATTCTCCTGAAGCGGTTAAATGTGGTGATAAGATCCATTGGGTTCTTTGTGACCTTTCATCAGTAGGGCGCTCTGTTAGGATTCATCTCATAAAGGATTTTGTGTGCTACCTCCAAATTCAATATAGTTTTTTTGAGACAATAATCTCATATGACTGAGTTCACCATTTTATGTTCGAGGCATCAGTTAGTGACTATGTATGTCAGGGCCTTGAGGTTTTGTTTTCTTTCATAATTGATGCATATGATCAGTGTGTCAGCTAGTTATGCACAATGTATTGAGGTGTCTTACAGTTACTACCAAATTATCAAATGATCTTAGCATTCATTGGTGTATTTGGAGACTCCATTTGGATTTTATGGAGTCACAAAGGTCCATAAAGGGAAACAAAAACAAGAAACCCATCAATACAACATCACATGTATGAGTGCATGGTTAATTGATCACTTTCATAGTTAAAGGATTCACATGGAGTTCATAATTATATTTTCATGAAATACATGAAACAGAATGGCCCGATGCTTAATTGTGAAAGTTCGATAATAGTTGAAATATTCACATCGGGTTCACCATTTTTATTTGTGTTATATGTATGAAACAAAATGGCCCAACATTATAGGGAAAATTACTTATCTTTCATATATTCAAGGGTTTACACAGTTGAAGGATTCATGTCGGGTATACCATTTTTGTTTCACCTAAAATGGAGTAGATTGATTCTTGGTTGTGAGAGTCTGAGTGTGGTTTCACAATATTCATTTCGTATAGAATCCCAACACTTTTAAAAATATTATTTCATGGTTTTAAACTTAAATATCCATTAATACACAATAAGGATCAAAGAGTCCTAGTGTATTTGTAAGACTATTTTCATAATACATGAAAAGGGAACTAGAACATGACATCTTTATTTTATTCTCCATAACAAGCTTCTAAATCCTTTTGAGATCCTAACTATATGGGATAGCCTAGTTAAAACATATATAAAAATTTTCAGATAAAAACCCTAGTATGAGAATAAAAATTATAAGGAAACATAACATGCAAATCAATGGTATAACATGATATCATAAAAGAGAAGTCTCATGAGTAATCACATGAGAGAATAACATAATGAAAATGGTATCATAAGATCAGAGAAAAAAAATTAAAATTGGTAGCAAAACAAAATATTATATAAACATGATTCAAGTCTAACTACCTATATAATATCACATGGTGGACAAAGTCCCATAATGGATTAGGTTTACTCTTTAATCTCAGACATGACATCTCATGAGACTAAAGATTTACCCAATTCATAAGAGAACTATCTGGGTGAATCCATAATAAAATGTTCATGATTTATGTGTGCCAAAAAAATTAAATTAACCATAAGGTATAAACATAAGAATTACCCATGTAAATAAAATGGGTTGTATAATCTTTCCTTGTATCACAATCAAAGGAAATTTCATAATGAATTCATTTGAGAAATGAATATAAGGAATGTATTACACCATTAAAGTAATGGATAATAAGATAGTTATATATTTTAAAGACATATATATAGAATTTAGAATCATTCTGTGACTTTAAAGAGAGATAAAGCGAGTTGGAGAGAGAATGGTCATAACCCGAAGAAAAGGGTGGTTTAGAGAGATCCCTTACTTCAAGCCTGGTTAATCATGTGAGTTCTTTATATTCTGAATATGTTAATTATTTACTTAATTTATAACCATTTTTAAGTTTATTATACCTTTTATTTTATTTATTATCATGTTATATTCAATTACTTGATCATTTAGGTCTGTGTAGGATGTTTTAATAATATTCTATTCATATGCACAAAATCACTCTGGTAAGTTGACTAAAATCAAATAGATTACTATTTTATCATTTAAAAAATAATAATAATGACATAATTATCATTTTTATACATCAATTATACTTTTAAAACCAATCATTAATTATGGTTATGAAAAATAAACTATATAAAATCATAGAGACTGTATGTTGTACGCACGCATGAGTAACGTTTCCATTTTTCAATGATCATAATTGAATGAAGTTAAGTATTATTTTAACTTTAAAAAATGAAAAATATATCATAAGTATCATATTATTTATTTAAATAAGCTTACATATACCATCCATGTGATGTGTTAATAAAAAATGATTCGCATTACTTTGCAATGTAGTAGTCCTCCGTACACACGAATAATGTTATCATTTTTCAATGGATGGTAGTGTAAGAAGGTATATGATATATTAATTTTACATAATTATTAATAATTCATGAATATAATATTAAAACATTAAATCCACCATTATTATTATCTTTTGGATTTGATTATGTAAAATGAATTACATCAGTTCGCGAGGCGGTAGTCTGTCGTACACATGAATGATGGTTTTGTTTCCCATTTGATAGAAGTGGAGATGGATTTAGGTTATGAAATTAACATAAAAAATCTTGGTATATGGTACATTATGATTTTATTATTTCCTTATAGTTTAATAATATTTTAATTAGGTTTAAGAATAAATAAAACAAAACACTCGATTAAGAATGAAACATCTCCATTAGACAACTTCTTTAGGCTTTCACCAAAAGGATTACTTGGAGGGTTTTCTTTGGGTAGGTATTTTACAAAACAAAAGTATTTTTAAGTGTGTAAATTGGAGGAGAGGAGGTTCCCTTTAATAAGTGAGATGTAGTATCATTTTTATAAATACCCATATTCAATAATGATAAGTCTCTCTCAAGCCAAGTTCCTCCAAAATTGATAAATTATAGATTAGAGGGGTGATATGGTTTATCAATTCATTTTAAAATAAAAAAACATTTTTTAAACATTTATTCCATTTACCTCTTTATTTTAACCCCCTCAGTAAATGAGTTTTAAAATTAACCGTGGTAATAAATTTTTACTATTTTTACTATTCATTATTAAAAAAAATTAAGTTGAAATTATTATATAATATTAATTATTATAATTAAAAATATATAATCCATTTTATAAAATTAAATTCATATAATTGTTATATTTTCATTTTAAAATTAAACCCACAAAATGTGTTGAAAAATGGTTTTTCAAGAAATGTGTTTTTCAAGTATAAGATGATCTTACATTAACTATATGACTAATAATCATCATTATATGAATTTAAATTTTTATAAATAGATATAAAATCTATAAATTTTAATTAAATCATTCTATATTATGGTTTCATTTAATTAATTAAAAACTATAGAATTTATGTATATAAAAATAGTTTGCAGAAAAATGTTTTTTTAAGCATAAAACAATCTTTTACCAAAATAAAAAAATTGAATATTTAAGTGAAAATAATTATATTATTATAAGTTAAATAGTTTTATTTAACTTTAATACGAAATAAAAAATATATTGGTACTTTTAAATTACTTTATTTAATGAAAAGAAATGAAAGTATTTGAAAAGTCAATAAGTTTCACTATTCACTGAAAAATCAATCTTTTTAGAAAAATACCAAAATACAAATCTAAGTTAATATTGGCATGTTTATTTAAAAAATGTTTTTTATTTTATTCAATAAAATTTCTAAATTTTATAAAAAATAATTATAATATTTTTTCACAAAAATCAATAATAATCACTATTAAAGAAAATATATTTTTTAAAGAATAAATGTAATTATTAAAAATTGAGTACTTATTTAATAATAATTTATATATATATATATATATATTATTTAGTAAACCATTATATCTATTTCACAAATTAGTTAATCCTATTCATACCATCCAATTTAATTGATAGGTTATAACAGACATGTTTAAATAATAGTGGTATGTTTAGGATCAGTGTTGTGTGTCATATTCCCTATCGAACATAGTTTTCTTCATTTTAAAAAACATGGGGTATTACATTATTATTACCTTAATAAATTTCAACCTCAAAATTTCACATTACATAAACAGGAGATGATATTTCTTCTTCATCGCCTCTTCTGTTTCCCATGTTTCTTCTTCAAACTTGTCATTTTACCTCAACACTTTGACTAGATGAGTTGTATTGTTTCATATAACTTTATACCTATGATATAAGATCATAACCAGATGATCATCCTATAAAATATGTTTCTCCAATGGAACTACCTCGAGATTCAATAAATTTGATGGGTCTGGTATGCACTTCCTTAGGATGGATACAAGAAACTCATCATGTACTTGAGATAGGTTGGGTGGGAGTGCTAGTTGATAGGACACCACTCTGATGTGGTCAAGGATCTCAAAGGTGTCTATGTATCAAGTAATAAGATTTAAATTATTCCAAAACCACATGAATTTATTCCACAATGATATACGAAGGAACACCTTATCTCCATACTCAAACTCTAGATCTTATTGAAGACTGTCTATATATATTTTCCGTCAACTTTTCGTGGATTTCATATGATGTTGAACGGTTTGAACCTTCTCTCCCATCTCATAGAAAATGTTAGGTTCCATTAGATTCCACTCTCCAACTTCATCCCAGTGTGTCAAATTCAGACATTATTTCTCATATAGAGCCTCATAAGGTTCCATTTGAATGCTATAATGTAATCTGTTATTATATGAGAACTCTACTTGGGTAAGGTGTTGATACCAACATCCCTAGAAATCCATTGAATAGGATCTCAACATATCCACTAGAGTTTTAATGGTTCTATGAAACCGACCATCCATATGAAGGTGATAAACAAAATTGAAACTCAACTCTATATCTTATTCTTGCTAAAGGCTTCTAAAAAACATCAAAGTAAACCTTGGATCTCGATAATATAAAATGGAGATTGGAACTCTATGAAATTTCACCACTTCCCTTATGTATATATTAACAAGTTTTTCAAGATATAAATCTTCCTTGATAATAATGAAATGTGTCAACTTTGTAAGGGAATCAAATACCACCCATATAGAATTATTTCCTTTATCTTTCATGGAGAGTCCCATGATGAAATCCCTAGTTATTTTTTCCTAATTCCATACTAGTATGGGCTATGGTCACATCATACCCTTAGAATTATATCATTCTTCCTTGAATTGTTGGTAGAAAAAGAATCAAGATACAAATACCACAATATCCCTCTTCATGTTATCTCACCAGAAGCTTTGATTCAGATCTATATACATCTTAGTGCTTACTAGGTGAATAGAGAAGGAAGATAAATGATCATCATACAAAATCTCCTTATTAAGTTCTGGTTTTGATGGGACACATATCCAGGATCCAAAACTTATAACTCTATCTTCACCAAAGTTGACCTTTGGAATATTCACTACCTTTTTCTGTAGCACCTCATCATCTTTCTAGGCCTCCTTAATCCTATCAAGAATGGATGATAGATAAGTTATTTGATCAATGTAGGATGAATAACCTTTTATTATTACCATATCCATCCTTTTCAAGTCTAATAAGATTTAATACTTATCAATTATCATCATTGATAATTTTTTTGAATCATTTTCTTTCCTAGGATGGTAATGGATTGATAATTAATAGTTCTTGATCAGCTCTAACAATCTTTTTTGGCACATGTTAAGATTTTTTTGTGTGAAAATATAAATGAGGATCTTTTTATCCGTGTAAATTTCACACTTCTCCCAATAGATATAATGAATCCATATCATAAAAATAAACATAAAGAAAGCCAACTTCAAGTCATGTATTGGATATTTATTCTCATTAACTCTAAACTAGATTGTGGAATAGACTATCAATTTATCATTCTATATTAGTAAACAACTCAATCCCTTATTTTAAGCATCAATGTATAACATAAAAAGTTAACCACTTAAGGATAATGTGAGTAATGGTGCAATGATAAGCCTTATTTTAAATTCCTTAAATATATCTTCAAATTAATTTTTCTATAAAAAATTTATTCCCTTCCATATTATCTTGGTTAGTGGGTTTGAAAATCATGACAAGTTTCTTATAAATCGTTGTTAGTACCTAGTTAGTCCAAAAAATTTATGGAAATCCATTACAGATGATAGTCTAGGCTAGTCCTTAATTTCCTTTGTCTTAGAAAGATCTACATATATCTCTTTACTGGTGATAATATTCCCTAATAATGATACTTCCTTTATCCATAACACATATTTATTGTACATTTCATATAACTTCACCTTTCTCAAAGCCTTTAGCATAATATTAAGATTCTCCTCATGATCCTCCTTTATTTTGGAGTATATCATAATATCATCTATAAACACTACCATAAATTTTCCAAATTAATCTCTAAAGAATCTATTAATTAAGTTCATAAATATTTATGGAGCATTAGACAGTCCAAAAGGCATCACTATGAACTTGTAGTTTCCATACATTGTTCGAAAGGTAGTTTTGGGAATATCTTCCTTCCTCTACCTTAATTGGTCATATCCCAACCAAAGGTCTAGCTAATAGAAATAATGAACCCCATGTAGTTGATCAAACAAGTAATCTATTGATGTTATGGGATACTTATTCTTTTTTGTGATTTTGTTGAGTTAACAATAATCAATGCATAGGTGAATTGACCCATCCATATTCTTGAAAAAGAGGACTGGTTCACCCCATGATGAATCACTCATATGTATAAAACACTTTTCCACATTCTATTATAACTACTTATTCATCTATTTTATCTCAATTTTTTCAATTTTGTATGGATTTTTTGATGTAGGAATAGTGTAACATCCCAAGTAAGTAATGAATAATAGATATTTTTATCTATGTCTATTAATGAATTATATAGTGTTTTAGAGCCTTAAAATGAAAATAAATCCAATCTTAAGCATGTAATACACTAATATTTTTAAAAGATTGTTTTACTTCCTTTTGATGGAAAACCATTTTTAAATCTATATTTTGACAATTTTATAATCTATGTTTGTCAAAATAAACTTATTCTTTATGATTGGGACATCAAAATTTACTTTGTGTGAATTTCTGGTATTTTTCTGATAATGTTCATTTTTAATGAATAGTGAAAAATACTGCATTTTACATCAAAACTGCTTTTTAATCTAATTTATTTATATGATTATATTATCTTTTGAATTGGTTTTGAAGTGAAATTATAATATGTTTTTACCATTTAATCCAATAGTGGTCATTGGAATCAATTTCACTTTGAAATTGGACTTAAACTGGTGTTAATCTTTTGATACTTATTGTTTCATAAAAACACGCTATTTGTCATGACAGCGGGAATTAATTATTAAATTAATTAATGTAACTTATATGATTTGAATTTTGTAAAATAGACATCATTTTTGAATTCAGAATATCAAATATAGCTTAGGGTGAAGTTTTGATATCTTTCTGAAAAACTTCAATTTTTGATGAATAGTGAAACCACTAAGTGGTAGTTAAAGAAACTGATTTTTCGTTTAAATGAAATTTTACCACCTCTGTGATTTGATTTTCAAAAATCAGACATACATGGTTGTCATTAAGAAGTAAAATGTGGTTCAATGGGATTAAAATAATTTTTTGGTGAATAGTAACTTTTATGTTTTTAATCGCGATTAGTGGTAATTAGTGTAGTTTAAGGTAAAAATAATGTTTTAATAGTATGAGATGAGCTTGACACATGTCCTACCCTCATTGGATGTGTCATGGCCGACCAAGACAATCCATGGGTCAACTTGGGGACCCCATGGAGCCACTTTGGTTGGGAAATGACATAAATAACTTTTTATTTAATGACAAAGTAAAAATGACACAAACATAATATGTTTTATGAAAACAATTTTTAAATGGGGTTATACAAGTCCGAGTTTTGACTATAAATATTAATTGGAAAGATAAAAATATTTCCTACATCATAGTATTTTTTTTATAATTTTTAGACTTTAAATAAATTAAATTATTTATGACATCATGATGATGCAACGATTACCTCATTAATACAGGATTTAAATAAAATTAGAAGATAATGTAAAATCTATGACCTACACATGTAAAAAACCTATTGTGTGGGTATATTTAGAACCCTTATCACCTTATCCTAGAATTATATCAATGTGTGACCTTTTAAATCCAAAAATAATTTTCAAATAAAGTAATATTTCTTTACTTTCCAAGAGTGCCCCTCCTCTCCTCTTATAAAAGGCCCCCACCTCTACCTCCTTACCCACACTCCCAAAGACTTTGGCTCGGAAATAACCTGACCATTTTGTCTCTCCACTTCCCTCTCTTACTCCTTGAAGCCTCACTTTGGGCAGAAGTCTTCCCAAGTAAGCCTTTGAGCTCAAACCAAAGGGAGTTGCCCGATTTTAAGGTAATGTCTTCACTTGAGTCCTTTTGTTTTATTTTGCTTCTCCAACCCCCTAAACTCTTTTTATTTATTTCTTTTGTAACAAATCCAGTATCTTAAATATACTATGATGTTGTTATAAGAAGGATTCAAGCTACAATTACACACACCTACATATAATGGTTAAAGAACATACTGTTTCCGTGGATGGTGAATTTATGCCTCCCGAAACGATGATTGTTCAACCTTCCTTTAACACCTTCAAAGGTGGCCATTAAGATTTCACTATATTTATATATGATATATAATATGTTTATGTTTTACTTAATCTTCTGTATTTTTCATTTTGGGCATACCTTTATGGTTCCCATTATGGGTAAACGCGATATCTTCATTTAAGGAAGTGCGGACTACCGCCCCCTCAAAGTGATTTGATTCGTTAAATACCATATGTGGGACGTATAAAGGATGTAACTATGATATTATATATGATATTATACTGGAATTATAATATACCTTTATATCATTATGATTCCATTCTATAAAATATGGAATAGGAATGAAAGTAGCGTTCATGCGTACGTACGACTTACCGTCTCCATGAACGGTGCATTTCATTTCTTACCTCTAAATGATTATGTAATATTATAAATGCATATATATACTGGATATATATTATATATATGATATATACATCATGATTATAACTCTGGATATAATGGATACATGAACAACAAGTAATTATAAAGAGCATATTTTGACTCAAGTACCAATGATCTTTAAAATGACCGTTATTAACTAAAATAATTACATAGTGTTCATGACATGGTAATAAGTGACATAAAAGGAATAATGAACTTGAAGAAGGTTCTTAAGAAATTATAAATTAACTCAAGTTTATTATTCAGGAGATTAAAGAACGACCGAGTCAAGTCGGACCCGAGGTATGGGACTTCGTCTCAATCTCCTTTCATTGAGGCATATTTTATTTTATACACAACTTTATTTTATACGGTGTATAAACCCCTTTGACCTTTACATTTATCCAAAAGGAATATTTTTTATACGAAGCGTTTTACAAAATGACAAAAGGGAATGTTTTTGTCGTACGTATGCGGCGACAACGTCTTCTCCGCCGCTGTGACCATTATTTGAGTTTCGGCTTCCTCTACAAGCCATACCTTCTTTTTAAAAGAAAAATAAATACCATGTTTTAATTTTATTTTATTTTGGTATTGAAAATGGTTTTCATAATGTTTTTATATCAATGTGTTCTATTGATATCTTGTGATTGAAAGGTGGAAATGTTATGTTTCCTTTATGCATGTTTTATGTGATACGATTATGTTGAGGTTCTTGGGTATTATTATGAAGACGGGTGGTTCCGTGATAAACTAAGGGCGGGTGAGCCCGATATAGCTCTCCAATGCATTGGGTAACACGAAGGAGTGAAACGTTAAGGTTTCTCTGAAGAGATTTAGGGAATATACTATGATGGGTATTCCAAACGTAACCAAGAGGGTTACTCCCTACGTAAGAATGTTATGAATGCCTCAAGTTACCTTTATGTCTTATGATTTCTATGATTTATTCATGATTTGATGAGGTATATTAAAGTGCTTATGTTTTATGGGTAAAGTATGATTTCACTCTTATGTATATATGTACCCATGTTTCCTTTCCATATTTTTATATCCCTTACTGAGCTTTTTATGCTCATCCCAAGTTTTTTGAAATGTTTTTCACAGGTCAAGGGAAAGGTACATGATATGATGATAGTGTCAAGGAAGTGTCAAGAAAGAATCCATGTTTTATTTTAAATATGTTTCCATTGATGGGAAAGAAGAATACTATCTTTATGTAACCACTTTGTTTATATGTGGAATGTAATGCAAGTTTTATGATCTAATTCTCTAAAACTCTAAACCCGAAAATATCCTCAATGTGTAATCTTGTAATAACTCAAGATTAAGTAAGGTTTAAATCTGGGGCGTTATAGTTGGTATCAGAGGTCGGTTTAGATAACTTTAGGAGTTAGAATTCTATTAAATGATTATCCAAAAATATTTTTTTGAAATGATATAGCATTTGAAGATTACCAGGTTGCTTCATTTTAGACATGTTCGTTCAGAATGGTTTTCCACAGAGGAAACAGGGAAGCAGTGCTAGGAAGGCATACCGAAGGAAATAACCTTCCGAATCAGCATCCCGAGATGGTCGGAATTGGAACTGAACAGTTTGTTGCAGTAATGGAGCAGTTGACTCAAGCGATAAATGGTGGTGGTATCCATTGACAAGATCAGACAGATCAACCGCAGAGGAACATGTCAGTGGTGGAACATTTCATGAGGCAACATCCCCCATCATTCAGAGGATCATTTGACCCTGTGTTAGCTGAAGGGTGGATTAAAGCACTGGAGAAGATTTTCGATGTCATGGGGTGTTCAGACAATCAAAAGGTTAGTATTTCTATTTACCATTTGGAGGGTGAAGCAGATCAGTGGTGGTCGATGGTTAAAAATATCAGGGATGCTGATGAGTTTGATGCTCTCGACTGGGATGAATTAAAAGGTATGTTTCTTGAAAAGTATTTTCCTAAGGCTGTTCGACTTAGGATGGAAAAACAATTCTTGTAATTGAGTCAAGAGGAAGACTCAGTGGCTACCTTTGAAGAAAGGTTCACTCGATTGGCAAGGCATGCCCCAAATTTTATCCAAGACCTTGATAGTAAAATCAATCGTTTTTACTCAGGATTAAAGCCAAAATATCGAAGGGCATTAGATTCTCATGAGTTTAAAAGTTATGAAAAGCTTGTTTGATGTGCTGAGAAGGTGGAAATGGAGTTTGCCGATGATCAAGTGTTCTATAACAACCAACAGAAGAAGAGACCGAGGTGGCAGGAGAAAGGTAATAATTCTTCAAAAAAGTCTGATGGTAAGAAAACTAAGTTTCCAGTTTGTGATAAATGTGGAAAAAGGCATGCTGGGGAATGTCTTCTGAATTCTGGAAAGTGCTACCGATGTGGTAAGATGGGACATAAGGCTCATGATTGCACTGAAAAAGATCAGGGTGATGGTAAGACCAAATTTGATTTATAGTTAGTGAAATGTTATAAGTGCAATGAGATGGGTCACTATGCAAACGAGTGTCCGAAAAAGATCTTGAGTGATGGGAATCAGTTAGACTACAAGCAGAAAGGGGTGGTGAAATCCTTTGCAACTACTTCAGCAGATGTTGGGCCATCAAATGAAGTTGTATCAGGTACTTTGTTTGTTTTTTTAGATTATGCCAGTGTGTTTTTTGATTTGGGGTCTACACATTCTTTCATCTCTGAAACCTTTTCTAGTAAAATGGGAATACCATATCAAGAAATGACTCCTGAACTTGTGGTAAAAACACCTGTGGGAAATGTTGAGGCAAAAATAATTTATAAGAATCTTCCTATCCTTATCTATGGAAAGAACCTACCTGTAAACCTTATTGTTTTACCTCTAGTAGAGTTTGATGTTATCCTGGGTATGGATTGGCTCTCTATTTACCATGCTAAGATTGACTGTAGAGCTAAAGAAGTTTCTTTTCAGAAAGACTTTCAGTTTGTGTACAAGAATGAACCCTTACTGTTGATAACATATCAAGAGGCCGAGAAACTTGTAAAATATGGAAATGAATGTTACCTTGCACACATTGTTGAAAACAAGGGAAATGTTCAGATTAATGATGTGCCAGTGGTAAATGAGTATCCTGATGTTTTTCCTGATGAGTTGCCTGGAATAATACCAGATCGGGAAGTTGAATTTACTGTTGACTTAGTTCCTGATGCCAAGCCAATTTCAAAACCCCCTTATCAAATGGCTCAAATTGAACTTTTAGAGTTGAAGGAGCAATTGCAAGATTTATTAGAGAAAGGTTTCATTCGACCTAGCACGTCACCATGAGGTGCTCCTGTTTTATTTGTTAAAAAGAAAGATGGTTCTATGAGACTTTGCATTGATTATAGAGCCTTGAATAACATCACTGTTAAGAACAAATATCCTTTGCCTCATATCAATGATTTGTTTGATCAGCTCCAGGGAGCTCAGTTTTTTTTCAAAGATTGACCTGAGATCGGGGTACCATCAGCTGAAGGTAAAGGAGGAAGATATTCCGAAGACCGCATTACATACAAGATATGGCCATTATGAATTTGTATTAATGCCTTTTGGGATAACCAATGCACCTGCTGTATTCATGGACTTAATGAATAGAATTTTCCATGAGTTCTTGGATAAGTTTGTGGTGGTTTTCATTGATGATATTTTGGTGTTTTCTAAAAGTAAAGAAGAGCATGGAAGACATTTAAGGGTTATATTGCAAACCTTAAAAGAAAAGAAACTGTATGTAAAATTCAGAAAGTGTGAGTTTTGGTTGCAACAAATTTCTTTCCTTGGTCACATTGTTTCTAAAGATGGAATAACTGTTGATCCTAAAAAAACAAAAGTTGTGGAAGACTGGAAAAGACCCACAAATGTAACTGAGATTCGTAGCTTCCTTGGTTTGGCAGGCTATTACCGAAGGTTTGTTAGAAATTTTTCATGGTTATCTAGTCTAATGACTAAGCTAACTCGTAAGGGTGTTAAGTTTATTTGGAAAAAAGAATGTGATGATTGTTTTCAGGAATTGAAAAGAAGATTGGTGAATGCTCCAGTTTTGGCACTACCTTCCAGGAATGGTGAGTTTGTTATATATAGTGATGCTTCATTGAAAGGACTTGGTTGTGTCCTAATGCAGAATGATCAGGTAATTGCTTATGCTTCACGACAGTTGAAAACTCATGAGGTAAATTACCCTACACATGATTTGGAATTAGCTGTTGTTGTTTTTGCTTTAAAAAATTTGGAGGCATCATTTGTATGGAGTAAAGTATGAAATATATACCGATAACAAAAGTTTAAAGTATATATTCACTCAGAAAGAATTGAACATGAGAAAAAGGAGATGGCTAGAATTAATCAAGGATTATGATTGTAAAATTCATTACCATCCAGGAAAAGAAAATAAAGTGGCTGATGCTTTGAGTCGAAAAAGTAATGCTTCATTAGAAATTTTGCGTTTGGAACATGATCCTTTGGTTAAGGATTTGATGAACTTTGGCATAGAAGTTGTTGGTGCAGGAAGTTCTTCTGTTTTGTTTCAGGTATCAGTGAGATCATCTCTATCAGACAGAATCAAGCAAGCACAGAAGCAAGATAGTGAGTTGCAGAAAAAGGTAGAGCTGGTTCAGAAAGGTAAGTTGCCTGAATTCAACACTTATAATGATTGTGTTTTGAGATTTGGGAAGAGATTGTGTGTGCCTTGTGATTCACAGTTGAAGAGAGAGTTGTTATGTGAAGCTCATAGTTCTCCATTTTCAGTTCATCCTGGAAGTACTAAGATGTACAGAGATCTGCGGGAGTATTACTGGTGGGATGGAATGAAAAGAGATATTGCTGATTTTACTGTGAAGTGTTTGACATGTCAACAGGTTAAAGCAGAGTGGCAGTTACCAAAAGGGATGCTTCAGCCTCTACCAGTTCCAGAGTGGAAATGGGAGAATATATCAATGGACTTTGTTGTGGGATTACTAAAGACATCTCGAGGTAATAATGCAATCTGGGTTATTGTTGATCGCTTGACTAAATCTTCTCATTTCCTTCCTATTCGAGATACTTTCTCTCTAGATCAACTTTCTCGATTGTACCTTAAAGAGATAGTCAGGTTGCATAGAGTTACTCTATCCATTGTATCTGATCGTGATCCCAAGTTCACTTCTAACTTTTGGAAATGCCTTCATAAGTTGTTGGGTACTGAATTAAATTTTAGTACAACATTTCATCCTCAATCAGATGGGTAGTCAGAACGAACAATTCAGACTTTGGAGGATATGCTACGTGCTTGTTCGATGGATTATCAGGGAAGTTGGGACCAACATCTTTCTTTGGTTGAATTTTCATATAATAACAGTTTTCATTCCAGTATACAGATGACACCATTTGAGGTGTTATATGGGAAGCGGTGTCGAACTCCATCTTTCTGGGATGAAGTGGGTGAAAGGAAGTTGATGGGACCAGAATTGGTAGAAGAGATGGCAGAAAAAGTTCAGCTGATTCAGAAGCACATGAGAACAGCTCAGAGTAGGCAGAAGAGTTATGCGGACAACAGGAGGAAGGATCTCTCTTTTGAGGTAGGTGATCATGTTTTTCTCAAAGTATCACCTTGGAAAAGTGTGATGTGATTTGGTAAGAAAGGAAAGCTGAGTCCAAGGTTCACTGGACCATATGAAATTCTGGAGAGAGTTGGATCAGTTGCTTACCGAGTGTCTTTACCTCCGAGTTTATCTCAGGTACACAATGTTTTTCATGTTTCAATGTTAAGGAAGTACATGCCAGATCCATCTCATGTTTTGAGTCCAGAGGTAGTTCAGCTGGAAGAGAACCTATCTTATGAGGAACAACCGGTCCAGATTCTTGACCACAGGGAGCAAGTGTTACGGAATAAGGTGATTAATCAGGTAAAGGTTTTGTGGAAAAACCACATGATGGAAGAGGCAACATGGGAATCTGAAAATGCAATGAGGGATAAGTACCCCCATTTATTCGATAAGTAAATAAATTGCGGGGACACAATTTTCTAAAGGGGGGAAGGATGTAACATCCCAAGTAATTAATGAATAATAGATATTTTTATCTATGTCTATTAATGAATTAGATAGTGTTTTAGAGCCTTAAAATGAAAATAAATCCAATCTTAAGCATGGAATACACTAATATTTTTAAAAGATTGTTTTACTGCCTTTTGATGGAAAAACATTTTTAAATCTATATTTTGACAATTTTATAAGCTATGTTTGTCAAAATAAACTTATTATTTATGTTTGAGACATCAAAATTTACTTTGTGTGAATTTTTGGTATTTTTCTTACAATGTTCATTTTTTAATGAATAGTGAAAAATACTGCATTTTACATCAAAACTGCTTTTTAATCTAATTTATTTATATGATTAGATTATCTTTTGAATTGGTTTTGAAGTGAAATTAGAATATATTTTTACCATTTAATCCAATAGATGTCATTGGAATCAATTTCACTTTGAAATTGGACTTAAACTGGTGTCAATCTTTTGATACTTATTGTTTCATAAAAACACGTTATTTGTCATGACAGCGGGAATTAATTATTAAATTAATTAATGTAACTTATATGATTTGAATTTTGTAAAATATACATCATTTTTGAATTCAGAATATCAAATATAGCTTAGGGTGAAGTTTTGGTATCTTTCTGAAAAACTTCAATTTTTGATGAATAGTGAAACCACTAAGTGGTAGTTAAAGAAACTGATTTTTCGTTTAAATGAAATTTTACCACCTCTGTGATTTGATTTTCAAAAATCCAACATACATGGTTGTCATTAAGAAGTAAAATGTGCTTCAATGGGATTAAAATAATTTTTTGGTGAATAGTAACTTTTATGTTTTTAATCGCGATTAGTGGTAATTAGTGTAGTTTAAGGTAAAAATAATGTTTTAATAGTATGAGATGAGCTTGACACATGTCCTACCCTCATTGGATGTGTCATGTCCGACCAAGAAAATCCATGGGTCAACTTGGGGACCCCATGGAGCCACTTTGGTTGGGAAATGACATAAATAACTTTTTATTTAATGAAAAAGTAAAAATGACACAAACATAATATGTTTTACGAAAACAATTTTTAAATGGGGTTATAAAAGTCCGATTTTTGACTATAAATATTAATTGTAAATTGAAAAAGATTTCCTACATCATAGTATTTTTTTTAATAATTTTTAGACTTTAAGTAAATTAAATTATTTATGACATCATGATGATGCAACGATTACCTCATTAATAAAGGATTTAAATAAAATGAGAAGATAATGTAAAATCTATGACCTACACATGTCCAAAACCTATTGGGTGGGTATATTTCGAACCCTTATCACCTTAGACCCGAATTATATCAATGTGGGACCTTTTAAATCCGAAACTCATTTTCAAATAAAGTAATATTTCTTTACTTTCCAAGAGTGCCCCTCCTCTCCTCTTATAAAAGGCCCCCACCTCTACCTCCCTACCCACACTCCCAAAGCCTTTGGCTCGGCCAACCCCTACCCATTTTGTCTCTCCACTTACCTATCTTACTCCTTGAAGCCTCACTTTGGGCAGAAGTCTTCCCAAGGAAGCCTTTGAGCTCAAACCAAAGGGAGTTACCCGATTTTAAGGTAATGTCTTCACTTGAGTCCTTTTGTTTTATTTTGCTTCTCCAACCCCCTAAACTCTTTTTATTTATTTCTTTTGTAACAACTCCAGTATCTTCAATATACTAGGATGTTTTTATAATAAGGATTCAAGATACACTTACACACACCTACATCTAATGGTTAAAGAACATACTGTTTCCGTGGATGGTGAATTTATGCCTCCCGAAATGATGATTGTTCAACCTTCCTTTAACACCTTCAAAGGTGGCCATTAAGATGTCACTATAGTTATATATGATATATAATATGTTTATGTTTTCCTTAAGATTCTGTATTTTTCATTTTGGGCATACCTTTATGGTTCCCATTATGGGTAAACACGATATCTTCATTTAAGGAAGTGCGGACTACCGCCCCCTCAAAGTGATTTGATTCGTTAAATACCATATGTGGGACGTATAAAGGATGGAACTATGATATTATATATGATATTATACTGTAATTATAATATACCTTTATATCATTATGATTCCATTCTACAAAATACGAAATAGAAATGAAAGTAGCGTTCATGCGTACGTACGGCTTACCGTCTCCATGAACGGTGCATTTCATTTCTTACCTCTAAATGATTATGTAATATTATAAATGAATATATATACTAGATATATATGATATATATGATATATACATCATGATTAAAACTCTGGATATAATGGATACATGAATAAAATGTAATTATAAAGATCATATTTTGACTCAAGTACCAATGATCTTTAAAACGACCGTTATTAACTAAAATAATTGCATAGTGTTCATGACATGGTAATAAGTGATATAAAAGGAATAATGAACTTGAAGAAGGTTCTTAAGAAAGTATAAATTAACTCAAGTTTATTATTCAGGATATTAAAGAATGACCGAGTCAAGTCGGACCCGAGGTATGGGACTTCGTCTCAATCTCCTTTCATTGAGGCATATTTTATTTTATACACAACTTTCTTTTATACGGTGTATAAACCCCTTTGACTTTTACGTTTATCCAAAAGGAATATTTTTTATACGAAGTGTTTTACAAAACGAAAAAAGGGAATGTTTTTGTCGTACGTATGCGGCGACAACGTCTTCTCCGCCGCCGTGACCATTATTTGAGTTTTGGCTTCCTCTACAAGCCATACATTCTTTTTAAAAGAAAAATAAATACCATGTTTTACTTTTCTTTTATTTTGGTATTGAAAATGGTTTTCATAATGTTTTTATATCAATGTGTTGTATTGATATCTTGTGATTGAAAGGTGGAAATGTTATGTTTCCTTTATGCATGTTTTATGTGATACGATTATGTTGAGGTTCTTGGGAATTATTATGAAGACGGGTGGTTCCATGATAAACTAAGGGCGGGTGAGCCCGATATAGCTCTCCAATGCATTGGGTAACGCGAAGGAGTGAAACGTTAAGGTTTCTCCTAAGAGATTTAGGGAATATACTGTGATGGGTATTCCAAACGTAACCAAGAGGGTTACTCTCTACGTAAGAATGTTATGAATGCCTCAAGTTACCTTTATGTCTTATGATTTCTATGATTTATTCACGATTTGATGAGGTATGTTAAAGTACTTATGTTTTATGGGTAAAGTATGATTTCATTCTTATGTATATATGTACCCATGTTTCCTTTCCATATTTTTATATCCCTTACTGAGCTTTTTGTGATCATCCCAAGTTTTTTGAAATGTTTTTCACAGGTCAAGGGAAAGGTACATGATATGATGATAGTGTCAAGAAAGTGTTAAGAAAGAATCCATGTTTTATTTTAAATATGTTTCCATTGATGGGAAAGAAGAATACTATCTTTATGTAACCACTTTGTTTATATGTGGAATGTAATGCAAGTTTTATGATCTAATTCTCTAAAACTCTAAACCCGAAAAGATTCTCAATGTGTAATCTTGTAATAACTCAAGATTAAGTAAGGTTTAAGGCTGGGGCCTTATAAATAGATTCGAGTATAATTTCAATTGAGAACTGAACCTATCTATCAGAAGATATACCAAGAAGCACTTTAGGGAATAATTTAGTATAATCCCTCACAATGGGAATGTATTCAATCATGATTATATCATTTGTCTCAATCATTTTGGATAGATATGTTTTCCCATAATAAAAAAATATTTATGATTGATCATAAGGATCTAAATGAGATTAATCCACTTACTTACACTTATATATAATTGAAGGATGGCTTGGGATGTGGATATTGATCTCCCTCACTTGCTAATTGATGTTGCATTTATATAAAGATAGTTAATTCATGCCCAATATAGAAGCAGACTCCACTAAAGGAAGTCAGAAAATATTTTATAGAAGATTCAGTCTAAAAAAATCGAATGGGTATGAGTTATATACTTGTGATGAAAAAATTTCTTTTTTTATTCTCACAAATAGCTCAACCCCCATGTTTTTAGGTGGTGCTTAAATAGTTATATTAAACTTTAAAGATATAAAATAATGTGTAGAACAATAATCAAATATTATGTTATCTATTATTTAATGAATAACTAGTGTACCCATCACCACATCATTATCACGATCCACCTTAGAAATAGTGATAGCATGTTCTCTTCTATCCACTCTAGGCAATGGAGTTTATTTTCATTGATTCTCTCTAGAAACCCTTGGATTAGGGAATTTTCTTGCATAATGATCATATTCCTTGAAGTTGAAATAGTACACAAAAAGCTGAGTATTGATATTCACCTTCTCTTATTATTCCACACTTGTGGATTTAATCATTTCCCTTCAGTACAAATTAGACTAATTTCACTATTTTAAACATTTGAAACATCTCCCATATCCCATCAGATAGTTTCCATAGTGTTTCTTCCCACATTTTTGATAACTGCGATGTTGGGTTTTCTTTACTCCATGATATTTATCTATTGATACACTCAAATAAACCTCCATTTTATGTTTTTTATCTCCAGTCCCACATGAAAACTTAGAGTCACTATACTTTATCTCAACTTTTATGGAACAATAGAAAATATCTTAATAGTTGTAAGAGTCATGAATCTCTAATTCTTTATATAGACTATACTTTAATCCACTAAAGAAATGTTCCACTTTAATTTAAATGTTAATGAAAAATATAGAGGCATATCATGAAACCCTTTTGAAAATTTCCTCATACACCCTGATAGACTCATCTTACTTTTTCTTCAGATCGAGGAACGACCTATCTATTTTAAGATAAAGAGTTTATAGAAAATATTTATTGATAAATATTTTCTTGAAGTATTCTAATTACATGGAATCAATATCCTCTTTATAATTTTTGTTCTTGATTAGTGTCCACCATTGATTGAATCCTCCCTCAATACGATAAACAACTAGTAGAACTTTCTCTTTTTCTAATAATTGGATGATAAAGAATATCTTATCAATAGATTTAATTCATCAGTATGTGATGATGGGATCAAAGAATCCACTAATGGTAGGAGGTCTTTTTCACATAAAATACTCGACTACAACTTTCACTTTCTTAGGAGGAGTTTTTTCTACATGATTCAAGTTATTATTCATAAATAGAGTTGGTTAAGTCAGTACTTCCATGAAGTTATCTACATACACTCCCATAAGGATAAGAACTTCATTGAGACAATAATCACATTGCATATCATATTGGTTTTTGGAATGGTTTCTCATATTTCCCTCCATTAACTAAGATAAAAAATATGAGGATGCATTAACATACAGAAGTGAAACTTATAAACTTGTAAGGAATAACTTAAAAATGATAATTATATCCTAGCCTATGAGTCTCTAGTTTTCAATCTATGTTATCCATACTAATTTACCTATTATTTTTTTAACCTAATAATTTTTTTTCAACTCCTTCATAATGGTTCATAAAGAGTTTTTAAATTTCTAAATCATATCTCCTAGGAGTGAAAAACCAGTTGTGTAGTAAGGCATGTTTTTGTACACTAGGTGAAAATTGATTCTAGATCAATGTTCAATTTTTAGAGTTATTATTCCTAAGTACAACTATTACATATCCACATCCACATTTAATATCCAGATAGGGATGTAATTTCTTGGAAACCACTCACTTTATCCTTCACTAAAATATCATGATATTTTCCTATACTTAGACTTATCCTTAGAATTATCCCTAGGGTTATTACTAAATTTTCCTCATTCTATTTTCAAAAGGTTAACAAAACCTTTCCTATGATACCAACTATATCATCCCAATCCTTTTACACATTTTATTACATGATTTCTAAAAATAAATATCCATAAATAAATGATAAGGATTAAAGAGGCCTATTTTCTTTGGATGACTAGGTTGATAATACATTAAAAGGGAAGTAAAACTTGACATCTTTATTTTATTCTCCATAATGAGATATTAAATTCTTTTTAGCTCCTAAAACTACATGGGATAACACAAATAGAAAATTAGGCTATTTCCAGGGCACAATATCCATGGTTATGTGGCATATTGTCACAATTTTTAAAATGGTGGATATATGCCATTTTTCCAAGGGCTATAACAACGGTTTTACTAAAACCATGGCTATATCCCACACCTATACCAATGGTTTTTAAAACTATCTATATAGGTCTCCCTCCCTTGCACAGATGAAAAATTTTCCCACGGAAAATAGAGCGAGAATCTATATTTCCGTAGTTTTATGCCACCACCACATTTTTTAATAATATATATAACATATTATATATATATATACCTAAATCTCAACTTGGTTTAGTGGTTATGTGGATGGATTCTATGGGTGAGGTACATATATCGAATCCGGCTAGTGAAATATTATTTTGGGCTATTTACATGGTTTTATGAGGAAATATCCATGGTTTTATACCATAGAAATAGCACTTATGACCATAGTTTTAACTATTCTATATTTCAACTACCACGATTGACAATGATGAGACCCATTTCCACGGTTTTGAAAACAATGGAAATAGTCCACCTATTTTCATGATGATAGTACCCACGGTTGGGAAAAACTATGGACATAGGCTACGACCATGGTTTTGGGCCCTATTTCCATGATTTTCAACCATGGAAATAGGAAAATTTTCTAATTGTGTAACCTAGGGAATACATAAAAAATGGGTGATCTAAAAATCCTGGTAAGAAAATAAACATGATAAGTAAATATAATATGTGATTCAAAGGTATAACATGATATCATAAAAGGGATGGATAATGATTAATCAAATGGGAGAATAATATAATGAACATGGTATCATAAGATCATGGAAACATAATACATGTTTCATAAACATGAGTCAAGGCTAACTTCCTAGACAATATCATATGGTGGAAAAAGTCCCATAATAGATTAGGTTTACTCCCTAATATCATACATAAAGTATCATGAGGCTAAAGATTTACCCAATACGTTGGATCACTATATGGGTGAACCCATCATAACATGTTCATTATTTATGAGTTCCAAAAAAATGAAATCGACTGTAAGGCATAAACATAAGAATTACTAATGGAAAGAAAATGGGTTGCATAATCTTTCCCCATATCATAATCAGAAAAAATTCATAATGAATGCATTTTATAAATGAACATAAGGAATGTATTACCCCATAAAATTAAGTGATATTAACTTAGGTATATATGTGAAAGACATATATATAGAATTTATAATGATTCTATGACTTTAAAGAGGGTGGAAGTGAGTTAGAGAAAGAATGGTCATAACCCAAAGAAAATGGTTGTTTAGAGATATCCATTACCTCAAGATTGATTCATCACATGAATTCTTTATCTCCCTAAATAAAAAACTTATTTTAAGCATAACCCAAAGAAAAGGGTTGTGCACTTAAAAATAGTTTGCAAAAAACTGTGTTTTTAAGCATAACAATAATATTATACAAAAAACATGAAAACTGAAAATTAAAATAAAATTAATTAGAATATTATAATTGAAATGTTCTTATTTCACTTCAATAAAAAAATTGAACTATACAGTGACTTTTAAATTACTTTATTTAATGAAGTGAAATGACAGTATTCAAAAAGTCGGTAATTTTTACTATTCACTGAAAAATCAATCTTTTCAGAAAAAAACCAAAATTTTGCCTTAATTTAATATTGGTATTCTGATTTCAAAAATTATTTTTATTTTAGTAAATAAAATTCGTAAAAGTTACAAATTTTAATTATAATATTTTCTCACAAAAAACAATAAAAATCATTTTTGAAGAAAATGTATTTTTTTAAGGATAAATGACATTATTAAAAATTCAGTGATTATTTAATAAGAATTTATAAACATATTTATATTTATTATAAACTTTATATATATTTCAAAAAATATTTAATCTTATTTATACCATCCAATTTAATGGATAGGTTATAACGGTCATGTTTAAATAATCGTGGTTTGTTTAGGCTCTGTGTTGCGTGTCGTATACGCTATCAAACAAAGTTTTTTTATTTTTAAATTTTTTTGGGTGTTTCGTGTTTGGTTCACCATTTTTTATTCAATAAAATCTATGAAAACTTTCACATCCACAATGGTTTGACATGAATGATATTGTGGAACTTCTTTCCAATGGTAGGTAGTCACTAGGGTTTCTTAACAATAACACTTCAGAACACTCATTGGTTGAGATGATGGGAGGTATGGATCATATAATATGTTTTGGGGAAAGTATTTCCTACTAAAATTATCTCTTATATATTTAAGATATGTCTATGAATCCTTCCCAAATTTCAGTATGGGACTATTTACCCTTATGTCAATGATCTGATCAAGACCATGTGTTGATGTGAACAACTGCATGTATTATGGGTTCTCCATTACATTATTTTTAGTTCATGATGATCTGATTCATATCCACATAGTTGGGAACTCAAGAGTTTCGTGTTATCTAGGGAGGTGGTTGGTGTTGTGGATTTGGAATTTAACCTCAAAGAGGTGTCTGACATATCCTATAAGAACATGAATAAAAAATCATGTAGTTCGATACTACATAATGGGAAGCATTATACCTTTTAAGTTCATGATAAAAGGAACACTTACATGAATTTTAATGTCATACATGATGTATTACTTGTAAAAATGTTACTAAACATTGTTGGTGTGGGACTTACACATGAGAATACTTTTATGGTTCGTCCTGTTTGTTGGTAGCTCGATGGTAAAAGATATGGTTGGGGATTACACCTAAGGATGAATCCCATGATATATTCATAATATTAGGCCCTAAAGGAATATCATGATTATCACATAATACAAGATATATTGTACCTAGATTGTAACCTGATGCATCCATGGCTCATCACTAGAGGAATCCATGGCTCGTCAGTAGATAAAGATGATTCTTGTTATGCTCATAAACACAAGGAGATCTTATTCTCATCACATAGGGAATAATAGTATCATCTCCCAAGGGAGTTTAATCCAAATAATTAGATGGGTTTGCTATGATATTTACATAAGAAACAACTATATGAGGTTGGGGATTTCACCTAATAGGAGACTATGTTACAATAGGAAAATGAGTAGGGATTACGGATAAGTTTCCCCATTGGATCATCATATATATTGGTAAATAAATGGGAGGAAATATGGATGGGGATTAGTTATAATATATATATATTGGGTTGTTGGGTTTGAACCTCAAAGGGGGATCCTATTTATCCTAGTTATTAGCAATCAAATTTCATGTAGTTCGAGTGATGCAGTTTAAGGTCATATGTGAGGACTGGTCCATGTATTTTAATTTCATGTGGTAAATACATGTACTATGAATTCTATAGTCTTGAAGCTAGTAATTAAAGGAGATTATAATGATGCACCTCAAACATTACTAATTAATAGATCAACTAAACCTCTAAGATCACATGATCCTTGCTCGGTGTGAGAAATGAGAGATAGAAGGTTAGTGATATTCCATCAGATCCAAAAATAGGGGATTGAGTTGTGCTTACAAGTTAGTGTTTACCTAGTGGGATTACAATGTGGTGAAAAGGGAAATGAAAGGATTTTAATTGGGTCTTCTATATGATCTTCCCTTTGAGGTGGAGTTGGAGATTATACCTGGTAGAAGGGTAATGTGTAAGGACACATGTGTTGTGAAAGGGGTGATAATAAAAGATCAAGTGGGGATCATACTTGAGCTACCATAATATTATTAACCTAGTAGGTGAGACAATTGAAGGTAAGGTTTTGGGGCTTACACCTAGAATGAGGCCCATATATAGGAACCAAGATGAGTATCTCAGCTCAGGGTACATGCAGTATGAAATGGATACCCATGTGTGAGAGTCAAGTAAATTGGTGCTTAGACCTAGAGATGGTTTCCAAATATTATTAATTATGATGTGGGATTAGCTGATGTTATAATACCTATTTAGGGATATAAAAGGTGTTTCTACCTAGTGAGGTCTTAGCAAAGGGTTGTGATATAAGAGAGGTATGCCTTCCCATTCTGAATGTAGTTGGCAGAGATGATGAGGATCACTTAGTCTTTGAGATGACACTAGTATTTTCACACATTTTATAATGTAATTAAACGTCTTCAATACCACCAGAGTGTTATTTTATTTTCAATTTTCACATTTTAGGTTTTATTAGTATTTTAATTTTAATTGGGGAAATGGAAAATTTTTGGATTTTAAAATTTTTTACATTACTTTTGTATTTCAGCTAGAACATTTTCTAAATAGATTGAAATTGTGAAATTAAATATTTTTTTGACTTTATTACATGTTGGGATTCATTTTATTCAATTGAAATCAAATCCTAACCCAAATTTTTGGGGCCCAAATTAATCTCAAAATTCATGCCTTGGAATCTATTCCTAATCTAGAAAATTTTTAATATAGCCATATAATTCACAAATTATCAACCTAAATGAGATGAGAATTCACATAGAGATATAAAATAGTTTTAAGAAAATTTTTATTAAACGTGGAAACATTTTATTCTATCACTTTCATGGCCATAAATTCATGGGAACTATATTTATGGGAATTCGAATAGTCACTAGGGTGGAAATATATTTCGGAGTAAAACTACCATAAATTTTGTTAAAAGTTTCAAAATATGATCAATTTTTTTGGTGAATGCACAAGAAAAAGGAGAAAAACTTTCAAGTATTTTTTTTTAAATTCATCCATTTAATATGATTACTAGTTGTGAACTTCCAGAGGATATATTTTGGAGAAAAAATGAGCACCCCTCTTCCTATAAATTTGTACTCTGCCTCACTTTAAAAGGTTTGGAAACTGTAATTATCCATTTTCTATTTATTTTTTGGGTTTTATTTTTCTATAATATAATTACACATATTTAATATATATAAGTTATTCTTCATATATTTCTCCCTTTTTTATTTTTTCTATTTCTCCCATTACTTTCCCTTCTATACTCCTCTAAAAATAGATAACTAACCATAGTGATTATTATAGGGAGGGTGTAGTGATTTGAATATGTTTAGTGTGATTTAATTCCTTTTATTTATTAAATTATAATAATTTAAATGGTGTTTAAATAGATTATGGTGAGCAGTCACCATGTTTTATCTATCGTTCAAGTTCTTCTTATTGTCTATCAATCATCCTTCCCTTCAATATCTAATTAGAGCATATAGTGGACTTCAGATTGGATATGATGACCATTGAAGAGGTCTCCTAGATGAATTTAGGAAGATAATTTCCCTATGTGCAAAGGTCTCAGTATGGGGTGATGATAATTAAAATGATAGGGTGTTGTATGATAGTTCTCAATCACTACATTGAATTGAATATTGATAACCCTTTGAGAATAATGATTTAAATCACTGTGAAATCCTGAGAACAGTTTCATTATTTCTTCTAACCTCATTCTTTTTTAAATTAATTTATATTTATGTATATATATTAATATAACATGCATATTTCAACCACACCTATTTATATTAATTAGTGTTATTTTAGTTATAATAAAAATAATGATAATAGAAATTTAGTGTGTGTAAGTGGGATCCATAATAGATCATACCTAGGCATACACTATATTGCATGAATAGGTAAATAAAATACTGACTAAAGATTCATGAAAAATACTTATGCATCAATTTGGTGTCATTTTTGAGGAGGTGAAAAAGTTTCACACACTCTTTTTAAAGAAATATAAATTTCAAAACTAAAAAAAAGATATTGTATTTAATATCTTTATTTCCTTATCTCAAGATAGATTAATTTAGTGATTTTTCATATTCTTGACCTAGTATCGACTTTTCTATTAGGGGGGAATATTTAAATACTCAAAAGATACAAAATTATAACCAAATGGAACAAAATTCCTTGATACTTCAAGATAATTTCAAGATACTTGAAGAAGTGAGCAACCAAATAAATATTATTTACACTCCTATGATAGAAGTTAATGTCCTATGTATAGAATTAAAACAATGAAAAGATAAATAGAATGAAATATGTGTTCTAGTTACATTTCAATAAGATATTTTTTTGGTTTAAGAAACACTTTAATATCTAATTCCCTCCCCCAAAAATAAATTCTCAGTATCCCTTGTTTAATGAAAAAGAGTTTGAAGTTGAAAGTTTTGAGGGTGATTCAATTTCCGAGCATTATTTTTATTCAATAATTATTAATTTTGAATTGAAAACTAATATACCTTATTCTGATTTTGTAAATTTGGTACCATTACTATGGGTCCTAGTTATAGAAGTTTAAGAAGTTTCATGTGTTGAGTAGATAATGGAAGAGGCAGTCGAGTTGTGCACTAGTGCATATGAGAATGATGGAAAAAAAATAAGAAATCATTGGAGAATAATTTTCTAAACACAAACCAAAATAGAAGACACAAAATATTTTACTATCATAACCACTTTTTGATACCACTCCCCCAGCTAAAAAGTAGAGAGAAACCCCTTTATTAATTTACCTCCCCATATGAACCTAAAATTATCTCTTTAATATCTTATGGGGTTTAGGGATACTTTTATTTTATTTTAGTGATTCTCACTCCTGTAATTAACTCATGGATTTTAGGAGAAATCATATTTGGTGGATTTTAATCAAGAAACCACATCCACCTTTATATTGGGAGTAATAATCTACCACTTCCTGATTAGGGGAAGTAAAATCCTAGAACCCACATGGGGGTCCAAATCTTGTTCTATAATTTTTTCCTTTTTTATTTATTTTTTTAGTTTTATTATGTCATGTTTTGTTCATAATTTATAGGTTTAAAGTGGTAGTATGTTGGAGCTTAACTCAAAAATACCACTGGAAAATAAACTTAGGTTGTGTCTTTCATTCTCTTTAGATTTTCTACCCTTATCCTTTTATATTATTGAGATGAAATAAAGGGTAGTAAAATCTAAGTGCAGGGGAGTGTCAAACTGCTTAGTTGTTCTTGTATGATTTTTCTTTTTGTTTTTAATTTTTTAGAAACACTGAGATTTAATGAATATTCATATCATTTTTCACCCTTCAATTGATATTGACATGGATTCCTTGGTTTTTGAAAGAATGGATTTTAAATTATTATTGAAGTGAGAAATTTTTCCTTGAATTTTATTTTCATGCATTTTAATGAGAATAGATAATTTTTGAAATAAATTCCCAAGAAACATTAAATAAAAATATTTTATCTATCATGTGAGGTATTCTGAGCTATTTTTACATATTCTTCCTAATACCCACACTTTTTTTAGAGAAACATGGATTTTTTGTAAGAATAGGAACTTATGATTTTTATCTTTCAAATACATGGACTTAATGAAATGGTTTTTATGTGATTGAGGTTATTTTTTTATAGAAACATTTTAAATTGTGGAATACCTTTACATTTACCCTTTTTATCACCTTACAAATAGGTTTAGACTACTTTACAAGCCAATATTTCCTTACCTACACTCACCCTTAATATTTTTTCATGGAAATTTAAATTTTGAGTGAGGGAGAAGGTCCTTTCATGTGTGTTATTTGGGATATATTTTAATTTTGGGTCATGTGAGGTGTGTTCCATAATTTTTGGGTAGTGTAGATAGAGTGAGGCTTGGGCACGATTAATTACTTCATTGTGATTTATTTCTATCATCTAGTTATCTAAAAAAATAAAAAATAAAAAAATAGAAAAAAGGAAAAAATGGGGATGAGATAGAATTATTAATTATGAATGATTTTGTGACTCATGTACCTCTCAAAAATCAAGGGCAGTAATTTTCATTCATTCATTGTATTCAATTGTCATCTAATCCTCCAAAAAAATAAAAAAACCAAAAAATGAAAAAAATATGATTTGAATGAAATCATTCATTATAATAAATACATCAATTATGTACCATGTTAAAAAAATGGGGGGGGGGGTTGTTTTACATTTATAATGGGAATTTAGTGATGAATTTCTTTATTTTAAATGTATATTCATGCATTTTACTTAAGAGTTAAACCTCATCTTTTGAACCTTAAATTTTATAATTTATTTACCCACAAACCCTAAGCCATATAAATTCCCTATAAAAGACCTAATTATTGAATTAATTTTTATGTATCATGATTTGAAGATATAATAATTATAACAATCCTAGGGTGATACATGTAATTTATAATTATGGCCACCTCTAAATTTAATTTATCTTGAGTATAGAGTGGAATAAAATTCAATGTGAGGTAGATTGTTATTGGGCTATAGATGTATTTTTTAGGTTTAAATAATTTAAATATAAGGGATTAAAATGAAAATAAATTTTTTTCTAAGAGGAGACATGATGGAATTATGTTTTTGGAAAAGATACGGGATTTTTTCTCATTTTTGATCCTTATGTGGATTTTGATTTGGATATTTGATGATTGCTCAGGAATGCAATGGTTAAGTGAGGGGGAGTGATGAATATAGTATTTTTAGAAATTTTATATTATAATTAATTTTTTTAATCCCACTATAGTGTTATTTTATGGTAAATTGTCACATTTTATGGTTGTATTATTATTTTGATCTTAATTGAAAAAATGATCTAAATTTGGATTTCAAACTGTTTTACTTTACGTTATTATTTTAGAAAAAAATTATAAACTAATTAAAATTGTGAATTTAATTTTTTATAGCCTTACATACATGTTGGGATTTATTTAATTCAACTAGACATAAAGGCTAATCCAATATTTTTCAGCCCAAATCTTGCTCACAAGTCAGGACTTGGAATCTGTTCCTAGATCTGATGAATTTTAAATATCGGCCTATATATCACAAAGTACCAACCCATATGAGCTGAAAATTTATATGGAGATATAAAATATTCCTGGGAACATTTTTCATAAATATCGACATGTGTGACTATGTATTATTCATGGACATAAATTCATGGGAACTAAGTGTATGGAAATTCAAATAGTCTCCAGAAAATAAATATATTTCAGAGTAAAAATACCATAACTTTTTCACCAAATTTAAAAATGGGATGAAATTTTGGGGTGAAAATGAAATAAAAGGTAGAAAAACTTTCAAGAAGAACAATTTTAAAATTAAATCACTTAATAGGGATACTAGGCATGAACTTCTAGCAGACATATTTTAGAGAAAAAATGAGTACCTTGCTCCCTATAAATTTGTACTCCACCTCCGTTTCAAAGGGTTGAAAACTTTAGTTGGAAAATTTCAGTAGGTTTTTAGGTTTTTATTTTCCTATAATACTATTTAAAATATTTCATATATATAAGTTCTTATTTCTCTCATTCTCCCATTTTCTTTTCTTTTTTGTGTTTCTACCACTGTTTCCCCTTCACAACTCCACTAAAAATGGAGAGATAACCTCAGTGACTGTTCGGGGGTGGGAGAAGAGATTTAAATGAGTTTATTGTGATTTAAATCCTTTAATTTATTAAATTATAATAATTTTTATGATGATTAAATTGATTATAGTCATTATTCACCTTGTTTTCTCTATCATTCTAGTTATTCTTCTCATTTATCAATCATTATTTTCTTCACTATCTAAGTAATTCATATGATGGAGTATGGCTTGGGTGGCGATGTCCATTAAAGATTTATCATAGAAGAATTTAGGGAGATTATTTCCCCATATACAGAGGTCTCGACATGTGGTGATAATAATTCAAATGATATAGTGTACACTACTAGAAAATGGGCCTATACCCACGGTTTTCGAAAACTGTGGGTATAGGGATGATATGGGTACCTATACCCACGGTTTTTTCAAAACTATGGGTATAGATTAATTTTAAAGACCAATACCCACGGTTTTGGCCAAACCGTGGGTATAGAGTTTTTTCGGATGACCTATACCCACGGTTCTTCAAAACCGTGGGTATTGGGGTTTTTTTGAAGACCTATACCCACAGTTTTAAAGAAACGTGGGTATATATTTCCCTCCATATGGAAGAAAAAAAATTATGCGGGACAACGGAAAAAAATTTGGTGGGAAGACAATCTTGATTAATATAATATTGCGGATAGAAATAATAAATAACAAAAATATTCTGGATGAGTCGGTTAATCCTCCGTCTCTTATTGCAACCGGTCCAGTGATCAAATCTCAGTGTGATTTTTTTTATAATATATAACTATTATTAATATAAGTAAAGTAATATATATATACTCAACAATAATTTCTGCAGCTCGGTTGTTTAGGCGCGGCGTTTCCCTTCGGCAGTTCCCCGGTTCGACACCCCGCATCCTTGATTTCCAATGCCCGCATTTTCCATTTTCAAATACCACGTGTATATAATATTAATATATATAAATAGATATATTTAAATCTAGAAAGTGAAAATTATAGCTCCACTAGTTCCTTGGTGATGCGCGGCTGAGAGGCTGTTCCTGAGATGCATGTTCAAACCCCAGCAGAACCCGATTTTTTGAATTTTAATACCCCACGGCTTTCAAATTGTGGGGACTGTTGTGTGCCACATTAGAACAATGTGCTCCATGCTTTGAGAAGCCTATACCCACAGTTCTGCTGAATCGTGGGTATAGGTTGATACCCCTATACCGATGCCATTCCAGCCCACGGTTCACAAAACCGTGGGTATAGTTTATACCCATGGTTTTGGGGGCTATACCCATGGTTTTGAACCGTGGGTATAGGTCGTTTTTCCAGTAGTGATAGTGTGATAGTTCTCAATCTCTACATTGAATTTTAATACCCCATGGTTTTCAAACCGTGGGAACTGTTGTGTGCCACGTTGGAATAGCGTGCTCCACGCTTTGAGAAGCCTATACCCACAGTTCTGCTGAACCATGGGTATAGGTTGAGACCCCTATACCGACGCCATTCCAGCCCACGGTTCAAAAAAACGTGGGTATAGATTATACCCATAGTTTTGGAGGCTATACCCACGGTTTTGAACCGTGGGTATAGGTCGTTTTTTCAGTAGTTGTAGTTTGATAGTTCTCAATCTCTACATTGAATTGAATATTGAGAACCCTTTGAGAATAATGATTTCAATCACTATGAACTCCTAGGAAAAATTTTCTTCAATATTATAACTTTATTTTGTTTTTAATTGAATATATATATATATATATATTAATATCACATGAATATTTCAACCCCCCATCTTTATATTAGTTAGTTTTATTTTTTTAGAATATAAAAAGTAACAATATAAATCCAGTGTGTATAAATAGCCACAATGTGAGATTAAACCTGGGTGTACACTATATTTCATGCTTAGGTAAATAGAATATTGGTTCGGTATCCATGAAAAATCCCCACACATCACTTTTCCATGCATGCAAGGACCATAAGTAATGCATGAGGCATTTATCCTAACTCCTTAGGTGCATGGAGAATTTCTCCAAAATCCTTAAACACAATAAGAATTTCTCCTAAATTCTTAGGTGTGTGAGGCATTCTTCCTAATTTGGTACACCAAAGTTAGTTCATCTAATAGATATTTCTTGTGAAACTCTTCCAACTCTATCTCCTTTATCCCCTTCCCCTGTGCTTTTTTCAAAGGATTGGTCATGGAATTTATTGGAAAAGTGTGGGGTATATGTGCACCAAATTTAGGTAGACAAACCAAATATCAAATATCGGCCACATAGAGGAATTTTGTAGGTTTACTTAGTAGGAATTTTGTGTGTTTGGATAGCCAAGATTGCCTAGTTCTTTTGTGTAAGGTAGGTAAGTGGATCAATATTGTAGCAACCTGAACCTAATCATTCGATAATTACATGACTTGAAGAAAATATTGCATTACCATACATTCCCATGATCTTTTAGAATTAGATATTTCAAGAATTAGGACGAATCATAAACCAATAAAACTCATGTATTTATCAACTAATGGACATTTTTTATACTACCTAATAAAACACTTAATCTATAACAAGACTTCAAAATCTCCCATAAATTCTCCACACCAACTCTTATTTTAGAAATATAACACGTGTTACTTTTATTTATAACTTGATGAAATGGAAATATAAGAACAGTGAGATCAAATGATTAGTAAGGGAAAGAATATCAAAATTGATCAAGGAATGAACATGACATGAATAATATGGCAGGGAACAAATGATAATCAAATAATTTCATATAACTGATCTGATGATCATGAAATAAATCCATGTTTAGCATTATAAATAAACATATAAAAAACAATAATTGAATTCATAGTTATGGAATGCATAATTCCAGGTATCTTGATCTTATCATTAAGGAATTGGCTAATACATCACACTTTTTATCAGAGTCATATCCAAAACATATTTTTTTAAAGATAATAGTAAATACATCTTTTTGAATTAGGAAATCATACACCAAATACCCAAACAAGTTTGTCTCATGGGTTTACCAATGCATCGAAGAGCTATATAACGTCATGCACCACATGTCACTTGTTTAAGTACAATACATTCACCATATGAAATATGTGAATAAAAATACCATGCATAATCAACTTACCTGGGTATTAAATAGAAATCCATATCTAAATAAAAAATATTTTGATTTTCAATATTTCCTCAATCAATAAATTGAATAGCTTTCTATGTTATAATCCCTCAAATTAGCATTATATATAGAAAGTGGTATAAGGTTAAGTCAATAATTTTCCTAATAATTTGATGTATGTAATCAATTTAAACACCCTTCAAACATAAGAAGTAAAAATAGAGTGTTTATAGAGGAAATACATTGGAAGAAAAATTAATCTTATAAACATTCAATGGGTAGGCAAGAAAAATGCAGTGATGGGTCATTTAACAATAAAGAAGAACATTTCATAAGTCATATTGAGAAATAAGGTGGATGGTATTATTTGAAGAATGTACTTGATCAATAATTTATTTATAAATAAGGACATATTGAAAATCATCCAATGAATAAAGACATGGATATTAAAGATACCTGACCGAAAAATAGGTGTGGTCGATTTCACTTACAAGGACTACTTTGGGTAAATTATCAATCAAGGGAAAATGAAATTTTTATGGTACATGTAAAACATCATGAATAACCAAATAAGATGATGATTTTTCTTATAAATAATAAAAATTACCTAGATATATTATATTTTAAAAACAATATTAATTTAAAAATAATATTGGCAGTCAAAACCATTATAGTTTGAGTAACATTTTAACTGAATCCACTTTCAACTCTGGTATCTTTTGAATCAAAGTTCATTTAAAGAAAAAATACGATATGGATATTAAAACCAAAATAATTACATGAATATGGTAAAATTAATTCATCACATTATATCAAAGATATCATGGTGCGTAAAATGAAATATTCCCAAAGAAATTAAATTTGAGACAAAGAACATCTTACCTTAATTTATGACTTCCACTAAAGTTCCTAAATCTCTTGTATAAAAAAATAACTATATTAATTAGTAAATTTATAAAATTATTTATATATAAAAACCTTAATAAACATCATTTATAAATATTCTCTATATGTATATTAGTTAGTTATTTTTTATTTTCAATATCAGATGTGAGTAATCTTAATTGTTATGAACTAGTTTCGTAATAGAGGTGTTTTTATTCATTATTATCCCAAATTTTATCATCCCTATATCATAAAAGGTACTATAATTAATTATTTATAATTATTTATAAAGTTATAATTTCATTATATGATATTTTTAGTTACAATCCTTGAAGATGAATCCAGTGATGAGCATGTTTTAATGATTCTTAGTGAACGAAAGGTTTTTTCTTAAATAATGAATTAAATTATTATATTTTCATTAAAAACATAAAAAAATAATTATTTACTTATTTATATCATATATTACTATAAATTATATTCTCATATTCATCCATGATATAAACTTGTATCATTTTTCAAGTGGATGGTTAAACCGACCCAAACAATAACATGTTATAATTTGATGGGTGAGTATGGTTAAGAGAGTTTTTATTTTAGAATAATATCATTGTAAAAGAATCATAATAAAAATAATTATATTATTTTAAGTTTTTAAAACATAAATTAAAATATTTGGATAAATAATAAATATTAGATGAAAAATGGAATACATCACTTTTGTGGAGGCAGTAGTCTGTACATATGCACGTAGGATGTTCTCATGTTTCATAGAATGGGAGGAATTTATGGAATATAATTTATTTAAATAATGTTATAAATGTTATAAATATTATATAAATTTATTAAATTAAACTTTAATACCATTCATTAAAGTAGGTAATGAAAAAATGGAATGCATCAATCCATGGAGGAGGTAGTCTACATTTACGTATGGATAGTGATTTTGTTTTATATAGAAAGGGAAAAGGAATAATATGGTTTATAATTTAATAATATTAAACATGAAAAATATATCATACTTATCTTCTGAATTCCACTTTTCTACCATCCATGTTATGTAGTTAAGTAAAACTAAGCATTTTGTTTTGTGGAGGCAGTACTCCGCACATATGCACGAATCACGTTTTAAATTTTCTTAAGGAAAAGGGGAAAGGTGGTTAATGTAATGAACCTAAACCTAGTATCCTAGAGCTAGTGCCTCAATTTATTACATTGGAATAGATATAAGAATCAAGTCCCAAAGGACTGATCATTTTAGAAATTTTTGAAACCAAATTACATATATGAACCTTACATTACAATTGAAACTATAAAATACAATATAGAAAATCCTTTGAGAGCATAAATATTCTCCTAGATTGAACCTAAATATCAATCATAATATACATTCATGCATCCTAGTAAAAATAAGATATAATAAAGGTGTGAGCTTAGATGCTCATTAAGGGTAAACATATGATGAAATATATCATGAATGTATAAGTATAAACAATAAGGTATGGAGAATAACTGAAACACATTACATTTAAACACATCTTAAGAATAATATGGATAGAATAAATAATACCATATAAATAATCACATGAGATAGAAAACATAAGCATGAATATTCTACTAGTCGAATAATCCCAAATAATATCAATAACTAATCTCATAATGAGGGAATGCATAATGTCAGACATCATAAACATACAATAAAGGCTTTGTCCAAGACACCATACTAAATGGGTAATGCCTCGGCTAATACCCAAACTATTTTGTATCATGAGACTTACTGATGCATTGAGGGGCTATAGTAGGACCTTTCCATAACTTACTATGTCTAATGTCACGACCTTTCCTAGTGGGGGCCATTCCATGACTCCCTAATCCCAGCTCCAATAGTCTAGGGCTGGTGACTAGCACCGAGTAGGCATATCACTAATATGAGAGGTATTTCCTATGTTCCTATATTCAAGAAACCATCTCTAAGCCCACAAAATTATGGAATGTAAAAAATCACTAAGTAAACAATGCATTCATACCACTATGTCCCAACCAATAGAGTATGCCATGAATGTAAAGTAAAGTGGTATTGGGCTAAATACAATCCCACCAAAAGAAGTTTGTAACCACATGTACAACCTATAAGAAAAGGAATTGGGACTATTTTCTATATCCATGGGAACATAACCCATCCTCCCTGATATCACAAAGCACCACCTGGTCCCGGTCTACCTAGGATTCTAGAAAAAGGTCGCTTGTATGCACAAGACACAACACATGCAGAAAAATCCCGTGCAGGGGTGAGTATAACAATACTCAGTAGAAAACCCTAAACCCACAAACAATACAACAAAAGAAAGAACATTAAGATATACACAATTATATGTCTTCCACAGATATAAGAATATATAGATATACTCAATCCAAGAAATGATGTCTAGAGGTGATTCACAACTACCGTATACCAACACTAGGGATTTATCTTGAATATTCTATGAAGCACTCCTCTGGGAGAATACACTCTTGAGTCTGAAAGCACTAATGACATCCATCTAAGAGGTACTACTCATCAGATCTCCCTATGATAGAGATACACTAATAGATCTGAAGAGAGAGATATGATACAACAGATGAGGATCATAGCTAGAGCCATGGGGTGATACCAACAACACAATCTCCATTAACCCTCTAAGTAGAGGATCGACAACCTGTAATTTTGGACACATCAATACTGAAGAATCTACCTTGGGCTTGAAAAATGAATAAAGGATCCTGATCTGGGCCTCTTGGGGGATTCCTCCACTCTATCCAGAAAGTCCTACTGAAGGGATCATAGTCCAATGAGTAGGAAATGATTCATACCTACCTTTAGGGGAACGATAAAGGGAACAAAACCTATAGAAACTTGTCCAAGATATGGAGTAAAAGAGAATAAAGACATGTAGAAAGTGGTACACAATGTGTAGTAGGGTTACATGTCATGTACCTTGGCCCAGAGTACTTACTATGTACAATGGTCCATGTCTTTAGAGCATGTTGTGTAGAAGATGGGTACACAGTGTGTAGAATGAGTCACACGTCGTTTCCTTCTATCTGGGGTCCACCCATGTGATCTGGATCTATGATAGTACAAGGTGTCAACCCGTGTTTCTATTCCCATGTACCGGTACATGGGGTAGTCTGTGTGCTTGGTCCAGGCCATGTCGTGTGGGGGATTAAAATCCATGTAGGCAAGCTGTCTACTCCTCCTCATGTCCGTGTGCATCCCATGTACATGATGAGTCCTTGGGGAGAGTCTATACTCCGTGTGACAAGGGTCACACACTGTGTGACATTTTTCTAGCTCTCGAAACCCTAGATTCCACTCAATGGGGGTAACACACCATGTAATCATAGATTACATGTCGTGTTAATTGGGTTTTTCTTGAAAGCCTGGTTCTTTCTCTACATGCCTCGGCTGATCTCTCGGGTTATGCTCCAATGGTCCATTCACTTCGAAACTCTGTATTTGGGCTCGTTTCAACACCCTAACCTCAAAATGAGGTGTTTTGGGCCTTTAATTGGCTCAAAAAACTATTTTGATCCATTTTTTTACAATCCTCCTTCTTCAAGATGAGGGAAGGGGCGACAAAGTGCCACGCCCTCCCTTCCTCAAGTTGTAGGAGAGATAATGACCCTCAAGTCCTGCCTTCAATAGGCCCTAGAGTGGCGACTAGACCCAAGGGTATAAAATATCACATAAAATGGAAGGAATTACCCTTTTTATAGAACAAGATTGGGATATAAGATGGTAAATCTCAAGAAACTCGAAGTACCAAAAGTAAAAGTAAATCCAAAAAACCTTTTCCACATGCATGTTCAAAAGAAAAGCTGATACAAGGTACAAAAAACTCCAAAGTAATAGAAACATCAACCAATCCTGACACTCGAGCAAGTATGATCCAACACGTTCCTCGAAGTCCTCCCAGAAAACTAAAAATATTTTTTCATACGTAGGGTGAGTATAAAAGTATACCCAGTAGGAAAACTAATGCCACCTGTGCACAAGTGAGGGAACATACTAATTTCCCACTGAGAAAATAGTAGAACCTCAAATCACCTACCATGGAATACTAACCAACCCAACCTCACTAAGTCACACTCACCAAATAATGCAAGTCAAGTAAAGTAGTATTATAATCACATCGATATTTGGGCACCCCGCACCACTTTCCCACTTGTTAACTGATCATCCATAAAAACTAACGTCTTGATGCTAACACTCTTCCCATATACAGTCCCACTTCCACAACCCACCCACACACACCTGGGCCTCAAACTATGCACAATCCCACCCATAGACACCTGGGCCACAACAACTATGTCTCTCGCCCAAAGACACCTAGGCCTCATATCGAAGAAACTTGAAAAAACAAACCTATCCCGCAAACACCTAGGCCTATCATCTACAATAAGCCCTTAACCAAATAATCATGGACTATATTAAGACTCAAGCCATTATATCCTTCCCAAATACGCTCGAGCAGTAAGAACTCGGAATATGGTGCGAGGAAGAAGGTCAATAACCATCCATCCATCCTCCCACCGATATGTTGGAAAAAACATCCTCTCCCATGAAATGGAGGTGTTCAGCACATAGTGCTCAACAAGGGTGGTGTGCATTTAGAAATCTCAAGGAACTAAAACTTATATATATAGGTAAGAAAACACTCATCCCAACCTATGGGTTTCAAATAACCAAACAAATGAGCCCACCAGTACAACCTTTGCTACTACCCCTATATGCATAACCACAAAACACCCACTACCAAGAATAACCCAACCCATTTATCATTTAACCACTTATCATTTATTAATTCATGGATTCAATTTAAGTTACTCTAGCACTACCGGGAAAATAACAACCACAACTATACCAAAAAAATCAAGAAAAACTACACTGTAGTCCCACTGCACCACAATCATTCTTCAAAATTATACCACACAATGTTCTCCTCACAACCCATCTCCACAGCCCCACTACCCAAAAATTCCTTGATGAATTACCACTGCATACAAGTTTGTAACCACATCGTAATCCCACTGCCCAATGTCGTTCGACGGCCATGACGCAAACAAAAGCAGTTCAGCTACCTACAAGTCCATCCATTCCGCAATAAATCAATCTCTCAAACCGGGATACCAACACACCCCCTGTACTTCCCCACACACAAATCCCATAGTAACTACTATTAACCCACAACCCTACTCTACACACATACCACACCCACCTCATAGAACCAATTCATTCGTCCAACCCCGTACCCAAAACCGTTCTCCCAACAGTAGCACCACACAACTCACACAAGGTTACAAAACCCCATAAAACCTAGTACTCAGCCACACCTATCAACAGGAGGCATATATATTCAGTTTTAACCAACATATATTCTTTAATACCACTTAATTTTAAATGGGGTGATCAGACAGTAGGTTTTATCCTGGGGAATCCATTCATGTAACCAAGTGTTCGTGTTTAAGCAGTTTTCATGTTATTGTCGATTATCAAACATCATAACAAAACAAACGGAACACCACCAGTTCACAAGGAAAAGAACACCAATGGCCATGATTTTCAGAATTCATATAGCCACTAAAACTATAACATAATCAATGATAACAAATAAAATCTGTGATCAACATCAAACCACTCTTTTCCCATTATATTATTTACCCATGTTATATTTTGATCAAAATCACTCCCTATCTATTTCATATTTCTTAGAAAATTTTTCAGCCATCCCTCATTAGGATTTATTAGAATACCCACCCCACATGATGCACAATTTAAATATAAGCAAAAGAAATTCCAACTTGGATGATCAAAGGATCAAAGTTCCTCCTTGCACCCAGAACATGGGATCACACGAGCATTGCAGGACTCCAAGAAAACTATGCAGGAGGGGCTCTAGAATATGCTCATGACTCATCTAGGTTGGAAGGCTCTAAGTGCACCAAGGGAAATGAAAATGAATAAGGAATGAATAGATATTGGTTTATGAAAAGGTGAGATCCTAAAAAATCAGGGAGACGATTTTAAAGTTCTTAAAAATTGTATTTTGGTTTGACCATGCGGCTTGGTGGTTACAAGGTTGGTGGAACATTAGGAGATACGAGGAATTTAATAATTCCCCTAGGAAATGGTGGAGACAGACCAGAGCACGACTGTGAGCATAATGGTTAGAATTTCACAAAGAAAACATGTAACAGGGGTGAAACTATAAAAAAACACAGGAAAATGGAAAAACTGTAAATGAGTCACCGATGGGTGAGTCACTGACGCTGAGACACTGATGGGTGAGCTATCGATGCAACCTACCAATGGTGAGCCACTGACACTGAGATATTGATTCCACGACCTACCGACATAATGACCTACTAATGCCTCAACATACCGACTCCTTGACCAACTAATGCCCTGACCTACCAACGCCCTGACCTACCGACACTGCCGCCCTCGACTCACTGATGCTGATGCCCTAGACTCACCGATTCCAACACCCTCAAATCACCGATGCAAATGCACTTGACTCATAGATGCTGACACACCTGACAAACTAATGCACTTGACTCACCAACCCACTAACATGCCGATGCACTGACATGCCGACACACTGACATGACGACGAAAAAACTGGAAATTTAGAAAACTCTTGAAATGAGCCACCATTGCCTCACAGAACACCCTAAACACTGGATTTTCATAAAAGAAGGGCCTGGGGAAAATCTAGGGTATTACATTAGATAACTCTCAAACTATTTTCATCTACTATAATTTCAAAACTAACCCAGAAGAAAATAGGTCCGAACAACCATCCCTTAAGATACCTCTCAAGAGTAAACCACCTTGTGTTGTTCTAAATATGGAGTGAAAACCTCGACATCCCAAAACACCTCATCATCATATATCTTATGAAAAATTGTAGAAACACTACCGCTAAACTCCTCAAGTAACCACAAAAACACCAAAAGTCACAGCATTAAGACACATGGATTAGGGAGCTCCTTCCCCAATGTCAAGATATTATCCTCCTTGGGAAGCACTGTCTCGACCACATGGGTTTAATCGCATCTGCATTAATGAATCTTGATTAGGGATCAGGTTCTCTCCTACCCATTGGCATGAATTTTTCACACAGTCATAGAATAGGGAAACAACTTATCATACAATAAGCGAGGTCAAACATTACATCATAAGAAAGGCACAAAGCAAAACACAAGATCAAAATTCAGAACATCTCTGGGTACTGGGCACACATCTACGCCTCCTGCTCCAAAGTACTCTCCTCAAGGCCACCATGCCTCCATAACACATGAACCAGAGGAATGGTCCATCCATGCAGAACCTTATCCTCATGATCCTCGATTCTTACTGGTCGCTCCAGGAATGTCGCGTTATCCTCGATATCCAACTCTCCCAAGTCAAGGACATGGGAGTCATTGTATAGATACTAACAGAGATGAGATACAAGGAAGAAATCATGGATATTTTCCAATCATGGTAGAAAAGCTTCCTGATATTTTACCTCACCAAATATCCAAACACTTAGAAAGGTCTGATGAACCTAGGAGAAAGCTTTCTTCCCTTAATGAACCTCCATTTTCCGCACTGAGGGGAAACCTTCAAGAAAACATGGTCCCCTACCTCGAACTCCAAAGGAATCCTCCTATGTTCGACATACGACTTCTTCTAGTACTGATCCACCTTCATCCTCTCACACACAAGCTAAACCTTCTCTATTGTGATCTTCACTACCTTTGGTCCAAGAAGATATGCTTCCCGTACCGCTGTCCAGCACACAGGTGAATGACACGGTCTTCCGTACAAGGCTTCGAATAGTGTCATGCCAATGGTAGATTGATAAATATTATTTTAAGAAGAATATACCAGGGGAAAGTGTCATATCCATTATCCTCTTAAGTCCATAACACATGCTCACAACATATCCTCCAACGTCTAAATGGTCCTCTCTATCAAACCATCTGTTTGAGGGTGGAAAGAAGTGCTAAGATGTAACTGGGTGCCAAAAGCATGCTACAATCCCATCCATACCTCTAAGGTAAAACATGTATCCAAATATGATTCAATGGATATTGGAACTCCATGCATCCACACCACCTCATCCACATACCTCTTTTCCAAGGAATCTACTGCGCTCGACTCCTTGATCGCCAATAAGTGATCTGACTTCATCAACCGGTCCACTAATACCCAAAGAGCATCGCATCCTCCCCGAGACCTAGATAATAATATGAAAAAATACATTGATATGTAGTTATAATTAAACTTAGGAACATCCAAGGGATGCAATAGACTACTAGGAAAACAGTGCTCAACCTTCACCAGCTGACACACTAGGCACCTTGCCATCAAAATTGGATAGGCACAAGGTTTCAAGTCTATTATGAACTCAACGTAATGCCGAGAGGGTAGAGTCACAACCTCTTCGGGGAAGAAATCTAGGAACTAACTAAAAAAAACCCAAAAATTCCACCATATTTGTATCTATTGATTCCATTGAAATCTTATCTAAAAAAGAAATAAGAGAATCTTCTCACTGGATGCCCTCCTAAAAAATTCGCTCGCCAATGAAAGTTACGCGTTAGGCGCCCACATCTGAGAACAAAACCCTTCTCAAAAAGTAGTTGATAACAACATTCATAGAAAAAAACCATTATATTCCTAGTATAAAATCATATGGATTCATCTATAGCATAATAATATCCCCACTGGAATGATACAGCCCCATTGTCAGTCTACATCCCCGAAAAACATCAAATAGACTGATCTGACCTCTAACTGGCATAATCAACACTAGGGTAATGGGAAGTATCTATATGTCTAGACCTAAGGTATGGGATAGACTGGGTGAAAAAAAGAAGTGAGAAGATCTTGAATCAAACAAGGCATACACAGGGGTACTAAACAGACTGATCATACCCCGAACAACCTTTGGCCCTGCTGGAACTAATGCCTCTGTGGCATGAAACTACCCACACCTAGCTACTATAAATCTCTGTCATCGAACAATTACTTGACCATGACCTGTTCAAGGTCCCCTAGGGAGCACCTTGAGGTCAGCCACCTCCAGTAACGTCTATCCTTAGGGGAGTGGGAGCTTGCTATCCCTACTACTAGAAGGGCCTGACCGACAACTACTGCTGCTGAAGTGGGTGATGACCCTGACCACCCCTACTATAGGACACTCAAACTAGGAACTCTTACTAATTATTTACATGTCCTACATAGATAAAGCACCTCAGTATCAGTCCCATAAGAAAAGGGAAAGGACCAAGAGATCCAAACTAAAACGACTGGGGCATACTCCCAACTGGATGAATTCTAAAAGGTCTTAACATCAGATACCTACTACTAATGGATTTCCCTTTAATGAAATCATCTGGTTCCCCTCTCATGGTACAAATCCTAGTGAGTGCATCCTTTATATTACCAAGACCTTTTTCAGAATCTCTAAGTATGTCAATAGAGTGAAAGTATTAACAACATTCTGAAGAGAAGGTCAGAGTGCCTCCTATAAGCATATCGCTCAGGACTCCTCATCTAGGAAGAGATATGGTGCAAAGCATAGGAGATCCTTGAACTTGATCCCCATTTCCCTTAATAACATACTCCACTACTGAAAGGAGAGTAACTCATGCCTCTTCTCAACCTTCATCATGGAAGAAAGGAATTTTTCCCAGAACTCCCTTTCAAAGTCATCCCATGAGACCTCAGTTTCCTTCCTCTCCCCAAGGTAAAGCATCCACCACTGATGTGATCCTCCTCATATCTGGTTCACTTCCAGAGGAACCTAGTACTATGTTAGGGCCCAGATCAAGCTGAAAGAGATCACCAGTACCTCGATCCAACTTTCTGTCTCCATGTCTGAGACGTTGCCCTCATACTTTCCCAGAGTTTTCTACTAGAAGGCACGGAGTATCCTCTGCCACTAGTCACCTTCCTCTTCTTGATCATCCCTCCACTGATCAATCGGGTCAACTCGTCGAGCCTTAACTACTCGTATCACACAAGGTAAAAGTTTAGATGTTGTAGCTAAAAAAGTAAATAAGGAACTCCAAAGCTTGAATAGTGTAGATAATTTATTTTAATTTTGTTTTAACTCTTAGTTTATTTTAAATTCCCCAAACACCCAATAAACATAAGAACACAATTCATTATGATTCATATACATTTCCTATGGTCTATACCCTGCAATCAGTGTAGCCTCAATTGGACGTTCAGTAGGTCTAGAGTCCTTGCATTGGATCAAGGTGGCCCCTAAAATCCCATTTCCTAGCCGATCTTCCCTGGCCTATTTCGTGTGCCAAGATTTCCCAAGACTGTTTCCCTACCATCCCATGCAATACTCATTATTCCTAACTCCAAACTCCATCCTATATCCCAACAATTGTAAACCTCCTATGATACCATTTTTCACAACCCACCTTCTTCAAGATTAGGGAAGGGGAGGCAAAGTGTCACACCCTCCCTTCTTCAACTTGCAGGAGAGATAATGACCCCTTGGTCCCACCTTCGATAGGCCCTAGAGTGGTGAATAACAACAAGGGTATAAAATTTCACATAAAATCGAAGGCATTACCCTTTTTATAGAACAATATTGGGAGATAAGATGGTAAATCCCAAGCAACTCCAAGTACCAAAAGTAAAAGTAAAGCCAAAAACCCTTACCCACATGCATGTTTAAAAGTAAAGCTAATACAAGGTACATGAAAACTCTTAAGTAAGTTGAAAAAGGAAAGAGACTAAGTAGTAACAACAACCAATCCTGATGCCTGAGCTAGTACGGTCCAGCATGATCCTTGAAGTCCTCTCGAAAACCTAAAAACTATTTTTCATATGTAGGGTGAGTATACAAGTATACCCAGTAGAAAAACTAAATCCACCCATACAAAAGTTATGGAACATACTAATTTCCCTGTGATAAAATAGTAGAACTGAAAATCACCTACCAAGGAATACTAACCATCCTAGCCTCACTAAGTTACACTCACCAATTAACAGAAGTCAAGTAAAGTAGTAGTATAAGCACATCGATATTTGGGTACCCCACACCACTTTCCCACCGGTTAACTACTTATCCCTAATGGATAGCATCTTGATGCTACCACCCTTCCCATACTTAGTCTCACTACCACAAACCACCCACACACACTTGGTCCTGAAGCCACACACAATCTTTCCCACAAACACCTGGGCCACAACAACCATGTCCCTCGCCCGAAGACACCTAGGCCTCATCCCAAAGACACTTGGGAAAACAAACCTAGCCCACAAACACCTAGGCCTCTCATGTACAACAAACACTCACCCAAAAAAAACTTGGACTATGGTAATCCTCAATCCATTATAGCATTCCCAGATAAGCTTGAGTAGTAAGAACCCAGAAGAGGGTGTGAGGAAGAAAGTCAGTAACCAACCATCCATCCTCTCATGGAGATGTTGGAAAAAATACCCTCCCCCATGAAATGGATGTGTTAAACACATAGTTCTCAATAAGGTTGGGATTCATTTAGAAATATAAAGGAACAAAAACTTATATATATATATATGTAAGAAAACACTCAGCCTAACCTATAGGTTTCAAACAACCCAAAAAATGATCCCACTAGTACCTCTTTTTCCACTACCCCTATATGCATAACCACACAACACCCACTGACAAGCATAAACCAACCCCTTTTTCATACAACCACTTGTAATTTATTAATTTAGGGATTCACTTTAAGTTACTCCAACACTACTAGGAAACTACCAACCACAAATATACCAAAAACAACAAGAAAAACCACACTGCAGTCCCACTGCACCACAATCATTCTTCAAAATTATACCACACAATCCTCCCCTCACAACCCAGCTCCGCAGCCCTACTGCCCAATAATTATCAGATGCATTCCCACTTCATACAAGTTCATAACCACACCGCAGTACCACTGCATACAAGTTCATAACCACACCACAGTCCCACTTCCCAACACTATTCGGCGAACATGACACAAACAAAGGTATTTTAGCTTCATACAAGTCCAACCATTCCGAAATCAAACAATCTCTCAAACTGGGATACCAACACACCCCATGTACTTCCCCATACACAAATCCCACAAAAAATACCATTAACCAACATCCTTGTTGTACACAAATACCACACCCTCCTCATAGAACCAATTCCTCTATCCAACCTCATACCCATAATCATGCTCCCAACATCATCACCACATAACTCAAAAAAGGTTACAATACTCCACAGAACACAACATTCAGCCACACCTATCAACAGGAGGTGTATATATTCATTTTTAACCAGAAAAAGTTCTTTAGTTACAGTTAATTTTAACTGGGGTGATCACATAGTAGGTTTGATCCTGGGTATTCCATTCATTTAACCAAGTGTACGTGTTTAAGAAGTTTTCATGTTATGGTCAATTATCAAACATTATAACAAAAAAATGGAAAACCACGAGTGTGAAAGCAATGACCACAAACAACCATGATTTTCAGAAGTCATATAGCCACAACAACCATAATAGAATCAAATATAATAAATAATACCAGCGATCAACATAAAACCACTCTCTTCCCATTATATTATTAACCTGTGTTATCTTTTGATCAAAATCAGTCTCTATATATTTCTTGATTATAAGAAATATTTTCAGCCGTCCCTCACAAGGATTCATTAGAATACCCACCCCACATGATGTACAATTTAAATAGAAGCAAAATAAATTCATACTTGGATCATCAAAGGATCGAAGTTCCTCCTTGCACCAAGAACTGGGGATCACACGAGCGTTATGGGACTCCAAGAAAACTATGCAGGAGGGGATCTAGGAGAGGTGCATGACTCGTCTAGGGAGGAAGGCTATAGGAACACTAAGGGAAATGAAAAGGAATAATGAAGAAAAAGATCTTGGTTTATGAAAAGGTGATATCCTAAAAAATTAGGGAGGCAATTTCAAAGTTATTGAAAATCAGATCATGGTTTGACCATGTATCTTGGTGGTTACAAGGCTGGTGGAACATTATAAGATATGGGGAATTTAATAATTCCCCCCCAAAATGGTGGAGACAGACCATCACACATTTGTGATTTCATTGGTTACCACATAGAGAAAATAGGTAACAAGGGAAAAAATGAAAAAAAAAACATAGGAAACCGGAAAAACTGCAAATGAGTCACCGATGGTTGAGTCACCAATGCTGAGCCATCGATGGATGAGCTACCGATGTGACCTAATGACACTAATCCACTAACGCTAATCTACCAACGTCATAGCCTACTGATGCAATGACCTATATACACCTTGACCTACCGATGCCTCGACCTACCGACACCCTGACTTATTGATGCCCTAATCTACTAACACTGAAGCCCTCGACTCACCGATGTTGACGCCCTCAGCTCACTGATTATGATGCCCTCAACTCACCGATGCCGAAACGCCTAACTCACCGATGCCAAAGCACATGACTCACCAACACACCTAACTCACTGATGCACTGACATGCCGATGCACTGACATGATGACACACTGACATGACGATGCACTGACATGCCAATGCACTGACATTCCGACAAAAAAACTGGAAATTTAGAAAACTCTTGAAATGAGCCACCGTTACCTCCCAGAACACCCTAAACACTTTATTTTCTCAAAGGAAGGTCCTAGGGGGAATCTAGGTTATTAAATTAGATACCTCTCAAACTATTCTCATCCTTGAGAATTTCAAAACTAACCTAGAAGAAAAGAGGTCTAAAAAACCATCCCTTAAGATACCTCTCAAGTGTAAACCACCTTGTGTTGTTCTAAAGCTGGAGTGAAAACCTAGACATCCCAGAACACCTCCTCATCCTCTATCTCCAGAACAACTATAGAAAAACTTCCACTCCACTCCTCAAGTAACCACATAAACACCAAAATTCACAGTGTCCAGACACATGGATTAGGGATCTCCTTCCCCCATGTCAAGATATTGTTCTCTTTGGGAATCACTGTCTCACCAGCACGGGTTTAATCACATCTGCATTAATGAATCTTGATTAGAGATAAGGTTATCCCATTTCCATATCCAGGATTTTTTCACACAGTTAGAGAATAGGGAAACAACTTATCATACAACAAGCCAAGTCAAACATTACAACATAATCAAGTCACTAATAAAAACACAAGAGAAAAACTCAAAACAACTCTGGGTACTGGGCAAACATCTATGCATCCCACTCCCAAGTACTCTCCTTGAGGACACCATGCCTCCATAACACAAAAACCAAAGGAATGGTCCATCCATGCATCAGCTTCTTCTCATGATCATCGATTCTTACTGGTCTCTCCACGAATGTTGTGTCATCATTGATATCCAAGTCCCCCCAGTCAAGGATGTGGGAGTCATCGTGTAGGTACCGACAGAGTTGAAAGACATGGAATATATCATGGATATTTTCCAACCGTAGTGGAAATGTCAGCTGATATTCCACCTCACCAACTCATCCCAATACCTCAAAAGGTCCGATGAACCTGGGAGAAATCTTGCTTCACTTACCGAACCTTTTTTTCTACATTGAGAGGAAAACCTCAAGAAAACATAGCCCCCTACCTCAAACTCCAAAGGCCTCCTCCTATGATCAACATACGACTTCTACTGGTCCTAAGACACCTTCATCCTCTCACACACAAGCTGAACCTTCTCTATTGTTCTCTTCACTACCTCTAGTCCAAGAAGGGTTGCTTCCCCTACCTCTATCCAGTACATGGGTGAACAACATGGTATTACATACAAGGCTCCAAATGATGTCATTCCAATGGTAGAGTGATAGATATTATTGTAAGAAAACTATACCAGGGTCAAGTTTCATACCCAAAATCCTATAAAGTCTAGGAAATATTCTCGCATAATATCCTCCAACATCTGGATGGTCCTCTCTATCTTCCCATCCATCTAAGGGTGGAAAGAAGTGATAAGGAATAACTAGGTGCCAAAATCATTCTGCAATCCCCTATATAATCATGAGGTAAAATGTGTATCTCAGTACTAGATAATAGATCTTGGAACTCCATGCATCCCCACCACCTCATACACATATCACTTTGTCAAGTAATCTACTGTGCTCAACTCCTTGATCTCCAAGAAGTGAGATAACTTCCTCAAACAGTACACTACTACCCAAAGAGAATCACATCCTCCCTGAGACCTGGGTAATCCTGTGAAGAAATCCATCGATATTTTATTCCACTTATACTCAAAAAAATCTAAGGGCTGGAACATACTTCTAGAAACATGGGGCTCAGCCTTCACCTGCTGACACACTAAGCACCTTTCCACAAACTCCGCCACTGCCCGCTTCACCCCGGACCACCAAAAATTCTCCCTCAGACCTCGGTACATCTTAGAGACTCCTAGATGCACCTCTAGGGGTGATCTATGGAACTCACAGATAACTCCCTCTCACTTTTCCATTGGAAAAAATAGCTTCCCATGGAACAACATCTAATTCTGGTTGTCCTCTAACCATCCCTCTAGAGCATCACCTTGGGCTGTGTGATCATGAATCACTTCAGCCTCTGAGTCTCCCCACTAAGACTCCTCTACCTTCCTCACCAAGTAAGACTACACTTTCATATGAAACAAATATCCTCTACCACTATCCTACCTAGTATCTATGCAAAAAACATCCAACTCTTCCATTTCCTTCCAAGCATTCATGGATTCCCAAACTACCTCCTTCTGTGACTTCCTGCTCAAGGAATCATCCACCACATTCCTATTCCCTAGGGTATAAAATATATTGAAGTCGTAATCCTAGATAAACTCCATCCACCTTCACTGTCACAAGTTTAGGTTTAACTGGGAGAAGATATACTTCAAACTCTTGTGATCTGTGAAGACCACAAAGCACTCCCCAATGAGGTAATTCTGCCACAACTTCTGCGTGAACATGACTTTTGCAAGATCTAGATCATGGGTGGAATAATTACATTCATGAGGACATAATTTCCTAGAACCATAATAGATTACTCCTTGATGATGCATCAGCACACATCCCATTCCTAGTACGGATGTATCACAAAAAACCTCGAACATCACCCCTTCCTCCAGCAACCTAAGCACTAAGGAATTGAACAACTTCCCATTCAGATAGCTAAAAGATGCATGAAAATGATCACTCCACATGAATCCCTAGTCTTTTTTTGGTCAAAGATATCAATGGAACTGTAACTTGAGAGAAGTTGGGTATGAACCTTCGGTAATAGCCCGCCAGACCCAGGAAGCTACAAACCTCCACCACATTCTTGCGTGCTGCCCGAGAAACAATCGCTTCAATATTTGATGGGTCCACTGCTATCCCTTGTTGATACACCACGTCTCCAAGGAAGTTCACCTCTCACATCTAGAACTTTCACTTGGACAACTTTCTGTATAGCTGGTGGTGTCAGAGGACCTCCAAGACAGTCTGCAGATGCCCGACGTGCTCCTCCTCTGACCTTGAGTAGATCCGGATATCATCGATGAACATGAAGATGAACCAATATAAGTACTCATGGAAAATATATTTCATGAGCCCCATGAACACGGATGGCACATTCATGACACCGAAGGGCATGACCACGAACTCGAAGTACCCATACCTGCACCTGAATGCAGTCTTTGGGATGTCACCTTCCTTCACTCTCAACTGGTGATATCTAGATCGTAGATCGATCTTAGAGAACCAACCTTCCCCATTTAGCTGTTCAAAAAGATCATTGATTCTTGGAAGGGGGTAACAGTTCTTGACCGTCACCTAATTCAGTCTCCGGTAGTCTATGCACAGTTTTAGACCACCGTCCGCCTTCTTCACGAACAAGATTAGAGCACCCCATGATGACACACATGGCCTGATAAAACCCTTCTTCATTAGGTCATCAACCTGAATTCTCAAATCCCACAACTCAGAAGGTGATATTCGATAGGGATCTAGAAAAATCGGATGGGCACCAGGTTGAAAGTCTATTTCAAACTCAACGTCACATCGAGGGGGTAGAGTCACAACCTATTCAGAGAAGACATCCAAGAACTCACTAACAACCCCCGTAAATTCCACTATCTCTGTATCTATTTATTCCACTAACATATCAGTTAACAAAGAAAGAAGAGGCTCTGCTCACCGGTTGGCCTCCTGACAACTCTGTTCGCTAATGAAAGCTACGCGCTGGCTTCCCACATCTGAGAACACGACCCTTCTCCGAAAGCAGAAGATAACAACGTTCATAGAAAACAACCGTTCAATGGATAGGATAACATCGTATGGATTCATATGTAGAGGAAAAATATCCCCACTGAACTGATGCAACCCCATCATTAGTCTACATCCATGACAAACATCAAACAGAATGGTCTAACCTCAAACTAGAGTACTCAACACCAAGGGAATCAGAATCCTCTCTACATATAGACCCAGAGCATGGGCTAGACTGGGTGAAACAAAGGAGTGCGAATATTCTTAATCAAACAAGTAATACACAACAGTAATAAACAGACTGATCGTACCTTGAACAACCACTTGCCTTGTTGGAACTGCTGCCTCTACGACGTGCAACTGCCCACACCCAACTCTTCTACCTCTATACTATTTACCACCTCCCCGACCACACCCTAGTCTTGGTCCCTAAGGAGAACCCTGAGATCAGCCTACTCTAGCAACATCTATCCTCATTGGATTTATAGCTCGCTATCCCTGTTGCTGGAAGGGCCTAACCGACACCTATTGCTGCTAAGGTGGGTGTCGACCCTGCCCACCGCCACTGTATCGTGCTCAAACTAGGAACTAGTTTTGAAGATGTCCATAGGCTCCACATATATACCACCTCATTCCCAAGTCCATAAAGAAAGTGTGAGGACTAGGGGATCAAAACTGGAACTACTAGGGCCTACTTGCTATTGGCTGAAACCTATAAGGTCCTGACGTCGGAGACCTACTAATGACGACTTTCCCTTTTGACAAACTTGGATAGTCCCCTCTTGAAGTACACCTCCCAGCGAGTGCATCGTTTCCAGTACTTAATCCTTTTTCTGAACCTCTAAGTATGTCGGTAGAGGAAAGGAGTAACAACATACTAAAGAGATGGTCGGAGTGCCTCCTCTAAGCATCTCACTCAGGACTCCTCATCTGGGAAGATATCTAGTGTGAAGCGTAGGAGATACTTGAACTTGATCCCTAGTTCCCTTACCGACATACTCCCTTGATGAAGGGAGAGTAGATCTTTCCTATTCTCAACATTCATCATGGAAGAAAGGAATTCTGCCCGGAACTCCCTTTCAAAGTCATCCCACGAGACCTCAGTTTCCTCCCCCCCAAGGTAAAGCATCCATCACTGACATGATTATCCTCATATTTGTTTCACTTCCAATGGAACCCAATACTCTATCGGGGTCCAGATAAAGGTAAAAGTGATCACCAGCTCCTCGAGCCATATTTTCATCTCAATATCTAAGATGCTACCCTCGTACTTTCCCAGAGTCTACCGTTGGAAGGCACGAAGCATCTTCTTCCATTGGTCATCTTCTTTTTCTCAATCGGCCCTTTGCTGATCAACCGATTCAACCTATCGGGCCTCAACTACTCGTATCACATGTGGGAAACGTCCGGGGTTCCATAGTTGAAAAAGTAAACAAGGAACTCCTACACCTGAGTAGTGTGGAAAAGTTATTTTAATTTTGTTTTAACTCTTCATTTATTTTAAATTTCCAAAACACCCAAGACACACAATAAAACAAGTCATTATGATAAAAGTAACTTTCTTAGGGTCTCTACCCTACAATCGGAGTAGCCTCACTTGGTCGTTCAGTAGGTCGAGAGTCCTTACATTGGATCACGGGGGGGGGGGGGGGGCTAAAATTCCGTGTCCTAGCCAGTATTCCCTGGCCTATTTCACATGTCAAGATTTCCTAACACCATTTCCCTACCATACCATGCAATTGACATTGTGCCTAACTTTGAACTCCATCCCATCTCTCAACTCTCGTAAACCTCCTCTAATACCATTTTTTCATGAACCGCCTTCTTCAATATGAGGGAAGGGGAGGAAAAGTGCCACACCCTCCCTTAATCAAGTTGAAGAGGATATAATGACCCCTGAGTCACACCATCGATAGGCTCCAGAGTGGTGAACAGAACCAAGGGTATAAAATCTCACATAAAATGGAAGTAATCACCCTTTTTATAGAATAAAATTGGGAGATAAGATGGTAAATCCCAAGAAACTCCAAGTACCAAAAGTAAACGTAAATCCAAAAACCTTTCCCACATGCATGTTCAAAATAAAAGTTGATACAAGGTACAAAAAAATCTCAAGTAAGTACCAAAATAAAAGAGAAAAAGAAGCAATAACAACCAATCCTGAAGCTCGAACTAGTACGGTCCAACACGGTCCTCGAAGTCCTCCTGGAAACCTAAAAACAGTTTTTCATACGTAGGGTGAGTATAAAAGTATACCTAGTAGGAAAAATAAATCCACCCATGCACAAGTGAAGGAACATACTAATGTCCCTATGAGAAAATAGTATAACCTCAAAGAACCTACCTAGGAATACTAACAAACCCAGCCTCACCAAGGCACACTCACTAAATAATGTAAGTCAAGTAAAGTAGTAGTATAAGCACATTGATATTTGGGTACCCCGCACCACTTTCCCACTAGCTAACTACTCATCCCTAACGACTAACGGCTTGATACTACCACTCTTCCCATATGCAGTCCCACTACCACAACCCGCCCACACACACCTAGGCCTCAAACCACACATAATCCCACCCGTAGACACCTGGGCCCCAAAAAACACATCTCTCACTAGAAGACACCTGGGACTCATCCAGAAGACACTTGAAAAAAAAACCTGGACTGCAAACACCTAGGCCTATGGTATATAACAAAACCTCTCCTGAAGTATCATGGAATATGGTAAGCCTCAAGCTATTATAGCCTACCTGAATATGCTTGAGCATTAAGAACCCAGAAGAGGGTGCGAGGGAGAAAGTCAGTAACCAATCATCCATCCTCCCACCGGGATGTTGGAAAAAACACCCTCCACTATTAAATAGTGGTGTTCGGTACATAGTGATCAATAAGGGAGGAGTGAATTTATAAATATCAAGGAACTAAAAATTATATATATATATATATATAGGTAAGAAAACACTCATCCAAAGCAACCAGTTTCAAATAACCAAACAAACGAGCTCACCAGTACAACTTTTGGTGCTACCCCTATATGCATAACCACATGACATGCACTGCCAAGAAAAACCCAACCCCTTATTAATTTAACAAGTTTTAATTTATTAATTTATGGATTCACTTTATGTTACTCCAGAACTATTAGGAAACTACCAACCACAACTATACCAAAACAACAAGAAAAAAAATATTGCAGTCCCATTACACCATAATCATTCTTCAAAATTATACCACACAATCCTCCCCTCACAACCCAGATCCGTAGCCCCACTTCCCAAAAATTCCTAGATGTAGAAAGAGATCTTGGTTTATGAAAAGGTGCACAACTCATCTAGGGAGGAAGGCTCTAGGAGCACTAAGGGAAATGAAAAATTAATAATGAAGAAAGAGATCTTGGTTTATGAAAAGGTGAGATCCTAAAAAATCAGGGAGACGATTTCAATATTCTTGAAAATTGGATCGTGGTTTGACTATGCAGCTTGATAGTTAAAAGGCTAGTGGAATGTTATGAGATATGGGAAATTTAATAATTCCCCTCAAAAATGGTGGAGATAGACCAGATCATGGCTGTGAGTTGATTGGTTACCATTTCATGGATAAAATACTTAATAAGGGTGAAACTAGAAAAAAACATGGGAAACTAGAAAAACCACAAATGATTCACCAATGGGTGAGTCACTGATGCTGAGCCACCGACGGGTGAGCTATCGACATGACCTACCAATGTTGAGCCACCGAAATTGAGCTACTGACTCCACTTACCACTGATACAATGACCTACATACACCTTGACCTACTGATGCCTCGACCTACAGACACTCTGACCCATTGAAGCCATGACCTACCGACATCGATGCCCTAGAATCACTGATATCGATGCCCTTGACTCATTGATTCCAATGCCCTCGACTCACTGATGTTGACACACCTGACTCATCGATGCCGACACACCTGACTCACCGACGCACCTAACTCACTGACGCACTGACATGCCGACGCACTAACATGACGACGCACTAACATTCCGATGCACTGACATGCTGATGGAAAAAATGTAAATTTGTAAAACTCTTGAATTGAACCACCATTGCCTCACAAAAAACCATAACACTAGATTTTCACAAAGAAAGGGCCTGGGAGAAATCCTGGTTATTACACATTCTGGTGCAAGCCACTCAAAGAGCAGTTTCTTCTGATTTGGTTTGATTTGTCTGTCACCGTCTTCATCACACCTCTGTTAGGTCGTCCTGATGTTGGATCTTCAATTTTGGATTATTACACCAAGAAATAATGGCACACCGATTGATCATTCATGAACGCATCAAATAATGAAGAACAAGCATAGAAATACCATGGGATAAATGTACAATGAAATAATATGAGGAATGAACCTTTTCTATTGTTCGTTCTGGCCTTGATCTGTTCTCATAATAATAATCAACAATCAAATCAATAATCAAACCCCATAAATCCCATAATTAAAACACATCCCTCAAACCACAACTGAATTGCAGATCAACCTATTCATTGATTGATTTGCATTCTCCATTGAATCTAAGAATGGGGAAGGAAGTCCAAAATAACACATCTTACCTAGGAATTGGATCACTCGCTGTTGAACATCAATTTCCACTGGCGAGATCCATCAAGAATGGTGTTCTTCGATCTTTGATCCAATGTTCCATCATCACCCATTGAGAGAAATATCTAGGGTTTCCTCTATAGAGCCTCTATGGAATTACAAGGTTATGATCCCAACCCCGAATCCCTGCCTAAATGTTTATTTAAAATAAAACCATTGTCGCATCACTGGGTCGATGAAATATAAAAAGTAAAATAAATACTTCAATTTATTTTATCCATTAAAAATGATCATGACTACTTTTTATAGTTGACCTATGCTGACAAAAGTTAGGATGTTACTAGGGTAAAGTCGCTGCTCTGAAAGCAACTCTACCCTCAGATTTCTGATCTGGGCACCCATTTAGAAGTTATTCCAATTTTTTAGGAAAACCATGTGTGTGTGATATTTAATAATTTAATATATTTAAAACATTTATTTCGATCACATAGGGCTTCGAAATTGAATGCCTTCTTAGTGATTGGTCTTGAAAATAATCCATATAATATTTAAAAATAATTCATGAAAATATCTAGGGCATTATATTCTCCCCACCTTAGGGATCTATATCCCCGAAAATCCAAAAAAAAGGTACTCAAAAAGATTTGGGAACTGTGTATGAATCTGAGCCTCCTTCTCCCATGTACTCTCCTAGAGATTCTCATGCTACCACCAGACATGCACCAAATGGATCAATTTCCAATGAAAGATCTTCTCCTACCGATCCTTGATCTCCACTGGGTACTTAGAAAAAGTTTCTCCATCCTCTATGTCCATCTCTCCCAAGTCAATGACATGCAATAGATCATGCACGTACCTCCTCAGTTGCGAGTCGTTGAAGACGTAATGTACCCAGTCCAATTACAGGGGTAGAGCTAAGTGGTATGCCACCTCACCAAATCTATTTAGTATCTAAAAAGTTCTAATAAACCTCAGAGATAACATGCCACCTCGGCCAAATCTCTATAATCCACGTCGAGGAGAAACCCATAGAAACACCTGGTCTCGTTCCTCGAACTCCAAAGGCCCCTTTCGCCTATCAATATAAGACTTCTAATGGCTCTATACAGTCTTCATCCTCTCTTGGATGATCTAAACCTTCTCTGTAGTAGCTCATACCAAATCTGGGCCCATGAGTGGTGACTCTCATGGGTTAGTTCAGAAAAGTGGTGACCTACAGGGTCGTCTGTACAAAGCCTCGAATGGTGCCTTACCAATGGTGGAATGATAGATGTTGTTGTACGCAAACTCTACTAGTGGTAGGTGATCTTCCCAACTATAGCCAAAGTCCAACATGCAGGCTCACAGAATGTTCTCCAGAACCTAAATGGTTCACTCCATCTGGTCATCCTTCTGTGGGTGAAATGATGTGTTCAAGCATAACTATGCCCCAAATGCCTCTTATAATCCCTTCCACAACTTGGATGTAAAATGAGCATCATGATCTGAAACTATCATCAATAGGACTCCATGGAGTCGAACTGTCTCTTGCACATATATGTGTCCCAGGCTCCCTACTGAACTCTTCTCTCGAATAGCTAGGATGTGGGCTAACTTATTGAGTCAGTCAATGATCATCCAAATGGAATCGTGTCCCCTAGACATATGCACTAACCTATCATGAAGTCCATTGATATCCCATATCACTTCCATTCCGGTACCTCAAGGGGTTGAGCTAAACCTACTGGAACCTAGTGCTCAACCTCCACTTGCTGACAAGTAAGGCATTGATAAAAAAACTATGCAAATCCTTTCTTTATCCCTGGACACCAAAACTAGCGCCAGAGGTCCTGGTACATCTTCACCACACCTGGATGTACCACCAAAAGGGACATTTAAAAATATCTCAAAACCTCCTCCCACAACATCACTGGTACTATTGTGAATCCACTAAAAAGAACGATGTGCTCCCCACCTTGTGAATACCCATCAGGAGCATGCCCTGTGAACATCTGAGCATGTGGGGTATCATAGTTGGTATCCCCAAGATGGGAATCCCTAACTCATTGTAAGAGTGTAGGGGTAATAAACATCGAATGGAGGTAAATTGGTCCATCTCCATCCATAATGGATAACTTTAACGAGGAAAACTAATCGGATGCCTCAATCAGCAACTATGAACTAGATATTTTGCTGAGAGCATATTACACCATGTTCCCCTTCCAAAGAGTATAAACAATCTCAAAGTCATAATCTTGGAGGAACTATATCCATCACCTATGTATCATGTTTAGGTATTTATGAGAGATGATATACTTGAGTCTCTTGTGATCAGAATAGATGATAAACCACTCACCCATCTGGTAGTGTTGCCACATCTTCAACATAAAGACTACCACTGTTAACTCAAGATCATAGGTCACATAGTTTTTATCATGTGGTATCAACTAGTTAGAACCATAGGTAATCACTTATTGCCTCTTCATCAAGACACAACCAAGCCCGGTTCCTAATGCATCGCAGAACACTACATATTCGACACCTTCCTCCAAAAATATCAAGATCAGAGCACTCATAAAAAACTGCATCAATTGCTGAGAAGCCTACTAGCACTTCTCTATCCACACAAAAGTTTGTCCCTTTATATTAAAAGTTGTCATAGGTTCTGATATCCTAGATAAATAAAGTATGAATATCTGGTAATATCCTACCATTCCAAGGAAGCTCTGTACCTTTTTCACGTTCTTAGGTGGTTCCCATGTTAACATTTCATCGACCTTGGCTGGGTCTACTACCACTCCATCTACTGAGATAACATGTCCTAGAAAGTGGACCTCCTGAATCCAGAACTGGATATTTGAGAGTTTCCCATAAATCAGGTGCTCTCAAAGTAAGTCTAGATCCATCCTTAAGTGTCTCATGTGATCCTCCTTGGACACTGAGTAGATAAGGATATCGTCAATGAAGACTACCAAGAACCAGTCTAAATAAGGCTGAAAGATCTGGTTCGTTAGTCCCATTAATACTATGGGAGATTTTTTCATGTCAAATGGAATCACCAAGTACTCATAGTGATAGTAGAAATATCTGAATTCCATCTTCAGTATATCCTCATCCCGTACTCACAATTTTTGATAGCCTAACCTGAGGTCAACCTTTGAGAAACATCATACCCCTCACAAATGATCAAAGAGTTCATAGATCCTTGGTAGTGTATTCTTATTCTTTACAATCACCTAATTCAAGATCCAGTATTCCAAACACAACCTCAAGATCCCATTTTAATTTTTGGAAAACAAAATTGGGGCCTCCTAGGGTGAAACACTGGGTCTCACGAATCCCTTCCTATACAAGTACTTAAAATGAACCCTCATTTAAAAAAGATTTGCAGGAGCCATCCGATATGATGGTGCAGATATTAGTGTCCTCCCGAGGTGTAAATAAATGCAAAAGTCTATTTCCTAGTGGGAAGGTAATCCTAGAACATCTTCAAGAAAGACATCCTCATACTCTACCACCACCGCTAGAAACTGGAAGCTCATAACATCTGTTTTAATGAGGGTCAGTCTATCCAAATGATGAGTAATTTAATACACCCTCCTATGAATGAGTCCATCCTATGCTTCCTAGGTTTTATTTTCATCGATAAAGGAAAACCTCATTCCATAATTACAGACACACTAGACCCTTTTCTGAAAACAATCAATTTGGGCATGGACGGTGGATAACTAATCCATACCAAGAATGAAGTTGTAAGGCCTCGACACTGCCACGAAGAGGTTCCAACTTAAAATATTACCTAAAAGGGTCAGGTCACACTATATTCATAGATTCATGATCATCAAGTCTTCTCCAGTAGGTGTATCCAAGCGTAAGGGTAAAGTAAACAATTCAACTTGAATCTCAAGGTATCAAACAAGATAGGTGGTGAGAAAGGAATGAATAGAACCTAGGTCTATCAGTACTGCACCTAAAGTATAAAATACACAAATCATACCTCAGATCATTCCTAGATCCATTGGGTCATATTCCTTGACCGCATGTAGTTATCCCCTGCCATGTCCTCCAGCTCCCGAAGTCTCGCGTGGACCACTTGGGGGTGGTGGTGGTAATAATTCAAAATGTTTACCACCTCCTACTTATCTTCCTGATCCTCTTCCATGTCTGCCTCCCTATATATCTTCCTTATCCTATCATTATCTCTACCTTGGTGGTCCATCCACAGTCTCCCTATCAGCAGCATGGTAGGTCAGACAATCTCAAGCGAGATGTCCCCTATCGTCACATGAATAGAACCACCTCTACCTAGGCTGAATGGACCCGCCCTGTGAGCCTTGAACTGTAGATCCTATATCTTGGGACCTCCTCCTAAAATGTCTCCCACATCCAGGTCCCTAGGATTGACTTTGACTCCCTGCTTTTGATGTCTTTGCTCCTAATCATCCACTACTGACTATCACTGGTAGTATATGCTTAGCCAAGAAGCTTTCAACTACCAAAGCTTTCTCAAGAACCCTAGAAAAAGTAGGAATGAATGGAGGGATAACACTTTCTAGGATGTCTCCAAGAAAACATTTCTCAAATGTTTGAGCCCTGAAGTAATGATCTCTAACCATATCCATTGAGTACTTGGAAAGGTTGTTGAACCTCTATGAATAATCAGTCATTGTCATGATACCCTTGTAGAGCTGAAGAAGCTCCTATATACGCACAAATCTTAGTATAACTGATGATAAATCCTCTATAAATAGAACCTTGAACTCTATCCATGAAATATTATCCTCGTCGTGAGTCTTGATAACCAAACTCCACCATCACCTTGTTGAGCTATGTAGAAGGCTCGCCACCAGAACCACCATCTGATTTGCTGGTTTACAGACTAGGTGGAAAACTTGGGACACTAGATCAATCCAGTCTTCAGCTGCCTGAGGGTCAGGCTCACCTCATAACCTAATGGGTATATATCTCTTAAACTCATGGATCATGCTCATCCTGTGCTCATCGTCTATTGGTAATGGGGGTACCACATGCTACTCAATAGGTGGCAACATAGCTCATGCACCACCTAGAGGTAACATCTAAGGAACTGGTCCCTGTATCGAAGCCTCATCACTGAGGGGGTCATACTCATGATAAAGCTACAGAATCATAACAGGTATGTTTCACGAAGGCATCCTATAAGAAAAAAAGATGTACCACATTCAATGAGTATATCTCAATATCTGATTCAAGAAGGACATGGAAACCAAAACCCATTCCTATTTGATGCATGTACCATTATTTTACCTACAACCAGTATTCTCATGTATTGAGTTGAAAAGAAGGTTATGATATTCTTGGTGTATGGATACATCAGCCGCCCGCACCAACACTAGAGTCTCTGGCATGAAATCTAAACTTGAAACACTTAACAATGTTTCCCCAAACAAATCTCATAGACTCGAGGTCCTAAAGTAGAACCGAACACCTCTGATACCACTCTATCATGACTCATCCCAGTGGGGACCATGCCAAGACTCCCCAATCACACCTTAAATAATACAAAGTCTAGTGACTAGAACCGAGTAGGCATATCACTAACATGGGAGGCATTGCCTATGTACTTGTATGCACACACCCATCTCCAAGCCCACAAAATGATAAAATGTAAAAAACACTAAGTAAAAAATGCATGCATACCACTATATACCAACCAACGGAGAATGAACAGAAAGTAAAGTAAATTGAAACTGGGCCAAATAAAATCCCACCAAAAGAAGTTTATAACCATAATTCCAACAGTTAAGCAAAGGTACTGGGACTATTGTCTGTAGCCATAGGAATACAACTTAGCCTAACTAATCTCACAAAGCACTACCTGGTCCTAGTTTTCCTAGGAATCTATCAAAAGGTCACTCATCTACACAATACATGATATTTTTGGGAAAATACCGTGCATGGGTGCATATAACAATACTCAGTATAACACCTTGAAATTAAAAATAAATACAAAAAATGAAATTTTAGTTAACTCTACACAAGTATATGTCTACATCACATATAAGAATATCTAGATTTACTAAATCAAAGACACACAGTCTATAGGTAAGTCACAAATACCTCATATCAACACTAGGGATTTATCTTGAACATTACATGAAGCACTCATCTCGAATATCACACTTCTGTGTCCAAAAGAACTGATGGCATCCGTCTGAGAGGTACTGCTCATTTATTCTCTCCAAGAGGGAGATACACTGATACATATAAAGAGAGAGATATGATACAACAGATGAGGATCACAGGTAGAGCCATGGGATGATACTAACAACTGAATCTAGATTAACCTGCTAAGTAGAGGATTGAAACCCTGTAAAGTTCTCCACATCAATACTAAAGACTCTACCTAG